>OY728131.1:2017769835-2019019835 GCA_963277665.1 Viscum album | reverse complement strand
TGGTTGTTTTAGTGGGGTTCTTGTTTGGATGATGTGGTGTCGTGGTGGTAGTTTTTGTGAGGTGGGAGAGATGATGTGTGGTTTTATTGTTATAGTTTCCATGTCAGTGAAGGAATAAATTGAAACTTTGAAAGATATATCATGGGTCATATATTGAATAATGAATGGGATGGAAACTGTCTATGGTGAATTTAAAAAATCAATAAAATAAATGAATGGGTTGTGGAAACATTAAATGTAATGACTTAACAAATGGGAGTTGTGGGAACTAGTTAAATCTAAAAGTTGAGGATTATATAAATGAATGTGCAAGTGTGTGGTTTCTGTTTTGGCTATTTGGTTTGTTCCATTTAGTAGAGGCAACGTTTTATATAGTTGACGTGTGGTGTAGTGGTGCCATGGTGGTGGGTGCTAGTCCAATTGTTGTGAGCCTATATGGTGGGTAATTTTTTCCACCAATGATTATATCATGTAATTTAATGATATTTCTATTTCATCCTCATCCTAGTTTGATTACATCCCCAATTATTAGAGGTTATAGGTTTTAGGTGTTTTCCCAATCATCCATGATCATGGTGATATGGATGTCTAGCTACACCGTCTTCCCCACTCATCCATTGGAAGTAGTGATGGACTAAGTGCCTTCAGGTGAAATGTGATTTGATGTTTTCAGTTTCATTAGGTGAGATTTTATTTGATAGAAATGGGTACTTTAGATGATATTTGGTGTTTTTTATTATGTATTTTTAATTGAGATGTGATGTGATGAGGTAGTGATGGGATGTGATATGTGGTAGGGGTCAGGTGTTGTGAGATTAGAGAATGAGGTTGATGTGATTCATATTCATAATACCCTACTTCTCTAGTTATGTCATGTGATTCGATGTGAATTAATGATACCACATTCTATCACTAGATTATAGGCCTCGTAAGGGTGGGTTTGGTGGGGATGTTTCCCTACCAACAACATAGATGGTCATGGGTTCTTTGAGAGGCATGCGTTTTTTTTGTTATATTAGTGGAAGGGATGGGATCATAGTACATTAGAAATTAGGGAAAGGGACTCAAAAAATTTTGTGGAAATTGTATAGTATATCCATTGATCTGTTTGAGATATTATGTTACTATATTGGATGTTTCATTTGGTTTGTGATCTGTGTGGTTGGAATTGGTTATTTGACCAGTTTGTGTTCTTCATAGTTCTCTTATTTATTAACAGACAGAATAGTATGTTGTTTTCATATGTGGACTTGAGTCCTTGGGTATGATCTAAATAAGTATACCTATCTTATAACCCTACTTATATTAAATTATTATTTGGATTCTATGATGTAATTGGAAACCATGATTGCCATTTCATGTTTGGGTTGGAGCTCTGGTCGAGTCGTTGCTGTAGGTCTTGTCAATTTTTCATTTACTTTTATATTTTTCTTTGTATATCTACAAATTTTTCACTATTTTTGGAAAGGTTTTGGTTTAATTATGATATTAAATGCTAGATTTAAATGGTGTTTTTTTCCTATATACCTATTATATTTTCATAGTGGTTAATGGAACCCATTTATAAAATTTATTTTCTATATATGCTGGTTTCCAACCCGTGGCCTACTGGAAGAGGGACTCATAGTTCATTATATCTCCTTCTTCATTTTCAATCCATGAAAGACACATTGGGTATGATGGGGTTTTGAATGTGTTTTTACCCAAACGTAATGAATAAACAGTGGTCATACCCTTATTAAACAGCCCTTGTGCCCTAATTAATCAAATAAAAAAAGTTGTTTACAATTATTCATGTCATGAAATGTTGGTTACATCCTTATACACAACCTTTTACCACACCATTACACATATATGACACCATAAAACATATCTGAGTTTAATTTATATTGACTAAAAAATATTATCATATTCAAATTTCTTATAGAGAAAACAATAATAGGGTTTGAAAACATTTAAAAATTGATATTATTCAAATTCATACAATCTAATAACTTCATATCCCCAAGAAGTATATCTAGATGGCTTGTTTGAAAAAATCTGGAATCTGACCTTGAAATATAGACTCCCAATTCCATTTACATTCTTGAATCTACCAATTTAACCACTAAATCCTAGAATGTTGTATCATCATCATCTGAATGTATATCTCACTACTATCTAAATTTCACATAGGATGATCCATATAAGATTCATTAGGTTTCAACTAATCATAAATTATAATGATGAAATGTATTGGACTAGAATTATAACTCTATAACTATGAGTCATGAGGAATTTTTTATACCACTGTAATGAGAAGGAATATACAAGAGTTTTTGTGACATTGAATATTACAAAAAAAAACAAGGCGTTTGATTTCCCTTCTTCCTCATACATCAGTGGATAACTAAGGATTCCCTCCCAAGAAAACCCAATTTAAAATAAAAAACTACTATTTTATACTCCTATAGTTGGAATATAATCTCTACACACTCGTTGTTGTGATAAAATTATTCAATATGAATTTCCATCCCTTATAGGTATTCTAAAACAAACAGATCCCCCCAACTATTACCTCACCTACAATACACCATCAAATGGGTGAACGACATGACCGCCAAAATAGAGACTCGTTATGTACCATCTATATTAAATCCTGATAACTATTTTTTATGTGAATTCAACAAAGGATATATGGCCATCCCATGATCCACATAGGTATATAACATAAAATCAAATCACATCCTCATGTATGCTTGTTATCTGCTCGAACTATCCATATATTTGAGGATGATATGTCATTATAAATCTATGTCGAGTCCCCAATCGTTTTTACAATTCATTAAAAAACAGAGATATGAAACGTGAAACTATTTTAGATAAGATGGTCAGGGGAACTCCATATAAGTGTAAGATCTCACCAACATTGTGATTTCCCAAACTTTCCACCGATTGAGTCTCTACGAATGGTAATAAGTGATATGTATTTATCAGATGATTGGAAATAATGTTGAAAATATCATAAATCATACGTGTCATGGGTGAACCCATAAAAAATTACATCTTGAAATTATCCCACATTCACATGGGAACACGTAATTGATATATTAAACCACTAGGACATTGGTTTACAAAATTTTCCCTCTGTAATGTAAGGCATCGCGAGATGAATCTAGCTGTGTCACTCTTCTTCACTACCCCCCAAATCAACCACTTAATTTCATGGTACATATTTTCAATGCTTAGTTGTTCTACCCATATAGAGGTATGTAAACATCACATCTGATCATATCTGATTGATGTAGGGACTAATACTCTCCCATTTATAGGGGTGCATCACCATTTCCCAGAAACCACCCAGGAATCAAGTGTCCTACATCCAGTTTTTCACACATCATATCACACAGTGAGGTTGACACATATCATTCCCTTACCCAATTTATAAGAGAAGATTTCAACACTAAGGGATAAAAAGGAATAAATCCCTGATCCTATAAACCATTCCTCTTCATGGTATCCAACAATCTATTTAATCACCACTACTCCTTTGAATCCCCATCACCAAGATCATATTCAACCTATGTCATATAAATACAACTTTGTGCTATGATATTACCTTTCCCAGGTGAATGAATCATCTCAAACATTAACATTTGTAGATATTTTTTATACCAATATTTCCTTACATTTATATCCATATGTCTAAATTTATTTGACCATATTTTGTGGTCATTATATATGAAAAACTTATCCTTAAATATATATTGTTACAAACACAATAGATAATGGACCATGGCTACCACATCAAGTTTAGTAGTTGGGTTGTATCCCCCATGAGGTCATAGATTTCATGAACCATAAGCAACTACCTACTATCTCTAAATAATTATTCTATCTAGACCAATTTATAATGCAATAAGGTATACTATATATCTAATCCCCAACTCATGAACATTCTATACTGGAGTTGTATTTAACCCCTTTTCATCTCATGTAATGTCTCTTCACAGTGGTCTAACCACTAGAACATCAATCCATTTTTCTTCGTCATAGTAATCAGTGGTGATAATTAGAAGAATTAATATATAAATAATTGATAATATATTTTTACCCCATTAATTACCTAATAATGAACACATTATTTGGATGTGCCTATGAAATCATAGCCTACTCATTCTGTAGGTCCATGGATATGCCTATCTTAGTCACTTCATTCCTGATGAACCACAAATCCACAATCAATAAGTCATACATTGATAGATTAGCATAACGTAGATGTTCTTGAATTTTACTCAAGAAAATCATGATGTGTATAACAAACTACTTTGATTTTAGAATATAAATGGCAATGTTGTCAATGATCACTATAAATAATGAATCCTTGTAAGTGAAAAATATTTTATTCATGAGGTAAATGAAACCTTTAGGAACATCCATCATCCCAAATATAATCACTCCATACCCATATAACCATTAACTTCACCTAAACCTAATTGTTTAAATATCAAATATAAGTCTCGGAGCTCGTGATAGATTGATTGAAGATCACATTCAGAGATTCGTCAATTTCTTTGTGACTAATTGAAACTGTCATCGATGCTTTAAAAAGGGTATCAGTTCTTCATCATCCCCTAGCTCAACATATTATAATCAATTAAAATAGAAATATTATTATCCTTTTTCATGTAGACTAATATTGGTGTTCCCCACTATGAAATAATCAGCCTGATATAGTCCATCTTCTGAAAGTCATCAAGCTACATCTTGATCCCCTTTATCTCAAAATGAACTATATGATAAGGGGGTATGAAAATAGATTATGTACTGATTTTAATATATATCTAAAATTCCAATAATATATTTGGAATAAGTCCTACAAAGTAATCTAGAAAAAAAACCGGATATAGTTCCATGACTAGAGTAAAAATTGTTGGGAAATCAATAGATCCCATAGAATGATCCTAACACACCATCTACATAATGATCCTCTCAAGATGAATCATATTTTCTCTATATATAACTAATCATAATTCCTATTCTCCAATAATCGATAAATAATCTATATTATATGATGTTAATGGAACATGTTTCTTATATAAATTAATGTAATCTAGAAATATAGATAGCCTGTCATTTCCACGATTCAAATCAATGGTCATCATCCCTAAAATGGTGATGTCCCACAGAAGTCCATATCAAATAATAACTATATAGAACTGAAGAAATCATTGGAGACAATTCCCATCAAATTTAAATTGTGTATCAATGTATACTAACTCAGAGGATAACATGTCTTGTTAGTCAAGTCCATAAATTACATGGGAATGTATTAAGGAATAGAAAAAACATGTATCAAACAATGAAATAGACAATTTAGTGGTGATAAGAGTTATAAAATAGTGAGTAAGTGTCCCCCACAATCATTATATGGAATTTGATCATCTATGTACACATAGCCTATATAGGCACTATGAAAATATCTCTAAATTGCATGATGAGTGTAAGACATAAACTGAGTCTATTAATAAGGACCCTGAATGGATCATTATTTCATTTTCCATGTATTATTTCACATTTATGAAATACCAGCCTTAGTCCTCTAGGTAAAATTTAATATTGACAATCTATCATACCCCATATTAAATACTTACTCTAATGTATTTAATATTCCATGTGGTAGTGTCCAATCTTTCGATATTTGAAACACTAAGGGTTACCAGCAGAGGGAACTTAAGAGGATGATCTCTAAAACACCTATATCCCAATGTTCTTCTATAAATCTGTTCCCTTCATCTTCCTTATATTTGAATATGTAGTCTATAATTTCATAGTAGGCCCTCCCATATGAGTACTAAATTGTATAAGAAGTCCAATTTCTCAATCCTCCTCTACGTTACTCTCAATGGAAAATAACATATCTAAAACCTATGGTTATTACACTAGGATTATATAGTAGACCTACGGCCTGATATCGAGATTATTTCTGATCTCAAACATTCTAGAATTCAAAGATTCAATCCCAGCAAGATTTGGTTCAATCAAAAGAATCTATACAAACTAATAGAATTTGTAAAACATTTTAATGGATGCACTTTTTATCTCTATGAAATATTGTGCTTTGTTATGATTTATAATATTTGGTAAGAAATACTTTATGAATATGTCCTTGAAGGCCTCTCATGGAAGTCCCTTATATCATCTAACATATCCCATAACTCCCCCAATGATCAATTGGTACCTATATCTTCAAAGGTTTCAACTTCACCTTAATATTAGATGGTGATTCAACAAGCTCGAATATATCATATATGATACCCCCTAGCCAGTAAAAACATGAAGTCTACTATATCCTAAAAGGGTGGTGGAAGATGAAGATAAAAATGAATGTTGTACTCAAACCCAGATCCCTTTGGAAATACACATGGTTGTTGTGGTCCCAATATCTACACCACTATGTCAAGTATAGGAATGTGATCTAGAGCACCCTCCCAACTAGGTAGTTGTCGCACCAAACTACGTCGTGGTGGAATATATACAACATGAAGAACATTATAAACATAAAAATGTTCTACGTAGTATATGGGATTACCCAATGTTTTCCCTAAGAGTCCACCCATAACCCAGGATATACCCCTCCAATTACTAACCCAATTCTCCATCCCCACATTTTAGTCATGTTCATAATATATGTACTAAAAAAATATCATTGTATTTTAAAAAAAATAATTACAATCATAGATACTTCATAATATCATAGATAAAATATATACAAAATATCATACATTTGTTAATAATATTATAGCCCATTTCAACTCATTAAATAAAATAATTATAATATAGCACAAAAACAAGTATATATATGGAATGTAAACCTACGTTACTAATCATGATGTATTAAAACGCCTAAAATATCGTAAAAATATTAACATCAATATGATACATGGTAACTCTATGTTCCATTACACATTAGCTCATCAGGAACATTGAAAATCACATACCCATAGCCCACATAGATATATCCTTTCAATCATGTACATAGTTCTTCTGAAAAGAAAATAATACATTTTGTTTTCCAACCATTTTGTGACACCCCAATCCAAACCATTGTATATGAACTAGAGTACCATATGACCTCATGTTCACTTGCTCACATGTTAGAGGCTTCCAAAAATCATTTAGGGTTTGAGTTCATCATTTAGGGGACTATACCATTTTAATCTTACTATGGAAAAAATAAATAAATAAGAATATAAATAATATAATTAACCTAGAATCATGTGATAAAAATAATAATCTAAAGAAAATAATTTCATATAGTTATGATTCATCTCTCAATGTTGCAATCAAAATGAAATATTGATTTTTAAATGTATAGATAAATTAATAAACTCATCCCCTAGATTTTTTCTTGTCCATCTTCTTGCTCCATGATCCTATTCCCAACCATCCACCATAGGACCCTTTCCCTTCTCTATATATCTATACATTCTATCTACAAGAACAAAAAAATTGTTTTGTAGGGTGTGATTACAAGACGCAATAGGACAACACATTGGTTTTCCAAATGAAGTGTGATCTTGTATAATAGGTGTATTCCATGATAATAATAAATGTGATACATGTAAAAACATACAATATATAACTGAGAGCTCGCATGCTATCCAATCCACCAAAAACAAAATATATGCATTCTTTATATCCACATCGAATGGATAATCATGTAATGTTATGTGAGAAATAATAATACACTACACTTGTAACACGCCTAACAAAGGCCTCAAGGAACCAATCTAAATTAGCCCCCTCAGACCGTCATATCCCTACATCATCATTGGTTAGGACTTTAGACCATTTCACCACATCTATGCCTTATTCCAGAACCCCTAGACATCAATCCCCAATCACGATACCTCGATGAATGCCCCTCTACCATCATTCCACTACCTTGTTCTCAGGTCTATCATCATAATTGTTATAATACATGAACACTACCACTTTATTGGATTCTAATCACATGATGTTTCACACATCTCAAGAATAAATAAAATCCACCAAGGTAGGGGAACACACATAGATGTTAGATATTATAAGGAAATAGTAGTAAATAATCATGAAAATATAGTATCAATACTTAATAACATGATATCAAAATCAATATGTTAATGAGATACACAAGAAGTGCTCATAAAAAAATATCACTATGGGTCTCACAGGATACACATACACCCATATGTGATCACAATAAAAAACACTTATTATTTATTCTATGATAAAAGAAAATCATAACATGGAAACATGAGTAAAATAGGGACCTAGAAAGTAAGTAAATTGAAACCTCAAATTCAACAAGGTCAGTGCCAAAGATATGACATCATGTTTGGCTCAAATGATGGAGTGGAAACCTCTACATGCAATAACAAGTCCTTCATAGAGTTATTATCATATTTAGTTTATCAAAACAACATTCTTGGTTCATCTTGATTCCCCAGAATCAAAACCAATTTTATTATTTCTAAAAGAAATAACATATCCCATGTGGTAACATTTTCTCTCTACTTGAAAATCTGTATCAATCATGAATAATAATTTATATTATTCCATATAATTCAAAATAATTTCATAGGTAATAATTACAATTCATAATGGGATAATAATATTCTTTTTTAGAATAATATATTCTAGATAATATTAAATTGTATTATTCTTTTCAATCATTATAGGTTTTTATTTTTAACAGTTTTTTCTACATTTTTTTCTGATGGATTTTTCGGAATAGTTTCAAAAACTGATTATGATGTATTTCTTGGAATTCTTACATAGGTTTATATCTTCGAAAAGGTAGAACCCAGAAAGTGTGGAAAGAAAGAGATTTTACCATGCCTAGAAATTTGGATGAAGAACACAAATAGTTAAACGATGATTTCATAGATCATACATAAATCAATTTTTAGAGTAAAAATACAAGACATAATAGTTAAACAAAGGCTAGAAAATTCATAGGTAATGTTTTATGTAAAACATTGTTTTAGGGGTTCACAATATTTCTAACATATAATAAAAATAATTTTTTATTTTTTTAAGTGATTCGTAATATCATAGTGATAAATTATATCCATTGAAATATTCAAAAACAATTAATGCGTTATGTAATTAATTTTAATCATTTATGGAAGAAATGTCCATCAAAATGGAGTTATAGGGTGAGATAATGAAAATAAAAATCATAAATGCGTTTTGTAAAATAATTTTCCCAAAATGGGTGTTGTATAGGGGTAACATGGATATACCCTTACACAACTTATATGTTTGTGTGTAAGTGTAATAAATTTTATCCCCATGTTGATTGCCAACCCTACACTTTACATTACAGTGAAATTGAGAACCCTTAAACACCAATTAAAAACTCCAACCAAACTTTATGAAAAACCCATACATGAGAATTTATCCTTATGTAACTACAATGGCACGGTCTAGTATCTTTATGCAACTATCCTTACATAGCCAGATTCCCTTATGCACAGCCATGTTTAGTCATATGTGAGTATAAGAAAAATTGTTCTATGCATATGTATAATCAAAATTACCCTTATTCAAGTCATACATTCCCTTACGTAGAGGTAGGTACCATTACACAAGCCATTGCTTACCCATACACAGTATAATGTTGATATTACACAGCATGTAGATACCAATACACAACACATACACTCAAGGATTACCCTTATATATAAATCTTTTTACCTTTAAAAGACCTATGGAAAAGGTAGTTTATCATTATAAATGTCACAAAAATAAGGGTTTACACTTATTCAGGTCCTTATAATGCACCAATACCCTTATGTAATGAAATAGACCATAATTAAGGGCCATTTTGATTGAAAAATGGGATTCTCACGTTAAAAATTCATATATATAAAATGGTGTTTTATTAAACTAAAAAATTGGTGATATTAAAATTTTCCCCCTATAATGACTTCTCATCCCTAAGACGTATATCTAGTGTTCTTGATCAAATTACATTCATAAATCATCTCAAACATCAGAATCCTTCTACAACGTCTCCTCATGTATATGTCTTTATTTCCACTTAATCCTAATAAGTGGTATTGTCTTCCAATGATGTTATTTCTTTCTAAAGTATATAATATATGCCATACAGTACTCATAAGATGCATCTGGCTCCATGTTAGCATCATCAGAGTTGATGAAAATTGTAGGATCATCCATGTACCTATGTAGTTGTGACACATGAAACACATCATGCATAGCATTATAGTGAGAAAGAAGATCAATGATTTTTACTAATCTTAATTGTTCCATGAAAACATGGTGATATCTCCCCTAATTCCTATTATGTTGGTGGCCTAACTAAGGGGACACTGTCTAGATACCGTAATCACCCATAGTGAACTCTAAAAGTATCCTCCTATTAAATTCATATGATCTTTTTGTTCTCTGAGTGGGGTTCAGTCCCTTCATAATTAGTTTGACACTCTCAATGTTCTCATAAACCAATGATTCCTTAAAAAATATCATGTGAATATTATGTGTTTTTAATGATTACTATAAATAAACATGGAATAAAATACAATCATATAATAAGAAATTCTATTTAATCAATTCCAAAATGAGCTCTGGTATTAGATTCATTGGCTCTATGCCAATATGATTAATCAATTATCAAAAAAAGTCAAGGTATAGACAAAAGGCTTGAAAACATGTTTCTTAGAATACTCAATAAATCAAGCGAACATGGTACACAACAGCCACTAAGAATAAATTGAATCATAAAAATCAGCATCCACTAGGCATCGAGTTATCCTACTACTCTACATCCACTAGGTATCAAGTAAACACACTATTGGAGTCCACTCAGCTTTAAGTGAACCAAATGAAATACATGAGGCATCATCATACCCCTAACTCATAATCAGTTCCATCATCACCATTGTTGAAATTCATTCGTACTCCCCCTCTATGGGGAAAACCCCTCTCGATGTTCATGTTGTCATGAGCACCATGAATAATAAATCAAAAGGTGAGGCATCACACATAACATGGTAGATAAATAAAATCATGTCATAACATATCATCACGATACAACAGTTTCAACATACAATACATGTGATCATCATTAAACATGACCAAACACAATACAAACATTCTCATGGAATGAAGTATCATAAAAAGTCTCACAATCTATGAAGGTTCCAACATGTGATCACTATCAAGAACATTCATCAATGTATGCCAAAATAAGACATATACTAAAAAATGTGTACATAAAATAGTTCTAAATGGTATGAAACATCATACCAAAATTTTTGGATGAATATATTCATTTTTTTAATGGTTAATACCTTAACTATGTCACACAACCTTATTGAACTAGATTTCTTGAAAAGGATTCTTATTTTAGGTTCTAGTTCATCATGAAGGAGGATTATTAAAGATAATAAAATATATTACATGAAAAAAGGGTGGTTTAATGATTAAAAAAGTCTCCGAGATATATTCAATGGTTATGATTCCAATTCACTAGATTAATTGTTAAGTGTGGAATTTATTATGAATTCATCATCTATTATAAAATTAAAACTCATGTATATCCAATAAACATAAATTCATAATTAGTACCACAATTTTAAAGAGATTAAAAATGATAATCAAGATAAATATAGTATCTATATTATCAATATATGAAAAAATACCCATAATAATCCATCTTTCTTGCGAAATTTATGTCTTATGAAAAGGATATCATTGACCCGTCGAAATCACCACGAATGTAGTAATGATTCTTGAATAATTTTCATTAGAATAAATAGATGTTGATTCATTATTCCATATATATAAATCATATCTATATAAAATAGGTAGATCAATGATAAACCCAATAAATTGATGACTTCACATTACATACCTTAATTTTTGATCTTCCACCAACTTGGATTTTCTTGAATCTATATTTGCAGGAGATGAATTTTTTCAGAATGTCTAGTGGAGTCTTAGAAATTGGGAGATCTTCATATAAAAAAATAATTCATAATTTTTTACTATAATTACACATTATATATGATTTCATATGATAACTTTTAAATATGTATAGTTAGGTTTCCTTGTTTTACTAATCATGAACTCCTTCTTGGATTATGTACAGGTCTCAATGTTTAGCAACCCATGTCATAAAATTGTTCTTCAAACAAGTTTTTGGACACTATGGATTATCACATGATATTCCTACGATGGATTCATGAATTATCAATTTGTGTTTGGCCCCTTGATCCTCTTCCTAAAATTTTTTGGTTCCCTGGTATGTCCACGTGTTTTTTGAAAAACATGTCTAATCAATACAACCTTTAAAAGACACCAATTTTTTTAAAAAACCATCCAAACATCAATTACCAAAACTCATCCCAGACAATAAATTATAGAAATAAAATATAATTAAAATACAAAATTAATGAATTAACCATCTTATGAAATTTTACACTTTCATTCTCCCCCTCTAATGGATTCTCAACAATGAGAAGAGTCTCTAGGCATCCAACACAAAGAAAATCTAACAACTAAGAATACGAATCTACCTCCCACTACCACATATCATATTTAATTCATCAATACTAAAATTAAATATAGATATGTGGTTCAATATTTCTTTATAGGAATTTCTCCCTTCGTTCTATAATTTTTACTGGCCATTCTACTTGAGATGTGTTAGGCTCCAACTAAACATCTTTTTAGTTGATTCCTTGTGTGTTATCAGGCATGTACCTCCATATTTGTGATGTATGAAACACATATTGAATTACATAGTAATTATAATGTATATAATGATAGTATTACACATTCCCAACTCGTTCGGTAATCTAAAGTGGATTAACAAAATATAGGTCTAAATTACCATGATTCCACAAACTTTGGTGGCCTAACTGGGATGTCACTTTTCGAAAAACGATGTTTCCAACCTCAAAAACCAATGGCCATATTTTTTTTTGTAATATTGACTTATTATACATTGATATATGAAAATTTATTATGAATTAGTTTCACCCTCATAGATGACTCATGTATCATACTAGTCCCCACAACTTCTACCACACCAATTGTATGCCAAAAAAGTTATGAATGACAATTCCCATAATATAGGGCCTCATAAGGAGACATATAATTGAAATCATTGAAAAATTTGTTTTATGAAAACTTTTATATTTTTAGGATATCATCTCTTGATCTTATAAACTCTATGATGTAATCCCAATTTATGTCCTCTAGTATCTGAATAGTTTTACCAAACTATCCATCTATATGTGTATAGTGAAATGCGGCCAATCAAAACTATGACCCTGAATTCATATGGTGGACCTCCCATAATCATTACATAAAAATTGTGTTAATAAGAAATATTATTCTAAATTTAACTCTAGGTTGTTTATTATCTCATGAATTAATAGATTTTATATATCACCCACAGATTGATTCTCACAGATCAGTAAAAAATGGGAATCATTCCTAATTCAATCGAAAATCAACCAAAGAAAATCATATACCCTCAATGTACTTGGAAACCCTATAAAAAATCTAATCATCACATCCTCACACTTTTACATGATTATATGAAGTTGATTGAGTAAACCACTAGGATGATGGTGTTCGAACATTATCTTCTATTAGGTAAATAACTATGAAACCTTCATATAATGTACCTCATCATCCTTGTCCACCAGAATTTCTTCCCAATATCCTGGAATACATTTTTCACTATAGTATTATCCAGCCACATAGAGGTATGAAAGTACCTCATCAGTTATTCCCAATAAAATGAAGGGAATATAATTATCCCTTTTACCAGGATCACATCGTCTGCCTATAATGACCAACAAATATCGAGTCAACTCCTACTAGTTGTTACTTGATCACCACACAGTCTAGTTCAATCTCTTCATTATCCAATTCCTAGTTTACTAAATAATATAATTCAAATAGTGGGGTACAATTCATCAATCCATAGTCATCGTAATTATCTATCCTCCAATCATCCAAAAAGATCATTAGGAACCATTGTACCTATGAAGGTTGTTTTCCAAGCCTCTAAGATACCAAGTTACTATTGGTAAGATCATAATAATCAATATTACATATATGTAGATCATAATCCATTACAAAATTAATCATTTTTAGGTACTGTACCCAGTTCCTCTACCATATGTTTATTTCCCACTTAAAATAGTTATAGAAAAGATCTTCATGTCTGTTTAGATAAAAAACTTATATCCAAATATATAATTTCTACAACACTGTAAATTATTGTCCATGGATACCATCTCCATGTCTGGGGAAGGATAGCTCCACTCTTGGGATCATCGATTCAATAACCCATATGCTACTACTTGACCCCTCTACATTATTAAAACTTCTAAACCATCACATGATGTATTACAGTATAAAACATATCCAATATTTTCCTTAAGAAGAATCCACATGGGAACAATATTCAACCTCATATTAATCTTAAGAAAAAACTCCAATAACCTTTCAATCCACTAAAAATGACCCCTAACATCATTAGTCATGTATATAGTGCTTATTAATATAAAATGTCTCCAATAAAACTCCAACAGAATACAGCATTACCCACAAGTCTCTTAATATCAAAAACCTTTTAAGGGTATGTCCAGTAAAAAACATACTGATGTTTCTCCAGATCCCACAAAATATAATTGTTTTTAAAAAAATGCCATAATAATTTTACATCTTTGATCCCAAAGATACAATTCAATAGCTTCATATAAACCTGATACTATTTAATCATAATCAGGACTATCTCGAGATGTTGGTCAGGCAGAAGTGGGGTCGGTGTGAAAATGAGGATGTCTTCAACAAAAACCATGAAAAATGATTCACGATATGGATGAAATTTCTTAATCTTGATTTATTCTAGTGAATTTTTTCATTACAAATGACGTCACTAATTACTCATATATCACATTCCTACTCTAAAACATAGTATTTCGGATGTCTAGGTCTTCAAACAATAACCATTAATATTGTGAGAAGAGAGTTCTCTTGTATAACCACCAAGTTCTCCAAAACTGATCAAAAACATAATTAATCCTATAATATAATGTTCTAACTAGGTTCTACACTTTGGTTCCCGGAGTCAGTTGGCCACATGAACTCAGGTGTTCATCCATCTACCTCAATGGATAAATACTAATAGCGACGGTCTAATATAGATCATGGGGAGACTATAGCCTCATTAGTAAATAGGAAAAATAGTAAAAATAAATAAAAAATAATCAAATGATATAACCATAAGAAGAATAATATCATTGTCACAGGATGTACAATACAAGAATAAAAGAAACCAAACTATAAAAAAATATTGATCATTCTAAAATACATGTAAAATGGAAAATGAACAACCCAAAATAGAGACATTGACAACTCCAAAGAAGGTGCTAATGAAATTCTAGGTTCCCTCATCCATGATCCATACCACCCCAACCATATAACCTAGGCCTCATTTCAATATCATGTCCTTCAAACATGATGTGTTTTCTTGTTCCAAACATGTTTCGTAATTAGGGTGTCAGTACAACTCAGTAGGCTACCACCAATATAATCTAAAAAAATATTCAGTTAATAATAGTGCATGAATTTTTATAAAGGATAAAGAAAATTTTCTAAATATGCATTTATCATATTTAATTCATCCTTAATTAACCAAATAAAACCCAAAATTTTATGATGACACCCAAACTACCAATATCATCTTTGGTCCATGCCCGTGTATACACTACCCCCAGGGGATATCACATACCGAAAAACCCATGGTTATCCATTATCATTTAATTTCAATTAACATAACTACCAATTGGAACCATAGTACAACCCCAATCTAAAAGGAATATATTGCTAGGTCTAACACCCGATTGTTATTTGGAGCCTCAATATCTCTCTGAACTCTCAAGGCCACATAGGTGTTTGGAACCTAAGTTAGTGTCCCACACATTCTGTCCCATATTTTTTTTTTAACATCATCCCTTTTCACACAATCATTTATCACATATGGGTAGTTGATGCCTCAGTTCCTATCCCACACTAATTTATCTCATATGGTTTTTGGAGCCTCAATCCTTATCCCAAACTAATTTATCAAATATGTCAAAAATAAGACAATACCATGCAAATTAAAATTTCATATTCATAAATGTTATGAATCATTAACCTTATTTTTAAAAAATCTCATTAAAACATACCTTTTCAATTTATCAAATCAATAATAACTAATTACTTTAATGACATGGAATAATTTTAACAATTCATCTTTCAACCAATTATCATCATTTATAAAGATAACTAATTAACCCTTAATGGTTGAGATAAATATCTATTTTTTTCATTTTATAAATCAATTTCATATCCCGACAATTCACTTATTTCACAAACTTGTTTAATTGAATAATTCTATAGTCCCAATATCCCATCAATTCTAATATCACATAATTCCATTACTTAATTATGTTACTAATTAATACAATTAAGCTAATTACAATTTCCCAAAATTCAACCAATTCAATATCACAGAGAAATTTTATTAAACTAGTTCAATATTTGCTGAAATTTAATAATCAAGGAAATTAGAATTTCAAAATCACTTACACATAATAAACTAAAGTCTATGAGATTTTCAATTTAAACCACCTACCGCGTGATTGATGAAAAATTCTCACCCACATTAATCCACAAAATGATTTAGAATGTTCAATTGAACAAATATGAACACAAATTATTTTTGAAAGATAGATATTACATCAAATATAATATATTCATGAAAACCAAGATCAAAACCATCTCCAATAGAATAAATCAACCATTAAAAAAATGACCAAAATAAAAGAGAGATAGGGGTAACTAATTGGAATAACAATATACTACAATGAGATTTGAAGATATTCAATACGAGCTTCAATTCATCAAGAACATAGGTTGGAAGGCCTTGGAATCCATCCAGGAGAATTATGAAATGGCTAAAATTGGTTTAGGGTCGAACTAGTGTTTTTTGAGATAAGGGACGTGGGTTTAGAAAATTTTTAATGGATTTTTGGTGGTTTAATTTTCCCTATTCACGGTTTCTTTTACGAGTCATTTCGTTTTCCATAATTGTGTCCCTCCTCTTAGGGGTTTTACAATTAAAAGTAAAAATGCACATAATTTGCACAAATTTTGTTCCAACTATATGAATCCCCTCATTTTGGTTTCTCATGACTTGTTAGAATGGGTGCCTGGTTTGGTAAAACCATGTGCCAATCGTGATCTGCCCCTATTCCTTCCCAAATTCTATAATCTCACATCAATACTCCTTTAATTAAATACCCTAAAAAATAATCTACAACTAAGAAAACATGTACCTATAAAGCATCTGAACACATCTACTAAAAATTTTAGGATCTTACAATATCTACCCATTATAATAGATTATCCTACAGTTGTACTCCCCAGAATATATATGATTAAGAGGTCAAAAGTTCAAGACACTAAGCCTACATATCCTCTTCTCTCTATTATTTTTCCTCCTTAACAAGACATGTTTCCTCAAAACATGAACTACAAGCACATTATTTCTCCACAAACAATTCTCACATTGATCCAACACACATATCAGATGATCTTAAAAGGGAGTATCAGTATCATGCACAACATCATCCATATAGATCTCATGGGAACAATTGGGGTGATAACACTAAAGTTATGAAACATGAAAGAAAATATGAATAACAGAATAAATCTATATAAGAGACAATTGATATGCCACAACACCGATTCTCTCCACATCCTCCAAATGTAAAACAAAACATATTATTGATTTCTCTATCAATGAATCATTTGCTGATCTAATATAAGAGACACCAATGGGAAATATGTTGAACCATTACAGACTCAAGTGGTTATCGAAATATATCAGCATACAAATTTTGACTTCTTTAAGCAATATACATTCATTTTAAAATCAACTAAACATTCTATTACTTTTAAAGCCTCTATCCAGCATAGTAGAGATCAACATAGTCTACAATAATGATCCTAAAATGGTTCCATATGAATAATTTCCTAATGATTGTTGTAACAAGGAACTCAATTAATGCGATTTGTTTCTACCAAGACCCCCCAAATGTCTATGACACACAACCCAATCACATCTATAAGAACATCTATAGTATATTCCTAAATACCATCTATCTTTCTGTAGAATTCAATACTTAGTAAAACCTATGTACCAGGTGCCTTATACAAGATCATCTCGTCCGGTGAAGTAAAACACCAGTCACCATTCGAAACAATACACAACAAAACCCAGTGTTAATTAAATATCTCCCAAACATACAAGTATCCCAACTGAATCTCTTAAAATGTCCCCCATATATTCATGAAATGTGATAATTTTATCCATTGATATAAAACAACCTAAAAAGAGTTAATGTTTTGAGGAATCGTCGAGAGACCATCAATGAATTCCATGTTAACATCATCTCACTTCTATTCTATATTGGGATATGGAGATAGTAAACCACCAAGTCATTGATGGTCAACATTCACAAGTTAATAGGTGTAGCATCATTTCACAAAACCTATTATCTCTTCATTCATGTCCAGATAAAAAAGTGTATTTAGTGGTCTAACTACATTTTGGTGACACCTAGATGCATCTCCCACTCCATGTCATACAATTAATGCATTATCTCCTCCCGCACACTCGTAGTCACAACAAAATGATTTCTGATATAGTTGATGTCATCCTTTTCTATGATCTAATCGGAATTTGAATCCCTACCAGCAATGATTTCAATTAAGGGAAAACACTATGGAAGCACATACCGCCTCTCCCTAATATTGCTGAAAAGTACAAACTCTGGTAAAATTGATACATGAGACATCTACTCTTGGATATACTCAAAAACAACAATCTTCTCATCTAGTAATGTCATAATATTCTACTCCAAAATAGATTCATAATGTTTTCTGATTTTGAGTTTTCCTTCTAACATCATCAGCAACATTTCTTCCTTTCTAAGGATTATATGATATCCCAAAATTGAATGACTTCATATACTCATCCCACCCCCACTACTGAAGTTTCAAATCTCATTGGGAAAAGATATTATTTATGCTCTTATGATAGTTATACTCAGTAAACTTATATCCCAATAGATAATGTGTCCAATACATTAGGAAAGAAACCACTACATTCATGAAGAGATCTTGCATAATGTAATTCCATTTATAGTTCCTAAACAATGACACCCAATATGCTATAATTTTATCTAACAATTGTGACACTACTCTGAGCCCTATCCTTGAAGCATCACCAAACCCAGTATACTCCTCACATGGCTTCATTGGGTTCAATATTAGAGTCTTTTTTAGGTGCTTAATTAACTCCTAGAAGGAATATGCACATTCTATAGACTATTGAAACATTATCCCCTGCATGGTCAAGATTTAAATTGGTTCTTCCAAGTGGGAAAATTCCTAGATCAACATCTAATAATAACCTGCTAATCCCAAAAAACTGTGGATATTGAAAATATTCCTTGATTCTTCTATAAACCCACTACCATCAACTTTTCTTGGTCAATAAAAAAATTTCTTTAGATATGATGTGACCCATGAAATATAAATTATAATTATATAATTTACATTTATATATATTTCTATATTTTTTATATAATATTGTACTTAGAATGATTTCATGAAGTTTGGAAAGATTGTCACGAGTCATGGAGTACAACAAGATTTCATCCACACGTACTACCACGAAATTTTCAATGTACCAGTGGAAAATTATGTTTATCAATGCCATAAACACTACATGGGAATTAATCTACCCAAATTTCACTATATAGATCTCATAATGGCCATACCTTCTTATAAAATAAGTCATCGATATATCAAAAGGTCCAAAACTAATCTAATGATACCCTAATATATATTCAATCATGAAGAATACACAAACTCCCCTCAACTATTATAATAGAACATCGATTTGTTGAATATGAAAACGGTCCAACACTGTCATCTATTTCAACATCCAATAATCGACACATAATCATAATGCCTTATCATCTTTCATTGAAAAGATGTCTAGAGAATCCCAATTAGATATATTCAAATGCATGAACCCCTTATCCTTCAACTCTTCTATCAATTCCTTGAACTCTTGATAATATATTTTTTCTATTTGGTATGGTGGAATAGAAACTACCTTATCCCCAACATGAGCTCAATCATAAATTCCACATCATTCTTAGGTGGGAACCCTACGAATTCATCAAGAAACACATCCAAAAACATGTATACTATTGGTAGAAAGACATATTATTTCACACCATCATCTTCAAAAAATAAAACTAAAACATGGATGGTTCTGTACCCTAAAGGATTATGAATTGTCCATGTATATCCCACCATGATATCTCATTCCTGACAGTGAACATAATTGTCACCCTTTGGAGATTAACAGTTCATTCTCCTATGATAAAAATCAACGTTGGCTAGATATGATAATAACCATTCCTTACACGTAATTAGGTCAAATCCTAACATGTTAAGGATGTAATGATCCAAACTGAAATGATACTACCTAAACCCGAGAGAACTCCCCTTGCACAAATAAATGTCTATTGTCCATATTCTTAAAGGTGTATCAATCGTCATAACCCCACTCAAAAAATCAACTACCTCGATCGAACCACTCAACATTTGTGTACATATTAAATATTGAGAATAAAATGTATCAAACATGGAACAACTGACCATATAAGGTATTAGAATAGTACATCTAACTGTCAATGGTCCACCCTCTCCATCAAATATCTAAGTCTTGAATAAATGAAACTATCCTTCCCTTCTTCACTATGATGCAATCTGAGTCTCCTTAGTTTCACCACACATCTAATATAGGAACTATTTCCCATAAGACCTCTTCTAGTACCTCGACCAATATTACTGGTAAAAATAAAACATCATTGCTGATATGGGGTTGATGACCCCCTTACAAGACTATAATTCTTTCTAGCTCCTACATCATTACACATATATAATCGATTCCTACAAAATCACTATAAATTTATCATTATATACAAAGAATGGAACACTACCAGTTGTCAGAAAAAAATCATATGAATGTGAAAGGGCATATCGCACAAGTGGCATAGAAAATGGGTATGATCAAGAGTAACTGATCCATACCCTTATCCACTATTACATACACAATTCTAGTCATAATTATCAAAGAGACACTTCTTACTCTCAGAAGATATAACTCCTGGTCATATATTAGAGACCAAATTTTTTCTATCAGATTCCTTCTATATGTTCTCCTCATATATGAATGTTTTGTCCATGACATCAACAAACCTATTTAATTAAAATATGTTAACATGGGATTATTCACATGATTAAGTCCATATTTGAAATTCCATTCCATAATTGTCTCATACTTGAGAGAATATGAAAAATCAACTACAAGTCAGTAAAAAGACCATCATATTACATCACAAGAATACTCCATTGGTTCTACTACATGATCTCACTTTCATTCACTTATCTCAATGTCTCTACAAAAATGTTATCTTCAATTAACCTCAAAAAATCTATACATACCATTACATTTGACTACACAATTTATATCTAAACGTCCTATTAGTTATCTACTAATCTTCTTAATTATAAGAAACCAACATGACTCTATTCTCAGTATGAGTCTCCAAATATTAAACAATAGTATGGATGGGCACGATCCATAAATCGAATGAGTTAGTTCCACCCTCATAGTTGATATTAAGAGGGTGTTCTAACTAAAAATCATGTTTCAGGTCAAACATACTCTTAAAAACCCACAATAGGTGTCTCTAGATAAACTATATGAAGCCAGGAAAGCTATCATGGAACATCTCTCTAGTTTCATCACCCAGCATTATCAGTTCCTTAGGTTCCACTACTGCAGGATCATCTCCATCCATGTCATTCTAATGTTCACTCAACAACCATCATCCTGGAGCAATATCTCTAAAATTCCATGAATTATTCCGAGGATGCATAACACAAATGTATCACAATATGTCAAGGGATATTAAAATTAGACCATAACATTTCATCCCCTTTTCCCCCACCAAAAATTCAATTTTGTGGCACTATCACCATCCTCAACCATCATACATCTAGGTCATGGTTCAAAAATTGAAAATCATTAACATTATCACAGTCTCATTAGTCCCCCATTTATTTAAATATTATATCATTTTTAAAATTTCATGTTCACATTAGTAAGCTTGTCATTAAATTTTACACAATCAATTTAAAACATTTCATATCCAACAATTTACCCCAAAAAACATGTTTTTCCTATGTGTGCATCATATGATGCATGACATAATAAAGTCTAATTTACATGAATAATTCATCAATAATAAAATCTTATTCCATGATGTACCATAATTCCAATCGCAAATATTATTATAAAAAATGATCACATCACATGTTATGTTCATCACCTGAGGTGAAATGACGTCAAACTACAACAACATGCCCAAAAAACAATAATACCAACATGGGTACTTGGGGTTTCCCCCCATATATTGGTTAATTATTTTTATTCCTGAGATCATGACCAAGGCATAAATATCCCTATTCTATTATCTACATTTCCCAAATATAATGATAAAACAAAAGTAAATTAAAAAACTATAATACCACTTTATAATGACTAGACCCAGGTTCCACACATAGGTGCCCCAAGACAATTGGCCACATGACTTGAGGAATGCCTCCTCATATCCTAATGGTTTCTCACTTGTAGTGAGGGTTTATTATCGATCATAGGGACTCTATAACCTCTTTATCACTGTAGTGAAACTACCAAAATAAAAAAATATTATCCAAATGACATAACCCTGAATCGAATAATACTAGAATCTCCTTACAACCAAAACAAGAATACAATATCGAGAACTAAAGAAGTGTATATGAAATGATAAAATATGTGTAACGTTTAAAATTAATAACTCAAAATAAAGACACAAATAAATTCCTAGACGGTCTATATACCATGTTGGGTCCCCTCATCCATGATCAATCTCAAATCATCGATCTAACATCGTGCTCTCACACTTATGCAGTCCTACAAACATGATGTCTATTCATGAAACGAACTAGAAGCCCAAGTTGGTTGTGTTTTAAAAAGTATATGGACTCACCAAAAAAGTCTAAAAAAATATCAATTCAATAATAATTCTTTTCATTTCATAGTGATAAAAATTAAAATTCATAAATAAATAGTTATCACATTACATTATTCTTTATTTACCCACAAAAATCCACAAGTTCATGATAAAACTCATACTACCAATACCTATCTCATCCCGTTCTAGAGTCTAAACCATCCCAAGGGATATCACATATCAAAAAACCATGTTTATCATTTACCATTTCAATTAAATTATTTTCATAGAAAATTGAATCCAAAGTCATATTTCAATCTATATATCATAGAATAGTATTTCTAACACCATGTGTGTATTTGGAGCCACTATCCCTATCCCAGACCTCAATGGTATATGGTTATTTGGAGCCTCAGTCCTTGTCCCACTATTTCTATCAATGTTGGGTATTTGTATCCTCAATCCATATCCAACACTCATTTATCACATATTGGAATTAAGTGTCTCATTCCATGTCCCACTCATTTGTCACATATAGATATTTAAATAATCATTCTCTATCCCACACTTATTAATCACATATTTAACAAATACCAAAATATCACACAAATCCAAATTTCGTATTCATAAAGGTAATTAATCATTAATATTATAATGAAACATTCTCATTGATGTGTAAATTTTCACTTTATCACAATAATAAAAAATACTATATTTAATCACGTAGAATTATATGAATAATTAATCATTCATCGAACTATAAGTATTTAGTCAGATGATCAATTATTCCATTATGGTTAATCCAAAAATCCCAAAAATCACATTACAAACCAGTTCTATATATTAAAAATTATGAAACTAAACAAATGCCTTTAATTATCCTATTACACAATCCAAATAGACTATAAATTCTAAAATTATATCATTTCATATATTAATTAACCAACTAATTAATCCACTTTAACTACCTATAATTTCCCAAATTTTTACCAATTCAATATCGCTTGGAAATTTAATTAAATGAATTCCACATTTGATTAAATTTGTTAATCACCATAATTGAAATATCATAATTACATAAATTTAATTGAATAAACACTAAATAATTATTAATTTAAACTACATAACTAAATATTGTTTAAGAAAAGTTTCTTATAGAAACAAAAAAATTGAACTGGAACATTCAATTTCCTAATGATTACTGATATACAGATATAAATCCTACATCAATGTTCTAATAGACTAGATCCCTAAAAACATAGATCCTATCCATAATTAATAGAGGAAATCATTCTTTCAAAAGATGTGATAAATAATGAATATAAAGGGAAAACTAATTGGTATGAGAATTTATAATTGGAAGAGGATCATATCTTCAATCTGGAATACTATTCATCATGATCGGAGGTCGGAAATATTTAATCCTTCTGAAAGCCTCAAAAAATGAGGGAAATTGAATTACCATTGTGTTTTGGGATATAAAATTTGGGTTCATGAAATTTTAAATGAATTTATGGGGGTTTAATTTTTCATGCTCACAGTTTCCTCTTTGGATAACACGGTTTGATAAATAGTACTCTAGCCATGTGAATCCCCTTTTTTAGGATCACATAGTTTTTGAGCCCAGGAATGTCGTTTTCCAAACCATGTGCCAACTGTGCACTGTCTCTCTTCCTTCCATAATTTTCTAATTTCACACCAAATATCTCCAATGTAAAACCAAACAAATATAAAATAAATTAATGGTAAAAGGGTACATGTAAATAATCTTGATACATCTACGAATAGTCAGGATCTTATAGTGTGTACAAATTTTTACTATTACGTGATTCATCTTTTGGTAATCAACACAATGTTCAAGACTATTATCCTCTTTCGGGAACAAAAAAGATTCATCTCGCAATGAATTATTCATCCAAATAATGACCTTCCACTCCAATTCATATATTTTTAAATTAATCTCTTTAAACCCCTCCATTTCCATAAGATATTGGGCTTTCTAAATGGGCTACGCACATGGAATGACCTCTATTATGAAGTAGAATACTAAAATAGGGGGATGTCATATAAATTCATCTATAAAGTCATCCAAATAGAGATAAAAAAATAACCTAAAATACAAACATTATACTACTATTCATGTTGAAAGAGAAAATCATGAATCTACTTCATTATCATCCCAAGATAGCTTGTTTTTTGGACCAACTCAACAAACTCCTAGTTCTCAGTCACCACTCAACATAGACTTTTATCCGTAGGGTTATGTAAAATATACCTATCAATAATAGAACTAAATGTGATCTCATAAACTAGTCAGCCATTCCATGACATGAATTTTATCATAGATAGTAATATCCATAATCATGAAGTACCATAGATGTCCATAACCAAATACGAAAACATGAATCTATAGGGATCACTAAAGTTGGTCCACCATCATTCCTAGTGGTGTATTGAGGGAATGTAACTAAAAAGAAAAATATACCTGTAATTCATGTATAGTAATAACTTGTGATGATATAAAGTAATGGTAAAAACCAATATAAAACAAAGAAACATAAAATGTTGATGTGATTTGGATCTTAATTCAAATAGTATACAGTACTAAAAAATGATCTACTAGAGTATGATCCACCATATAAACTCATCCTTCCCTATATTTGCCACAATACCCTTGAGGCATGCGACTTTCATGGGGTGTAATCAACTATGAATCCTTCTAATGCCCCATCTAGATCAATGTTTACCTAATGATATATAAAATGATCAAATTTGAAATTATTACCTCATATATATGGAGAAATACGACTAGATATTCCCTATATTCCCACACTATAGAAACATTCTTTGAGGTTTTTTATAAACATTCTGGTATTGTATGACTTTTCCATTGTCAATGCAATGTGGATATCCTCTTATGGGGGGTAAAGAATTTATATTCTAATCCACTTTCAGACCACTACCCTAGAGAATTCCCCTAGTATTCTTATTATGACTACCAGAAGAGAGACACATTGTAGTAGTATGAGTTCATACCACATAAGAATTGAAGGGTGGATGAAAACCAACTGCTTGATCCACTTCTTGGACATTATCAATACTTAATTCATTGTGAAAAAATTATAAGGTAAGTCATTAGTTTGAATATCATGATATTCTATATCATTTTATGATGAATACCAATATATAATTCCATATCATTCTCTGTATCATTTCAAACCAAGAGAGGAGAAAAGGAAACTAGATTAGTGACCTGAGGGGAGTATACAAATACCATTATAGACAATAGGTTTGGATTTTTGAATAGCTAAACTTTGTCTAGAAGTAGATTTTTTAGAATAAAATATTCATAAAACAAGTCCTTGAAAGGCTCCAACGTGAGGCCCCATGCCTATATACATTTTCCATCACACCCTTCAACATCCTAGTGAGTCCGTATAGAATTAAAACTATCAAAATTATCAAAATATCTCTAGGTGTCTAAATGAGGTTTAAGACTAACTTAATATTAAAAAAAATACACTTTTATTAAAAATTTTGTACATACAAAGGTCAACCAAAAATAAAAAATAACATATTAATTAATGAAAAATTTAATCCTACCAGAATAAATCTCCCTAAAAATATTCTACCTTATTTAAGTAACCTGGGTTTCTAGTACATACACAAAATAATCCTCAAAACGAAAGTCCAACTTTTCCCCAGACTATATATACTCTCCAATGTTGATATTCACATTTTGTAGCCCCAAACTGGGATCATGTTCTTATTATATATTTTTGAATACTTTTCCACATTGTTATTCATCCATAATGATATCCCCATTAGTTTAGGCGCTTTTATTTAGTACCATTGAGAGAAAACCCCTATGCATCCAATTATTCTTCCATGCTCATGAGTAGTTCATTGGATTGTGTAATCTCAACATCTTTCAAATAGTGGGATTTCCATAATCACGAATTTAACCATCTTCAATAACCATGTATCCAAATGATGTTGAAATGGAAAGAAATCCCTTTTCTCTCTGCGGATTTCCTTCTGCACATCTATGGAATGCCTGATAGAATCTCCTTCCACCTCATGAACTGTATCGTCACTCTTTTTTACATCATTTTCTTATTGATAATCTGAATTAAGGCCACTATACTATAGTTCAGAATCGTTATTCAGTAATCCTATTCCCATAATAGTAGCCTCACCACCAATATTATCAACATGAACCTCAATCATATCAGCAGACTGGATGGTAGAAAGTGGGTCTGAATAATTTTACTCTATAACAAAGAACACGTTATAAAAAAAACCCTAATACAAACCCCAATTTAAAGCGTGTCTCAAGTCATCAACCTATAGTATCCCAGTTCTATTTCATATTATCACATTATGAATGTATCTTTCTTGTCACACCCAACTTTTTTCCATCACCCATCGCACATTATCCTCAATAAGTGAAAATTCACCTCTGTGATTGCAATAAGAGTCCTTCATGTTATCAATATGTTTCTCTATAGTTACCACTCTTATGGAAACATCTCATGAGTATCCAATTAACTCCTTGAAATTTTAGATACATGAATGCATCTCCCTCCAAGATCGTGCTTAATTTTTTTAAAAATGTCTACCGCTTTCAGTTCATGAAGTGCTGGATGAGCTCCCTTTTTTGTAATATTTTCCTTAATTGATGGTCCTACAATAAAATAATATCTTTTCCACCACCTTCTTCCCAAATCCATTTCATTATATAGTACAAAAGTTTACTTATCTTGTGGCTCTCCAGGAACCACCTGATCCTCAACCAGAACACCTGCTTGTCCCTAATTATATGGGTAATCCGCCCCATTGGTCCCAGACTTCTGCAAACCCTTCTCTCTTGATCCACATCTTCATACCACATATGAATTTTATTAAAACATTGAAACTAGACAAAATTCAATCAAATACTCAAAAACCACCTACTACCTACAAAAAAATTCTTCACTTATGTTAATACATATGTTAAACAGATGGATTTCAAGAAACATCATCGTTAACAAACACTCATGGATTCATTGGATCACATACTACTTCAGTTTGGGTATGATAGCATAAGAACATAGCTATGAGGTTACCATTCATCCTAATAATCAATGGATTCTGATGTGGAAGTGGAATGTTATAAAAGAAATCCCATGTTAATACTAATGGAGATTCCATCTTCCTATGATATCTGTATGTCCATTTATATTGGATGAATCAGAACACATAGCAGATGCGAGGTGCACTCAACCATTCCTTGATCAGTTCTTCCTCTGACACGAAGCATATAATGAAGTTTCTATTGTCAGGAAAAACAACAATAAACCTATCCAGAATATCCCCTGAACTAAAAAAAAATATATAAAATATCTTAATGAGGGAATTCTCAATGAAAATCGAGATATCCTATGCTGATTGAGCAGTTCAAAAGATTAATTAAAATCCACGAGTGACAATGAAATACGAGGGGCTCATTTGTACTGATCAGAGATCATTGGGTAAAAGGAGGACTACAGAAACTATTGAAGAAACTAGGGTTTGGAAGACTCTGGAATACTCTATCATTGACCATGGTTCCCCTCCACCCTACTAAGGTTTAGTTATAAAGGATTCGGACTATGTTTGTCTCACTATTGATAACATTAGAATAGGTGGGAGAGTATTTTCTTTTTCACCCTCTATCACATCATATGGTGGGATATAGGCATCCTCCCGAGTGTTACCAAACCACTTCAAATCAACCTATAACACCATCTTTATACAATGGGGTGGAATAATTTGAAGCATGATGGAAATACTTAGAAAATATAAAGTCGTTTGGACATATCCATATTATTCTATGGGATAACATAAGGTTCTCCTAAGACCCTTCCCATAAAATAGGCATTTCTTTCCTATAAATAACCAATGTGTCCATCCCTTCACATTTTCTACAGTCACACACAAAGACACACACACACATATATTACACTACAGTATTTTCATGTATAAAAAGTAATTTAAATTGATATATCACATAAAATAGATATATCAGTCAAACAGAGAATAAATGTATATCCAAAACTAATAGAATAATTCATGGATTTACATTATGAACTAGTATAAATCACAAAATAAGTATATATATACATATATATGGAATTTGATCATATGTTCCTATTTATGATTCATGAATGCCAAAAAATACCATTTAATAGTTATAGTAATATCATGAATAGTAAATTCAATGTCTATTTATACATGATTTGGATAGGTACATAGAATCTACCATACCGGAGTCCCACAAATCCTATATCAGTTTGAACATGCCCTAGAATAGTCGAACGAATATTAGAAAATAGGGATCTGACACTATTTTATTACTCCTTATCCAGAACCACTGGGTCTGAGCTGGAGATCCATAAGACATCATGTGTGCCTCCCCAAATACTAGAGGCATCCAACTAGCAGTATGGGTTTTAATATCACCAATCTATATATGATACCCTCAATATCATATCATATCCATATAATAAATATAAAAAAAACTATAATATATTAATCAATGTAAAATTCATATGACTAAATAATCATAATTTAATAATTCATGGAACATAATTCAAATAAATAAATTAAATATGGGATCTCAATGTGTTGTGTTAAAATCCATCATGGTAACATTGTATTATTTTAGGTCTGAATATGTTGGTTGAAAAATCTGGTTATCAAGGTATGTTGTAGAGATCTAGAGATATTGTTGAATAGTCATGTTGATAATGATCCATGATAGAGTAATGGATTCAATTAAAGTAGTAAAAGAAATTGAATACAAAACGTTGTGTTGTTTCCCAGTGTTTTCGACATTTTTTGGATTTAAAATTTTATGTTTGGATTGCATCATGAATAGTCGATATCCATAATGGTGTCATATAACTTTATATAATGCATGTCTTTCTAAAAATGTCCAACATTATGCATTTTTTTTGCAAAGGATAGATGAATGTTGATGGTGATCTACAAGACAATGATGAACATTTTTAAAGATGATGGTGATGAGGATCATGAGTGGGGTATCACGAAAAAATGAAGGTGTAAATGGAATGATCTATGATTATGAAAAAAATAATTAATTAGAAATTTCCATTGAGCATCAACAAAAAGAGATCATTGTGAAAAGTGGGATATCGTGAAATAGTGCTGATGTGGAGGGAGGGTTCTAGAAACGGTTGAAATACCTATAAAAATGCATTTAACTCATTTAGAAAAGTATCTAGACATAACTAAAATATTAAGGCTCCATGATCAATATGGTGGTTCACAATGGTGTTTTGTAAAGGAGTATTGTGAAAATCAATTGGAAAGATATATAAAACCCAACCGAATGTTCTGAGAATCGTTAATGTAAGGATATTTGGGATGGATAAGTGAGATTTTTGATGTGAACGAGCATGAGAAAGGACAGATGAGATTCATGAAAGTGCTGTGCTTCACAAAGGTTAAGTGAGATTTCCAAATGGTAAGAGACTCAGGATAGAGGAACTTCACAAAGGAAGTGAGAATTATGAAAGTCTTTTAGAAGGAATTTCCTAGTAAATCTATTTTAATGTGTTATTCATTAGTTGAATGAATGTGGAATGTCAATAGATAATCAATATATAACTGAGGATGTATTAATTTGATATTATGAATATATCGACAAGTACATAAATGGTGAGTGGATCCCTTCCAATATTACGGATCATATGAAGAGTGAGAGAGTGATCATTTCCACTGGAAGTGTGCTATAAATAGTCACGTACGGAGTGACCCTTGGAAATGTAGTGTGCTGGCCCTGAACCTTGTAATGGTAGTTAGCCTAGGTATGAAAATGATATAGCATAAAATACCATTCATAGTAGTCAGCCTTTGTAGATTTGGCACAATCAGAACATTACCATCATATTCCTCTTGGACGTTTCCTAGTGAGGGGGACCAATTAATTTTTTTTGAGTAGTTCATGATTTCAATTTAGTTCATACACTATAATTGGATATGTAGAGAGTTCTATTTTTTAATGATGAAACATGATATGATGTGACAAAAGTATTAATCTTCTATACCATAATCCACCCCCACAACATGTTAAAAATTATTCGGTTAACAATTGGTATCATAGGGAAAGGATGAACGTTAGTGATTCTCTCTCTATAGATGAAATGAAAGATGTCAATCACAAAGTTATTATGGACTTCGAGGGGAAAACGTTTCAATTATAGTAGAGTCGGTTATAGGACTAATTCTGATTAGTAGGAAGGGATATGTTTTCAAAAACATGAATGAAATATCAACTAATATCTTTAGTGGTTCTTAATTAGAAGATGACTGGTGAAAATGGAATACACCAAGGGAATCAATTATTTACGTGGATGCCTTTTAAATGCAATTTATAAGAATGTGAATCTATTTTAGTCATCACATTCTATGTGGGAGAAGTTTTTAAATATTTCAGAGGGTGACTCAAATGTTAGAGTGGAAAAGCTACTGGTTCTATGAAACAAATATGAGGATCACAGAATGCACCAGAAAGAGTTTGTTGATACATTCTTTGATCATGTAAATGTGTTTGTGGAATACATGTATGGACAAAGAGAAATCTTTAAATATATTAATATTATTTAGTGAATATAGAGATAACATCAACCTTGGTTTAATCTAAAGGTTTTAGTGTTGGTAGAAAAATATCCATAGGATCTCACATTGGGTAGCTTATACAGTAAACTTGTAGCATATGAAATGATAAAGAAGGGTAATGATGCTGTAGAAATGGGGAAGTCCAATGAAATGGAATTAAATGCCGTGAAGAATCTATTAGTTGTATATGGATAGGAATATGAAGATATATATGAGGTGATTTTTTTTCCTTTAATCATATATTCAAATTGAAAAAGGAATGTTCGTGGGGAAATTTCAACTTGAATGTTTTTGATGAGGAAGGGTTGGACATCTTGCAGAATGTTCCCACAAGATTTTTTAATAATATGATGAGGATGAAGTTTAAATTCAAATTAATAAGTATTCATCATACGTGATAGGAAACAAATTAAAATTAAGAGGTAATTCATCAAAAAAAAGAATCTTCTTTCAAGAGAGGATGAATGTTCTGAAAAATCAGTGGCAAAAATGTTTGAGGACTACAAGGATCATAATGCAGACACTATGGTGGCAGTTTTCATAAAATCCCAATCAAGGGAAGTGAGAGACAGGGAAGAATAATTATTCAATGGAAGAGTTTACCTTCTGGATAAATTAGATGATTTTATGGACTAGATATATGTTTTTATATCCAAAACAATTAAATCCAACAAGTGTTTCATGTTGTGAAACTATATATGTAGTAGTTGGAAAAAGATATGTCTTTGTTTAATGAAGAAATTAAAAAAAATAATTTAATCTAGAATGATCAAAAACAGTGGTTGATTATAATATTATGTTTGAATAATAAGAATAGTAAATTCATAGTTTTTTAACACAGGAACATATAAAATCAAGAATATCATTGAACATGAATAGGATGTTGTTAGACTATGATGAAGAGTTAAGGATCTAGAAAAACTCTTGACTATCAATTTGACATCTGTTAGTAGGATCATTTAGGAAACAGATAAGATGAAGGTGGAGTATAAAGTCCAGTAGATCAAAATCAACATTTAAATCCAAATGTTTATATTGGTAATAGGGTTGATAAAAAAAACAAATAAGTGTGATGATTAATGTCATACCACAAGAAGTCGTTCTGAAATTAATCGTTAATTTTGGCATAAAGAAGATTCAGAATATTCTGAAAACCCTTGGGACCACAATAGGTGTAGAAGTGACATGCATGAATGAACCTCATATAATGTTTTTTATAGTTAAGAGATGAGACACTACCAAAATGTGTGTTCCATAGAAAATAGATATCAAAGGGCACAAGAACAACAATAGACACAAAATAGAAGTCAATAATCTATAAAATCATTCTCCAGTCAGTTTTTTGGTTTGGAAGATATGTTCTCTTTTCAAAACACTATGCATCATACATGTAGAAGAATGTTTCAAAGCTAAATCGAACTAGTGAAAAAATGTAATTTAGTTAATCATCATGTTAGCTTAAAATGAAAAATTGGTTCTATGTATAGAAATATAACATTGGTCCATCATACACTGAAGAAGATAAATATCATCAATCCATACCATTTATGAATCCCAAATCATGGATTAAGAAGTTAATTGATTAGAAGGTAGTGGTTAAAGATAATACTTTTATAGCATCATATCACCATGGAATATAGATCAATGATAGTGGATAGACATCACCCACGATAGAAAAGAGTGATTTGGTTATCTAAATAAGGTATGACAATGTATTTATTGAATGATTTGGAAATAATGAAGGATGGAAAATTATTGTCTCAACAAAAGAAAAGTTTGCGGGAAAAGACATGAGATGTACAGATGTCTTAGTTGTTAAAGTTTGAAGTCCCAAATTTATTTTTCCCAGTAAACTATATAACACATGACATGCTATAAGATTTCCCAAGAAATTGTGGGTTATCATGCAAAAAGTAGGTGAAATTATTTTTCTAAGAATGTGTATGAAGGGGAATCTATACCTTGTGAGTGGATAAAAACATATGTTTTTTTGTCATGGAAAGAAAAAAAAGCTATGGCATAAATTTTAGGGCCATTTGATCCACAAGTTCTTGTAATATCTTAAGAGATATGATTCTACTTGAGTCCTGCCTACGTTATCATGTGATCGAACACATATGTGTGATTCTTGGTAGCAATAGAATATCATTGGAATGACATATAGGAAAAATGATAAAAGGACAAAAAAATTTCTTGAGTTGTTTAATATTGATTAGTACAAACCAATTCCACAAAATGTTATTGATGAGTGGCGATACAATGTTCTCTTAATTTATTATTTTTGATGAATTGGGTGGGCATCAATCCTCACAAAAAATTATAAGGTGTTCAGTTTCATTAGAAGTTATCGATGGGATGATGAAAAGTTTCTAGGCAGAAAATCCTATATATACCAAAAGAATGGAACTAAGTTTCCAAATATCAACATGTACAATTTTTTCAAGAATAATGGGATAAGAAATATTTATTTAGTAGTAATACTCCATAGTATAATGTAGTATTTGAGATATGAAATTGTATTTCCAACAACATTGGTAGAAAAAACCTCATTGTGAAAGTCCTTCTAGATAAATTTTGAAATGAAGTAATGATGACAAAAGTATACACATCTAATAGAATGTTACTTTTTAGAAAGGATGAGAAGACTCTATATGAGATATGGTATGGAATTAATCCATTATTTAAGTAGTTTTGACTCTTAGGAAGTAATTTTTATATTTTAAATAAAGAGAAACACATGAATTTTGAGTCCCATGAGATGAAGGGATATTTATTGGCTACTCAACGAATAGAAATGAATATAAATACTTAAATAATTATATGGGTATGGTTGTTGAAATAAATGGTGTAATTGTAGTGGAATATGAGATGAATATTCCAAAAATACATGATGAGTCTCAAAAGATTTATAATGAGGTGATAAGTGTATTAGGTGATGTTTTTTGTTTTAGGGACTGATTCAAAAGAAGATTTAGATAATGAAATGGTATAGAATAATTTAGTATCTGTACAAATAATTAGGAGAATAGCTTAAATTGATAGATAGAACATTATTTGTGATCATACAACACTATTTAAGACAAGAAAGATGGAGACTCTACATCAAGAATCTAAATTTTCATAGGTTTAGCTTAAATGTTTTTATAAAGAAGCCCAAGATGAGACATTGTTTTAGGAAATGAATGAAAAGATTGACCAAATTGGGAAGATTAAAACATATATAACGTTCCGAGGCTAACATATAGAATTTTTATTGGGAATAAATGTGGTTTTCGCAACAAAATGAATGAATATAGTGCAGTAATTCAAAAAAATATTATGACTTGTTTTCAAAGGGTAATACTAAATAGAGTTTATCCATGATAATTAAACATTTTATCGTATTGAATGGATTGATGTCATATGAGTATTCATCTCCATAATAGTGTAACAGATGTTCAATGTTTTCTATATGGAGTACAAGTCATCATTTCGGAATGGGGTTCTAGAAGAATGAGATTATATTGTTTAGCCAGATGATTTTAGCATTCATAAAGATTATAATAGAGTATTTCAGCTAAAGAAGGATTTATATGGTTGGATAAAAGAACCTATATCATTGTATTAAATTCTACATTAGTTTATATAAAATTTCATTTTGTTGCTTGGTGGAGTTGATTACAATCAATATTTAGTCCATGACAGTAAAAGATGGATGATGGTTCTTGAGATTGATGATGACATAATATATACGAGATTTGATGAAGAACAATTCAAACAATTTTTGAAATTCATGAAATTTGAGTTCGAAATTCTTAAGATTGGTGAACTGGATTTTTCCGCGGTTAACATTCAACAAATGAAATGATTGGATCATTCATTTACCAATATAAATATTCAAAGGAGGTTTTGAGATGATTTGAAATTGATTATTCAAGGGATATGATGACTCTGCTGGCTACCCAAATGAAACTGTAATGGGATGAGGAATGAAAAGTGATTAATGAAACTGAATATAGGAAGATCATTGGAATCCTGTTATACATGACATTGACACAACAAGATATTACTTTTTGAATATGTCAACAAGTGCAGTTTCAACAAAATCCCAAGGAATTTCACAAGCGTGAAATAAAAAATAATACATTGGTATATCATGAGCATGGTGGATTTCAGTTTTATGCTTAATGAATATTTTTAGTAGGAGTTATTGGAATATATAATTGTAAACTCGGCATCTTCTGTAGAATATTGAAAATAAACATTGGGGGGTGCATTATATCAGGATGTTCATTTTATTTCATAACTTATAAAGAAACTAGATTTAATTTTTTTCACTCCATAGTAGTTGAATATATCACATCTAGTCATTTTTGCATGATGTTATTGTGGATGAAGTTTCAAATTGATTATATATGAGTTGAAGTGAAGTATCCTATCAAAATCAATTATGATAATTCATGTTCTATAATTCCTAGAAAAAATCATGTCCTCTAGTCATAGAAAAACACGTTGAAATATATATTTATATTATTATTGAGAGTGAGGATCATGGGATTGTGAAGTTGTATTATGTGGCTAGAGATAAAGAAGTTGTAGACGTTTTAATAAATTCTTCACCAAAAGAATATTTGAATGGAATCAACTAGATCTGGGTGCCCAATCAACTCCCTACATCTCAAAAAGAATGTATATGGGACCCATTCTCCCCAAGGTATTTTTTTTCAAAATGTATGGATTTTTTTTCTTTACACTGTTGCCGAATAAAGAGGATTGACATATGGGTTTATTGAAAAAGGGTTGGGTATGGTGGGTTTCAATGGGGGGGGATGTATTAATGATGATAGGTTAAGAATTTTATGGGCATGACAATGAGATAGGTGGAGTATTTGATCAGATGAAACTAAATATGATTTACCAAAGGTTATATGTCACAATAGATGGATATCATGACGAATACAGTTCACATATCTGTGAATGATGTTATTAATTGATGAACATTTGATAATTCTCTTGTTTCTCATGTTGAGCATGAATCATGTGGGATTAGAGTATGTTTTGTGGAAATTTTTTATCTCTATATTATCTTCAGGAAGTTAATTATAATTCTATATTGAATAATCAATGATGAAGTATCATAATATGATGAGTTTTCAACAAACTAAAAGGGGTTGATTATTTTGAAAAAAACTCATCGCGGTAACAATGCTGTATTTTTGTTTTAATTGTGATTTTTAAAAAGAAAGTATCCATTTTATGTAATGGATTTATGGAGATATTGTTGAATGGTCATGTTGACATAGATCTAAGACATTGGAATGGATTCAATGAAAGTGCTATAAAAAACTATGTACTCAATGTGATTCTTTTTGGAAAACATCGTAAAAAGTGTTTTTTGTTTAAGGAATTATGATGATATATAAATCTGATGTGTTTTGTAGAGATGGGATTTGTGAAGTGTGCTTCATGAAGGATCAAGGAACGATGATGGTGATCTACACTAAAATGATGAGCATCTAGACCGTCGATGGTAAAAAAGCATTGTTAGTGGAGCATCACGACAGTGTGAAGGAATTTATGGAAATATCAATGATTTTGAAAAGAATCATGATTGGGAAATTTGTATGGATCTTCGCAAAAAAAATCATCATGGTGGAAAAGTGGGAGCAACATGAAATGGTTATGACGTCACCTGGAGATTTTAGAAGCAGTGGGAACGCCAATATATACACCTCTACCCACTTCAAAAATATTTTCAGAAATAACAAAAGTCTTATGTATTCATGAAGATGGTTCGCGATTGAATTCCAAGTGAAGATATTTCTGACAGAAATAAAATAAAATTGAATGATCAAAACATCATGAAATAATGAAAATTTACAAAGGCTATTTATTATTTGCAAAAGGATGGAGCATCAGAATGGATAGTTGATATTCGAAAAATAGATGTTCTTTGTAAAGGATTTGTGATTTTATAGAAAGGTAGTAGTCTCACGAAGTCTATTTGAGCATTGTAAAAGAAGATCATCATGAATGTAGTTAGAATTACAATAGTTTTTCATAAGTAATTTCCCAATAAATCTCTTAAAATGCATTATTTATCAATTTAATGAATATAGAACTTATAGGGAGCATTTTCTATAACATTGTATGTATTCATTACATATAATGATGGGACCTATAATTCCATAAACCATGATTGTAGCCTTTCCAAAATTAGTTAGAAAATGAAGAAGAAGAAAATGATCATTTCAACTAGTGGCAAATTAGAAAATAAGGCATAAGGAGTGACCCTAAACCTTGTAATGGAAGTGATCCTTGGTGTAGATGGTATTTATCCCAAACCACAATTCTGGGTAGTGATCCTTAGTAGATTTGGTATAATTTGTACAATTCTGTATTTTTTCTCCTTGGAAAGATCCTATTGGGGATGAACTATGTATATTTGTTGCGTCGCATGCATGATTTCTATTTTTTCATACCTTGATACAAGAAAGAGTGTGATCCGTGTTTTATTTAATGAAAAACAGGATCCAAAGTTGTAGATGTTTTTATCTATCATACCCTGATTTACTCCCCCACTCTCAGGGTATTGAATGAAATTATTCTAACATAGTGGGTCAAGTAGAAAATGAAATAATTATAATTAGATAAATAAATAATCACTATCGAGTCCATCAATGTATGTCATGATACTACTATCTCCTCCTTGGTCCTCATATCAACCATATTGCACATCCCATTACCCTTACATAGATTACAATACATGATATATAGACATTCCTCAAGATTCCCATTCATAGTGTGTATAATAAAACCCCATATGTCACAACTAATGCATCCTTAACAAGTTTTCAAAGGTATAAAAGATTTATTTCTGGATAATAAAAAATCTATATGAAATCATAAAAACAAAATTTTCATGTTTATGTGGGCTAACTTATACTCAATGAATTCCAACCATACATAATTTGGATATATTCTATTCAGATAACCAAAAACACTGGAACAGATCATGAACAATCCACAAGGATAGAGTACATGTGTCTAGGTATACTCAAGGTATCAATTGAACATCCTATGCAACAAATACTTGGAATCTAGTGAATCATGCTACTAACCATCAACTAGGAATCAAGATGTCATGCTTCTCAACATATAATAATAATTTAGTAAACAAGATAATTTATATCCCCTAGGGTTTGAGTGAACCAGAAAACATACTTAATGAATCATTATCTCACTTCCCTGTACTGAGGTACATCAGGTCCATCATCGCATGTCATGTACACTCTCCATTTAAAGGGGTTACTTTGTACAAATGTTTCACCTATTTTGAGTAACAATATCAATACCACCAAAGTGATGTTAACACACATAATATGGTAGGGTATAAAAAACCATAGGATAAAATCATGAAAAAATAGTTAAAACATACAATACATGTCATTAACATCAAACATGAATAATTAAGCTACACACATACTCATAGAAACCAGTATCATAAATGGTTCATATGGGATACACACACACCCACATGGGATAAAAATCATGTAGGTTAATCAATGTATTCATACATAAGTAAAATACAAAAGAAACTTTGCTTATAAGATCGATGAATTCTAAGGACCTTCCTACATCATGTTTTTTGTGGAATAAATGCATATTTCGTCAATGGTTAAACCTCAAAACACATCACACACCCATAGAAAACTATCTCAAATGTAAAAGATTCCAATTTTGTGTTCTGTTTCAAAATGAATAAGGTTTAGATAATAAATTGAAATATATACCATGCTAATAAGTGTGGTTATAGAATAACATAACTCACACGGTATTTCAATGGAAAAAATTTAAAGAATACATATGATTTGGGAAATCCATTAATAATCCATGAATCCATTACATGGAAACATAAACATTCTAAAACCATCCAAATATACCGAGATCTCATCCCAAAAAATTAATACATAAAAAAACTATGATTAAAAGATGAAATTAACTCATAAAGCAGCTAAAAATCCAAAGAAATTTCTACATATAATAAAGAGAGGGATATATGGGGATTTAAAATTTTATTTCTAGATGTTATGTGGAATAATCCTTATTTCATTGTCACTATTTCATGTCATATTTTTATGAATTAAATATTCAGTTATAGTATTATTCTCTAAGCTTATATGAATTATTTATATTTCATTAGGTTTCTCTGATGCCTTAAGTAATCATAAGTGCATCATTGGAGACCATCGAGACCATGTAAATAACTTATATTGCCTTGTTTTTTGGGATTGAAAAATCATTTATCCATATTAATTAATATTATTACTCTTATACTTCAAATTTTATTATTTTTTACTAGGTGTTCAAGGAAATGGTTGTGGTTTCATTTGGTTAATAATGGACTGAACAGTGTATGGGGGTTATTGTGTTTCCAGTTGTTGAAGATTATGTTGTACGATTTTTGCTCACGAGATCCTTGTTTTCCCTTATTATACATAACTGTGGGTTAATCATTAATTATGGTTAAGTATTCAAGCACTGTTTAATTTATTTATATCTATCATTGTAATTAACATGCTGATTATTTCATTAGGGTGAATAAATGAAATTATATTAATGAATATAATAAATTGTACTATTGTAATTAACAGGAGGTTATATTCATTTTATTACATGTTTTTATGTATTTTTCAAAAATATTATTAGTTTACCGCTATTTTTTGAATATCATTTTTTATATTCTATATTTTAATTTTTTTAATACGATTGCTTTGAGTGAATCATCATTCATAAAAGGGTAATTACATTAAGATGGTAATGAACTTATTGTGTGATAACTACATTTTCATATTATCACTAAATAAATAAATTATGATTTTATATGAATTATTTTTTAAATAAGGTATGTGATGAATTTTTTTATTCTTTTGATTTAGGGTTTTTTATTTTGGTTTTCTTTTGATGTTGATTCGATTTTGTCGCCTTGTTTGGTGGGATTTTTTGTGTAGTCTGGCTATGATTATAGGATATGTAGTATTAACAATTTATATCATTCCATATATAGAATTAGGGTTTGTTTTATATGTGTAATGAGTGTATGTATAATCATATAAGGAATCAATGGTTTATTTTTGAAATTGGTGGTTTTTGGCCAATGTTATGGGGATGTGGTGCAGTGGTTGGTTGAATTTGTGGGGATGTATTATAGATTAAAGATGAATTTTATGTGTTAATGGAGATGATATATATATATATATATATTATTTTTGTATATTATAAAATCAACTATGGGATTTAAATGAATTAATTACACTTTAAAAAAAATTAACAGATGGACAAAATTACATTAATGTTTTAAAATGGGTTGGAATTAAATATGGAATTGAATGATGTAATTTATGAAATTTGGAATGTAATTCTAAATTGAGGAATATATTAATGAAATAATTAATTGTTATGATTTAGAAAATAATTCTGGATATTTTTTTGAAATAATTAACTATATTGGGATATAAATGATATCCATAATGGGTTTATATGCTACATATAGTGTATTTGTTTTTATTGGTGTGAGATGAATTTTTTTGATAAACAACAAATTTTTTTTCGTGGGGAATTACATTATAATTTTATTTCCCTTATGACTTCATAAACATCCAACACTTTTCTGATAACCATACTAAAAACTAAATATTTTAGGTTCTAGGTTATTTCACCAGTATTCATGTAAGTGAGTGAATGGAGTGTATACATATCCCTCTTCTATAATCTCACTTTTATGTTTATTATAGTATTTTATGGCTCACAATATGAATACAAAAAATGTTTTCTAACATCCTAATTTAATAGTATGTGAAATAATAGCATATTAAGTAAGTCTATGTGTTGATAATACATAGTTATGGTCATGCATGTTAGGTGAAGGAATGAGGTTGATATAAAACAACACATGATACCTTACTATGAGGAATATATGTTATGTATATTATATGAAATGTAGTTATAGTTATTTTGTATTATAGATTCTTCTTCGGGTGGATATGTTATGATAATAATTATGTGTTGGTGGGATATAACATGATTGTGGCATTATATGGAGTGTATTTTTGTATCATTATAGAATGTATTGTGAGAACCAAGGAATTTATAGATGAGGTGTGAGGGAAATGATGTAGTATAGAAGTGGTTGTGGAGTACCTATTTAATATATTCCTTTGATGTTATGTTATTATATACATGTTTCATATTGAGGGTGAAAGTATTTGTCAGTATCAGTTATATTTTATATTTTTTAGGTGCATATTTATTCCATATTTGTATATAAAATAACTAGAATACCTCAAAAACATTTTCATGAGTTTTATTGGGAAGTATCCTAAATATTATAGACGTATTCTTATATATATATATATATAGTACACAGTCTATGTTTTTTTATGGTATTTGGAGATTGCGTTAGAGATAAATAACTCATATCTGTTAGCTAAAGATAGAGTTACATCCTATGATTTCATTTAAATATTTTATCTTATGACTCGTATTTTTATGTAAATTTTAAAATAATTTGTGTTTTGGTGGGATATTGTTTTTAAATTATATTATGATGTTTATTAGTTTTCTTTTAATTTTGTGCGGATTTATAGGGGAAATGACTCCCATTTTTAATATTTATACCCTCAGAACTAGTCACTAAACTAGGACGTATTTGAAGAGGGACTCAAGAGTCACCCTTATATTAATTATAGTCTAAAAAGGGGTTCCTAGTTGGTAAGGGTCTTGATAAAGCGGTATTAGAGATACAAATTAGAGTTTGGATGGAGAGTCAAGTTTCGAACTTATGATAATTTTATTTTCAATGTATCGAAATAGTGTTAGTCCAACCTAGTGTATAATGTATAAAGGATGACTATGTATGGATTGGGTGATTAAGGCCTCTTTTGATTATACATAATGACCATAATCAAATTGTAAAAACAATTCCTGAAAATACTAATTATGGCATTGAAAACTATGAGTGGTACATGCATTATAAAATTTTAACATACTTTAATTTTGATAATTTTATTATAATTAAAATGATTCAAGTAAAATGAAACTAAAATGAAATTTACTGAAAAAAAATATTCATATAATTTTCACATTCATATATACATGAAAATAGAATATCAACATTTCGTGGATAATGGTACTGGGATTGGGAGAGATGATAAGTTCAAATTTTGAAGGGTTAAACAAGACAAGGAAGATGAATTTTGGAGGAAGAAGTTGATGTGTTTTAGAATAAATGATTTGGGGCTTATTAATTGTTCCCCAATAATTTAGTGACTTTGAATCCTTTTGAAGGGATCTGTATTTCATTCAGTTTGATCAAGAATATGGGAATGTAACTGATTCTGTCACGACCCGTCTGTGGGACCCGTGTCGTGACTACACCAAGCTCGCCTTCCATAGGCCAAGAGCTAGCGACTAGCACCAAAGGTGTAAATACCAAAACTAAGAAGCCTTTTCCTTAATAAAAATTAAACACACACAAACAGAGTACATAATTGGAATCAAAACACTATGAAATACTGTATAGAGAAGAAGTGCTGGAAAGTATAAGGGGCCGAATATTCAAGCCCAACAATAAAGTAAATGTACAACTGAAAGTAAGTACAAATAAAAAAAGGAAAACATCATAATGGTAAAGAGAAACTCTTGGATTGTCCTCTGGGGTTCCTACATGAAGGGTAGGAACAGATGGCCACATCAGCACTCCAAATCCGTCAGACTCCTCTGTGTATGGACTCGTCGTCTGTTCCACCTCTGGGTACCGTCCAGTCATGGCGCTCTAGGCCTCCTTCATCACTCTCTTTTGTCTTCATCTAACACAACGAGGTGCGGGCATAGCTCGTGTAGGGGTGAGAATAGCGATACTCAGAAGGTACCCAGAGACCCTTAAAGTCTCAAAATATACAACAAGTATAACCACAAAGTAATTAAACAAAGGATTACCCGTACATAGGTATATTCCTATACATATACCTATGTTATTTAGTAACCCATCTCAATCATGAGGTATACTCAAAAGTCACTGACTCAGCTAAAAATCAAGATTTTATTCTAGGGGTGGTAACAAGTAACAACCACAGTCACGCTGTCAAAAGCATGGCTGATGGTTTACTCCTCCTTTACAAGTACAATTGGTCTTCCTTGTCACACAGATGTGGTTCCCACCTTCCTGGACTATTGTGGTACTCCTCCTATTGAGTACAGTGGGTCTACTATGTCACACAGAGGTGCTCCCCACTGTGGGTCTGCCGCGCTCACACAGAGGTGCTCGCCCTCGTAGCCTACTGAGGTACTCCTCCTGTCGAGTATCGTGGGCCTTTCGTGTAACATAGAGGCACTCCCCAATCTGGGCCTGCCGCATCACACAGAGGCACTTTGCACAGGGCTGGTCAAAACACTCTGAGTCGAAAGGTCATCAGTCGTCAGGTCTCAGCCAGCTACTATGTCTCCACACTCTACTCGCTCATCTCTGAGAGGATCCTCTCCATGAGCTACTAGTCGATACTCCAATTGTCATGAAGTCCCATGTATATGTATCTCAAAGGTCCGCCTCATCAAAGGGATCTCAACGCAATAGACAATTCATCGATCGGATGCCCGGTCTGTGAGTTATTGGCATGTCTATTCCAGGGGCCGTGTTGATTTTTAGGTTCAATCCAACCTGATCGTACCCCAACTGTATCCAAACCTCACATGGGGTATTCCAAAAGAACAGTCACGTTCTATAAATTCCGTCGCCACAAATGGTTCGTCGATCAGACACTCGTAGCCCAAGATATGGGTAAAGAGGTGTGTTTGGGTCAAACGCTATCGGACTTGGGTCTGACCCGGTCCACGATTCCGACATGGTCGGCCACGTGTGGGGCGATTACACCCAATTTCCTCTACAACGGACGGTGAGTGGTGCCTACCCAGTCACCACGGGACCCTTCGGGTCCCGCCACTAGACTGCACCAGCGGCCGGCTCAGTCGGCCTCCCTCATCTGTCTGCTGCGACCTATGATCGCGGTTCATCTCCAATGCGGTGCACCGATGTCGCGCCTTGGCCGTCCGACCACCGTCGTTGTCGTCAAAAAATGAGAATAATAAATGGGGGAGGGTTGGGATGTGTTCATGTGGTCCGAGCCATCCACGTTATGTAGATATCAATCGGCATAACATAACCCGAGGATTGAATAGTGAAGAACAAGAAATAAAATTCAACTCAAAACCCTAACTCACTTTTCATTCGTTGATGGTGGAACAAGTGTTTGGAGTAGTTGAAATCGAAAACGACGTCGAAAGAGTTCTTCATAGGCGACGAGTTCATCCCTCGACCGAAGATTCTTCGTTGGCGGAGGAAGCGTTCTTCATGGGAGAATTCTTTCTCTCCCCAACGATCCACCAAGATGACAACAAAAAATAATAGATGAAGTTGTCTATTCTTTGTTGGCACAACCATTCAAATTATTATTTTTAATTAAATGAGACATCTCAATTAATTAATGGTTTGTTTTAGCTCAAATAATTAATGGGGGAAGTTGAAGAGTTTTATCCTCTGTTATAGGGAGTTAAGGGGGGTTTAAAGCTTCTGTGGGCCCCACCAGGGATATCCTCCCAAGGGAGGTTATTTGTGGGTGGGACCCACCACCATAACCTCTTAGGGGAGGATACGGTGTGGTGGAACCCACCAATAACCTCCTCTTGTAGCTTTAACCAACAAAAATAAAAATCAATCTAACACTCTATTTTTATTCAATTTTAATTTAAAACCCCAAAAACTAACTTCCATTCTCAATAGAACGCAACTACGGTAAAGGTCTCACATAGAAATCAATGACACTGCACGTTCAATGGTGCCCTCAGATTTCAATTCCGAGCACCGGTTCAAAATTTATAAAATCCCGCCAGTATTTTTACTGAACATACATGAACAAAACTTAAAAAATTGATTACGGGCACACCGGGCCTCAGAATCAAGCGCCACAAATTTTCACGGACTCATAAAAATCCCATGAAATTATAGAAAAAACTCCACATAATTTATGGGACTTTACATTCTCCCAACCTCATGGCTTTACATCCCGGTAAACTACGACTCGAACTATGGGAACAAATGGGGGTACTGAGCACGCATCTGAGCCTCCTTCTCCCACGTGCTCTCCTAGAGGTTCCCGTGCTACCAACAAACGAGAACCAGAGGTATTGACAGTCCAAGAAGGACCCGCTTTTGTCAATCCTCAGTCTCCACTAGAACCTCCATGAAAGTCGCATCGTCAACGATGTCCAGCTCTCCATAGTCAATGATGTGGGAAAGGTAATGCACATATCTCCTCGACTGAGATGCGTGGAAGACGTCATGCACCTGGTACAACTGAGGTGGATGAGATAGGTGGTAAGCCACCTCTTCTACTCTATGGAGGACCTAAAAAGGTCCAATGAATCACAGATACAACTTGCTATATCAGCCAAATCATCGTAGACCTCATCGAGGTGAGACCCACAGGAAAACATTGTCACCATACTCGAACACCAGAGGTCTCCGTCTCATGTCAGCATGCGACTTCTACCAGCTATGTGCAGTCTTCATCCGATCCTGGATGATCTGCACCTTCTTTGTGGTAGCCCATACCATCTCTGGTCCCACTAGTGTTGACTCCCCAGGGTCAGTCCAGTGCAAGGGTGATCTGCAAAGTCCCCGGTAGAAGGCCTCAAAAGGTGTCATCCCTATGGTGGTGTGATAGTTATTGTTGTATGCACGATCCAACAAAGGCATGTGGTCCTTCCAGCTACCACCGATGTTGAGGACACAAGCACGGAGCATGTCCTCGAGGGTCTGGATGGTCCGCTTAGTCTAACCATCTGTCTAAGGATTGAAGGTGGTGCTCAAATGAAGATGTGTCTCGAAATCCTCCTACAACCCATGCCATATAAGGGATGTAAACTGTACATCATGGTCGGAGAAAATAGAAGATGTTACACCATTAAAACGCACAATCTTCTGCACATAGAGTTGTCCCAATATCTCTAATGAGCTCTGATCTCTGATCGGTAGGAAGTGGGCCGACTTAGTGAGTCAGTCAATAATCACCCATATCGAATCATAAATCCTAGATGTAGGTGGATGACTCATCACAAAGACCATGGATATCCCATCCCACTTCCACTATGGGACCTCTAAGTGCTGATCCAATCTTGCTGGTACCTGTTGCTCCTCATTCACTTGCTGACAAGTGAGGCATCGAGAGACAAACTTTGCTACCGCCTTCTTCATACCTAGCCACAAGTTATGTCATCTAAGGTCCTGGTACATCTTCTCCACTCTTGGATGAACCGCTAGAGGGGACGTGTGGAACACTCTCAACACTTCCTCCTGAAATTCAACCGGTACCATGGTACGTCCTTTCAAGAGAATGACGTGATCCCCACCTTTAGAAAATCGATCAGGTGCCTACCCTATGGATATCTTGAGCATGTCATGTCTCGCAATCAGTGTCCCCGCACTGTGCCTGCCTCACTCTATGAGGAAGTGGAGGAGTGACTGTGAGAGACTGTAGATAGGCTACTCCATCCCTATATACAAAGGATATCTGTAAGGCAACCAGCTGCACTATCATCTCTCCTAGAAGCTGTATATCATATCTCCTACTGAGATCATCTGCAACAACGTTCCCCTTCCTAGGAGTATAGACTGTCTCAAAGTCATAGTCCTAGAGGAACTCAAGCCATCTCCACTTTCTTAGGTTTATGTACTTCTGAGAGAATATATACCTGAGACTCTTGTGATCATAGTACATGGTGAAATTTTCATCCATTAGATAGTTCCTCCACATATTTAAGTATAAGACCACTTCTTCTAACTCCAGGTCATGGGTAGCGTAGTTCTTCTCATGATATCTCATCTTTGGAAAACCATACGCGATCACATCTCACTCATGAACCAGGACACACACGAGTCTGGTACTTGATGCATCGCAGAAAACTACTTCCCCTGCACCCTCCTCTGGAAGCATCATGATGGAGGCACAAGTCAACCTCTTCCTAAGCTCATGAAAGCTCTGCTGGCATCTCTTTGACCACATGAATGGTTTCCCCTTATTCGTCAAGGCTAATAGTGGTGCTGCAACTCTAGAGAATTTTGGAACGAATCTCTGGTAGTATCCAGCCAAGCCCCAGAAACTCCGTACCTCCGTCACACTACTGGGTGGCTCCCAGGAAAGTACCGCCTCAATATTCATTGGATGCACTACAAATACAACCTATGCGATGACATGTCCAAATAAGTGAACCTCTTTAATCTATAACTGTCACTTTGAGAGCTTACCATAAATCCGGTGCTCTTAGAGTGTATCTAGTACTACCTTAAAATGGTAGGCATGATCCACCTCACTAGTCGTGTAGATAAAAATGTCTCTGATGAAGACTACGACAAAGTGATCGATGTATGGTTAGACTATCCCATTCATGAGACACATGAACACTGATGGAGTGTTAGTTATGCTGAAGGGCATAACCAATAACTCATAATTGTAGTACCGACATCTGAAGGTCTTCTTTTGCACATCCTCTTGTCAAACACTATGCTGGCGATTTCTTAATCGGAGGTGTATCTTCGCGAACCATAGTTCTCCCTTGATCTGACCAAATAGGCCATCTATACTCAGGAGTGGATACTTGTTCTTTACAGTCACCTGATTTAGGTGAAAATAGTAAAATAATATCATCAAGCTCCCATTTGCCTTCTTGGCAAATCGAATCGGGGCTTCCCAGGGAGAAACACTAGGCCAAATGAATCCCTACCCCTGAAAGTCCTCCAACAATAACTGCAACTCACAAAGATCAGTGGGAGCCATCCGATATGCTATAGTAGATATCAGTGCCATCTCGGAGTATAGGTCAATGTATAGGTCCACCTCTCTATGAGGAGGTTGTCCTAGAACATCGTCAGGGAAAATATCCACGTACTGGTCCACCACTACAGGATAAGTCAGACTCTCCACATCAACTGCTCCGAGGGTAAGGCAAGCCATCTTTTGAGTGATCCGCGGAACCCTCCTCCGAGTAAGTTCATCCTGTGTAGAAAAAGATATCTTCTCTCCGATGAAGGTGAACCTGGTCCCATCCGTGAGGACACACCGAACATTCTTCCTAATACAGTTGATCTAAGCATGGACTGTAGATAACCAATCCATATCCAATATGACATCATATGTCCCTGATGCCGCTATGAGGAGATCCCAGCCTAAGATCTCGCCTCCTTGAGTAAGCTCACACAGCTAGCACAAGTGTGTAATAGTTGAGTATTCTCCCATAAGATTCTCTAGTCGTAAGGATCGAGCCAACTTCTCCGTCGGAATCTACCACCTCAAAATGATGGCAGTCAATATGAATGAATTACTGGCTCCAATTTTTATAAGAGCTGCAGCTAAAGTAGAGTAGACACATATCGTACCTCGAATCATATCCGGAGTGACATGGCCGTAGGCCTCAGCTGCCTGAAGCTGTGATCTCCCCTGTCCACCTGCTCCCTACGGCCGGGGTGGACCTCCTGGTGGTGGTGGTGACAACACCTCAAAATGTCATCCACCACCAGCTGCTCGACCAGCTCCTCTGCCACGTCCGCCTGTGCCCTTCTGACCACCTCTATCGAACCTATGCCTATACCTGGGAGGTCCCTCAACTGGCTTCTGATAATCTGGATGGTGGGTCGGACAGTCATGAGCCATGTGACACTGCCCAAAACATGAGTAACATTCCCTACTCCTAGCAGGTAAATCACTGCCTCGGGTGCCCCTCACAACTGACCCTGAGTCCTAGAGTCCTCCACCCGTGGGTCTGGTTTTCTTGGACCTCTGCGTCATCTATCTACTGTAAGGTTCAGAAGACTCCGCTGCATGTTGACTAGGAGTGGGTATCGCTGCTGGTGACTACACAACAAGGATACTCTCCACTAGGAGTTCTCTCTCCAACACCCCCTCCTGCGTCGGGATGATGAGGGAGATCATCGGGGCACTAATATTTCACCTGAGCCCCATCTCGAAGGTTCGTGCCATGAAGAATTGGTCCCGTATCATATCTGTGGAGTAGCGTGAGACGTCGACGAACCTCACCGACTACTGTGCTACACTCGTGCTACCCTGTTTTAGATGTACTTGCTCCTGTATCCGCACCGCCCAAAGGGCTGCTAGTACAAACACCGCCCGTAACAGGCTCTTGAAATCTGTACATAGTAGTGTCCCCTCGTCATGGATGTGAAGCATCAAGCTCCACCATCTTCCTCATGCAGCTTGAAGGACAGTCTCAGAAAGAATCACCATGAGGTTTTCTGGTGTCCCTACTCTCCTACAGACTCACACCACATCCTCCATCCAATCCTCAGCCACATGTGTGACCATATCTCCCTAGAACCTAGGTGGCCTCTGATGTTGGAACTCATGCAATGTGCTCAAATTGCGTGAATCATCTTCTTCGGGGGCTGGTGGCATCGGTGGCCCAATGGGAAGTGGTACCGCTGGTACCTCTACTGGTGCCACAACTAGAAAGGGGCCCAGCATCGAAGCCTCATCGCTTAGTGGGATGTCATATCATATGTCTCTTGGGGCTCTACAGGGAGACATCTTGAAATAAACAGATGTGATAAGGTCAATATACAACCTGGTGAGCTGACCTGGTTGAGATGACTTAAAAAAAACTTTATAAATCACACATGCAATTAGTGTTTTTGTGCATTCAGTCGGAAATCAGTAGTCAGTGTCCTGGTGTATGTATACGTTGGCCCCTCAAATAGAAGACCACACTTAGTACCATTAACACTATTGCTTTATAAAAAAATATAAGAGTCCTAAGTTCTCCAGTAGAATCGAATCCTTTAATACCAATTTGTCATGACCCATCTTCAGGACCCATGCCAGGACTACCCCAAGCCCTCCATCCATAGGCCAGGGGATGTCGACTAGCACCAAAAGCATAAATCCCAAAACTGGGAAGGAATTGCCTTTAAAAAATGAAACAAACCCAAAGAGAGTACAGAACTAGAAGAAAAACACAAAGCAATACTCTATACAGAAGAAGTGATGGAAAGTAAAAGGGGCTAGAAATACAAGACCAACAGTAAAGTACAGGTAAAACTGAAATTATATACAACTGAAAAAGGGACAAACAACTGAAAGGTAAAGTGTAGCTCCTGGATCATGCTCTGGGTTTCATACCTAAAGGGTAAGAAATGATGTCCACCTCAACCCTCCACGTCTATCAGACGCCTCATTGTATCGACTCGTCGTATGGTCCATCTCTAGGTACCGTCCACTCATAGGGATCTCGACCTTTGTCAGTGATGTCGGTCGTCTACATCCAACACAATGACGTGCTGGAATCGCCCGTGAAGGGGTGTGTATATCGATACTCGGTAGGGATCCCGAGACCCTCAAGGTCTCACAATATCCAACAAGGATAACCCCAATTTAAAGAATCAAATGATAACCCTTACATAAGTATATGACCAAAACTATTGCTATGATATCTAGTAACCCATCTCAATCATGAGGTAAACTCAAAAGTAATTGACTTAGCTCAATACCAAGATTTTATTCTAGGGGTGGTAACAAGCAACAACCCCAGCCACACTATCAGAACCTTAACTGATGGTGTACTCCTCCTCTAACTAGTACAGTGGGCCTACCGCATCACACATAGGTACTTCCCACCTTCTTGGACTACTGTGGTACTCCTCTTGTCGAGTACTGTGGGTTTGTTGTGTCACATACAGGCGCTCCCCATTCTGGGTCTGCCTTTATCACATAGAGGCGCTCCCCCTCATAGCCTGCTGAGGTACTCCTCATGTCGAGTACCATGGGGTTTCCACGTCACATAGAGGCGCTCCCCACTGTGGGCCTTCCGCATCAAACAGAGCCGCTTCTCACTGGGCCAGTCGAAACAATCCAAGTTGAAAGGCCTGCAGTCGTCAGGTCTCTGCCATCTACTAGGATTTCTCACTCCACTCGCTCATCCTCAGGAGGATCTGCTCCACGAACTACTGGTCGATACTCCAACTGCCATGAAGTCCCATGTATAAGTCTTTCAATGGTCCGCCTCATCGTAGGGATCTCAATGCAAGAGATAGTGCGTCGATCGGACGCCCGGTCTGTGTGTTATTGACATTTTTGTTCCAGGGGCCCGATTGGATTTTAGGATCAAACCAACCCGAGTGTACCCCAACTATATCCAAACCTCAAGTGGTGTATTTCAAAAGAACCATCACGTTATAATATATCCATCACCATAGACGGTTCTTCGATCAGACACATGTAGCCCAAGATAGGGGCAAAGAGGTGTGTTTGGGTCAAACGCTATTGGACTGGGGTCCGACCCGGCCAAAGGGTCCGGCCCGGACTGAGGGGGTGGCCCGACCCGAGGGTAGTCCAACCCAGCCCAGCGGCCCAGGTGGCCCGGTTGGAGGGAGGCTCGTGGGGCGGCTGGCGGGCAGCCCGTGTGGCCGGCCAGCTGGCTGGCCAGGCTGCCTACTTGCTGGCTGGCCCGTGTGGCTCGACGAGCCACGCGTGGGTGGGATACACCCATGTCTTCCGAAACGGCCGACATGTGGTGTTGAACCTTTCACTGCGGGACACTTCAAGCCCAGCCTGTAGCGCACACTGGCGGGTGGCTCAGCCAGCCGCCCTCTTTTATCTGTCGCGGCCGATGGCCGCAGTTCTTCTCCAGCGTGGTGCGATGTCACCAGCCCGTCTGAACTACGCGGCCCACGTGATCACGAATCCTTCTTCTGGCACGGTGCGACCGCACCGTGGCCCTCCGGTAGTGCCAGGTCCTCCTGGCCATGACTCAGTTCCTTGGGCAGTGTGATGGGGACATGCCCCTCCGGTGACCCGGAGGCCCTTGCGCCACCGTCTTGTTCCATGGTCGGCTCGTTGTCGGTCTCCAAATGTACCATCGTGGCCTGTCGGCCGCAGCTAATTTTTACACTACAATAATCTCTTCTGGCGGAGACGTTGTGCCGTCGCCATCATCAAAAAATGATAACAATCAATGGGGGAGGGTCGGGCCATGTTCGTGCGGTCCAATCCCTCCAAATTAAGTTGATATCAATCGGCATAACATAACTTAATGATTGAACAATGAAGAACCAGAAATAAAATTCAACTAAAAACCCTTACCTCGCTTGTTGTTAATTAATGTTTGATGGAGAGTTCAGAGTAGTTGAAGTCATGGATTAACTCATCAGTGTACTTCTTGGGTGACAATTTTTTCCCTCAACTGATTGTTCTTCGTTGTCGGAGGAAGCGTTCTCCGTGGGTGAATTCTTTCTTTCCCCAAAGCTCCACCAAGATGCCATCCAAAAATAATAGATGTGGTTGTCTATTAATTGTTTTCACAACAATTAAAATTATAGGGTTTAATTAAATGATAGAACTTATTTAATTAATGGGTGGTGTTAGCTCAAATAATTAATGGGGTTAGGTGAATAGTTTCATCCTCATTTATAGGGAGTTAAGGGGCGTTGAAAGATTGTGTGGGTCCCGCCAAGGATATACTCCCAAAAGAGGTAATGTGAGGGTGGGCCCCACCCCCATAACCTCTCATGGGAGGTTATGGTGTGGTGTCCCCCACCAGTAACCTATTCTTGGAGCATTAACCATAAAAAATAAAAATAAATCTAACACTTTATTTAAATTCAATTTTAATTTAAAACACCAAAAACTAACTTCCATTCTCATTAGGACGCAACGATGGTGATGTTCCAATTAAGAAATCCCCAACTCTGTGAGTTCAATGGTGCCCTCATATTTCAGTTCCGAGCACCGATTCAAAAGTTATATAATCATGCTCGTAAGTTTACTGAATGTACCCGAACAAAACTTCAGAAATTGATTCTGGGAAAATCGGGTCCCGGAATGAAGCACCGTAAATTTTTGCGGACTCTAAAAAATCCCATGAATTTAAAAAATATATCCATGGAATTTCTAGGTCTTTATAGGTTCCATTATTCAATATCTAGATGATTGTTTAAGGTAACCTATGGAATAAAATTTATGCAGAGCTGAATAATGAAGAACATGTTTCATTTGATTAATTTTAGAGCAATTTTCATTGTTGATTACATATCTGAATGATGATGGAAGAAAATTTGATGTAGTTTATATAAATATTTACATGGATTTTACAAGTGAACGAGATATATATTTGATTTACAGGCCATCTATGTTTTGTCACTTTTCTTTTATTGCTAGAGTAATCTAGATAAAATCATTTACATGATGCACTGTACACAACTATTTGAAATTTGGTTACTCTATTTAGGTATCCTAATTAATATAAAGTTGAAAAAAGGTAGATTTGATTATGATAATCCATATGAGAAAAGAATAATCTTATTATTTTTGTCATCCGGGCTTTAGATATCACGTATTAGAAGTTTGGTTCGTCAAGGACACAAATGGAAAGGGCTCTCCCTCAAAAATTTTATTTCATCTTCTATATATCTATTAATTCTTATATATCAAACAAGATATTATTTATAATTTAATTTTGTTTTTGATGTCATGGTTATCATTTATTTAATATCTCATCCATTAATATAGATTATCGTAGTATAAGAGGACTATTTTGTAGAGTCATGTGGGATAAAATAAAACTATTGGTGGTGAATTTCCTTTAAAAATGTAAAAATAATCCTAAATGGTAAATAAGATATTTAATAATTTAAATATTGAATAAAAGAGTAAGATAATGAAATTTAATATATAAATATAACTGTGGGAGAAAATAAGTAATAATATTTAAATATCTAACAATTGAGCACAATATAAAAACATTAATAAGGTGTCTCATAATTTAAATATATAATTTATGTTACGATATAATAATTATTTGAATCACTAATAAGATTATCAATGAACAAATAATTAAGTATAATGTAAATTAAATAAATAAGTGTGTGTGAAGAATGACATAAATATGGAATGAAATTAGAAAATGTAGTTCTACTAAATATCATTGATGAAACATTATGTCTCATACCCCAATTGATATAGCGTTTATTATATTCTACCTTATATTTCGTGGTATCCAAGATTCCAAAACACCAACTATTATAAATTCTTTATTTAAAAAATCCAATGTTACAATTAAAACATTTTTTAATTGTTTTACGTTGAAAACTCCTAAACAATATAATCCATTTACTTTTAGTATTTTAGAATGAATCTGAAACCATCATTTAAGTTGTAGTGAAAACTAAAATGGAATGAAGGATGAATAGATAAATTTTTTTGACAAGATCCCTTTAAATATTTTCCTCAGTCTCTTAAGGAATAAAATATAACACTAAGAGATATATAGAATATTGTAAAATATGTGATAATTATTTACAAATAGTGAAGATTTTTTATTTCAATTTTTAGACTAATAGGAATGGGATGAAAGTTATGATTGTGTAGATTTTTTGTTGGGAAATATGTTTTTTGTACATATTAGCAGTCTATTTATGGTCTCTATAGTCATTAGGAATCTTATATAGGTGATTATGGGTAATGGAAATCATGGATGATTTTTAAATTCATTTTTTCCATAATAAATTATTCCATTGAATGTCTGATTTGACTCTACCAGATATATGTCAACTAATACAGAGTTGTGGTATAGGCTTGTAGCATTACGGGTTTTGTCCAGAAACCTACCTACATTCTAGGTGGACTTGCATTCAGTGCTTTCAATATGAAATTTTCATTGGTAGACCATTAAACTACTATAACATAGAAAATAGACCACTTGTATCTTCTCTACATATTTCCACTTTAGACCAGAATGATGGTGCCTTTAACTAGCAGTATGGTTCCTCCACCTGAATAAAATATTCAACATGTCCCACCTTAACTCTTTAAAAAAATTTCTTGGCCCAAGAAATTATAATCATTATTTCAATAATATCATCATGATATCAATATAATACATAAAATATCAACATTATTCATTATTTTTTCCATAAAAACCAAGACATTTTAAATAAACATATAAACTAAAACACAGTCAGTGAAATGTTAACAACACATAACAATGTGTCTATTGTTATTAAAAAACAAATAAATTGAGAAGAACAAAAATATCCCACTTTTGGATAATCCAAACCCCCTGTATATAAATATTACAAGTATAACATTATATTCAAATAAGATATTTATAACATTAATTTTAACATTCAGTTTCAAATATAGAAAAAAAATTTATTTTTCAATATCATTTTCAAGTAATAAAATTTTAAAATAATTTGATAAAATGAAACATTTTGAAAACATAAGTGATTTTTATAAATATAAACCACTTTTTAAAAATCATTCCACAACCAATTTATTCATAAAATAATAGACATTTCGTTACATTTCAATAAAAAAATTTCTCTAAAAATTAAAAACAAATTAAATATACTTCCTCACTTTCCATAAATTTTGATGGAATTTATCCACCACTGTGATTACAAAAAAAGGACCTTTAAAAGGGATAGAAAACTAATTATCAGGAATATAATGATCCAAATAGAATAAATAAAATAAATGTAAAAATGTTTGTTACCCTTTATTAATGATCCATAGATAGAAAAAATTAAGAATGAAACTAAATTTTGAATATTAAAAATTTATATTTCAAAATAAAACATATTAAAAACAAGAAAATGATTTAAAAATGAACAATTATGTATAAAACAAATTTCAAAGATTAATCTAAATAATTCTCAATATATAAATAAATTAATTTTTTTCCAACAAGATTAATATTTGAGAAAAGTCTCCTATATGATTGATTTAATAATAATAATAATAGATCCACCTTAATTAATTTATTTTAATTATGAGGAGCCACTAAATATTTTTAATTAATAAATAAACAATAAATTAAAAAAACTGAATTAATAAAAGATCAAAAAGTTAATTTTTTAAAATCGGGAAAAGACTTCTAAAATAATGAATGATAAGTAAAAATAAAAGAAATATATTAACATATAAATTTCAATCCATTATTAAGTTTTAGTAATTATAATGATAATTAACCAAATAAAATTCTCTTAGAGTGCCAAACCTAGTGTTTAAGGCACCAGACTCGTGGAAATGGTGAAGATTGGATTACAAACCCAACTGATACATTTCGATGTAAAAACCTCAACATGAATCTGTGCCCAATCCATATCATCCTATATTTTATCATATAGTAATGTTATTCATGAATTATCTCACTCTCTTAATATTAAAAAATATTTAATTTTTGAAATAAAATTTATAATTATTTTTGAAAAAAATCATTTATTTTTAAATTTTTTTACTAAAAAAATTGTAAAAACCCCTGATTTCCAAAGATAAGTAAAAAGTTTCATGGGATAATCATACCCAAATCACTGATCAATATATCGTGTTTTAATGAATATATTAGTTAATTTATGGATGGAGAAAAAACAAATAATGATATCCCCTTTTGAAATATATATCTAAAAAATTGGTGTATCATATCAATGTGCTTACTGTGTTAATGTTGGATATGATTTCAATAGATTCTAACTTCACTAGTATTTTCATGTGTGGGAAGAAAATTATCATATTTAAAATTAAAATCAAAGAGATTATGTTTTATTATAAAAATATAGATTCGATAACACATAGCATCAATGTATTCTTTTGCGACAATAGAAAGAGAAATAGGGTTTTTCTTATTACTACTCTATGAGATATGTAATTTAACTAGTGGGTGGAATGTCATTCAAATACATTTCATATATATCTGTTATCCTATGAAAATAGCATTGTAAAAATAATTAAATTAAAAATAAGTATCCTTTTGGTAAAATTATCAAAAAAAATTATTCTATTCAAATATATTATAATTATTTTGAAGTTATAAATGGGTATTAAATTTTATTTATATAAATATAAGAACACAGAAAAAATATTAATATTGTGTTTGGTAAGGGAATAGTAAGTTAAAAATGACTCCAAAACATAATTCTATAATATTATAAATCAACTAGTTTATTCGATTCATCCAAGATTATTTTAACAGTAATAATAATCATTATACAAATTCCCATATCAATATTCATGCCAAAAAAATTTAAAATATCATTTGTGTATTTTCATTGGTTTAGAAATGATTAGCCAAAATTATTTGAAATTTGAAAATTGCAGATTATTTTCAGTTCTCTCATTAATATTATTTCAAACTCTTCATTCATCAAATAATAAAATTCATCAAAAATGTATTCATTAGGTGAGAACAAAATAATATTGTTATCCAAAATCTGAACAATTAATAAATCATTTAGTGATTTATGAGGAAAAAATGGAATCCAATTTTATTGTTTTTAAATTATTTGATAAAATAAAATTTTAAAGCATTTTGTACCAAGCCCATGGGTCTTCTATTAAACCGTAATGATCATCATTTAAATTGATAACATGATTTAGGAAAAAAAATATCTCCAAATCCAAATGGTTGTTTCACAAAAACTTTTTTTTTGAAAAAAATCAGTTAATAAAATATATTTTTATATTCATTTTATAAAAATTTAAAATTTATTTAATCAGGGTGTTAAAGAATTATATTAACAAGTTCTATCTAAAGAATATGTGAAATATTTTCACCATAATCAATAACTTTTTTTTGATTATAGCTTTTAACAACATGTCAAACCATATTACGAGAGATACTACATTGATCATCTATCATTTTTTCGAAAATAAAATTCAGTGGTAATAATGTGATGATCATTGGTTACTTCTATGAGATTCCAAACATGGATCCTATAAAATTTGTTGAACCCCACCTATGTGGAAAGTATCCAATTACAATCATTAGTAATATCATAATGGGTTTAAGGTTTAAAGTGAGAGTTAAATAATTTAATATCAACCACGTTTAATACCGTTCATATAGTACTAGTTTTATATTTTAATTCACTAATATTATTATCTAATGGAAAACCATTTTATACGATCCATTATTTGTTAAATTGAGTATATGTGGATTCTTTTTCCCAATCAATTACTTTTGAAGATTGTTATTTATGTATGGTCAAACTATCTTTGTTAATATCATTATTTTTACATCCTCACATTATTTCAATATATATGAGATGATGGTGTTATTAAATCTTTACATCCTCTTTTTTTCAATGATATGATATGTTTAGAGTATAGTTTTTATGAACATTGTATAAGAACTGATGTTTTGATAGTTTTTGGGAGACGAAGCCTTGGAGTAGTTATAAAATAGTCACCAGCAAGCCAGTGAGGTTCCAATATGATTGAAATGTTTTGTACACCCCACCATCCCACTTGTGTTCTGTAATAACCCCAGTGGAACACTCATTGACACCATCTCTACAGTGTATCCAACTAGTTAATTGGTATGACCCATATGGGGGTGAAATAAATTCACCCCATAGATTTTAATTAATCCCTATTTTCCACAATAATTATAACAAAAATTTTACCCCTATGTAACTTTTCAAAAATTCCAATCCCCTTTTAGGAACCATGGGTCTTTCATTCTTCTACCCTTGTATAATCATAATTAGGATGAACTAATTAGGAGATAATGATGATTTATTCTGAGATATTCTCCAAATCCTTCTTCCGTATTGATATATAATAATTGATATATGATGGATCATCCTTTTCAATGAATATACAATTGATTTTTCATATTCTCTTCATAGAATTATTTTCACTAGACACATATTCAAAATAGGTAAATAGTTATGAATCCTCATCCTAGACATCATATTGATGGTTTATTGTTGTTAGAAACTTAATTCATTTGGTATACTTTTTTACTTTAGTGGAGTAGTCATCGTGTTTAAAAAACCTTGATCATTGATATAATTATTAAAAAAGCGTAGATTCTTCTAGGTAATTCATCATATATATGAAATCAAGAGAATTATTTCCCATAATTCTCATCTTTAATCTATATTTCATTGAAAAATTTCTTTTCGATCTATGTTTGTTGGTAGAAACTAGGTTCTATTATCTAATAAATATTTAAATTATTTTTTCCCACAATATACAATAAATTCAATGATTTGAAAACGAATCATTTACATTCCTAGTAATTGGATTGGTTGAATGAATCCTTATGGTATGTGAATCTGGAACACCATTCCTACCATGTAATACTCTTGGGTATATTTTTCAAAATTTATTTCTTTAATGAAATGAAACTTAAATAGATATCCTTGACATGTTATCAAGTTATCCATGGTTGTGTGATATGGATTGTACTTCATCCTTTGAAAACCCATGTTGTTCTTATTCAACAACCTCGAGGTTAGAAGTTTCATACTATCTTGGGAACTTGTTTACACATGTTTCCTTAGTATGTTTCATGTATTGGCATACATTTATGACCGTGTTTGATTTTTATCGCTTGTGGATATGTGAGTAGCCTATGAAACATAAATATAACACCTTTTTCTATGATTAGTCTTTTATCTTTATTTATCATGTTTTATGTTGATAAAATTTATTTTATGTTACTATTGTTTTCTCATGATGATATATTATGATTTCTTTGCATGATCTAGAATTTTATAACTATTATCATACCTTTAGAGGTATTGTTTTTGGTTCTTTTAATAGGAATAACATCATTACTTGGTTATACCTTAGTGAGGGAGTTCACATTACTTATATAGATGGATGTGATAGAAAAAAACATAGGGTATGGGTAAAAGGATGCCTTTTCTCTTTCATGTGATTCCATTGATGCCTAATGTTTTCCAATTATTATCTTCAATAACGGCAGAGTGGGTGTCAAATAGTACGATCACTCGATTTGTTGTTGATGTTAATAGAATGAATCACTTGTTTAATTTTGGATATTGAGTTGGATTATTACATGAGGTTGGAAAATATGATTACTATCCTTTAGCTAGTTATTGATTATTACCAATATAATGATATTATTTCCAACTTAGAGATGATTCATGTATGTATGGGGCTTATAGAGGCATGGTCCACATAAGGGTTATCGATTTATGATTCTCTATAATTTCATAAACATTTATTATTATCATTGAATACACCTATTATAAATATTAAAATTTATTAAGGATCCGTTGGTGTTTTCCTAATTGGTTTTTTACTCAAACCATACATGGCATTTTGATATGCATAAAGACATCATGTTTATGGATTAAGAAATTGGAAAGTGTTTCTTAGTAGATGTTTGAGCTAATGAGCATAGAGATGGTCATGGATTTATGAAGGAATAAATAGTGATACTAACTTTGTTTCATTATTTACCTATTTAATGTTATTATAATATTTTTTATATTTCAACTTTGGGAGCCTGTTTTTTATTTATACGAAATTTGTTCTATATAAAGTTATATTCTTCTATATGATTACTCTAAGATTGTATTATCTTATTTTATATTATTGTGGAACAGATTGATACAGAGGATATAGTAACTCCACTAATGGAATTCATACCCTCATAACTAATTATAATCATTATAAATATAAGGATTCATGCATCAAGTCATGTGACTATCCATTTTAGACCAAATTATTTGGGTTGGGGTGTTAAAAAATGGTATCAGATCCTAGTTTGATTCATTTAATTTTGACTAAAATTGGATGTCGTATAAATGAAATGGTTTTGTGGGACATTGGTATGGGTGTTTCTAGGATCTTTTCCGAATCATGTGTAATGGTCCTCCGATCACCATTGACGAGATTATTGTGTTGTTCTTGTTGGATTTGGGTGCATACAGGAATCCAGATTAGGCTTGTATGACGGAATTAAATGTATATACATATTTTTTCAATTATAATAATAAATAATATTAATTTCCTAATTTATGATATCTAATTTGGATAGACTTATATTTGATCTTGTCAGAAAAAATGGCTATATACAGTGCGCTTCACATGCAGATCAGTTCATCACCAGAACATCCAGTGAATCTTCTCACTTCAACAGTTTCCACATAAGGTCAAGATCCAAATCTCCACATAGATATCATATATTATGTTTTTAGAATGTATTATAGGAGAGTCCCATCAGTTTTAAGACATATTGATTTCATTCATTCAATGCTGCTCTAGCGGGCTCTTCTAGTCCTAATAGTACAGATTTTCCTTCTACCCACCCTTTTTCATGGCTTCGCAATCTGTGGATTCATGGAGGATTGTACCGTAGTTGGTGTATTATATAGTGGAACTCAATTATGTTTTAGAATTTCATTTAATGACTTTGGTGATGTTGTTTGGTCATTAAAAATAACCTATATCTTTTTTCAGGACATTCCATGGCCCTTGGGGTCTCTATAATCATGAATTTGTTTAAATTTTATCGAAATATTTATTTTTTCATTCCACTATTTTCATGGTATGATTTATTTATATCATGTTCAATTTAATGGAGGTGATGTTGATCTTTTTTGTTCTATCTATATCTATGGTCAAGGGATACACATTTCTGGAAAGATCCCAGGTTGGTTGTTATGTGGGTGAATCTCCCAAGATTACTGATCCCTCCCCAAAATCCTTTGATGAAACATGAAGTTGGAAATTATTTTGGTAATTTTATATGTGTTTTTTAAAATAATATCATCCTTTAGTAAAAAATATATCCGATGATCTATGTTGAACTAGATTTAGCGAGGAATCTCCCTTCAATAGTGCACATCAAGGGGGGAACGCCCTTATGTTGGTGGAAATGAATCATTTTCTGATCTCTATCCCTATTTATATGTAGTGTTTACATTAAGAAAACTCATGGTATTCTCTACAAATATGGTCATTCAATGGGATGTTTGAATAATGAGTGAGGGAGGTAGGTCCTACTCATGTTACGACAGAAGGTTTTTTAAGGGTTATTTGATTAATCGGGATGAGGGAAATGATTCATTCTTTGTTTGTAATTCAAAGGCTATTGCAAATATTCGATCATCATCATTATGTTTTTCATTGAAACTAATGAAAGACTCAAGTCCTAAGGGATGGATTTTATTGTGGTCAATGTTTTTACCTTTTTTTGGATGTGACACACATGTTCTGTAGGGGGCACATGTTCTCACAATTGATTCTGTATCATGTATCAGCCAACATGTGAATCTGTTTCTCAAAAATTCTCCCTCAAATTTTTTTAGGTAATTAACTAATTATGTTGTGTTTTTATTCAATTATATTCAGAGACTAATAATATTTATCATATTTCTATCTTGGGATGCATATAGAGGGTGTCACTTTTAGGTAGGGTGTCTAATTCAGTCATGGTTCCTTGCGTGGAGTATTTGAGCCTACATTGGTGGTTTCCATTCTTCTCAAGGAGGAGGTTGTAGATTTTTCAAGTGGGTTAGATATGGATTTGGGTCCCTAGGGCATGAGATTCAATTCATTTCCTGGATTGAATAAGGGCTATAGGTAGTCTTCAGTGGGCCCTCGTAACAATTTCTTGGTACTGGAAGTCCTCAACAAGGATGTTGTTTTTGATGGAGGAATTTGGATGATGAAATGATGCTGATCTAGATGCATTATCTTTCACTTCATTTAGTGATCACATATATTATTTGCTACAGAATGATGTTCGTAGATCCATTTAAAGTGAAAAATTATTGTATTCCTCATCTTGAAAAAATGTCTCTCTTCCTTTTTAATGATTTATATCATGCAATGTGCTCAAATTGCGTGAATCATCTTCTTCGGGGGCTGGTGGCATCGGTGGCCCAATGGGAAGTGGTACCGCTGGTACCTCTACTGGTGCCACAACTAGAAAGGGGCCCAGCATCGAAGCCTCATCGCTTAGTGGGCTGTCATATCGTATGTCTCTTGGGGCTCTACAGGGAGACATCTTGAAATAAACAGATGTGATAAGGTCAATATACAACCTGGTGAGCTGACCTGGTTGAGATGACTTAAAAAAACTTTATAAATCACACATGCAATTAGTGTTTTTGTGCATTCAGTCGGAAATTAGTAGTCAGTGTCCTGGTGTATGTATACGTTGGCCCCTAAAATAGAAGACCACACTTAGTACCATTAACACTATTGCTTTATAAAAAAATATAAGAGTCCTAAGTTCTCCAGTAGAATCGAATCCTTTAATACCAATTTGTCATGACCCATCTTCAGGACCCATGCCAGGACTACCCCAAGCCCTCCATCCATAGGCCAGGGGATGTCGACTAGCACCAAAAGCATAAATCCCAAAACTGGGAAGGAATTGCCTTTAAAAAATGAAACAAACCCAAAGAGAGTACAGAACTAGAAGAAAAACACAAAGCAATACTCTATACAGAAGAAGTGATGGAAAGTAAAAGGGGCTAGAAATACAAGACCAACAGTAAAGTACAGGTAAAACTGAAATTATATACAACTGAAAAAGGGACAAACAACTGAAAGGTAAAGTGTAGCTCCTGGATCATGCTCTGGGTTTCATACCTAAAGGGTAAGAAATGATGTCCACCTCAACCCTCCACGTCTATCAGACGCCTCATTGTATCGACTCGTCGTATGGTCCATCTCTAGGTACCGTCCACTCATAGGGATCTCGACCTTTGTCAGTGATGTCGGTCGTCTACATCCAACACAATGACGTGCTGGAATCGCCCGTGAAGGGGTGTGTATATCGATAATCGGTAGGGATCCCGAGACCCTCAAGGTCTCACAATATCCAACAAGGATAACCCCAATTTAAAGAATCAAATGATAACCCTTACATAAGTATATGACCAAAACTATTGCTATGATATCTAGTAACCCATCTCAATCATGAGGTAAACTCAAAAGTAATTGACTTAGCTCAATACCAAGATTTTATTCTAGGGGTGGTAACAAGCAACAACCCCAGCCACACTATCAGAACCTTAACTGATGGTGTACTCCTCCTCTAACTAGTACAGTGGGCCTACCGCGTCACACATAGGTACTTCCCACCTTCTTGGACTACTGTGGTACTCCTCTTGTCGAGTACTGTGGGTTTGTTGTGTCACATACAGGCGCTCCCCATTCTGGGTCTGCCTTTATCACATAGAGGCGCTCCCCCTCATAGCCTGCTGAGGTACTCCTCATGTCGAGTACCATGGGGTTTCCACGTCACATAGAGGCGCTCCCCACTGTGGGCCTTCCGCATCAAACAGAGCCGCTTCTCACTGGGCCAGTCGAAACAATCCAAGTTGAAAGGCCTGCAGTCGTCAGGTCTCTGCCATCTACTAGGATTTCTCACTCCACTCGCTCATCCTCAGGAGGATCTGCTCCACGAACTACTGGTCGATACTCCAACTGCCATGAAGTCCCATGTATAAGTCTTTCAATGGTCCGCCTCATCGTAGGGATCTCAATGCAAGAGATAGTGCGTCGATCGGACGCCCGGTCTGTGTGTTATTGACATTTTTGTTCCAGGGGCCCGATTGGATTTTAGGATCAAACCAACCCGAGTGTACCCCAACTATATCCAAACCTCAAGTGGTGTATTTCAAAAGAACCATCACGTTATAATATATCCATCACCATAGACGGTTCTTCGATCAGACACATGTAGCCCAAGATAGGGGCAAAGAGGTGTGTTTGGGTCAAACGCTATTGGACTGGGGTCCGACCCGGCCAAAGGGTCCGGCCCGGACTGAGGGGGTGGCCCGACCCGAGGGTAGTCCAACCCAGCCCAGCGGCCCAGGTGGCCCGGTTGGAGGGAGGCTCGTGGGGCGGCTGGCGGGCAGCCCGTGTGGCCGGCCAGCTGGCTGGCCAGGCTGCCTACTTGCTGGCTGGCCCGTGTGGCTCGACGAGCCACGCGTGGGTGGGATACACCCATGTCTTCCGAAACGGCCGACATGTGGTGTTGAACCTTTCACTGCGGGACACTTCAAGCCCAGCCTGTAGCGCACACTGGCGGGTGGCTCAGCCAGCCGCCCTCTTTTATCTGTCGCGGCCGATGGCCGCAGTTCTTCTCCAGCGTGGTGCGATGTCACCAGCCCGTCTGAACTACGCGGCCCACGTGATCACGAATCCTTCTTCTGGCACGGTGCGACCGCACCGTGGCCCTCCGGTAGTGCCAGGTCCTCCTGGCCATGACTCAGTTCCTTGGGCAGTGTGATGGGGACATGCCCCTCCGGTGACCCGGAGGCCCTTGCGCCACCGTCTTGTTCCATGGTCGGCTCGTTGTCGGTCTCCAAATGTACCATCGTGGCCTGTCGGCCGCAGCTAATTTTTACACTACAATAATCTCTTCTGGCGGAGACGTTGTGCCGTCGCCATCATCAAAAAATGATAACAATCAATGGGGGAGGGTCGGGCCATGTTCGTGCGGTCCAATCCCTCCAAATTAAGTTGATATCAATCGGCATAACATAACTTAATGATTGAACAATGAAGAACCAGAAATAAAATTCAACTAAAAACCCTTACCTCGCTTGTTGTTAATTAATGTTTGATGGAGAGTTCAGAGTAGTTGAAGTCATGGATTAACTCATCAGTGTACTTCTTGGGTGACAATTTTTTCCCTCAACTGATTGTTCTTCGTTGTCGGAGGAAGCGTTCTCCGTGGGTGAATTCTTTCTTTCCCCAAAGCTCCACCAAGATGCCATCCAAAAATAATAGATGTGGTTGTCTATTAATTGTTTTCACAACAATTAAAATTATAGGGTTTAATTAAATGATAGAACTTATTTAATTAATGGGTGGTGTTAGCTCAAATAATTAATGGGGTTAGGTGAATAGTTTCATCCTCATTTATAGGGAGTTAAGGGGCGTTGAAAGATTGTGTGGGTCCCGCCAAGGATATACTCCCAAAAGAGGTAATGTGAGGGTGGGCCCCACCCCCATAACCTCTCATGGGAGGTTATGGTGTGGTGTCCCCCACCAGTAACCTATTCTTGGAGCATTAACCATAAAAAATAAAAATAAATCTAACACTTTATTTAAATTCAATTTTAATTTAAAACACCAAAAACTAACTTCCATTCTCATTAGGACGCAACGATGGTGATGTTCCAATTAAGAAATCCCCAACTCTGTGAGTTCAATGGTGCCCTCATATTTCAGTTCCGAGCACCGATTCAAAAGTTATATAATCATGCTCGTAAGTTTACTGAATGTACCCGAACAAAACTTCAGAAATTGATTCTGGGAAAATCGGGTCCCGGAATGAAGCACCGTAAATTTTTGCGGACTCTAAAAAATCCCATGAATTTAAAAAATATATCCATGGAATTTCTAGGTCTTTATAGGTTCCATTATTCAATATCTAGATGATTGTTTAAGGTAACCTATGGAATAAAATTTATGCAGAGCTGAATAATGAAGAACATGTTTCATTTGATTAATTTTAGAGCAATTTTCATTGTTGATTACATATCTGAATGATGATGGAAGAAAATTTGATGTAGTTTATATAAATATTTACATGGATTTTACAAGTGAACGAGATATATATTTGATTTACAGGCCATCTATGTTTTGTCACTTTTCTTTTATTCCTAGAGTAATCTAGATAAAATCATTTACATGATGCACTGTACACAACTATTTGAAATTTGGTTACTCTATTTAGGTATCCTAATTAATATAAAGTTGAAAAAAGGTAGATTTGATTATGATAATCCATATGAGAAAAGAATAATCTTATTATTTTTGTCATCCGGGCTTTAGATATCACGTATTAGAAGTTTGGTTCGTCAAGGACACAAATGGAAAGGGCTCTCCCTCAAAAATTTTATTTCATCTTCTATATATCTATTAATTCTTATATATCAAACAAGATATTATTTATAATTTAATTTTGTTTTTTATGTCATGGTTATCATTTATTTAATATCTCATCCATTAATATAGATTATCGTAGTATAAGAGGACTATTTTGTAGAGTCATGTGGGATAAAATAAAACTATTGGTGGTGAATTTCCTTTAAAAATGTAAAAATAATCCTAAATGGTAAATAAGATATTTAATAATTTAAATATTGAATAAAAGAGTAAGATAATGAAATTTAATATATAAATATAACTGTGGGAGAAAATAAGTAATAATATTTAAATATCTAACAATTGAGCACAATATAAAAACATTAATAAGGTGTCTCATAATTTAAATATATAATTTATGTTACGATATAATAATTATTTGAATCACTAATAAGATTATCAATGAACAAATAATTAAGTATAATGTAAATTAAATAAATAAGTGTGTGTGAAGAATGACATAAATATGGAATGAAATTAGAAAATGTAGTTCTACTAAATATCATTGATGAAACATTATATCTCATACACCAATTGATATAGCGTTTATTATATTCTACCTTATATTTCGTGGTATCCAAGATTCCAAAACACCAACTATTATAAATTCTTTATTTAAAAAATCCAATGTTACAATTAAAACATTTTTTAATTGTTTTACGTTGAAAACTCCTAAACAATATAATCCATTTACTTTTAGTATTTTAGAATGAATCTGAAACCATCATTTAAGTTGTAGTGAAAACTAAAATGGAATGAAGGATGAATAGATAAATTTTTTTGACAAGATCCCTTTAAATATTTTCCTCAGTCTCTTAAGGAATAAAATATAACACTAAGAGATATATAGAATATTGTAAAATATGTGATAATTATTTACAAATAGTGAAGATTTTTTATTTCAATTTTTAGACTAATAGGAATGGGATGAAAGTTATGATTGTGTAGATTTTTTGTTGGGAAATATGTTTTTTGTACATATTAGCAGTCTATTTATGGTCTCTATAGTCATTAGGAATCTTATATAGGTGATTATGGGTAATGGAAATCATGGATGATTTTTAAATTCATTTTTTCCATAATAAATTATTCCATTGAATGTCTGATTTGACTCTACCAGATATATGTCAACTAATACAGAGTTGTGGTATAGGCTTGTAGCATTACGGGTTTTGTCCAGAAACCTACCTACATTCTAGGTGGACTTGCATTCAGTGCTTTCAATATGAAATTTTCATTGGTAGACCATTAAACTACTATAACATAGAAAATAGACCACTTGTATCTTCTCTACATATTTCCACTTTAGACCAGAATGATGGTGCCTTTAACTAGCAGTATGGTTCCTCCACCTGAATAAAATATTCAACATGTCCCACCTTAACTCTTTAAAAAAATTTCTTGGCCCAAGAAATTATAATCATTATTTCAATAATATCATCATGATATCAATATAATACATAAAATATCAACATTATTCATTATTTTTTCCATAAAAACCAAGACATTTTAAATAAACATATAAACTAAAACACAGTCAGTGAAATGTTAACAACACATAACAATGTGTCTATTGTTATTAAAAAACAAATAAATTGAGAAGAACAAAAATATCCCACTTTTGGATAATCCAAACCCCCTGTATATAAATATTACAAGTATAACATTATATTCAAATAAGATATTTATAACATTAATTTTAACATTCAGTTTCAAATATAGAAAAAAAATTTATTTTTCAATATCATTTTCAAGTAATAAAATTTTAAAATAATTTGATAAAATGAAACATTTTGAAAACATAAGTGATTTTTATAAATATAAACCACTTTTTAAAAATCATTCCACAACCAATTTATTCATAAAATAATAGACATTTCGTTACATTTCAATAAAAAAATTTCTCTAAAAATTAAAAACAAATTAAATATACTTCCTCACTTTCCATAAATTTTGATGGAATTTATCCACCACTGTGATTACAAAAAAAGGACCTTTAAAAGGGATAGAAAACTAATTATCAGGAATATAATGATCCAAATAGAATAAATAAAATAAATGTAAAAATGTTTGTTACCCTTTATTAATGATCCATAGATAGAAAAAATTAAGAATGAAACTAAATTTTGAATATTAAAAATTTATATTTCAAAATAAAACATATTAAAAACAAGAAAATGATTTAAAAATGAACAATTATGTATAAAACAAATTTCAAAGATTAATCTAAATAATTCTCAATATATAAATAAATTAATTTTTTTCCAACAAGATTAATATTTGAGAAAAGTCTCCTATATGATTGATTTAATAATAATAATAATAGATCCACCTTAATTAATTTATTTTAATTATGAGGAGCCACTAAATATTTTTAATTAATAAATAAACAATAAATTAAAAAAACTGAATTAATAAAAGATCAAAAAGTTAATTTTTTAAAATCGGGAAAAGACTTCTAAAATAATGAATGATAAGTAAAAATAAAAGAAATATATTAACATATAAATTTCAATCCATTATTAAGTTTTAGTAATTATAATGATAATTAACCAAATAAAATTCTCTTAGAGTGCCAAACCTAGTGTTTAAGGCACCAGACTCGTGGAAATGGTGAAGATTGGATTACAAACCCAACTGATACATTTCGATGTAAAAACCTCAACATGAATCTGTGCCCAATCCATATCATCCTATATTTTATCATATAGTAATGTTATTCATGAATTATCTCACTCTCTTAATATTAAAAAATATTTAATTTTTGAAATAAAATTTATAATTATTTTTGAAAAAAATCATTTATTTTTAAATTTTTTTACTAAAAAAATTGTAAAAACCCCTGATTTCCAAAGATAAGTAAAAAGTTTCATGGGATAATCATACCCAAATCACTGATCAATATATCGTGTTTTAATGAATATATTAGTTAATTTATGGATGGAGAAAAAACAAATAATGATATCCCCTTTTGAAATATATATCTAAAAAATTGGTGTATCAGATCAATGTGCTTACTGTGTTAATGTTGGATATGATTTCAATAGATTCTAACTTCACTAGTATTTTCATGTGTGGGAAGAAAATTATCATATTTAAAATTAAAATCAAAGAGATTATGTTTTATTATAAAAATATAGATTCGATAACACATAGCATCAATGTATTCTTTTGCGACAATAGAAAGAGAAATAGGGTTTTTCTTATTACTACTCTATGAGATATGTAATTTAACTAGTGGGTGGAATGTCATTCAAATACATTTCATATATATCTGTTATCCTATGAAAATAGCATTGTAAAAATAATTAAATTAAAAATAAGTATCCTTTTGGTAAAATTATCAAAAAAAATTATTCTATTCAAATATATTATAATTATTTTGAAGTTATAAATGGGTATTAAATTTTATTTATATAAATATAAGAACACAGAAAAAATATTAATATTGTGTTTGGTAAGGGAATAGTAAGTTAAAAATGACTCCAAAACATAATTCTATAATATTATAAATCAACTAGTTTATTCGATTCATCCAAGATTATTTTAACAGTAATAATAATCATTATACAAATTCCCATATCAATATTCATGCCAAAAAAATTTAAAATATCATTTGTGTATTTTCATTGGTTTAGAAATGATTAGCCAAAATTATTTGAAATTTGAAAATTGCAGATTATTTTCAGTTCTCTCATTAATATTATTTCAAACTCTTCATTCATCAAATAATAAAATTCATCAAAAATGTATTCATTAGGTGAGAACAAAATAATATTGTTATCCAAAATCTGAACAATTAATAAATCATTTAGTGATTTATGAGGAAAAAATGGAATCCAATTTTATTGTTTTTAAATTATTTGATAAAATAAAATTTTAAAGCATTTTGTACCAAGCCCATGGGTCTTCTATTAAACCGTAATGATCATCATTTAAATTGATAACATGATTTAGGAAAAAAAATATCTCCAAATCCAAATGGTTGTTTCACAAAAACTTTTTTTTTGAAAAAAATCAGTTAATAAAATATATTTTTATATTCATTTTATAAAAATTTAAAATTTATTTAATCAGGGTGTTAAAGAATTATATTAACAGGTTCTATCTAAAGAATATGTGAAATATTTTCACCATAATCAATAACTTTTTTTTGATTATAGCTTTTAACAACATGTCAAACCATATTACGAGAGATACTACATTGATCATCTATCATTTTTTCGAAAATAAAATTCAGTGGTAATAATGTGATGATCATTGGTTACTTCTATGAGATTCCAAACATGGATCCTATAAAATTTGTTGAACCCCACCTATGTGGAAAGTATCCAATTACAATCATTAGTAATATCATAATGGGTTTAAGGTTTAAAGTGAGAGTTAAATAATTTAATATCAACCACGTTTAATACCGTTCATATAGTACTAGTTTTATATTTTAATTCACTAATATTATTATCTAATGGAAAACCATTTTATACGATCCATTATTTGTTAAATTGAGTATATGTGGATTCTTTTTCCCAATCAATTACTTTTGAAGATTGTTATTTATGTATGGTCAAACTATCTTTGTTAATATCATTATTTTTACATCCTCACATTATTTCAATATATATGAGATGATGGTGTTATTAAATCTTTACATCCTCTTTTTTTCAATGATATGATATGTTTAGAGTATAGTTTTTATGAACATTGTATAAGAACTGATGTTTTGATAGTTTTTGGGAGACGAAGCCTTGGAGTAGTTATAAAATAGTCACCAGCAAGCCAGTGAGGTTCCAATATGATTGAAATGTTTTGTACACCCCACCATCCCACTTGTGTTCTGTAATAACCCCAGTGGAACACTCATTGACACCATCTCTACAGTGTATCCAACTAGTTAATTGGTATGACCCATATGGGGGTGAAATAAATTCACCCCATAGATTTTAATTAATCCCTATTTTCCACAATAATTATAACAAAAATTTTACCCCTATGTAACTTTTCAAAAATTCCAATCCCCTTTTAGGAACCATGGGTCTTTCATTCTTCTACCCTTGTATAATCATAATTAGGATGAACTAATTAGGAGATAATGATGATTTATTCTGAGATATTCTCCAAATCCTTCTTCCGTATTGATATATAATAATTGATATATGATGGATCATCCTTTTCAATGAATATACAATTGATTTTTCATATTCTCTTCATAGAATTATTTTCACTAGACACATATTCAAAATAGGTAAATAGTTATGAATCCTCATCCTAGACATCATATTGATGGTTTATTGTTGTTAGAAACTTAATTCATTTGGTATACTTTTTTACTTTAGTGGAGTAGTCATCGTGTTTAAAAAACCTTGATCATTGATATAATTATTAAAAAAGCGTAGATTCTTCTAGGTAATTCATCATATATATGAAATCAAGAGAATTATTTCCCATAATTCTCATCTTTAATCTATATTTCATTGAAAAATTTCTTTTCGATCTATGTTTGTTGGTAGAAACTAGGTTCTATTATCTAATAAATATTTAAATTATTTTTTCCCACAATATACAATAAATTCAATGATTTGAAAACGAATCATTTACATTCCTAGTAATTGGATTGGTTGAATGAATCCTTATGGTATGTGAATCTGGAACACCATTCCTACCATGTAATACTCTTGGGTATATTTTTCAAAATTTATTTCTTTAATGAAATGAAACTTAAATAGATATCCTTGACATGTTATCAAGTTATCCATGGTTGTGTGATATGGATTGTACTTCATCCTTTGAAAACCCATGTTGTTCTTATTCAACAACCTCGAGGTTAGAAGTTTCATACTATCTTGGGAACTTGTTTACACATGTTTCCTTAGTATGTTTCATGTATTGGCATACATTTATGACCGTGTTTGATTTTTATCGCTTGTGGATATGTGAGTAGCCTATGAAACATAAATATAACACCTTTTTCTATGATTAGTCTTTTATCTTTATTTATCATGTTTTATGTTGATAAAATTTATTTTATGTTACTATTGTTTTCTCATGATGATATATTATGATTTCTTTGCATGATCTAGAATTTTATAACTATTATCATACCTTTAGAGGTATTGTTTTTGGTTCTTTTAATAGGAATAACATCATTACTTGGTTATACCTTAGTGAGGGAGTTCACATTACTTATATTGATGGATGTGATAGAAAAAAACATAGGGTATGGGTAAAAGGATGCCTTTTCTCTTTCATGTGATTCCATTGATGCCTAATGTTTTCCAATTATTATCTTCAATAACGGCAGAGTGGGTGTCAAATAGTACGATCACTCGATTTGTTGTTGATGTTAATAGAATGAATCACTTGTTTAATTTTGGATATTGAGTTGGATTATTACATGAGGTTGGAAAATATGATTACTATCCTTTAGCTAGTTATTGATTATTACCAATATAATGATATTATTTCCAACTTAGAGATGATTCATGTATGTATGGGGCTTATAGAGGCATGGTCCACATAAGGGTTATCGATTTATGATTCTCTATAATTTCATAAACATTTATTATTATCATTGAATACACCTATTATAAATATTAAAATTTATTAAGGATCCGTTGGTGTTTTCCTAATTGGTTTTTTACTCAAACCATACATGGCATTTTGATATGCATAAAGACATCATGTTTATGGATTAAGAAATTGGAAAGTGTTTCTTAGTAGATGTTTGAGCTAATGAGCATAGAGATGGTCATGGATTTATGAAGGAATAAATAGTGATACTAACTTTGTTTCATTATTTACCTATTTAATGTTATTATAATATTTTTTATATTTCAACTTTGGGAGCCTGTTTTTTATTTATACGAAATTTGTTCTATATAAAGTTATATTCTTCTATATGATTACTCTAAGATTGTATTATCTTATTTTATATTATTGTGGAACAGATTGATACAGAGGATATATTAACTCCACTAATGGAATTCATACCCTCATAACTAATTATAATCATTATAAATATAAGGATTCATGCATCAAGTCATGTGACTCTCCATTTCAGACCAAATTATTTGGGTTGGGGTGTTAAAAAATGGTATCAGATCCTAGTTTGATTCATTTAATTTTGACTAAAATTGGATGTCGTATAAATGAAATGGTTTTGTGGGACATTGGTATGGGTGTTTCTAGGATCTTTTCCGAATCATGTGTAATGGTCCTCCGATCACCATTGACGAGATTATTGTGTTGTTCTTGTTGGATTTGGGTGCATACAGGAATCCAGATTAGGCTTGTATGACGGAATTAAATGTATATACATATTTTTTCAATTATAATAATAAATAATATTAATTTCCTAATTTATGATATCTAATTTGGATAGACTTATATTTGATCTTGTCAGAAAAATTGGCTATATACAGTGCGCTTCACATGCAGATCAGTTCATCACCAGAACATCCAGTGAATCTTCTCACTTCAACAGTTTCCACATAAGGTCAAGATCCAAATCTCCACATAGATATCATATATTATGTTTTTAGAATGTATTATAGGAGAGTCCCATCAGTTTTAAGACATATTGATTTCATTCATTCAATGCTGCTCTAGCGGGCTCTTCTAGTCCTAATAGTACAGATTTTCCTTCTACCCACCCTTTTTCATGGCTTCGCAATCTGTGGATTCATGGAGGATTGTACCGTAGTTGGTGTATTATATAGTGGAACTCAATTATGTTTTAGAATTTCATTTAATGACTTTGGTGATGTTGTTTGGTCATTAAAAACAACCTATATCTTTTTTCAGGACATTCCATGGCCCTTGGGGTCTCTATAATCATGAATTTGTTTAAATTTTATCGAAATATTTATTTTTTTCATTCCACTATTTTCATGGTATGATTTATTTATATCATGTTCAATTTAATGGAGGTGATGTTGATCTTTTTTGTTCTATCTATATCTATGGTCAAGGGATACACATTTCTGGAAAGATCCCAGGTTGGTTGTTATGTGGGTGAATCTCCCAAGATTACTGATCCCTCCCCAAAATCCTTTGATGAAACATGAAGTTGGAAATTATTTTGGTAATTTTATATGTGTTTTTTAAAATAATATCATCCTTTAGTAAAAAATATATCCGATGATCTATGTTGAACTAGATTTAGCGAGGAATCTCCCTTCAATAGTGCACATCAAGGGGGGAACGCCCTTATGTTGGTGGAAATGAATCATTTTCTGATCTCTATCCCTATTTATATGTAGTGTTTACATTAAGAAAACTCATGGTATTCTCTACAAATATGGTCATTCAATGGGATGTTTGAATAATGAGTGAGGGAGGTAGGTCCTACTCATGTTACGACAGAAGGTTTTTTAAGGGTTATTTGATTAATCGGGATGAGGGAAATGATTCATTCTTTGTTTGTAATTCAAAGGCTATTGCAAATATTCGATCATCATCATTATGTTTTTCATTGAAACTAATGAAAGACTCAAGTCCTAAGGGATGGATTTTATTGTGGTCAATGTTTTTACCTTTTTTTGGATGTGACACACATGTTCTGTAGGGGGCACATGTTCTCACAATTGATTCTGTATCATGTATCATCCAACATGTGAATCTGTTTCTCAAAAATTCTCCCTCAAATTTTTTTAGGTAATTAACTAATTATGTTGTGTTTTTATTCAATTATATTCAGAGACTAATAATATTTATCATATTTCTATCTTGGGATGCATATAGAGGGTGTCACTTTTAGGTAGGGTGTCTAATTCAGTCATGGTTCCTTGCGTGGAGTATTTGAGCCTACATTGGTGGTTTCCATTCTTCTCAAGGAGGAGGTTGTAGATTTTTCAAGTGGGTTAGATATGGATTTGGGTCCCTAGGGCATGAGATTCAATTCATTTCCTGGATTGAATAAGGGCTATAGGTAGTCTTCAGTGGGCCCTCGTAACAATTTCTTGGTACTGGAAGTCCTCAACAAGGATGTTGTTTTTGATGGAGGAATTTGGATGATGAAATGATGCTGATCTAGATGCATTATCTTTCACTTCATTTAGTGATCACATATATTATTTGCTACAGAATGATGTTCGTAGATCCATTTAAAGTGAAAAATTATTGTATTCCTCATCTTGAAAAAATGTCTCTCTTCCTTTTTAATGATTTATATCATGCAATGTGCTCAAATTGCGTGAATCATCTTCTTCGGGGGCTGGTGGCATCGGTGGCCCAATGGGAAGTGGTACCGCTGGTACCTCTACTGGTGCCACAACTAGAAAGGGGCCCAGCATCGAAGCCTCATCGCTTAGTGGGCTGTCATATCGTATGTCTCTTGGGGCTCTACAGGGAGACATCTTGAAATAAACAGATGTGATAAGGTCAATATACAACCTGGTGAGCTGACCTGGTTGAGATGACTTAAAAAAAACTTTATAAATCACACATGCAATTAGTGTTTTTGTGCATTCAGTCGGAAATTAGTAGTCAGTGTCCTGGTGTATGTATACGTTGGCCCCTAAAATAGAAGACCACACTTAGTACCATTAACACTATTGCTTTATAAAAAAATATAAGAGTCCTAAGTTCTCCAGTAGAATCGAATCCTTTAATACCAATTTGTCATGACCCATCTTCAGGACCCATGCCAGGACTACCCCAAGCCCTCCATCCATAGGCCAGGGGATGTCGACTAGCACCAAAAGCATAAATCCCAAAACTGGGAAGGAATTGCCTTTAAAAAATGAAACAAACCCAAAGAGAGTACAGAACTAGAAGAAAAACACAAAGCAATACTCTATACAGAAGAAGTGATGGAAAGTAAAAGGGGCTAGAAATACAAGACCAACAGTAAAGTACAGGTAAAACTGAAATTATATACAACTGAAAAAGGGACAAACAACTGAAAGGTAAAGTGTAGCTCCTGGATCATGCTCTGGGTTTCATACCTAAAGGGTAAGAAATGATGTCCACCTCAACCCTCCACGTCTATCAGACGCCTCATTGTATCGACTCGTCGTATGGTCCATCTCTAGGTACCGTCCACTCATAGGGATCTCGACCTTTGTCAGTGATGTCGGTCGTCTACATCCAACACAATGACGTGCTGGAATCGCCCGTGAAGGGGTGTGTATATCGATACTCGGTAGGGATCCCGAGACCCTCAAGGTCTCACAATATCCAACAAGGATAACCCCAATTTAAAGAATCAAATGATAACCCTTACATAAGTATATGACCAAAACTATTGCTATGATATCTAGTAACCCATCTCAATCATGAGGTAAACTCAAAAGTAATTGACTTAGCTCAATACCAAGATTTTATTCTAGGGGTGGTAACAAGCAACAACCCCAGCCACACTATCAGAACCTTAACTGATGGTGTACTCCTCCTCTAACTATTACAGTGGGCCTACCGCGTCACACATAGGTACTTCCCACCTTCTTGGACTACTGTGGTACTCCTCTTGTCGAGTACTGTGGGTTTGTTGTGTCACATACAGGCGCTCCCCATTCTGGGTCTGCCTTTATCACATAGAGGCGCTCCCCCTCATAGCCTGCTGAGGTACTCCTCATGTCGAGTACCATGGGGTTTCCACGTCACATAGAGGCGCTCCCCACTGTGGGCCTTCCGCATCAAACAGAGCCGCTTCTCACTGGGCCAGTCGAAACAATCCAAGTTGAAAGGCCTGCAGTCGTCAGGTCTCTGCCATCTACTAGGATTTCTCACTCCACTCGCTCATCCTCAGGAGGATCTGCTCCACGAACTACTGGTCGATACTCCAACTGCCATGAAGTCCCATGTATAAGTCTTTCAATGGTCCGCCTCATCGTAGGGATCTCAATGCAAGAGATAGTGCGTCGATCGGACGCCCGGTCTGTGTGTTATTGACATTTTTGTTCCAGGGGCCCGATTGGATTTTAGGATCAAACCAACCCGAGTGTACCCCAACTATATCCAAACCTCAAGTGGTGTATTTCAAAAGAACCATCACGTTATAATATATCCATCACCATAGACGGTTCTTCGATTAGACACATGTAGCCCAAGATAGGGGCAAAGAGGTGTGTTTGGGTCAAACGCTATTGGACTGGGGTCCGACCCGGCCAAAGGGTCCGGCCCGGACTGAGGGGGTGGCCCGACCCGAGGGTAGTCCAACCCAGCCCAGCGGCCCAGGTGGCCCGGTTGGAGGGAGGCTCGTGGGGCGGCTGGCGGGCAGCCCGTGTGGCCGGCCAGCTGGCTGGCCAGGCTGCCTACTTGCTGGCTGGCCCGTGTGGCTCGACGAGCCACGCGTGGGTGGGATACACCCATGTCTTCCAAAACGGCCGACATGTGGTGTTGAACCTTTCACTGCGGGACACTTCAAGCCCAGCCTGTAGCGCACACTGGCGGGTGGCTCAGCCAGCCGCCCTCTTTTATCTGTCGCGGCCGATGGCCGCAGTTCTTCTCCAGCGTGGTGCGATGTCACCAGCCCGTCTGAACTACGCGGCCCACGTGATCACGAATCCTTCTTCTGGCACGGTGCGACCGCACCGTGGCCCTCCGGTAGTGCCAGGTCCTCCTGGCCATGACTCAGTTCCTTGGGCAGTGTGATGGGGACATGCCCCTCCGGTGACCCGGAGGCCCTTGCGCCACCGTCTTGTTCCATGGTCGGCTCGTTGTCGGTCTCCAAATGTACCATCGTGGCCTGTCGGCCGCAGCTAATTTTTACACTACAATAATCTCTTCTGGCGGAGACGTTGTGCCGTCGCCATCATCAAAAAATGATAACAATCAATGGGGGAGGGTCGGGCCATGTTCGTGCGGTCCAATCCCTCCAAATTAAGTTGATATCAATCGGCATAACATAACTTAATGATTGAACAATGAAGAACCAGAAATAAAATTCAACTAAAAACCCTTACCTCGCTTGTTGTTAATTAATGTTTGATGGAGAGTTCAGAGTAGTTGAAGTCATGGATTAACTCATCAGTGTACTTCTTGGGTGACAATTTTTTCCCTCAACTGATTGTTCTTCGTTGTCGGAGGAAGCGTTCTCCGTGGGTGAATTCTTTCTTTCCCCAAAGCTCCACCAAGATGCCATCCAAAAATAATAGATGTGGTTGTCTATTAATTGTTTTCACAACAATTAAAATTATAGGGTTTAATTAAATGATAGAACTTATTTAATTAATGGGTGGTGTTAGCTCAAATAATTAATGGGGTTAGGTGAATAGTTTCATCCTCATTTATAGGGAGTTAAGGGGCGTTGAAAGATTGTGTGGGTCCCGCCAAGGATATACTCCCAAAAGAGGTAATGTGAGGGTGGGCCCCACCCCCATAACCTCTCATGGGAGGTTATGGTGTGGTGTCCCCCACCAGTAACCTATTCTTGGAGCATTAACCATAAAAAATAAAAATAAATCTAACACTTTATTTAAATTCAATTTTAATTTAAAACACCAAAAACTAACTTCCATTCTCATTAGGACGCAACGATGGTGATGTTCCAATTAAGCAATCCCCAACTCTGTGAGTTCAATGGTGCCCTCATATTTCAGTTCCGAGCACCGATTCAAAAGTTATATAATCATGCTCGTAAGTTTACTGAATGTACCCGAACAAAACTTCAGAAATTGATTCTGGGAAAATCGGGTCCCGGAATGAAGCACCGTAAATTTTTGCGGACTCTAAAAAATCCCATGAATTTAAAAAATATATCCATGGAATTTCTAGGTCTTTATAGGTTCCATTATTCAATATCTAGATGATTGTTTAAGGTAACCTATGGAATAAAATTTATGCAGAGCTGAATAATGAAGAACATGTTTCATTTGATTAATTTTAGAGCAATTTTCATTGTTGATTACATATCTGAATGATGATGGAAGAAAATTTGATGTAGTTTATATAAATATTTACATGGATTTTACAAGTGAACGAGATATATATTTGATTTACAGGCCATCTATGTTTTGTCACTTTTCTTTTATTGCTAGAGTAATCTAGATAAAATCATTTACATGATGCACTGTACACAACTATTTGAAATTTGGTTACTCTATTTAGGTATCCTAATTAATATAAAGTTGAAAAAAGGTAGATTTGATTATGATAATCCATATGAGAAAAGAATAATCTTATTATTTTTGTCATCCGGGCTTTAGATATCACGTATTAGAAGTTTGGTTCGTCAAGGACACAAATGGAAAGGGCTCTCCCTCAAAAATTTTATTTCATCTTCTATATATCTATTAATTCTTATATATCAAACAAGATATTATTTATAATTTAATTTTGTTTTTGATGTCATGGTTATCATTTATTTAATATCTCATCCATTAATATAGATTATCGTAGTATAAGATGACTATTTTGTAGAGTCATGTGGGATAAAATAAAACTATTGGTGGTGAATTTCCTTTAAAAATGTAAAAATAATCCTAAATGGTAAATAAGATATTTAATAATTTAAATATTGAATAAAAGAGTAAGATAATGAAATTTAATATATAAATATAACTGTGGGAGAAAATAAGTAATAATATTTAAATATCTAACAATTGAGCACAATATAAAAACATTAATAAGGTGTCTCATAATTTAAATATATAATTTATGTTACGATATAATAATTATTTGAATCACTAATAAGATTATCAATGAACAAATAATTAAGTATAATGTAAATTAAATAAATAAGTGTGTGTGAAGAATGACATAAATATGGAATGAAATTAGAAAATGTAGTTCTACTAAATATCATTGATGAAACATTATGTCTCATACCCCAATTGATATAGCGTTTATTATATTCTACCTTATATTTCGTGGTATCCAAGATTCCAAAACACCAACTATTATAAATTCTTTATTTAAAAAATCCAATGTTACAATTAAAACATTTTTTAATTGTTTTACGTTGAAAACTCCTAAACAATATAATCCATTTACTTTTAGTATTTTAGAATGAATCTGAAACCATCATTTAAGTTGTAGTGAAAACTAAAATGGAATGAAGGATGAATAGATAAATTTTTTTGACAAGATCCCTTTAAATATTTTCCTCAGTCTCTTAAGGAATAAAATATAACACTAAGAGATATATAGAATATTGTAAAATATGTGATAATTATTTACAAATAGTGAAGATTTTTTATTTCAATTTTTAGACTAATAGGAATGGGATGAAAGTTATGATTGTGTAGATTTTTTGTTGGGAAATATGTTTTTTGTACATATTAGCAGTCTATTTATGGTCTCTATAGTCATTAGGAATCTTATATAGGTGATTATGGGTAATGGAAATCATGGATGATTTTTAAATTCATTTTTTCCATAATAAATTATTCCATTGAATGTCTGATTTGACTCTACCAGATATATGTCAACTAATACAGAGTTGTGGTATAGGCTTGTAGCATTACGGGTTTTGTCCAGAAACCTACCTACATTCTAGGTGGACTTGCATTCAGTGCTTTCAATATGAAATTTTCATTGGTAGACCATTAAACTACTATAACATAGAAAATAGACCACTTGTATCTTCTCTACATATTTCCACTTTAGACCAGAATGATGGTGCCTTTAACTAGCAGTATGGTTCCTCCACCTGAATAAAATATTCAACATGTCCCACCTTAACTCTTTAAAAAAATTTCTTGGCCCAAGAAATTATAATCATTATTTCAATAATATCATCATGATATCAATATAATACATAAAATATCAACATTATTCATTATTTTTTCCATAAAAACCAAGACATTTTAAATAAACATATAAACTAAAACACAGTCAGTGAAATGTTAACAACACATAACAATGTGTCTATTGTTATTAAAAAACAAATAAATTGAGAAGAACAAAAATATCCCACTTTTGGATAATCCAAACCCCCTGTATATAAATATTACAAGTATAACATTATATTCAAATAAGATATTTATAACATTAATTTTAACATTCAGTTTCAAATATAGAAAAAAAATTTATTTTTCAATATCATTTTCAAGTAATAAAATTTTAAAATAATTTGATAAAATGAAACATTTTGAAAACATAAGTGATTTTTATAAATATAAACCACTTTTTAAAAATCATTCCACAACCAATTTATTCATAAAATAATAGACATTTCGTTACATTTCAATAAAAAAATTTCTCTAAAAATTAAAAACAAATTAAATATACTTCCTCACTTTCCATAAATTTTGATGGAATTTATCCACCACTGTGATTACAAAAAAAGGACCTTTAAAAGGGATAGAAAACTAATTATCAGGAATATAATGATCCAAATAGAATAAATAAAATAAATGTAAAAATGTTTGTTACCCTTTATTAATGATCCATAGATAGAAAAAATTAAGAATGAAACTAAATTTTGAATATTAAAAATTTATATTTCAAAATAAAACATATTAAAAACAAGAAAATGATTTAAAAATGAACAATTATGTATAAAACAAATTTCAAAGATTAATCTAAATAATTCTCAATATATAAATAAATTAATTTTTTTCCAACAAGATTAATATTTGAGAAAAGTCTCCTATATGATTGATTTAATAATAATAATAATAGATCCACCTTAATTAATTTATTTTAATTATGAGGAGCCACTAAATATTTTTAATTAATAAATAAACAATAAATTAAAAAAACTGAATTAATAAAAGATCAAAAAGTTAATTTTTTAAAATCAGGAAAAGACTTCTAAAATAATGAATGATAAGTAAAAATAAAAGAAATATATTAACATATAAATTTCAATCCATTATTAAGTTTTAGTAATTATAATGATAATTAACCAAATAAAATTCTCTTAGAGTGCCAAACCTAGTGTTTAAGGCACCAGACTCGTGGAAATGGTGAAGATTGGATTACAAACCCAACTGATACATTTCGATGTAAAAACCTCAACATGAATCTGTGCCCAATCCATATCATCCTATATTTTATCATATAGTAATGTTATTCATGAATTATCTCACTCTCTTAATATTAAAAAATATTTAATTTTTGAAATAAAATTTATAATTATTTTTGAAAAAAATCTTTTATTTTTAAATTTTTTTACTAAAAAAATTGTAAAAACCCCTGATTTCCAAAGATAAGTAAAAAGTTTCATGGGATAATCATACCCAAATCACTGATCAATATATCGTGTTTTAATGAATATATTAGTTAATTTATGGATGGAGAAAAAACAAATAATGATATCCCCTTTTGAAATATATATCTAAAAAATTGGTGTATCAGATCAATGTGCTTACTGTGTTAATGTTGGATATGATTTCAATAGATTCTAACTTCACTAGTATTTTCATGTGTGGGAAGAAAATTATCATATTTAAAATTAAAATCAAAGAGATTATGTTTTATTATAAAAATATAGATTCGATAACACATAGCATCAATGTATTCTTTTGCGACAATAGAAAGAGAAATAGGGTTTTTCTTATTACTACTCTATGAGATATGTAATTTAACTAGTGGGTGGAATGTCATTCAAATACATTTCATATATATCTGTTATCCTATGAAAATAGCATTGTAAAAATAATTAAATTAAAAATAAGTATCCTTTTGGTAAAATTATCAAAAAAAATTATTCTATTCAAATATATTATAATTATTTTGAAGTTATAAATGGGTATTAAATTTTATTTATATAAATATAGGAACACAGAAAAAATATTAATATTGTGTTTGGTAAGGGAATAGTAAGTTAAAAATGACTCCAAAACATAATTCTATAATATTATAAATCAACTAGTTTATTCGATTCATCCAAGATTATTTTAACAGTAATAATAATCATTATACAAATTCCCATATCAATATTCATGCCAAAAAAATTTAAAATATCATTTGTGTATTTTCATTGGTTTAGAAATGATTAGCCAAAATTATTTGAAATTTGAAAATTGCAGATTATTTTCAGTTCTCTCATTAATATTATTTCAAACTCTTCATTCATCAAATAATAAAATTCATCAAAAATGTATTCATTAGGTGAGAACAAAATAATATTGTTATCCAAAATCTGAACAATTAATAAATCATTTAGTGATTTATGAGGAAAAAATGGAATCCAATTTTATTGTTTTTAAATTATTTGATAAAATAAAATTTTAAAGCATTTTGTACCAAGCCCATGGGTCTTCTATTAAACCGTAATGATCATCATTTAAATTGATAACATGATTTAGGAAAAAAAATATCTCCAAATCCAAATGGTTGTTTCACAAAAACTTTTTTTTTGAAAAAAATCAGTTAATAAAATATATTTTTATATTCATTTTATAAAAATTTAAAATTTATTTAATCAGGGTGTTAAAGAATTATATTAACAGGTTCTATCTAAAGAATATGTGAAATATTTTCACCATAATCAATAACTTTTTTTTGATTATAGCTTTTAACAACATGTCAAACCATATTACGAGAGATACTACATTGATCATCTATCATTTTTTCGAAAATAAAATTCAGTGGTAATAATGTGATGATCATTGGTTACTTCTATGAGATTCCAAACATGGATCCTATAAAATTTGTTGAACCCCACCTATGTGGAAAGTATCCAATTACAATCATTAGTAATATCATAATGGGTTTAAGGTTTAAAGTGAGAGTTAAATAATTTAATATCAACCACGTTTAATACCGTTCATATAGTACTAGTTTTATATTTTAATTCACTAATATTATTATCTAACGGAAAACCATTTTATACGATCCATTATTTGTTAAATTGAGTATATGTGGATTCTTTTTCCCAATCAATTACTTTTGAAGATTGTTATTTATGTATGGTCAAACTATCTTTGTTAATATCATTATTTTTACATCCTCACATTATTTCAATATATATGAGATGATGGTGTTATTAAATCTTTACATCCTCTTTTTTTCAATGATATGATATGTTTAGAGTATAGTTTTTATGAACATTGTATAAGAACTGAAGTTTTGATAGTTTTTGGGAGACGAAGCCTTGGAGTAGTTATAAAATAGTCACCAGCAAGCCAGTGAGGTTCCAATATGATTGAAATGTTTTGTACACCCCACCATCCCACTTGTGTTCTGTAATAACCCCAGTGGAACACTCATTGACACCATCTCTACAGTGTATCCAACTAGTTAATTGGTATGACCCATATGGGGGTGAAATAAATTCACCCCATAGATTTTAATTAATCCCTATTTTCCACAATAATTATAACAAAAATTTTACCCCTATGTAACTTTTCAAAAATTCCAATCCCCTTTTAGGAACCATGGGTCTTTGATTCTTCTACCCTTGTATAATCATAATTAGGATGAACTAATTAGGAGATAATGATGATTTATTCTGAGATATTCTCCAAATCCTTCTTCCGTATTGATATATAATAATTGATATATGATGGATCATCCTTTTCAATGAATATACAATTGATTTTTCATATTCTCTTCATAGAATTATTTTCACTAGACACATATTCAAAATAGGTAAATAGTTATGAATCCTCATCCTAGACATCATATTGATGGTTTATTGTTGTTAGAAACTTAATTCATTTGGTATACTTTTTTACTTTAGTGGAGTAGTCATCGTGTTTAAAAAACCTTGATCATTGATATAATTATTAAAAAAGCGTAGATTCTTCTAGGTAATTCATCATATATATGAAATCAAGAGAATTATTTCCCATAATTCTCATCTTTAATCTATATTTCATTGAAAAATTTCTTTTCGATCTATGTTTGTTGGTAGAAACTAGGTTCTATTATCTAATAAATATTTAAATTATTTTTTCCCACAATATACAATAAATTCAATGATTTGAAAACGAATCATTTACATTCCTAGTAATTGGATTGGTTGAATGAATCCTTATGTTATGTGAATCTGGAACACCATTCCTACCATGTAATACTCTTGGGTATATTTTTCAAAATTTATTTCTTTAATGAAATGAAACTTAAATAGATATCCTTGACATGTTATCAAGTTATCCATGGTTGTGTGATATGGATTGTACTTCATCCTTTGAAAACCCATGTTGTTCTTATTCAACAACCTCGAGGTTAGAAGTTTCATACTATCTTGGGAACTTGTTTACACATGTTTCCTTAGTATGTTTCATGTATTGGCATACATTTATGACCGTGTTTGATTTTTATCGCTTGTGGATATGTGAGTAGCCTATGAAACATAAATATAACACCTTTTTCTATGATTAGTCTTTTATCTTTATTTATCATGTTTTATGTTGATAAAATTTATTTTATGTTACTATTGTTTTCTCATGATGATATATTATGATTTCTTTGCATGATCTAGAATTTTATAACTATTATCATACCTTTAGAGGTATTGTTTTTGGTTCTTTTAATAGGAATAACATCATTACTTGGTTATACCTTAGTGAGGGAGTTCACATTACTTATATTGATGGATGTGATAGAAAAAAACATAGGGTATGGGTAAAAGGATGCCTTTTCTCTTTCATGTGATTCCATTGATGCCTAATGTTTTCCAATTATTATCTTCAATAACGGCAGAGTGGGTGTCAAATAGTACGATCACTCGATTTGTTGTTGATGTTAATAGAATGAATCACTTGTTTAATTTTGGATATTGAGTTGGATTATTACATGAGGTTGGAAAATATGATTACTATCCTTTAGCTAGTTATTGATTATTACCAATATAATGATATTATTTCCAACTTAGAGATGATTCATGTATGTATGGGGCTTATAGAGGCATGGTCCACATAAGGGTTATCGATTTATGATTCTCTATAATTTCATAAACATTTATTATTATCATTGAATACACCTATTATAAATATTAAAATTTATTAAGGATCCGTTGGTGTTTTCCTAATTGGTTTTTTACTCAAACCATACATGGCATTTTGATATGCATAAAGACATCATGTTTATGGATTAAGAAATTGGAAAGTGTTTCTTAGTAGATGTTTGAGCTAATGAGCATAGAGATGGTCATGGATTTATGAAGGAATAAATAGTGATACTAACTTTGTTTCATTATTTACCTATTTAATGTTATTATAATATTTTTTATATTTCAACTTTGGGAGCCTGTTTTTTATTTATACGAAATTTGTTCTATATAAAGTTATATTCTTCTATATGATTACTCTAAGATTGTATTATCTTATTTTATATTATTGTGGAACAGATTGATACAGAGGATATAGTAACTCCACTAATGGAATTCATACCCTCATAACTAATTATAATCATTATGAATATAAGGATTCATGCATCAAGTCATGTGACTCTCCATTTCAGACCAAATTATTTGGGTTGGGGTGTTAAAAAATGGTATCAGATCCTAGTTTGATTCATTTAATTTTGACTAAAATTGGATGTCGTATAAATGAAATGGTTTTGTGGGACATTGGTATGGGTGTTTCTAGGATCTTTTCCGAATCATGTGTAATGGTCCTCCGATCACCATTGACGAGATTATTGTGTTGTTCTTGTTGGATTTGGGTGCATACAGGAATCCAGATTAGGCTTGTATGACGGAATTAAATGTATATACATATTTTTTCAATTATAATAATAAATAATATTAATTTCCTAATTTATGATATCTAATTTGGATAGACTTATATTTGATCTTGTCAGAAAAAATGGCTATATACAGTGCGCTTCACATGCAGATCAGTTCATCACCAGAACATCCAGTGAATCTTCTCACTTCAACAGTTTCCACATAAGGTCAAGATCCAAATCTCCACATAGATATCATATATTATGTTTTTAGAATGTATTATAGGAGAGTCCCATCAGTTTTAAGACATATTGATTTCATTCATTCAATGCTGCTCTAGCGGGCTCTTCTAGTCCTAATAGTACAGATTTTCCTTCTACCCACCCTTTTTCATGGCTTCGCAATCTGTGGATTCATGGAGGATTGTACCGTAGTTGGTGTATTATATAGTGGAACTCAATTATGTTTTAGAATTTCATTTAATGACTTTGGTGATGTTGTTTGGTCATTAAAAACAACCTATATCTTTTTTCAGGACATTCCATGGCCCTTGGGGTCTCTATAATCATGAATTTGTTTAAATTTTATCGAAATATTTATTTTTTCATTCCACTATTTTCATGGTATGATTTATTTATATCATGTTCAATTTAATGGAGGTGATGTTGATCTTTTTTGTTCTATCTATATCTATGGTCAAGGGATACACATTTCTGGAAAGATCCCAGGTTGGTTGTTATGTGGGTGAATCTCCCAAGATTACTGATCCCTCCCCAAAATCCTTTGATGAAACATGAAGTTGGAAATTATTTTGGTAATTTTATATGTGTTTTTTAAAATAATATCATCCTTTAGTAAAAAATATATCCAATGATCTATGTTGAACTAGATTTAGTGAGGAATCTCCCTTCAATAGTGCACATCAAGGGGGGAACGCCCTTATGTTGGTGGAAATGAATCATTTTCTGATCTCTATCCCTATTTATATGTAGTGTTTACATTAAGAAAACTCATGGTATTCTCTACAAATATGGTCATTCAATGGGATGTTTGAATAATGAGTGAGGGAGGTAGGTCCTACTCATGTTACGACTGAAGGTTTTTTAAGGGTTATTTGATTAATCGGGATGAGGGAAATGATTCATTCTTTGTTTGTAATTCAAAGGCTATTGCAAATATTCGATCATCATCATTATGTTTTTCATTGAAACTAATGAAAGTCTCAAGTCCTAAGGGATGGATTTTATTGTGGTCAATGTTTTTACCTTTTTTTGGATGTGACACACATGTTCTGTAGGGGGCACATGTTCTCACAATTGATTCTGTATCATGTATCAGCCAACATGTGAATCTGTTTCTCAAAAATTCTCCCTCAAATTTTTTTAGGTAATTAACTAATTATGTTGTGTTTTTATTCAATTATATTCAGAGACTAATAATATTTATCATATTTCTATCTTGGGATGCATATAGAGGGTGTCACTTTTAGGTAGGGTGTCTAATTCAGTCATGGTTCCTTGCGTGGAGTATTTGAGCCTACATTGGTGGTTTCCATTCTTCTCAAGGAGGAGGTTGTAGATTTTTCAAGTGGGTTAGATATGGATTTGGGTCCCTAGGGCATGAGATTCAATTCATTTCCTGGATTGAATAAGGGCTATAGGTAGTCTTCAGTGGGCCCTCGTAACAATTTCTTGGTACTGGAAGTCCTCAACAAGGATGTTGTTTTTGATGGAGGAATTTGGATGATGAAATGATGCTGATCTAGATGCATTATCTTTCACTTCATTTAGTGATCACATATATTATTTGCTACAGAATGATGTTCGTAGATCCATTTAAAGTGAAAAATTATTGTATTCCTCATCTTGAAAAGTTGTCTCTCTTCCTTTTTAATGATTTATATCATGCAATGAGCTCAAATTGCGTGAATCATCTTCTTCGGGGGCTGCTGGCATCGGTGGCCCAATGGGAAGTGGTACCGCTGGTACCTCTACTGGTGCCACAACTAGAAAGGGGCCCAGCATCGAAGCCTCATCGCTTAGTGGGCTGTCATATCGTATGTCTCTTGGGGCTCTACAGGGAGACATCTTGAAATAAACAGATGTGATAAGGTCAATATACAACCTGGTGAGCTGACCTGGTTGAGATGACTTAAAAAAAACTTTATAAATCACACATGCAATTAGTGTTTTTGTGCATTCAGTCGGAAATTAGTAGTCAGTGTCCTGGTGTATGTATACGTTGGCCCCTAAAATAGAAGACCACACTTAGTACCATTAACACTATTGCTTTATAAAAAAATATAAGAGTCCTAAGTTCTCCAGTAGAATCGAATCCTTTAATACCAATTTGTCATGACCCATCTTCAGGACCCATGCCAGGACTACCCCAAGCCCTCCATCCATAGGCCAGGGGATGTCGACTAGCACCAAAAGCATAAATCCCAAAACTGGGAAGGAATTGCCTTTAAAAAATGAAACAAACCCAAAGAGAGTACAGAACTAGAAGAAAAACACAAAGCAATACTCTATACAGAAGAAGTGATGGAAAGTAAAAGGGGCTAGAAATACAAGACCAACAGTAAAGTACAGGTAAAACTGAAATTATATACAACTGAAAAAGGGACAAACAATTGAAAGGTAAAGTGTAGCTCCTGGATCATGCTCTGGGTTTCATACCTAAAGGGTAAGAAATGATGTCCACCTCAACCCTCCACGTCTATCAGACGCCTCATTGTATCGACTCGTCGTATGGTCCATCTCTAGGTACCGTCCACTCATAGGGATCTCGACCTTTGTCAGTGATGTCGGTCGTCTACATCCAACACAATGACGTGCTGGAATCGCCCGTGAAGGGGTGTGTATATCGATACTCGGTAGGGATCCTGAGACCCTCAAGGTCTCACAATATCCAACAAGGATAACCCCAATTTAAAGAATCAAATGATAACCCTTACATAAGTATATGACCAAAACTATTCCTATGATATCTAGTAACCCATCTCAATCATGAGGTAAACTCAAAAGTAATTGACTTAGCTCAATACCAAGATTTTATTCTAGGGGTGGTAACAAGCAACAACCCCAGCCACACTATCAGAACCTTAACTGATGGTGTACTCCTTCTCTAACTAGTACAGTGGGCCTACCGCGTCACACATAGGTACTTCCCACCTTCTTGGACTACTGTGGTAGTCCTCTTGTCGAGTACTGTGGGTTTGTTGTGTCACATACAGGCGCTCCCCATTCTGGGTCTGCCTTTCTCACATAGAGGCGCTCCCCCTCATAGCCTGCTGAGGTACTCCTCATGTCGAGTACCATGGGTTTTCCACGTCACATAGAGGCGCTCCCCACTGTGGGCCTTCCGCATCAAACAGAGCCGCTTCTCACTGGGCCAGTCGAAACAATCCAAGTTGAAAGGCCTGCAGTCGTCAGGTCTCTTCCATCTACTAGGATTTCTCACTCCACTCGCTCATCCTCAGGAGGATCTGCTCCACGAACTACTGGTCGATACTCCAACTGCCATGAAGTCCCATGTATAAGTCTTTCAAAGGTCCGCCTCATCGTAGGGATCTCAATGCAAGAGATAGTGCGTCGATCGGACGCCCGGTCTGTGTGTTATTGACATTTTTGTTCCAGGGGCCCGATTGGATTTTAGGATCAAACCAACCCGAGTGTACCCCAACTATATCCAAACCTCAAGTGGTGTATTTCAAAAGAACCATCACGTTATAATATATACATCACCATAGACGGTTCTTCAATCAGACACATGTAGCCCAAGATAGGGGCAAAGAGGTGTGTTTGGGTCAAACGCTATTGGACTGGGGTCCGACCCGGCCAAAGGGTCCGGCCCGGACTGAGGGGGTGGCCCGACCCGAGGGTAGTCCAACCCAGCCCAGCGGCCGAGGTGGCCCGGTTGGAGGGAGGCTCGTGGGGCGGCTGGCGGGCAGCCCGTGTGGCCGGCCAGCTGGCTGGCCAGGCTGCCTACTTGCTGGCTGTCCCGTGTGGCTCGACGAGCCACGCGTGGGTGGGATACACCCATGTCTTCCGAAATAGCCGACATGTGGTGTTGAACCTTTCACTGCGGGACACTTCAAGCCCAGCCTGTAGCGCACACTGGCGGGTGGCTCAGCCAGCCGCCCTCTTTTATCTGTCGCGGCCGATGGCCGCAGTTCTTCTCCAGCGTGGTGCGATGTCACCCCGCGCAGCCCGTCTGAACTACGCGGCCCACGTGATCACGAATCCTTCTTCTGGCACGGTGCGACCGCACCGTGGCCCTCCGGTAGTGCCAGGTCCTCCTGGCCATGACTCAGTTCCTTGGGCAGTGTGATGGGGACATGCCCCTCCGGTGACCCGGAGGCCCTTGCGCCACCGTCTTGTTCCATGGTCGGCTCGTTGTCGGTCTCCAAATGTACCATCGTGGCCTGTCGGCCGCAGCTAATTTTTACACTACAATCATCTCTTCTGGCGGAGACGTTGTGTCGTCGCCATCATCAAAAAATGATAACAATCAATGGGGGAGGGTCGGGCCATGTTCGTGCGGTCCAATCCCTCCAAATTAAGTTGATATCAATCGGCATAACATAACTCAATGATTGAACAATGAAGAACCAGAAATAAAATTCAACTAAAAACCCTTACCTTGATTGTTGTTAATTAATGTTTGATGGAGAGTTCAGAGTAGTTGAAGTCATGGATTAACTCATCAGTGTACTTCTTGGGTGACAATTTTGTCCCTCAACTGATTGTTCTTCGTTGTCGGAGGAAGCGTTCTCTGTGGGTGAATTCTTTCTTTCCCCAAAGCTCCACCAAGATGCCATCCAAAAATAATAGATGTGGTTGTCTATTAATTGTTTTCACAACAATTAAAATTATAGGGTTTAATTAAATGATAGAACTTATTTAATTAATGGGTGGTGTTAGCTCAAATAATTAATGGGGTTAGGTGAATAGTTTCATCCTCATTTATAGGGAGTTAAGGGGGGTTGAAAGATTGTGTGGGTCCCGCCATGGATATACTCCCAAAAGAGGTAATGTGAGGGTGGGCCCCACCCCCATAACCTCTCATGGGAGGTTATGGTGTGGTGTCCCCCACCAGTAACCTATTCTTGGAGCATTAACCATAAAAAATAAAAATAAATCTAACACTTTATTTAAATTCAATTTTAATTTAAAACACCAAAAACTAACTTCCATTCTCATTAGGACGCAACGATGGTGATGTTCCAATTAAGCAATCCCCAACTCTATGAGTTCAATGGTGCCCTCATATTTCAGTTCCGAGCACCGATTCAAAAGTTATATAATCATGCTCGTAAGTTTACTCAATGTACCCGAACAAAACATCAGAAATTGATTCTGGGAAAATCGGGTCCCGGAATGAAGCACCGTAAATTTTTGCGGACTCTAAAAAATCCCATGAATTTAAAAAATATATCCATGGAATTTCTAGGTCTTTATAGGTTCCATTATTCAATATCTAGATGATTGTTTTAGGTAACCTATGGAATAAAATTTATGCAGAGCTGAATAATGAAGAACATGTTTCATTTGATTAATTTTAGAGCAATTTTCATTGTTGATTACATATCTGAATGATGATGGAAGAAAATTTGATGTAGTTTATATAAATATTTACATGGATTTTACAAGTGAACGAGATATATATTTGATTTACAGGCCATCTATGTTTTGTCACTTTTCTTTTATTGCTAGAGTAATCTAGAGAAAATCATTTACATGATGCACTGTACACAACTATTTGAAATTTGGTTACTCTATTTAGGTATCCTAATTAATATAAAGTTGAAAAAAGGTAGATTTGATTATGATAATCCATATGAGAAAAGAATAATCTTATTATTTTTGTCATCCGGGCTTTAGATATCAGGTATTAGAAGTTTGGTTCGTCAAGGACACAAATGGAAAGGGCTCTCCCTCAAAAATTTTATTTCATCCTCTATATATCTATTAATTCTTATATATCAAACAAGATATTATTTATAATTTAATTTTGTTTTTGATGTCATGGTTATCATTTATTTAATATATCATCCATTAATATAGATTATCGTAGTATAAGAGGACTATTTTGTAGAGTCATGTGGGATAAAATAAAACTATTGGTGGTGAATTTCCTTTAAAAATGTAAAAATAATCCTAAATGGTAAATAAGATATTTAATAATTTAAATATTGAATAAAAGAGTAAGATAATGAAATTTAATATATAAATATAACTGTGGGAGAAAATAAGTAATAATATTTAAATATCTAACAATTGAGTACAATATAAAAACATTAATAAGGTGTCTCATAATTTAAATATATAATTTATGTTACGATATAATAATTATTTGAATCACTAATAAGATTATCAATGAACAAATAATTAAGTATAATGTAAATTAAATAAATAAGTGTGTGTGAAGAATGACATAAATATGGAATGAAATTAGAAAAAGTAGTTCTACTAAATATCATTGATGAAACATTATGTCTCATACCCCAATTGATATAGCGTTTATTATATTCTACCTTATATTTCTTGGTATCCAAGATTCCAAAACACCAACTATTATAAATTCTTTATTTAAAAAATCCAATGTTACAATTAAAACATTTTTTAATTGTTTTACGTTGAAAACTCCTAAACAATATAATCCATTTACTTTTAGTATTTTAGAATGAATCTGAAACCATCATTTAAGTTGTAGTGAAAACTAAAATGGAATGAAGGATGAATAGATAAATTTTTTTGACAAGATCCCTTTAAATATTTTCCTCAGTCTCTTAAGGAATAAAATATAACACTAAGAGATATATAGAATATTGTAAAATATGTGATAATTATTTACAAATAGTGAAGATTTTTTATTTCAATTTTTAGACTAATAGGAATGGGATGAAAGTTATGATTGTGTAGATTTTTTGTTGGGAAATATGTTTTTTGTACATATTAGCAGTCTATTTATGGTCTCTATAGTCATTGGGAATCTTATATAGGTGATCATGGGTAATGGAAATCATGGATGATTTTTAAATTCATTTTTTCCATAATAAATTATTCCATTGAATGTCTGATTTGACTCTACCAGATATATGTCAACTAATACAGAGTTGTGGTATAGGCTTGTAGCATTACGGGTTTTGTCCAGAAACCTACCTACATTCTAGGTGGACTTGCATTCAGTGCTTTCAATATGAAATTTTCATTGGTAGACCATTAAACTACTATAACATAGAAAATAGACCACTTGTATCTTCTCTACATATTTCCACTTTAGACCAGAATGATGGTGCCTTTAACTAGCAGTATGGTTCCTCCACCTGAATAAAATATTCAACATGTCCCACCTTAACTCTTTAAAAAAATTTCTTGGCCCATGAAATTATAATCATTATTTCAATAATATCATCATGATATCAATATAATACATAAAATATCAACATTATTCATTATTTTTTCCATAAAAACCAAGACATTTTAAATAAACATATAAACTAAAACACAGTCAGTGAAATGTTAACAACACATAACAATGTGTCTATTGTTATTAAAAAAAAAATTGAGAAGAACAAAAATATCCCACTTTTGGATAATCCAAACCCCCTGTATATAAATATTACAAGTATAACATTATATTCAAATAAGATATTTATAACATTAATTTTAACATTCAGTTTCAAATGTAGAAAAAAATTTTATTTTTCAATATCATTTTCAAGTAATAAAATTTTAAAATAATTTGATAAAATGAAACATTTTGAAAACATAAGTGATTTTTATAAATATAAACCACTTTTTAAAAATCATTCCACAACCAATTTATTCATAAAATAATAGACATTTCGTTACATTTCAATAAAAAAATTTCTCTAAAAATTAAAAACAAATTAAATATACTTCCTCACTTTCCATAAATTTAGATGGAATTTATCCACCACTGTGATTACAAAAAAAGGACCTTTAAAAGGGATAGAAAACTAATTATCAGGAATATAATGATCCAAATAGAATAAATAAAATAAATGTAAAAATGTTTGTTACCCTTCATTAATGATCCATAGAGAGAAAAAATTAAGAATGAAACTAAATTTTGAATATTAAAAATTTATATTTCAAAATAAAACATATTAAAAACAAGAAAATGATTTAAAAATGAACAATTATGTATAAAAAAAATTTCAAAGATTAATCTAAATAATTCTCAATATATAAATAAATTAATTTTTTTCCAACAAGATTAATATTTGAGAAAAGTCTCCTATATGATTGATTTAATAATAATAAAAATAGATCCACCTTAATTAATTTATTTTAATTATGAGGAGCCACTAAATATTTTTAATTAATAAATAAACAATAAATTAAAAAAACTGAATTAATAAAAGATCAAAAAGTTAATTTTTTAAAATCAGGAAAAGACTTCTAAAATAATGAATGATAAGTAAAAATAAAAGAAATATATTAACATATAAATTTCAATCCATTATTAAGTTTTAGTAATTATAATGATAATTAACCAAATAAAATTCTCTTAGAGTGCCAAACCTAGTGTTTAAGGCACCAGACTCGTGGAAATGGTGAAGATTGGATTACAAACCCAACTAATACATTTCGATGTAAAAACCTCAACATGAATCTGTGCCCAATCCATATCATCCTATATTTTATCATATAGTAATGTTATTCATGAATTATCTCACTCTCTTAATATTAAAAAATATATAATTTTTGAAATAAAATTTATAATTAATTTTGAAAAAAATCTTTTATTTTTAAATTTTTTTACTAAAAAAATTGTAAAAACCCATGATTTCCAAAGATAAGTAAAAAGTTTCATGGGATAATCATACCCAAATCACTGATCAATATATCGTGTTTTAATGAATATATTAGTTAATTTATGGATGGAGAAAAAACAAATAATGATATCCCCTTTTGAAATATATATCTAAAAAATTGGTGTATCAGATCAATGTGCTTACTGTGTTAATGTTGGATATGATTTCAATAGATTCTAACTTCACTAGTATTTTCATGTGTGGGAAGAAAATTATCATATTTAAAATTAAAATCAAAGAGAGTATGTTTTATTATAAAAATATAGATTCGATAACACATAGTATCAATGTATTCTTTTGCGACAATAGAAAGAGAAATAGGGTTTTTCTTATTACTACTCTATGAGATATGTAATTTAACTAGTGGGTGGAATGTCATTCAAATACATTTCATATATATCTGTTATCCTATGAAAATAGCATTGTAAAAATAATTAAATTAAAAATAAGTATCCTTTTGGTAAAATTATCAAAAAAAATTATTCTATTCAAATATATTATAATTATTTTGAAGTTATAAATGGGTATTAAATTTTATTTATATAAATATAAGAACACAGAAAAAATATTAATATTGTGTTTGGTAAGGGAATAGTAAGTTAAAAATGACTCCAAAGCATAATTCTATAATATTATAAATCAACTAGTTTATTCGATTCATCCAAGATTATTTTAACAGTAATAATAATCATTATAAAAATTCCCATATCAATATTCATGCCAAAAAAATTTAAAATATCATTTGTGTATTTTCATTGGTTTAGAAATGATTAGCCAAAATTATTTGAAATTTGAAAATTGCAGATTATTTTCAGTTCTCTCATTAATATTATTTCAAACTCTTCATTCATCAAATAATAAAATTCATCAAAAATGTATTCATTAGGTGAGAACAAAATAATATTGTTATCCAAAATCTGAACAATTAATAAATCATTTAGTGATTTATGAGGAAAAAATGGAATCCAATTTTATTGTTTTTAAATTATTTGATAAAATAAAATTTTAAAGCATTTTGTACCAAGCCCATGGGTCTTCTATTAAACCGTAATGATCATCATTTAAATTGATAACATGATTTAGGAAAAAAAATATCTCCAAATCCAAATGGTTGTTTCACAAAAACTTTTTTTTTGAAAAAAATCAGTTAATAAAATATATTTTTATATTCATTTTATAAAAATTTAAAATTTATTTAATCAGGGTGTTAAAGAATTATATTAACAGGTTCTATCTAAAGAATATGTGAAATATTTTCACCATAATCAATAACTTTTTTTTGATTATAGCTTTTAACAACATGTCAAACCATATTACGAGAGATACTACATTGATCATCTATCATTTTTTCGAAAATAAAATTCAGTGGTAATAATGTGATGATCATTGGTTACTTCTATGAGATTCCAAACATGGATCCTATAAAATTTGTTGAACCCCACCTATGTGGAAAGTATCCAATTACAATCATTAGTAATATCATAATGGGTTTAAGGTTTAAAGTGAGAGTTAAATAATTTAATATCAACCACGTTTAATACCGTTCATATAGTACTAGTTTTATATTTTAATTCACTAATATTATTATCTAACGGAAAACGATTTTATACGATCCATTATTTGTTAAATTGAGTATATGTGGATTCTTTTTCCCAATCAATTACTTTTGAAGATTGTTATTTATGTATGGTCAAACTATCTTTGTTAATATCATTATTTTTACATCCTCACATTATTTCAATATATATGAGATGATGGTGTTATTAAATCTTTACATCCTCTTTTTTTCAAGGATATGATATGTTTAGAGTATAGTTTTTATGAACATTGTATAAGAACTGAAGTTTTGATAGTTTTTGGGAGACGAAGCCTTGGAGTAGTTATAAAATAGTCACCAGCAAGCCAGTGAGGTTCCAATATGATTGAAATGTTTTGTACACCCCACCATCCCACTTGTGTTCTGTAATAACCCCAGTGGAACACTCATTGACACCATCTCTACAGTGTATCCAACTAGTTAATTGGTATGACCCATATGGGGGTGAAATAAATTCACCCCATAGATTTTAATTAATCCCTATTTTCCACAATAATTATAACAAAAATTTTACCCCTATGTAACTTTTCAAAAATTCCAATCCCCTTTTAGGAACCATGGGTCTTTCATTCTTCTACCCTTGTATAATCATAATTAGGATGAACTAATTAGGATATAATGATGATTTATTCTGAGATATTCTCCAAATCCTTCTTCCGTATTGATATATAATAATTGATATATGATGGATCATCCTTTTCAATGAATATAAAATTGATTTTTCATATTCTCTTCATAGAATTATTTTCACTAGACACATATTCAAAATAGGTAAATAGTTATGGATCCTCATCCTAGACATCATATTGATGGTTTATTGTTGTTAGAAACTTAATTCATTTGGTATACTTTTTTACTTTAGTGGAGTAGTCATCGTGTTTAAAAAACCTTGATCATTGATATAATTATTAAAAAAGCGTAGATTCTTCTAGGTAATTCATCATATATATGAAATCAAGAGAATTATTTCCCATAATTCTCATCTTTAATCTATATTTCATTGAAAAATTTCTTTTCGATCTATGTTTGTTGGTAGAAACTAGGTTCTATTATCTAATAAATATTTAAATTATTTTTTCCCACAATATACAATAAATTCAATGATTTGAAAACGAATCATTTACATTCCTAGTAATTGGATTGGTTGAATGAATCCTTATGGTATGTGAATCTGGAACACCATTCCTACCATGTAATACTCTTGGGTATATTTTTCAAAATTTATTTCTTTAATGAAATGAAACTTAAATAGATATCCTTGACATGTTATCAAGTTATCCATGGTTGTGTGATATGGATTGTACTTCATCCTTTGAAAACCCATGTTGTTCTTATTCAACAACCTTGAGGTTAGAAGTTTCATACTATCTTGGGAACTTGTTTACACATGTTTCCTTAGTATGTTTCATGTATTGGCATACATTTATGACCGTGTTTGATTTTTATCGCTTGTGGATATGTGAGTAGCCTATGAAACATAAATATAACACCTTTTTCTATGATTAGTCTTTTATCTTTATTTATCATGTTTTATGTTGATAAAATTTATTTTATGTTACTATTGTTTTCTCACGATGATATATTATGATTTCTTTGCATGATCTAGAATTTTATAACTATTATCATACCTTTAGAGGTATTGTTTTTGGTTCTTTTAATAGGAATAACATCATTACTTGGTTATACCTTAGTGAGGGAGTTCACATTACTTATATTGATGGATGTGATAGAAAAAAACATAGGGTATGGGTAAAAGGATGCCTTTTCTCTTTCATGTGATTCCATTGATGCCTAATGTTTTCCAATTATTATCTTCAATAACGGCAGAGTGGGTGTCAAATAGTACGATCACTCGATTTGTTGTTGATGTTAATAGAATGAATCACTTGTTTAATTTTGGATATTGAGTTGTATTATTACATGAGGTTGGAAAATATGATTACTATCCTTTAGCTAGTTATTGATTATTACCAATATAATGATATTATTTCCAACTTAGAGATGATTCATGTATGTATGGGGCTTATAGAGGCATGGTCCACATAAGGGTTATCGATTTATGATTCTCTATAATTTCATAAACATTTATTATTATCATTGAATACACCTATTATAAATATTAAAATTTATTAAGGATCCGTTGGTGTTTTCCTAATTGGTTTTTTACTCAAACCATACATGGCATTTTGATATGCATAAAGACATCATGTTTATAGATTAAGAAATTGGAAAGTGTTTCTTAGTAGATGTTTGAGCTAATGAGCATAGAGATGGTCATGGATTTATGAAGGAATAAATAGTGATACTAACTTTGTTTCATTATTTACCTATTTAATGTTATTATAATATTTTTTATATTTCAACTTTGGGAGCCTGTTTTTTATTTATACGAAATTTATTCTATATAAAGTTATATTCTTCTATATGATTACTCTAAGATTGTATTATCTTATTTTATATTATTGTGGCACATATTGATACAGAGGATATAGTAACTCCACTAATGGAATTCATACCCTCATAACTAATTATAATCATCATGAATATAAGGATTCATGCATCAAGTCATGTGACTCTCCATTTCAGACCAAATTATTTGGGTTGGGGTGTTAAAAAATGGTATCAGATCCTAGTTTGATTCATTTCATTTTGACTAAAATTGGATGTCGTATAAATGAAATGGTTTTGTGGGACATTGGTATGGGTGTTTCTAGGATCTTTTCTGAATCATGTGTAATGGTCCTCCGATCACCATTAACGAGATTATTGTGTTGTTCTTGTTGGATTTGGGTGCATACAGGAATCCTGATTAGGCTTGTATGACGGAATTAAATGTATATACATATTTTTTCAATTATAATAATAAATAATATTAATTTCCTAATTTATGATATCTAATTTGGATAGACTTATATTTGATCTTGTCAGAAAAAATGGCTATATACAGTGCGCTTCACATGCAGACCAGTTCATCACCAGAACATCCAGTGAATCTTCTCACTTCAACGGTTTCCACATAAGGTCAAGATCCAAATCTCCACATAGATATCATATATTATGTTTTTAGAATGTATTATAGGAGAGTCCCATCAGTTTTAAGACATATTGATTTCATTCATTCAATGCTGCTCTAGCGGGCTCTTCTAGTCCTAATAGTACAGATTTTCCTTCTACCCACCCTTTTTCATGGCTTCGCAATCTGTGGATTCATGGAGGATTGTACCGTAGTTGGTGTATTATATAGTGGAACTCAATTATGTTTTCGAATTTCATTTAATGACTTTGGTGATGTTGTTTGGTCATTAAAAACAACCTATATCTTTTTTCAGGACATTCCATGGCCCTTGGGGTCTCTATAATCATGAATTTGTTTAAATTTTATCGAAATATTTATTTTTTCATTCCACTATTTTCATGGTATGATTTATTTATATCATGTTCAATTTAATGGAGGTGATGTTGATCTTTTTTGTTCTATCTATATCTATGGTCAAGGGATACACATTTCTGGAAAGATCCCAGGTTGGTTGTTATGTGGGTGAATCTCCCAAGATTACTGATCCCTCCCCAAAATCCTTTGATGAAACATGAAGTTGGAAATTATTTTGGTAATTTTATATGTGTTTTTTAAAATAATATCATCCTTTAGTAAAAAATATATCCAATGATCTATGTTGAACTAGATTTAGCGAGGAATCTCCCTTCAATAGTGCACATCAAGGGGGGAACGCCCTTATGTTGGTGGAAATGAATCATTTTCTGATCTCTATCCCTATTTATATGTAGTGTTTACATTAAGAAAACTCATGGTATTCTCTACAAATATGGTCATTCAATGGGATGTTTGAATAATGAGTGAGGGAGGTAGGTCCTACTCATGTTACGACAGAAGGTTTTTTAAGGGTTATTTGATTAATCGGGATGAGGGAAATGATTCATTCTTTGTTTGTAATTCAAAGGCTATTGCAAATATTCGATCATCATCATTATGTTTTTCATTGAAACTAATGAAAGGCTCAAGTCCTAAGGGATGGATTTTATTGTGGTCAATGTTTTTACCTTTTTTTTGATGTGACACACATGTTCTATAGGGGGCACATGTTCTCACAATTGATTCTGTATCATGTATCAGCCAACATGTGAATCTGTTTCTCAAAAATTCTCCCTCAAATTTTTTTAGGTAATTAACTAATTATGTTGTGTTTTTATTCAATTATATTCAGAGACTAATAATATTTATCATATTTCTATCTTGGGATGCATATAGAGGGTGTCACTTTTAGGTAGGGTGTCTAATTCAGTCATGGTTCCTTGCGTGTAGTATTTGAGCCTACATTGGTGGTTTCCATTCTTCTCAAGGAGGAGGTTGTAGATTTTTCAAGTGGGTTAGATATGGATTTGGGTCCCTAGGGCATGAGATTCAATTCATTTCCTGGATTGAATAAGGGCTATAGGTAGTCTTCAGTGGGCCCTCCTAACAATTTCTTTGTACTGGAAGTCCTCAACAAGGATGTTGTTTTTGATGGAGGAATTTGGATGATGAAATGATGCTGATCTAGATGCATTATCTTTCACTTCATTTAGTGATCACATATATTATTTGCTACAGAATGATTTTCGTAGATCCATTTAAAGTGAAAAATTATTGTATTCCTCATCTTGAAAAGTTGTCTCTCTTCCTTTTTAATGATTTATATCATAGTATGGAATTATAAAGGATTATGAGTGAGGAAGAGACATGAATTATTTTTTAATTAAGTGTTACATCATCATATATCATTTCTTGTTGTCATATAACTTATGAAAATGTTGGATCATATCTCTACATTTAGCCAGTAGTTATGTTTCTTAGTGTTCATGAGGCCTAATGCAAGTAACTCGTATATTTCGTTATTCTAGAAGAGATATGTCATGGTGGAATGTGTGATATCATTAGTGAAACATGTAAGTACCAAAAAATTTTATGGGGTATCATAGGTTATTTGTACATTTGTTTATGGAAAATGTGACGTGGAAGAATGAGGTACACTACAAGTGATCATTATTTTCTATAACTCATGAGGTATTCCTTAGTTTTTGTGAGGGGACATTAACATAATTTCAGCCCTATGAGAGAAAATATGTGGATTGGGTAATTCTAACAATGAAATGGATGATTTTATGTAGTATATAGTGTAACATTGGATGATGTTCCTTGGCTATTTGGGTATCATATACACATGGTGTAACAAATGTAATGGTTCTTTCCACATATGGTGTACAATAGATAGATTCCATGCCAACTGAAAACGTTGGAGTCATTTCTTTAATATTCATTGTATCATCATCCTTTATTTTTTCCAAAGAGTCAAAATTGGGCGTATCCTTGATTAAGAATAATAGAATTGTTGAAAATTTGAGATTCTCTAGCAACTACCTGATGATGGAGGTTTTAGAACCAATTGGATTGAAGCTTATGGAACCAACCAGAGATGGTAGGTGCATGGTCGGAATTGTAATTACGGCTCAAATGGCTGAGGAAGGACTTATAGAACTACATGTTGAGTAGGATCAATAACAATGATATCTCGAAGGAGATACATTGTGATATTGAATGAATTTTACAGGGGATTTTTACCTCATAGGATGGTGTTTTTTTATTTCTATAAAGAAGAAACCAAATGTTATAGTCGAATGGATGCATAATCTATAAAGAATTTGTAGTGAGATGTCTAGGGTGACATGCTTGAGGGATGGGGATGATGACATAGTCTATCTCAAGGGTTTTATAAAAAATAGGATGGTGTATAATATAGTTAATATATTCCTCCATGACTAATCTTATACCAATGACATAGATGTGGCATGAAATATTTCCATAAATAACTTTAAGGGACTTTTAATCTGGACAATTATCACAATGCGCTTCAGAGTTAAGGTTATTATAAGTGATGAGGATTTCATGTAATCCATACCATTGATTGTGGTTGACAAAAAGAATGAGGAGTTAACATAATTTCCCAATGTTGAGGAGATACATGAGGCATTATCATGATTTATGTATGACATAACAACCAAACATGATGGGATTCCAAGATATTTCTTTGGGGACACCTTGGATATTATCAAAGAATAGATAAAAGATGTGTTGTGGTATTTTTTCAAAGTGGGCCCTTACTGAAAGTGGTTTGTGATTCCAAATCGGCATTGATTACAATGGTCCCATAGCCAAACCCCATATCTAATTATTGTCCAATATTACAATATAATCATATATAAAAACTCATAGTAAGAAATTTGAATAGAATATTGGAATCATTTCGGTCATGTATTTTTTCAGATGAGAATCATGGTTTTATAACGGGATGGAGCATTTAAGGGGTCATTGGAATTGCGTAGAAGATAGTAGGAGATTTAAACAGGACATATATGTGTTATGAAAATATTATTAATGTTGGTATGGATATATCATATTAATGAATGGAATATAGATTCATTATTATAGTTATAAGATACATTTGGTTTATAGAATGGGATTGAAACCCCTTGTTTAGATTCTACTAAACTTTTTCTATGTCGATTTCCTTCATTGGTAAGAGTTCTATTTTTTTTCAAGACATCCTATGGTCATATTCAAGGAGATATTCTTTGACATTCATCACATATTATTTCTCCGGAGGTAATCAACATAAATATTTACAGATGTATATATTAGGGATCTATCATTCCATATAACAATAGAAATGGGGAGAAAATCATTTCAAATTTTATGATTTGTAATGATCTAGTTCTCTATATTAAATGCATACAAAAAAATAGATGGTATTGATAGAATTATGGAGAATTGCAGTTTTATCATTGGGAAAAGGATTAATTTGGATTAGAAGAATATTTCTATGTCCAAGAGATTCTGCATCTATACAAGAGTAATTATTCATATTAAGGTAGGTATGAAAAGTTGCAAACTCTTAATTCTGTAATTGGGTGTTATAATATCTAATGGTAGAATTAAAAAGGTTATTTTTCTGGGAATTTTAAATATAATTATGGGTCGTATTTTGAATTGAAAAAATTGGTTTCTTTTGTTTGGTGGGTACATCTCTTTGGTAACTAATGTTATAGTTTTCATACCCCTTCACATGATGTTGATTATTAAGGTATCTCTAGTAAAAATTGATTCAATGGAGAGATTTATAAAAAGATTAATTTGGGGAAATAGTCATACTGGTATGTGCCACTAGGATTCCATAAGTATTATGAAAATGATCATTGATTATATAGGAATATAGCATCATGATATTTCTGAATCCATGCATGACATGAAAGCTATAATGGTGTGGGAGTTCATTGACATGAAATTTCTATGGGGGGGGGGGGGTTGGGTATCCATGGGACACCAGTATAATGTGGATTTATAAACATATATTCCCAGTGGTGGGAGGATGTATGGTTTTACAAAAAGGATGTTTGATCATATGGAATACATGGAGGGAAAAGTGTGGTGGGTGGTGGGTAGAAGTGATATTTTTTACTAGAAGGATAACTAGGCTGGATACACTTTTTTTCTTGGGTTTCATAGCACTATTGATCTAATTCATAGAATCAAAAAATGTATCTAGAATTTATCAACAATACTCATGATGATAAAAGAATTATTACATTCTTAGAAAATATGTTTGTTAGACGATCATGATGGGTTTGTGTTTTTGGGTTCATCTTTATGGAATTTTTACAGCCATGATTATTGTGACATAGTACATGTTATTAGTGGTAATTATACAATTTTTTTAAAGAAAATATGTAATAATTATCTGGCCAAAATGAGTTTCATAGTCATGATAGTTGGAAACAATTCTTTACCAACCAATGACATTGTATAGAAGAGGATAATAAATCAGGTTTAAAAATGTAGATATTATCCCATATCAATACATGAAATAGTTTGGAATATTATTTATGGGGAATGGGTACATGGAATTTATCGATATCTGAATATTTTCGTGGAACCTATGGGGTGTTGGGATTAAGTGTTAGAGTTCATCATGATCTAGTTCAAGATATGGGATAAAAAGTGGTGGATGATTCTATTCAAGGTATGGTTTCAACTGTAGTGCATTGTGTTATTTGGGAGTCCATAAAAATTAATCCAAAATGTAATCATTATTATATTATTCAAATTTATGAATGTGTGTAATCCCTTAAAAAAGATGATAGTGGTTTTCTATAGGTTGGGGAGTTAAGACTTTAGTTTGTAGAATATTCAGTAGAGAAACAGTTTCTCTTTGGCCTATAGATTGATGTAGGAAGGGGAGGTGGCTATACCCGATACCTCGATATACTAATATGAAATGTCATATAGATTGATATTTCTATAATGGATAAATTAGTGTTGTAGGTCTATTGTGTTACAATAGTGGCTCAGTTATATTTTTCTTATGTGATTTTTTGTGGAAGGGTAATTCAATAATAGTGGAATAAGAAAAACAGCTCAGTCTATATGGGATCCTTAGTAGTATAACAAAAATATAACAACCCAAACTATTACTTTTTTCTCAAGGATAGGTTTGGAGAGATAAGATATGTAAAGTTCAAGAATGGGACCAGACTCTCGTAGATGGTTGCGAGGGAACATCTAAATCAAGATCACTCATTCATTTTCTAATTTATTTTTTGATTCATATTATTCATATACCATTATATAGAAAAATCTATTGATGTACATGACTAACCATTCATGTATTATATTGAGATTAATTATCACGATACACTATTGGGATTTAAAATGTAATATCAATAAAAACACAAATATTATAATATATTCATTTCTGGTTATGGAACTTCATAGGACATAATGATTTTTTTGGATGAAGAGATTATATGTTATTCGAATCATGGACTATCATTGTAGTTTCTGATCCCGCATTGATTGTTTGGTGAATCATGTAACATTTACTTTTCAAATGGGCGTGATTATTGAGTTTTATGTTTAATGAGAAGATGGATTATGTAGATATGATCTTGACATAAGCTGAATTGGTATTCTCATGGACCAAACAATGGCCTAGGATCCTTTATGAAGATCAGCAGAAAACAACTATAATTTCATATAGTTATATATCTAGATCAAGATTTCATCCCAAATGACATCACAAGGATTCCCCTTGAAAGTGGATTTGACTTTGATATAAATATAATTCCTTGTGAACACCAATTTTGAAGCCCCGTTATCAAATTTCTCGGACAGGGTATAAGGATAATAAGTTGTATCTCAAGGACTTAGAGAGAAAGGTAATTATCAGGCTGAGTACTTTTACATGCGGTGGACCTGTTTTGTTAACCATGATGGTGGATGGTATTATTCAACCCTACAGAGGTTACCAGAAGATGAATTCAGTTATTGTGAATAACATATATCATTTTCCTAGGATGGTAAATATTTTCACTCGACCATGGGGAACCATGTGGTTCTCTAATATTGAACAATTAAAATCTTATTAGCAATTATTGTTTAGAGAGAAAATAATCCTTAATATGGCATTTTCAAGTACGAATGGACCATAAAAATACATGGTGATGCTATTTGAACTGATGAATACGAAAAAAATCATGTCCCTTATAAATAAGATCTTTCACATATATCTTGACCAGTTCATCTTAGTGCTTATTGATGACATCATCATCTACCCACCTACCCCATAAGAAGTATTCCAAACACCGCAACGTAGCTGTGATCATACATTGAGAACACCATATTTACATCATTTTGTATAAGTGTAAATTTTGTATTCTAGAGGAAAAAGTATTTTCGTATGTAGTAGTTGAGATATATATATTTCAGGAACCAGAGAAAGTTTAGTCTGTGATGTCATGATCATATACATATAATTTTTTTAATATAAAGAGATTTATGGTTTTAATGGGATTCTACAAATTTTTTATCCTTATATTCTTCTAATTGATATCACCTATTACGCTGTTCTAAAAGTAGGGAGTTAATATTTTGTGTTCAAAAGTGAGTGAAGAGATAATTTTTTCTTTGAATAATTGGTTGAGTATAGGAATAATATTGATAATTTTTGAACCTCAAACTAGATATGTTTTATAATTGGGTTTATTAAGAATTGGATCTGTTTTTGTTTTTTTACAAAGGAAGTGAATAGTAACATATATGTCATGAAAATAATAACCCATGAGTGGTATTATCCTACTGAAAACTTAGAGTTGAAAGATATGGTACACACTTGGAAGTATTGGAAACACTATCTATTTAGAGAAAATCTTTTTTTAAACACTGAACAGAATCTCATTCATTATATCATCATATAACGTGACATGAAAATGAAAAATTGGTTCTGGGTAGAGTACCTTAAGATGTTATAGATTGAGTGGGATTATACACCACGAAAAGGTAGCTTCATTGAATATTCTCTTAGTTGTAAGAATGCATCTGTGTAGTGAGTATATGGCAGATTTTTCTTTATTTACTTGTAATATGTAGTTATATATGGAGCATAGTGAATAAAAATTAGACGAATAGTGAAACCTGATGATCTTAATGGAAGATCATAGGATGCATGCTTCTAAGCAATATTTGTAGATTATGTGTGATCAATTTTTTTTCATATATTACATAGAATATTAGGTAATTACTTGATAGGATATAGACCCTATGTGTGATTAGATACATTAACATCTAGAAAAAGGTGACATCATACTCCAGTGGTCCCAAGATGGTGATGATGTAATCTATGTAAATGGGAGAGTTTTTGTCCCATGTTTCATTATTGGAGATCATATGAGAAACTTCTGAAGCACTATAATGGTGGTACCTCCTTGAGATAAAATGATGTACAATGACATTATATTATAGTTATAATTTCATGGGGTGAGGGGAAAAATTGTGACCTTTGTTTCCCAATGTAATACATATAATAGGATAACGGTCAAGAACTAGCATCCTTTAGTTTTTCCCCATATTAATATCATAACCATGTGAAAGTGGGGTTACATAACTATAGACATTGTGAAAGGGTTAAATAGGACCCCAAGGAGTTGTGATACTGTTTGGGTGTTTGTTGATTAGCTAAAAATTATTTCTCATTTACAAAAATCGTTGAGACTCTCTCAGTATAAAACATTGAAGAGATGAATTTCCTTGATATATTATGATTAAATGGAGTATCCTTGAACACTATATTAGAAAAAGATACAGGCTTTACATGATTTATATGATAAGGATTATATAAATCCTTAGGGTATCAATTGATATTATACAAAACATTCAGTCCAAAGATATATTGACTATTGGATAAGATGATTCAGACACAAAAGAATATTCTTTTTGTTTGCATTCTATATTTTTGTGGATCATTGGATAATCACATATATTTTGTGGAGTTGGTATGAATCAATAGTTAACAAGAATCTATTCATATTGATCCTTAAGAGGATCTATATAGTGGGATATTTTGTTCATTATTTTGTTGGGATGAGGATAGTGAGGTATCCATTGTGGTTCTCCATATGGTAAAATATACCTCTATGATGACACATCTAATTCATAATAGTTAAATCATTTTACAAAGAATGAAGAATTCTTATGTCAACTACAGGAGGATACCTTTGGAATTTTTTTGTAATCGATGGGGTTTTTCTATGTGTCACAAGTTATTTTGGCCACTGATATTTGAGAAATTATGGTAATCTAGTGATACACTCTATTAGGTCATTTAGTATTACTAAGTGGGTTGGGATAGTGCTATATAATTTGTATCTTTGTTCTTGCTACCATGGTATACATGATGTCTTTAATGTGTCTCAAATCTAACGGTACAATCCCAATCCAATGTATTTCATCGACTATGAGGATATTGATCAAGATAATTACAAATCATATATGAAGAAACAATTAATGAATTTATACAATAGAAATTACATCAAGGGAAGAAGATACCACTAGTAAGGACTCTATGGTTTCAATGATAGGTCGAGGTGACAACCTGAGAGTAAGAGCCTACTATTCGGTCTCAATTTAGTATATTTTTTTAGAAGAATCATTGAATGTACTTCTTGAAGATGTAATCTTATTATAGGGGTAAAATTGTAACATACTATCATTATTTCAATATATATGATATGTTCAACTTAAAAAATCTTTATCCTCTCTTTGGAATCTTCTCTCATATGGGATGTTAAGAGGTAAATTTTTATTAACCACAATCCCCAAACAAAAGTTTGGAATGTTAGTGATATGATCAATATTATGGTGAATAGAAAATAATTTTCGATAAAGATGATGGGGTTTACTAGGTTTTTGTATCTCTATAGACCTCATATTCAATCTATTAGTTCCACCATCTAACCAATGGGGAACAATGAATACCTCGTGCACCTTGTAGTGGAGTTATTAAATTCACCATCGTTCCCTTTATTACTCAAGTCTTTTAATGTTAATAAACTCAAAAATCCCAACCATATGTAACTATTCCAAATAGTATATCATCTATCATGAATCCTAACACTTCCATTCTTCTACCATGGCATCCTTGACTTTGGGATGATCCGGTGGTGCCATAACAAGTATTTCATAAATATACATTAAATTATTTCTTCCTTCTTGAAAGATGAGCATGGAACATGGATCGATATAGGTTTTTCATAATTCTTTTGTAATGTTTTCATCCACGCTTTATATAAAAATGGTGTATCAAGTGGGTTTACTTCATTAAATGATAAAATAGTGATCTACCGATGAATTTGATGGTTCTACAAGTATTTTTTTATGGATTCACTTATTACACCTATTAATAATGGAATATTAAAGATGTATCCATATTCTATAATTAATTCTTTTCTATAATTGTTGAAGTATCAAAATTTCAATGAAATCACACCTTGAATGGAGATATAATTCTCATTAATGGGGCAGTAGGTAGTCATTGTTTGATAATATTTAGACTCTATCCTCCTAGATTATCATCATGGATATCCTCTATATTAATGTATTTTAGGTATATCGATGTACTTTGGATAAGAATTTAGGTTTTATTCTAGAATAAATAAAGAATTTATAATCCATTTGTTAATCGATAATCGATTTGGATAATTGGAGAACTCACCATCAAATAACTATATAGTTGGTTTCATTGACTAGCTCTTAAAGGTATGTTATTATAGAGAAACCATATTGACACAGAATCTTCATATTTACTTCTTATAAATACCATTCTCTGAAAATTTTGAACCCAAATAGAAATCTCTGACATGTGAAAAAGTACTATATGGATGTTTGGAATTATTCAACATAAATCTTTTTATGGAACTTTGAGTTATTCACTAACATCCTTGAGCTTGGAATTTCCATACATTTTAGGGGTTTTTAATCCATATTATTCCTTAGTATGTTTCTTTTGCTGACATTAATTGATAACTATTTTTTGTTGTGATCAAATGTGGGTGTGTTCGAAGACCATGAGACTAGATTTCAATGACTATTTCCATGAGTATGATTGTATCTTGTTTGATCATGTTTGAGTTTGATCACACTTATTGTATGTTGATACTATTTTCTCATGATGATAAGTTATTTATTCAATATATTACATACCGACTTACATGTTTCTCCAGGCCATTAGAGGTATTTTTATTGGTTCTCAGAATTTTGGAACATCTTGACATGGTTACTCATAGAAGGGGAGTGTGCATGAATGTCAACATTTGTGATGAGATAATTGAGAATGGGGTATGGATGAATATATATTTTTGGTAAGTCATGTTATTCACTCGATTATTAATGGATTCCATGTAATATGTTTACTCAAGGCCTAGTGGATTTCATGTGGCATGATCACTTGATTCCTAGTGGATGTTGATAACATAACTAACTTGATGCCTACTATATGTCGACAAAAAAGATAACATGATTATAGAAAGTATGATTACTATACACGTGGATAAATATTTATTACTACTGATATCTTGATTTTTAATTTGGAGTGGAGTGAAATAAGGTACGTTTGGGGCATGTAATGTCTCAGTTTTCACAACTGTTCTTGGTATGAGATTGTTTATGCTTTCTTGGAAGTTTATTATTATCATGGACTAATCCTATTATAATTTTCCACATCCATTATATAGGAATTAATTATTTCCTAATTGTTTTTAAAACTCATACCATGCACAAGATTCATAATGCGTCTGAACACTACATATATTGGTGTACATGAATGTTGAAGGGGCTCATGGAAGATTTTTGAGCTGAGGAGTGTGGATCTGGAATCAAAATCAAGATATGTTCTTGAGATTTTTCTATAGTTTTTCTTTATTTTCTTTTTTGATTCCCCAATACTGTAGTTTGTCTTGATACTTTGGGATCCTGTTTATTTATTTGTATTGAATTTTTTCCATAAAAAATATCTACATCTTCTTGATTGTTCTAAGTTGATTATATTTTTAACTATATTATTGGTTAAAAATATAATATTGAGAGTAAATTATCCCCATAAATGGTGTTTAGACTATAGTTTCTAGAAAGAAACCACTATCATATGTGGAGTCATATATAATGTCTTTTGACTCTCAAATTCAGACCAGGTAAATTGTGTCTTGGTGTTATAATCATTCATTTGATGATGATATATAGGTATATTCACCTCAAACATGTTTTGAATTGAATCTTTGAGGTTTTTTTCATCTTATTGAAGACCCAATAGGATTTAATTGAGTTAAAATACCAATGAAATAGACCTTTATCTTATTTTATCCCAAAATTCTTACGATTTCCATTTAGTTAAGGATAAAACATTTACATACAATGATCTTAAAATAAAAATATTTAGGTTTTTTTCATTTCTGAAGTTAAAAAAAAGTTTTTCTAAAGATGAGTCTTATGAGATCAATTTTAATGATATAAACATGTTGTGTTAACATCAACATTTAAAAATTAATTATAGAGTTTAAATTCATATAATATAGTTATAGGAAACTCATGAAGGGTACTGTTTTTCCTTTGTACAACCCAAATTTCTATAGTTATTCGATAAGAAAATAAGGAATGATCAGAAAATTGAGGAGCATAAAGATCGAATTATTATTTAATTTGGTACTATCTACGATGTTCACCTCCATGATAAATGATCCAACAAGCCATTTTATTTTTTAAATTCATGGGAAAGTGATAAATTCATTGGAAGCCTCATTTTTTAGATCCTAGAAATAATGCTTTGTATATGTAGTATGATCATCAATAATTACAATGGTTTAAGATAAACCTTCTATAATCGAAAAATTAGTCTATAAAAAATGATTAAGATGTACAATTTATACAGCTATAAAGAATGAAACATCCTTTTAGCTCTAAAGGATGGTTTCTTACAAAGTTGTAAACGTTCAAAAATAATGATATGTTTGAAAGAAAATCAGTAAATCTCAAACTAGATGGTTACAATTTACCTTGACTATTGTGTGTGATCTAGTGTCCAAGGATTCTCTGCCAAAAACAATACTCTCTATCATGTGAACTTTAAAACATAACATTCTCGTAGAAATTATATTTTAAATCTATAATATAATCCTTTTTTAAAAATGAGATATTTTAAATAAAAGTTTTACTTTATAATTAAAACATTAAAAATATCATTTTTCATAATAAATACAAAAACCACTATCATATAATTTATTAATACTTTTTGAATTATGTTACAATAAATTTACTTGTAAATCATATTTATTCCCCAAATATTTTTAGAAATAATTTGTACTAGTATGGGTGTTTTAGAATTTTGATACATCTCCAAATATGAAATTCATTATGTTGATTTTTTCTATAAGCTTAAATTCAAAAGGATCCCCACACATGTTCCTTGAAAAACTAATATACATATCCAAATTATCGTATTGAGTTTATCCCCTAATACAAATTTCCTATTAAATATAAAAAAAACTAATTTTATTGGTATCCTTATTTTGAGCCTAGAAATGTTATCTATTGAAGACTTTGGAATCAAAAACTGTTTCGAAAAAAATACATTTCATCTATTTTTTCTATAATTATTACAATTTTATTCATAAAAGGTATTTCATAAATTTTTTTAAAATAACTAATTTCTTGTGAATAACTCTAAAAAAATAAATTATTTATATATATTTTTTTTAAAAATAGATTTTTTTTAAAAAAAATTCTAGGAATTCATTAAATTATTTTTGAGAGCCTAAAATAATGTTAAAATATTTAAAACTGTTGATGAACTGAGAGAAACTATTTTTTGTTTTTATTTTGAGATTAAAAATTCATAATTTTTTCAATTAATATTAAAAAAAATTTATTTAAAATGATATCTTTTTCAAAAGTAATTTATTTTGTTTCATTTTAATAAACTTAATTTATCATGTATGATTAAAAAAATTACATTAAAGTCAAATTTTTTAAATAAATTGGATTTTCATAAATTGTAGAATAGAATTAATAAGTCGAATTAAAATAATAACAATAATAATAAATGGAAGTGGAATGTGAAGAATTGATTTAATTGACTTCATCAAATACTATGATGTCTTCTAAAAATAACATTACACATTCATCACATTATTTAGATGAAGATATAAAGTCATAACCAGCACTCCATGTTTTGACATTATGATATTCTGTCATTGATTCATATCCTTAGAATTATTCTTGTTCAATGTAAAATATGGCTTTATAAGACTCCTCAGTTTTCAATAGATAGAAAAACATATGATTCATGATTCTCAAATTCAATTTTGTTGGTTGATCTCTTCTTTTTCATCAAGTAGTTTATATTCCTTAAAATATGAGTGATTTTAGTGTGGGTTCTTGATGGGACAATATTGATTTCATTGAATCGAATTTAATTTTTAACCTTTCTTACATTCTTACCCACATTATCAAATTGTCTTACCATAGTCATCATAATAGAAATGAGGGATCATTTTAGCTCCTTGACTATAATTTTATTCATTTTATTATTTTCTAGGGATACTATTAAATAAGGTGGAATTTTTTTTGGCAAAATTGATTTTATTGAATAATGTTTCTATTGAAATAATATAACCAATTTTCTTCTACTATTTTATATTTTAGGTAACACTATGAAAAATATTTGTTAACATAATCTCTGGAAGGTATAGCAAATCATTTAAATTACTTCCAATATATATCAAATCTAGTATCATTAATTTGTTTTCCATTGTATTTTCATTCTAAGAGCTTTTAGATTATAGATATAGTTATACATGTATATATAGGATTAAAATTATTATTTTAAATTAGAATAGTGTTAAATTATAGAATTACCATAAACATTAGAAGAAATAATATAATTGAGTGTCCATTTTTCATCTATTTTACTAGTAGAAGTATGAACATTCATGAGAGTCTTCCATATAGGATGATTCATACTACTAAGAAGGTTATATATATGATTCATCTAATAACTATAGCAATGATAATCAAAATAATACATGACAACCATATATTTTCCTTTTTGAACATTTAAGGTATAAGAAGTAAATTCAATTAAAAAATTTATTCTAGAAAAAATGATAAATGATTCTGAATACTAATAATGTGTTTAATACAATGAAAACAAAAGACAAAAATGCATAAATGTGATCAATTAAATATTTACTTTCAGAAAAAATATGATCTCAAATATAATAAAATGGAATGATATGTGGTGATTTTCATTTTAATAACTAATAGAAGAAAAATTCATAATATAAACCCCTTAATTGAGGTAATTACATGTTTTATTATTTAATTTATGTTATGAAATATTTGAGTCAGATCTCATTCGGGTTCGATGATATTTTGGGTTGTTATAAGGACTTATTAAAGGGGTGGTTTGATCATGGTTCTGGAAACAATGTGGATTCCCCAGGTAACTATGTCATAGTTGGAGGCTTTTCTGGTTAGGCACATGGTTGGTTTATGATTTCAAAATCCATGTATCCAAATCAAGGCATAGGGAAATTTCTGGGAAATATGTGAAACATAGAGTTAGTTTAGTTATTGAGAGAACATATGATTGGTATTATTTAATAACTATGTATAGATCATGTATTTTTATGTTATTTTTCCCCTTGCCCTGATGGATAACCTTTCCAATGACCAATGGTTCTTGGTTATGGGTGCTTTCACCAACATCTAGGGTAGTGGTGATATGGATGGCTCGCTACCCCATCTTCACCACTTTTCCTATGGCAACAGTTATGGATGAAGTTTCTTTTGGTGAGATGTGAATTGATACCCTAGAATGTTTTACGTGAGATGTGATGTGATTGACTTGGTGTCTTTGGGTGATATATGTTGTGTCCTCGTTGGTGTTTTTAGGTGAGATGTGGAATGATGAGGCCCTAATGTGATGTTATATATGGCGTGGGCCATGCATGGAAGGAGGAGGGTGTGAGGGCGTTGTAATTAAAATTCATGGTACTATACTTTGCTGGTTATGTAATCATATGTTATTTAATGTGAAAATTCATATAGTTATCACTAGATGGAATTACTTGTGGGGGTGGGGTAGGTATGGGTTTTGTTTTACCCACGTCAGATATAGACTAGGTGTCTTTGAGTACGATGTGTTTTGATGTGATTTTTATAGAAGGTATATGATAACCTGATGTTCTAAATTTGGATTTGATAGCAAAAAACCAGTGGGGAAGCAGTACAAGGGTGAGTTTGTTATATTTAGGATTTAATATATTGGATTCATGATTTTTTAATAATCCATGATTATTTTTGGATTACTTACATAACCTATTTCAGTTCTTTCTGGTTTTGCTATTTATTCACTGGTGCAATAGTATGTTGTTTTCAAATGGGCACATGAGACCTTTGGTATGATCCAACTGAGTATACATGTATGATAACCAAACATATATAAAATATTTTTCTAATTTATAATAGAAATTTGGGTAAATAACTGATCATTTATATCTTGGGTTGGAGGTGTTTTTTAGTTTCTTTAGTAGGGATTTTATTTTTGTTATTTTTCATGAATAATTTTTTTTTGTATCTATTCGTATAGTTCATGAATTTTTGGTTGATTTTATGGTTAATGTTTAAATTATATATATCGTTTTCATTTTTATTTTCTCATGTTTCCGGATTCTATATTTTTATAAGTTAATTCTCCCCATCTATGATATTTTTATACTCCTAGTGTTTGTTTCCAACCCGGGGCTTTCTAGATGTGGGAATCACATGTCACTATTTGTCTCTGATTATTGTCAACAAATGTGTGGTAACATAGGAGGAGTAATCATGATATATTGGTATCAGAGGGATTGTTTGATATAATGATTAGTGTTTGAGGTTAGGCACTTTGAGGAGTTTCTGGATTGGTAGGGAAACAATTTCTGTTAATCTTGCTTTGTGATATAGGATATGGAGACTAATTATGACACATGATTTCAGGGACCCCCATGATCCAGTCCACATAATATTTTCTTATGATACATCAAACTGAGGTGGACTAATTTTCATGGTTGATACCTAGGAGAGGTGCATGCATCATGATTAATTGTGTTCATATATAAATAGGGTTTGTTATGAAAGTAAATAGTTTAAATTAATTTATTAAATAAACAAATGATAAAATTTCATGCTGCTAGTCTTAGGGTTCCTCTTTGATTTTAAGGAATATTTCATGGTCATCATCCTAGAGATTCCTAGGAATTTTACATAACACCCTAATATTTTATGGTTGTACCTTCTAAAATTAATTCAATTTCTTTGATAGCTTATGTTATACAGAACATTAAGATCAAACAAAAAATTAAATATTAGTATTTAATTGTGATAGGTATCTCCAATAAATTGGAATGGATGGAATAAATGATATTAAATAAATTATGAAAAATTAATTTAAACTTGTTTAGAAAATGAATTCAGTTTTTAACAATTCATTAGAAATTAAAATAAAATTCAATTGAACATAATAAAATTGTCTATAAGAACAATTTATATTCCCACAATGGAATTTTATATTAATATATTAAATTAATCACTATTTATGCTAGATATTAATGAAATATATATGTTATATGTTATATAATTTAAAAAATTATATTCAATATGTTCCATTTTCTTAATATAAGAATAAATCCAATTCTAATCAAAGAATGTTATATTTTTCATAAAGGAAATTTTTTCACCTGTTGATTGCATGCCAATTTTAAATATAAATATGGAAACATTTATAAATAAAAGTTGAAAAAATAAAATTCATTGTTTAAATATTAAAATAGAAATTTAATTATGTTGAATTTTTTGTATTATTATGTCAAATTTCATGTTTAGATGAATCGTGTAAGAATTATGAATTTTAAATGAAAATTGATTATTTATACAAATAATATATAGTGTTAAAATATTTTTTCTTATTTTTTTAATGTATAATTGCATATTTTCTAGACCATTTAATAAAATATTGGTCATTGGAATCAATTTCAAATTTAAATTTGAGAGAAAACCATTGTGAATGTCTAGATGTCTTAACATTAATAACATTTTTTTCCACCGAATACACATAACTAATTATAAATTAAATATAAACAATTAGGTGTTTGGAATTTTTCTATATGGATTCCATATATAGAATCATAATGAAAAAATATAGTAAATAAGTCATTTTTTTGGATAATATGAATAGTAACTTTAGTATTCTTTATATATTACAATAATTAAGGGTAAATAATGTAATTAAGAGTATAAAATATTATTAATATAATTTTATTACCCTAAAACATGTAATAATTTTATATAATTATTGGTTTTAGACTGAAATAATCCTTGCAACGATTTTATGAGCTCTTGGAGGCAATTGGATGACTTTATGCCTTTTATAGTATTTTATTCATAGTAAAGTCTGATATAGATTACTCATGTTTCTAAAAAGTATTACATTTTCTATATGTTTAAATTCATAATATATCTTAAAATATAAATATCCATTTGAAATAATTAAATTTTTTCCTTCATCATTGTCACTTATTCTTTATTTTTAGAAAACAATTAAATACATTAATTGCATACTCAATGATGAGGTTGTAATTATTTAATTAATGGAAATATCAAGTAAATGATATTAAAAATATATAAGTAAATGTAATTTTAAATAATTAATCTCATCCAAAAAATTTATAGATTACATATACATATTAGGGATCTATTAAATATATTTTTCAAAGTTACCATGTGAATAAATTTTTTTGAAAATTCATGTAATGAAAAATGTAAAAATCGGTATTACCGATATTTTATGATAAATATTATTTTTTAAAATGATATAAAATTAAAAAAAACTAAAATTATTCCAAATTGTTTGTATATGGATTATAATTTCATCCATGACTCATTTATGGTTCCTTCTTCATTTTATGTAAAATATATTACAATCATAGATTAAAAAAAATTGTCCTCAAGGTATGAGTTAATGTATTTAAATAAGGGTTTGAATCAAAAGATGTGGCTAATAATGTGATATGAAATAAAATAAAAATTATTTAATGAGATTTTTTAGACAAATGCTCATATTTTATTCTAAATAAATAAACTAGAATAATTTTTATTTAAAAATAAATTTTATTTATTTAATATTTCTAGAGTTTCAAAAAGTACCCTCACCTCAATTATAAATGGGAACCTCACCCCTCACTTGTTCACAATTCCATGAGCCTAATATCTAAAACATACACCACCCATTTCCCCTAAAAAATATTTATACATGGTATGGACGTCTTGGAATTCAAAAATGACCAAACTTTGATCCCTTAATAATAGATTTATTATAACCCCGCAAAAAAAGTGGTAATTATGATTACAAACTCATCCATGTTCATTTATTATTGTACATACATTTCATGTGTTTCTTACATTTTATCTAATTACTCAAATATCATTTATATTTTATAATAATTTATTATTATTATGGGAATATTACATTCCACTTTTTATCCATTCTATGATAAATGAAGTCATCGTGCATGCATACGTATGACTTACCATCTCCAAACTATAGTGTAATCATTTTTTCATAACCAATTTATTTTGATGGGTATAATGAATGAAATATTGGATCTATATGATATTTATGAAATGATTTTTATTAGGAAAAAATATAATATACCATCCACATACATACCCTTTCCCCATTAATAGTATTACATCTTCGTTTGTGCACACGTAAGATGAAAGATCTCTATAATGTGATGTGATTCATTTTCCATGTTCACCAATCAATAATGATAAAAAAATTGTGTATAATGAATAAATATGATATATATATGGCCTTAATATATATGTTTTGATTACTTGACTATATGAAATTTATAATAACATGGACATACATGGAAAAACATGCCTAGGAAAATGGAAAGTAAACAACTGAAATAAGGATAATAATGAAATATTAAATACAAGTAGATGATAAAATGATATATGGAGATGATATAATATATCATAAATAAGAAAATGATTATTTAATATGTTCATAATATGTTTTAAACAATTATAAATTAATTTAAATCACTTTCAACAAAATGGATGAATAAATTAAGGGATTTTCTCATTTTACATTTATTTTTGTGAGAGGTTGTTTATTCACCATTTATTTATTATGTGTTATGTATGTTTCTACCGTTTGATTTTTCATATTAGGAATCCAACAATCTTTATTGTAATGAATGTTTCAATTGATAATTATTAATTTTATGGGGTATATGATTCTAGGGATTACATGTTGTAAGATATTTTTTTACTTAATTTACATTCATTGGGATAAACATATATTTCATTTATTATACCATGCTATGTTTACATGTGAAATTATTTTTGATTAACTCATTTTTTATTTCCAATTTTATTACATTGATTTAAAATCAATACCCCTAATATATCTGTTTGGTTGTTAAAATTATATGTGTATGCTACATCATCTCAATATTCTTTCCTTGATGAGTATTTTGAATTTTTACACCAAAATACGTTTATGAGGTTTATATACTACCACATTGACATATCATATCATTATCATGTAATGTATTTTTAAATTATATTCCTTCATGGGTTTTATGATTTAATTTTAATAAGGTTGTATAAGGATCATTGGTTTAATCAATTATTCGATATATAAAGAATTATTTTTACATGAATTAACGAGTTTGTGCCATAAATAAAAAATTCCATCGCTATATCAGTAGTGTCATTATATGATAGTGTTTTCCAAATTTAATCGGTTTCTACACATAAATATTAATCCTTCTTTTTAATGGTCTTGATAGTAGTGCTTAATGTACTGGATACATGAATTCCATTAATAAATCATTTCCTTCATTAAGATTTCTGTTATTTTTATCCATGATATTTTATCAATGATATTATACATGGATTCATGTTTTATAAAAGTTATTGATTAATTGGAATATGAGTTAAATTATTTTACATTTACATATTGATTATTGATTATTTATTTCAAGATATCATTCATTGTATGTAACTCTTACTTGAATTTAAAATCATCCATTAATTTGTTCTCATTTTCCCAATATATGTAGATAAAATGTTGGAATAAGAGCCTTGATGAAAACTAATTTTTTTATGTTATATGTTAAAAAATTAATTTAATAATGGTAACATGACTATATCTAGTTCTTCAAGACTAATAAACTATTCAATCATTGTGTATTTGAATATTTTATTGATGACAATGTGATAAAGAAATGCACCATCTTTTGGTAACTAGAGTCAGGGTAATTACAGATGGTATCAGAGAATGTTTAGTATAAACCGTGGGAACTATAATTTGGGAAACATATATTAGAGAAAAAACCATATAACAGAATTCTTAAATATTCTTAATGATTCCATGATTAATATTTTTAGTATTATTTATAGATAAAATTTAAATTTATGTTTTGTGATTCACTAGTTATGATATCATAAATTATATTTTATAATTTTATGTTCAAATCTAGTGTATTAATCCTTTAAAAGTGACGTCTAAAATAATTTATGGGAACCATATCAATGAACATAATCCAAAGAGTATAAATGACCATTTATTCGATGGTTTTAAGTTAATGTTTCCAAGATAACTAATTTCAACAAAATTATTATCATATGAGGACATAATATCATGAGATATTGTTATAGAGAAATAATTACTTTGGTATTATGTAATTTTATTGAAACACGGGAAAAAAAGTACAAGGAAAAGGAATGATAAATTACAGAAGGAAAAGAAGGATTTTCCAACATGTGATACTTGGGGAAGAAAGCATGAAGGTACATTATTAAAAGGAAAAGGAGTTTTTTTGAAGTGTGTGTGGAAAAAGTCCTTGATTCTCATGCTTACAATGACATGAAATATTTTCCTAATGTGCAATTCTTCCACTAACAGTATAATGGGTACTATGTAGATAAGTGCCCGATGTGTCTAGGTATTATACCTTATAAGATTAAAATGTATAAAGATCAATATTATTTTGGTAATACAGCAGAAGTGGAATAATTAATATTTGATTTACTTGTTATATTACAATTAGATATACGAGGATTGAATTTTAGTATGTCTTTCTTAAAGATTTAGATTAATTTATGTGTTAATTTTGGTTTTAAGGTGATCAAGGAATTCAATCATTTGTAATTGGCAAATAATAAATACATTATGTGGTATTGGGAATCTAAGGTTTTGTGGATTTTCAAAATTTATTGAATTTTATTATAAATTATTTTCATTGAAATTGGATAGATGTATTTTGTATGATACAAAAGAATTACTACATATGGAATGGATTATATTCAAATTAATATATTGTTGTCTATTTATAAAATGTTCTAGCTATTTTATTTTTAGTAAAATATAATGGATGAAGGAATGTATTTTGGATCATATCATTCATTAATGCTATTCAAGTATGAAAAAATAATCTCTAATATTCATCTCGTTGTTTAAGAAATGAAGTGGAGATAGATTTAATCACAATCAAAGGATAATATTATTATTGAGAAATGGAATGAAATAATGTGTGTTTATTTTCTCATCTAGTAATCTATATATTAAAATAATCCCTCGGCTCTAGTAATGGATTTTGGAATGAAAACCCATATTCAATTAATTATATTAAGATAAATTAATGACATCCTTAACCAATAACATATTTAATGTTTTATAGTGTAAGTATTTATGATGACCATGTTCCCTATCACTCTCCAACAGAACATGATAGTTTGATTTCTCATTTATGTAATAATTTTACATCTCACTAATGTTATATTTTTCCAATTACTGCTTTTTTGGTGACCTTTACATTCCTCATTACCTCTTCTTAAGGGGATCCTTCATTAACCTTATTTACAATGTTGGTTTCCCACAAATGAAAATTTCATGTATATTTAATTTATTTTTAATGGGAAATTTGAAATTTTGTTGATTAAATTTATTGAAGAGGTGGATAATTAAAAACTCCATGATTATATGGAATGTCTATTCATAAATTAATTTAATTTCATCGGTTGATTACATTACATAGAATATTCAAATCAAACCAAAATATATATATTATTATTTAAATGTGCTAGTTTTCACCTAGTAATTAGGATTTTGGTAATGAATGATATTAATTAAATTATAAAATTATATTTTACAGATCATTAAAAAATTAATTAATTTATTACTAATTTTTTATTAATGAAAATAAAATATAGTTGAATATAAATGAAGTGTTTTTATAAAAAACTAGATTTACTCCAATAAATAGATTTTATAGTAATAAATAAAATTAATCACTATAAGTGAGAGAAATTAATTTATGTTATATTTTATACATTCATCCATTTTTTTAAATTCATTCAATATTTTTTATTGGCTAAAGATAAGAATAAATCCAAATTTATTCATAAAAAGTTAAATTTCTCTAACTGGATGTATTGCCGACATTTGATGCCACACATGTTTTAAATATAAAATTTTAAAATTTTATAATTCCAATTAAAAAAATTAATGTTTATTTTTGATATAATAAAATCAAAATATAATTTGGTTCTATTTTAAATAATTTTCTGATATGTTTTTTGTTTTCAATAATAGTGAAAAAATACTGAATTTTAATAGAAAAAAACATTTTAAATTCAATAATTAATAATGTTTAATTGTATTTTTGATTTCTTAAATAGTATAATTAGATAAATTTTATACCAGTTAGTTAAATTTAGTTAATCAAATTATATTACACATTTCAGTAGGATATGAAATATTTCTAAACTATTGAATGTTTTCACTTTGACTACATGTTTTCTCACCCTATCGAAAGGATTAATTTTAAATAATATTTAGAAACAAAATTTCAATTTTGAAAAATTTATTCCATATTTGTTATAATAATGTAAAGATTTATTAAATAGAACCATTTTATTTTATGGGTAATATGAACGTTAACATTAGTGTTTTTTGATTAACATAGTTCTGGATAAATCAGGTAATTAAGTGTATAAATAATAATATAAATATTTTAAAATTACCATAAGATATATCAAAATATTAGTTTATTAGTGATATTAGATAAAAATAATCCTTGTGTTTATTTTTGGAAACCTTCTATCAAGTTGGATGACTTTAATTATTTTATAGTATTTTATTGTATGGAACGTTAAATATGTTATAATCATGTTTTAAATATTTATTACATTTTTTATATGTGGTTTTCCAAATTAAATATTAGAATATAAATATTAATTTTACTTCAATAATTTTTTTCTTTACCATGTTAATTTATTTTTAAATTTAATGAAATTAAAAAAACATAGTCTTAAAAATGATGATGCAGTAATTATTTAATTGATGGAAATATAAAAAAATTATAGTAAAATTATTAAAATGAATAATATTTTAAATAATTAATGTCATAAAATTATTTTATAAATTACATAGACTTGTTATAAATTTATTAAATGTATTATCTCAATGATATCTAGTGTATTGAAATTTTTATAAAGTAAAGTAATGAATTGTGTCAAAATTGACATTAAGGATATTTTATAATAAATAATATTTTTTTAAATGATATAAAATTCATAAAAAATAATTTTTTTTAAAATTGTTAGTTTATAGAATAAAATTTCATTAATGACTAATTAATTATTCGTTTTTTAATTTATATTAACTTGATGGAGTAAAATAAATGTTGTCATTGTAAGAGTTAATGGGTTTAAACCAAATGATTGGGGTAAGAATATGACATAAATATTCTAAAAAATTATATATGAAATAACTTATATGCGTACTCATATTATCTTATAAATAACTCACATAGTATCCAATTTTAATTTAATATTAATTTATATTAATTTGATATTTTTTGGGTTTCCAAAAGTAACCCACACCTCAACTATAAAAGGTATCCTTATTCCACAATTATTCCCATTAACATGATCCTTATATATCTCCCAAAAGCTTCCCATTTACCAACCAAAATTCATTACATAAGAAATGGAGGTCCTGGTATTAGAAAATTACCATCCCATGATCCAATAAGAAGAGATCTAAATGACGTTTGTTGAATAAGGGGTAGTAGTTTTTACCAACTCATCCAAGTTAATTTCTTCTTCAACTTCATATTATTGTATTTTATAAATGATAATGTAGTTAATAAAATATGATATATATTATGAGATTTTATTATTATTATTTTACACCCATATTAAACCATTTATCTATCCAACAAAAAACGAAATCATCACATGCGTGTACGGATGACTTATCATCTCCATGTTGTGGGGTAATTTGTTTTTCACCACCACTTTACATGGATGTTAATAATGATGTAAATAATGTATATATATGATAATTTTGACATAATATTTAATTTTTTAAATATTATATATCACCCACTTCCTTACCCATTCACCATTAATAAAATCATATCATAACTCGTACGTATGTACATCCTACCCTTTGCACGACACGATGTCATTAATTTTCCATGTTCAAAATTTAACAATGATTATAAAAATGTTTATAATAAATAAATATGATATATATTTGATTAATATAATTATTTATATGACTATATTTTATCCTATTCATAAGAATTATCTCTTATACGACAAACCATGCATATAAAAATAATGAAGTTAACACCGAAATTAAGGGTAATAATGAATTATTATTAATTAGAGGGTAATGAAATGATATAATATGATAATATAAGATATTATAAATATAAAAATGATTATTGAATAAATTTATAACATTATTTAGACAATTACACAAGAATTTATATCATGTTCTACACAAGGAATGTTGAACGTAAGGGGTTTTCTTATCATAGTTTTATTTATATGAGATATACCTTATTAATCAATTATATAATATGTGTGGAGTATGTATAATTTAATTTGTTATATTATAACATAAGTAATATTATATTTATGATATTTGATGTTTTAATTGATAATTATTAATTACTTTTATGGTGCATATGATTCGACTGATTACAATTGGTAAGATATTTCATAACATAAATTTCATTCATTGGGTTACTCATCTGTTTCATTAATTATTCCTTGCTAAGGTTATGTGTGAAATTACTTATTATTATATCCTATAGTATTTAAACTTATTTTATCTGGATTTATAGAGAATACACATAATCGATCTATTTGATTGGAAAAATTATATTTTAATGATATTTCGCCTTAATCTCCTTTCATTGGGGAATATTTTGATGTTACAAACCCACATTATTTTATGAGAAGTATATCAAAACCCATTGAAATATCATATCATTATAAAATTATGTTTTTTAATTTTTATTTATTCATGGTGATTATGAATCAACTGTTTAAATATTGTATGGGAAACATTGATCTAATCAATTATTTGATATATAATTAATGTTTTGTACATGAAAGAATGGGTGTGGACCGTATAAAGAAAATCTATTTCATGCATCTATAGTATCATGAGATGTCAATGATGGAGCAATTAAATGAGTTTTTATCCATTAAGATTAAATGATCTTGTGAAGTGTATTAAATATTGTGTTTCATGTTCCATATACATGACATCCAAAAAGTAAGCATTTTATTTCATTATTATTTTAGTGAATTTTATCCCTAATATTTTCACTATGATATTTTCCATGTATTCATGTTTTGTAATATTTATTTATTAAATGGAATGAGTGTTCAAATATTTTAAATTTCCATATTGACTATGAGTTATTTATTTCTATATAGATTTTTTTGTATGTATCTATTACTGAGAATCTAAGAGAAACCTTTGATTTTTTCTATTTTCTCAAATATATGAAAGAAAAACGTTTCAATAAGGTCAATGATGAAAATTTATATCCTTTTTTATGTTCTAATTTTAAATACTAATGTAATATTGGGTCCATGTATATATCAAGATCTTAAAGACTATATTTTCTTTTAAATTTTGGATTTAAATATTTTATCTATATTAATGTAAATATGAATGGAGCAAGATTTAGGTTACTTGAGTTCTTGTAATTAATGTTTATGTTCATTAGACAGATCTTGTTGATAGCTAGAGGACCAACCTAAAAGAGGAGATCATTTCTTCTAATGTGGAATTACATACCAGGGCATAGTTAAAGGAAATATTAGGGGAGAAACACAGATGTGGAGATAGAAAGATGATTAGACGGTTTGAGGATCCCTTTTGGGTTGATTCGAGATTGGACAGAGTTTAGGGTGTCTTTGGTAGTTTTTCAGTTGTGTGGAAATGAACTTTAGTTGTGGAAACTATATATTGGTAAACAAAATGATGATATTTTGTTGTGTCTATAATTCCAAAAGGGGTTTCATTTAGAATACCAATCATCAACAAATAATGGAGTGAGAAAAAAATAAGTTGTAGCCCTTTAGTATGGGATCCTAAGTGTTAGTTTGTTTGGGATCAAGTTGATGGGAATATTTTACATCTACCTGGGTGGTTTTAATGATGAGGATCCTAGATAATAGCACATATAAGAGACATTGTTCCCATTAATTAGGTGTGTGTTCACATGGTTTATGATTTCTATGTACTTACTTTTATAAAAAAATGAAGAGTTTATCTAGTGGATTCATTTATTTTGTGTTTATCCTAAGAGAGTTTCTATAAAGGTGCCTTAAGGAGATGATTTTGGGGTAGCAGGCCATAGATGTTGAAGTAGTTTTGTTTTTGGTCAATGTGGATATTACCGTAGAAGATCATTTATCATTATTCAATGATAGGTGGTACATGAGTACCTACTTTGGGTTTTCTGTTTTCAGGATATGTGTATGGGGTACATTTTAAATAGCAAGATAAGTTTGCAACCACTTGTGGAGTCCAGTTTTAGATCTATAGTGGAACCATATTTTGTAGTTTTAAAAGATGTTTAGTAGGTATATTTAGTTGTATAGATCATTGGTTCATGTTCAGCAGCCAAAGGGAAGATGGCGTTGAAAATATAATGCCTCATATATCCACCTTTCCTAGCTACCAATTCTAGATCATGTTAATAGAGGCCTATAATAATGAAGAAAAGGAGTTCAGAGTGGTAAAATGCCCATGCTGGAGGAAACATAACATTTCAGGATAGTGGTGGTAATATGAATAATCAATTTATCATATACTATTAGTTATTTATTTCTTAAATTAATAATTTTTACACTACTTGGTTTTTCCTAAATTAGTATATCCCTTTGGGAATGGATATGGAGAAGTTTTCAGTTACAATGGTTTTATCTATACTGGTTAAAGGTCAGAATACTTTGTTTGATGTGTGTAGGGATATAGACTTGTAATGGTGTAGCTGTAGTCAGTTGGAGATTTCATTCTGCTAAATATAGAAACACATGATGTTATCTTTAACATTGATTGGATGTATTCTGTATGGGAATTCATTGATTCTTTTGATATGAGAGTTTTTTTGGATGTGGAGGGACAATGAGTTGAATTAATTGAAGATCCGTGTTATTGGAAGGGTGGTAGTAATGTAGAGACTCTTTATTTCACTTATCAGATCCATCAGTTGAACCTTAGGTATAGCATGTTCCCAGGGTTGTGGATAATTTCAAGGATATTTTCTTGGATAAGGATGTGGTGCTACCACCATGGAACTATGTCAATTTTGGTATAGAATTGAAAATGGATTTGTCTCTAATTTTAATGGATCCTTATTGAATGGAACCTAAATGGTTGTTACATTTGAAGTTTTAGGTGGGTGATTTGATGAATAAGGGGTTTATATGACCCAGTGTGTCTCCTCGGGGAGATCCAATATTGTTTTCCAAGAAAGTAGATGGTGGTCTAAGCTTGTATGTAGACTACCAGTGGTTAATTGGGATGACAGTAAAGAATTGTTATCCACTTTTTAGGATCAATGATTTTCTTGACCATTTCAGAGGATCCAGTTGATTTTGGATGGTTGACTTACAGTTTGGATATCACTAGTTGAGGGAAAACTATGTGAATATTGAAAATATTTTTTCGATTTTCTAAAAATATATTTAATTCTTTAACAAATAACATTTGTTAGATAATTTTTTTGCAAATAAGGTAATATTTATTGATGACTGATAGAATTAATAATGTTCTAGAGATGATAAAAGTGTGAAATTATAGAAATTATAATGTTAATAACTTTTTAACATCAACTCTAATGATGTTATGTCGATTTGAAAGATCCTCAAATCATGAAAATTTTCATGAAAATTTATTTTTTTAAACAATAGGGGTTATAGATTTAAAAATTAGATTATCAAATGGAGAGGTTTCTAGAAAACTAAAAGTATAAATATTGTAATGTTTGATGAATTTCATAGTTATTGATGAGACTATCCTTCTAAAAATTATTTTTTTACAAAGTATGAGTTTATACAAAGGAAATTTGGAACAAAGGCATTGGTCACAGATCATACAAAAACTTATTGTATAATGGATATTGGATTGAATAGAGACAAATAATTTTATATTGAAAAATGGGTAATGGTATTGTATAAATCTTTGATGTTTTTTTCAATTTTTTTCAATTTTTCAAACTGTAGAAGAAATTTGAAGTAGCAGACGATGTTAGATTTGAATATGTGATAAATGTGTGGGATCATAATTTCAATATGAAATAGTTCTACAGACACAGAATATGAGATAAAACTATCCAAACAGACATATAAAAGGATTTATTAATATTGCTACCAATCATAATGATTCAGGTAAATGAATTTATTATATGATTAAATAATATTTTCTAAATTATATAGTTGGAATTGGGAAACAGACATAGAAATAATTAATTTATTTTCATTTTAATGGTTCAAGAGATAGATAAGCGGGTTATATAAAATGGGATAAGAAGATCAGATATGTGTAGGTGAGTTTTTCTGGATATGAAGTGTTTAATATGCTTGAAGGTAAAAGATTTATTACCAGACATGTTCAAAATTTTGATGTTTTTAATTAGTTGTAAATAATATCCATTAGAAAAAAATTTATGAAAATACATTGACCAAACTTCTCAAAAGAGTTTATAAAGGTATAATGAGATTACAAACACGGAAATAAGAGTAGACATTTCTTTAACTAGATAATACTGTTTCTCAATGTGTTGTATATGAAAAATTATTTACTTGAAAAATGATCAACAATATTTTATATAACTTTGTAATTCCCATAAAACTAACAATTATATGAAATTTTAATCAATTATATTAGTATCAATATAATTTTTAGAATATTCATGAAGATTATTTAGCAATATATAATTTTTTTAATAGTTGGGAATCATCTCAATGTGATTAAAATGACTGTGAAAAAATAGGATTTATTAGTTTTAGTGATAATAAACAGATTTGGTTCAAACCTTTTCTTTTTTATAGAACATATAAATATAGGTAGAAATTACATCGCACTTAACACCTTCAACTTCAAAAGTTCTTTGATTCTGACAGAATTTTGTGAGAGTGGAGTTCCATACTATTGTTGAGTTTTATGTCAAAGAAGAGTTTTAGAAAGGTGAATTGGGAAAGGGGCTGTTTAGATTACTGGATAAAGGTCTACCAAATAGTAGATAAAAAACATTAAATGATATACTTTCTATGATAATAGTTTAAGAGGTTCATGTTTTATTAAATGTGTAGAATATAAATTTTGAAACAAGCATAGATTTAGAAGAGGCTACTAGACATAGGCACAAAAGATGAAAAACTTTTGTATAGAGGGAATATTGGATTGTTATTTTGGATGTACCCCCTATAGAGTGTCTTGATCTAAGATAAATTATTTAATGGAAAATAATTTTATAAGAAATTTTTTAAACAAATTGGAGTCATTATAATGATATATATCAATCACAAAATCGTGATAATTTGGAGTTTTTTCAAAATTTATATTCATGTTTTCTAATATTGAACTTATATGGACCCACAAGAGTGTCCATAGAATGGATGTAAGATCTCACATTGTCTTTGAAGCTGGTAAATCATGTTTTATTTTCATACACCCCAACATTTTCATGCATGTGAGTATAATAAAAGGTGATTGAAAATAATTCTAATAATTTTTAGGGGTTATTGTTCTTAAATCATAAATTTTGTAAAAAGTTAAGAACTGATTCACCCCCACCTAAAATGTTATATAGTCATTAGGAAATTCCTATGTTATCAGAGAAAATGATCTTATTTCAAATCATAATAATGGAAAATCTCAATTCTATTTACTATAGATGTAATTCTATATTTGATGAAAAAAATTATCATGGTTGAAAAAATAGAATGACACCCAAAATTCTATCACACATCTTGGATGGTTTAGATATAGTAGCTACTGGTATTACAACCATTTATAATCATTCTCTCAAGAAATATTCTTATAATATAAAATTTTAAGTTGATGAAAACACTTTAAATTCTATTCCTTTGTCTCTGCCAAAAATATTTACATGATGTTTACGGGGCTCAAAATATAAAAGTTATTTTGTGAAAAGATAAAATGTATTTTCAATCGAAATGATAAAATGAAGGAATTAAAGCTACAAATATGGCATAAACTTTTTGTATACATAAAAATGAGAGGTGAAAAAACATTTTCCTAGTACATCACCAGATTTAATAATGTTGTATGAAAAATATGAGGTTTTAAAGGTTTCATGGAATATTCTACATTAATTAATGAACTCAAGAGAATCCTTATGGATATGTTTAATTCTAAAATCTATTCATAATATGACAGAAAAGTGTTATCACATGATTAATTTCATGAAATTCATATTGCCAATGAAATGATAAAATCATCAAAATTAAAAAATCTTATCAATAGTAAAATTGATTATGAATATATGAGAAAGATAAAAATTCTATATTCAAATCAATTTGATCCTTGTGATTTTGAGGATAATGGGGATGATGAGATGAATGAAAAAAATAATTTCTCTTATTTAAATGAATTATTAAATAGGAATAGGAAATTATGAAGGAAAAATTCCACAAAAATGTTTTGACTGTGGTTGAATCAAAACATATCTATAAATTTACATAATATGAATGATTCATAATATTAATATCATAAAAGAAAAAGAAAACTTGATTGATGATGTAGAATAAAAAAATTAAAGAAGAAATTACGTAAAGTAAGTGAAATAAAAAGTTAGTTAGAATATGAGAATCATGTTGAGTGTGAGTGAAAAATATGATTTAGATATTATTGATTAATTAGAAATTGAATGGTTATAAATAATTAATACCTTTATTGAAAATGATTAGAGAAAGATAGATTTTTCAAAAATGGATGATAAAGGAAGAGGACAAGAATCGTATGTAGACTATCAACTCAGATCATAACTTGTATATTGTATCAATAAAAACCAAACACTAAATAATTAACTCATAATGATGTATGAAAAATATGGAAACGTTTTTTAATGAGCAATATATGTATTTATGAAATAATAAGTATACATCAAATAAATCGTAACTATAAACTATGAATTTTGGAAAAGTAAATGCTGGATGAAGACCTCAATAAGTATTTTGAATCTAATGAAGTGGACTTTAACAAAACTAAATACATACACTGCTAGGCAGAAAATACCTTAATTAATTTGAAAACAAATCAAGTATTTATAAGTAAAACATGAATAAAGAAAATCCTCAAAATACTCAATCCTATAATTGTGTGAAATATTCTCCAACAAAATGTAAAATTTCATCTGATGTTTCTAACATTTCATGTGTAAAATATATTTTTTGAATCAATTTGGTTGATAAGTGATGTAATAAACATATCATATAAATGAAAGTATAAAATTCCCTCCACAAGATTGATGGAAACGTTCCAAAGAATGTAAAAACAAAATGAAAGGATTTTCATCAATAAAATTTCAATAGAAAAAGATCATATTTTTATATAAAACCAAGGGTTGATGGATTATTTTGGTGTTGTATAATTTATGATCATAAAGCATAAAAATATTGGCACAACATGTTATTTCATATAAATAGTTATAAATAGAGGGGAAGTAGTCATGGAAGAATAATGTGAAAATTTCTTAATCCATGGGTTGCAATAAAAGTGAAATATCAAGATTTTATAAATCATCAATGAAAACATAGTTTGACTGCTTATAAGATGTTTGGGGAAGATGTGACGAACTTGGTCACATTTATAAAAAATGTATTAATATACTTCCAAGTCCATGATCCAATGCCTGAAAAGGAATTGAATATGTAAAAAATAATGTTAAAGAAATAAAATGTTTTGTATCGGTTCATAATGAAAAGAAAATTGATCAAGCTAGGTATTCATGATTGTAATTTTTCTCCTCACATGATTGGAGATATAAAAATATATAGATATTTCAATAATCCTGATAGAATAGAGTTTACATTTGTAAATGATAATTCATGCAAAATCACCAAAATATGAACTTTTTAGATAGACCATCCAAAACTAAATTCTATGAATGTTTAATGTGTTAACCAGATCAAGAAATTCTTTATTAGCTCTAGTTAACATTGTGATGAAGGAAAATTAGTGATATATAGTTAATATTCTGTTATAATTGGTTGTTTGTAAGATGGTAAACTCGTTACAATAGAATAAAGAACTAGGGGAAATATTTTCGAGATTGGGGAAATTGGTGACTTATATTACATGAGTGCATAACATAATTACATGATTTGACATCAAAAGATTGGACATATTAGGTATAAAATCATGAATAAATTTTTTATATTATTGGTTTATTGGAAAATTCTATAAATAAAGATACATGAATGTTTTCTTTATTTAATTTTCTAACAAAGAAATTATGGTTAGTAAAATCCATTAGAATGTTGAAATTCAATCTAATTGACCTCTTGAAATTATTCAAAAAGATCATTGTGTACTAATAAGACATCAATCAACAAAAGTATCTTTTCACTATATCACGTTTATTAATGAATTCCTTATGATAACCAACATCAGGTTTATTAAACATTAATCAAAACCTATGAAAATGTCTTTACCATTCAATAGAAATGTTGATAGAGAAATGAATATATTTAAAAAAATTCAATAACTAATAATGTTCTTTAATTCACATTAAATTATTTTGAATCATGGATAAATAAACAAGGAATGAATCATCCATATATTAATCTATACACCCCTTAACAAAATGATGGTTTATAATAGAGAAATATAACACTGATTGAAATTGTAGGAATCATGTTGCAAGAGTAAAAAAATTTAAATTTCTACTATAGAGAAGTGATTAACAATATTGTATGTGTGAAAAATAATTGTTTGTTAAGGATTTAATCAAACAAGGAATTCAGTGAAATATATTAAAAAAATACCCTTAAATGAAAAATTTCATGATTTATAGACTTCATTGTTTACTAGAAATAAAAAATCCACATCACGGGAAATTTTTTAAAAAAACTATTGAAGGTACATTCAAGGAATAATCACAAAATGCATGAATTTAATGATATTGGAAAAAATGTGTAAATATTTTTGTGGATTCGTAGGACATAAAAATTATTGAAAATCCAAATTTAATAACAAAGGATTTTGAAATTATTAAGGTAGAAAAACATAATATTTTTAATTAAAGTGAAATTGATAAAATAATAAATATATTAGGACTCATCAGAATCGTTTGATGAATAAAATGTTTATGGAATAGAAACATTTAAATTTAAAACACTATATAGATATGTTAAAATTGAAAATATACATGGAAATCAAAACGCTTTGATTTATACTAGAAGATGGTTTATATTTTCAAGTCATACATTTCTCATTTCACAAATTGAAGCATACACAATTTTAGAAGTAGTAATACACAAATAATGGTAAAATGAAATTAATCAAGTGTTGAATAACATTTAGAAAAATGAATCATGAGAATTTTTTCTATAAATAATTGATAAATGTTATTAAAACAGAATCAGTGTACAGTAACAAGTTGAATGATTGTGGAGATGTTTCCTAAAACAAATGTGGATATGTTTATAGAGGTTATCACATGTGTAAGCTTTAAAAAATGAAGAAAACATTTCTCTACGTTCAATATTAGGAGACGTCATAATTTTCATATCATTGGAATTAAATTTATGTTATTTTGTTTATTTTTTGGATTTTAAGCCATAAATCATAGATGAGGATATTTAATAATAATTTTACATTAATAAACCTTATAGGTTTCATCATAGTATTGATGAATTCATGGGTTGGAAATTAGAGAAATCTATGTTTGGTATTAAATATACTATACATTCCATGTTGTTAAAACATGATAGGTTTTTAAAAAAAGTAATTTTTTTAAAGAATATGTTGAAAACATCAATTATTTTTAAGGAAATGGATTCATGGACACATATTTTAATTATTTATATAGATGATATAATTTTTTTGGGGATACATAAAATGATTGTAAATAATTTACAAAAGAAAGGAAGGAAAATATAGAAATTTTAATGATTGGATAATTAAAATTATTCCAATAATTATATGTTTGTAAATAATATAAATATATTTTCTTATCATTTGAAAAGTAAGTTACGTAGTTGATACGAAATTTTTTGAATTACATATTCGAAAGAAGTTTCTTCTCCGATCATAGTGAGTTAAAAGAAGACTAAATATGGAATCCAAAAATCATATAATAAATATTTGTATATATTGATAGAATTTTTACTATACGTCACATCCTCAACACCAAATATTATTTATGATTGGACATTATGTGCTCGATACTGAAGTGATCTGAATGATTCTCATATTTTAGGCTGTAACTTCATGTTCCACCTTTAACAACGACATCATAATGTTTAAATGTATGTCCCCCACAGTGATTTAAATTATGTTCACTACGCAGGATAAGAATTAACAAAAATGTATAAAAATTTTACATCTATTTTTTTTAATGAATTTGAATATATGGTTATCATAAAACTGTAGAGAGAACCACAAGGGGGAGATTTCTAAATTTTGATTTTAAAATAATTGAAAAGATCATAGTGAGGGGAGTTTATCTTAACATGGAAAAACATATACATGTCGCCAAAGGATATAATAACATTAAGAACATTACCATATCTGGTAGTATATTTTTGAGACACTCTCTCTTAACAGTGGATTTATTTTGGAAAAGTATGAAAATTTTGAGTTGTCACATAAATGATTTGTAAAACCGTCCGAGTGATGAAACATGATATTGGTCAAAATTTGTTAATCAATCCTGTCCAAAAATCCAAATGGGGGGATGATGATCCGTTGTGATTTTTTATAATAAATAATTATATTTTTGAACTAATAAATTTTGAAAAATAATGTTATTGTAAAATAGGAAAAGAATTGTTGTTGAATTTCATAAAGTCAGAATGTTCTGTAGGTGATTAATGTGGTAAATTCAGCAAGATAAAATGTTCTTAATTTTTTATCCTCAATTTGTATGATGTTTTTCAGATAAATAATTTTGTTTAATCATTAAAAATATCATGATACAAGCATTTGTTAAAAAATATAAGTTATTTTTTTATACACATATTATCAAAAATATAAATTTCTTGAAAACTAGAAATATGATATTTTTAAAATTTGATGAATTGAAATTTTAAGGATCATATGATCAATCAGATAATGATTATTTTTTAAATTATTTCTTCATACAAAGGAACATTTTTACAAATTCATCACTCATTGTTCATAAAACAAAATAATCCACACGTTGTCTATGAGAAGGAATAGAGAATAGGAATTGGTCAAAGATCATCTAAATGATATATTATAAGAATCTGTGATGTTTTTGTTTCTAATTTTTTTGAGTTTTGAAAAATGTAGAAGAAATATGAAGATTCATAAGAAGTGATACTGAAATATATGATAAAAAAACAGGTTGATAATAATTATATTCATACATAAATATTAATACATGTACTACAGGACAACCCATTGAGGATATAGTTATGTGATTTTGTGTTGATGTTTGAACCAATTTAAATGCATCAAGTAATTGATGCCACTTAAATTTGAAACTATTTTTTAAACCATCATTAGTTTTCATGGAGAAAAAGAAAAAAGAATGTTATATTGGTTATAGTGGTTTAATATAAAGATAAGTGAGTTACATTAAATGGGATAAAAAATGAAAAATGAAAGGTAATTGTTCCCAAGAGTCAATATTATGAAGGTTAATGAAATTTTTTTTACACACCATGATCAAAGTTGTGAGGTTTTGATGTATTAATAAATAAAATCCAATAAATATATTATTTTGGTATAAAATTACATTGAATTAACTTTTTTTAAGTGTTATAATTATTGATATTAGGAGATAATCAAATAAAGAATATCAGAATATTCATTCACATGATGGGGGAGTTTTTGAAAGATTTATCATCTGATAGTAATTAACTATACGGAGGATGAATAAAATTTTACATAAATTCAAAAATCCATGTTACTTTTGGATTTTAGGAATTTTTATTTAAAAGTTTTAATTTCAATATCTTTTCGAGAAGATTCAAGAAATTCTATAACAATACAAAAATTTTGAGTGGTGATTAGAAGAATCCCGATGAGATTTAAATGAGCGTCAATATCATATTTATAAATTTCAGTGAGTGTGAAAATGATAGTGGATTTCCAAATTATATATTCTAATGGAACCTATATATAAAGGTGTAGTGTAAACCTTACATAACACTTTTTACAAAAAAAATATAAGATGGTCGAAGAATTGTGTCAGAGTTTTGTTCCCAATCAATGTTGAGTTTTGTGTCGATGAATATTTCTATATAGAATAATTAGATAGAGGTTAGTATATATCACAGGACAGTGGATTACCAAATAGTAAATTAGATAGTGGAAAGGGAAAAACATTTATTTAAGAGACTTTTAGGGTTTAAATTTTATTAAATAGTTATAACATAATGTTTTAAGTAGTTACATAATAATAATAGATCATAAACTATAGTCACACTAAAAAAATTATTTTCTAATTGAGTGGCTCAAAATAGTGGGAGGATCAAGACGAGATTCTAGATGTATTTTTGTAGAGAGGATTAAAAAAGGTTTCATTTTTTTTGTAAATTTTTTATGAAAAATATATAAATTAACAGGAATCAGTATAATCATACATGTTGATATATATAATTTGTCTAATAAATGTGGGATCAAAATATTTATTCACTTATTTATATTTTTTTTTTCATGGACCCATGGGAGTTTCCATCGAAAGTATGTAGGTTCTCAAACTGAACCGAAACCTTTTAAATATTGTTTTTTTATTAAATTTCTACATGTTAATGCATGTTAAATTACTAAGGGTTATAAGTAAATAACAATAAATTTTTATATGGTTCGTGTTTCATATATAAAGAAACCTTTTAGAAATTTACTAACTGGTCCAACCCCACCCCCCCATCATTCATTCTTTAACCATTAGGAACTTAATATTTTGAAAATATGACCTTCATGTGTAGTTACTAGCACATTTTGTCTTTGGTAATATCATTTAGTTTCATTAATGCATCATACATGATCATGGGACATGTTAACTCTTTCTTTTATGGGTAGTGGAATAATTTATCTTTGTCTATATTGATGTTATCTTAATTAAATATAGGTCATATTAGGATCATATAAAGAAAAATAAAGTTGTATTATATGTCATTTGAGTCCAAAAAATATATGTAAAACTATATAATAGTAATATATAGATTTAGGAGGATAATTACCATAGACATGTGGTGTATTAGTATGGTATGTCCATAGAACCGTTGCATATTGAGGTGGGTGTTTCCTAGGAATTACCCAAAAAATGAGAAACAAGATCAAATTTTTATTTTCATGATTAATTATTATCATAGGTTTCATCCCAATTTATCTCAAATTGAAACCCCACTATTTTTTTACTAGGAAGTATTAATGTTTTGTAAGTATTGATTAGTGTTATGTTGTGTTTGGTTACCTGAAGGATACATGGTTCACTACTCAAATTCATTAGTTTATTAAGGAGGGTGTGATGTTTGAGGTTCTATAAGATTATTCCCATATAGGATTTTTATTGATGTTTATTCACAAGAGGTGATCTAATATTGTTCAGGGAAGAAAAATTACCATGAGAATAACTATTCAACTCAATATCTAGAGTTATCTTCAATTGGTTTTGTACTAATTTTCAAACAACATTACCTCATTAGTGAAAGGTTTTTGTTTTTACAGGAAATAATATCTTGAAATTTATTTTTCTTAGTGAGATTTGAAGATATAATAGTGAATTTTGATTTAGATTATTTACGATAATGATTTTGATATCTCTTACACCCATGAAATTGGAATGTTACTATCAATGACATGAGTTGGAAGACCTAATGGGATTTGGTTTTGGTGGTTTTCATTGTTTATATAGGGGTTAATGATCATATGGTGATTCATTATTACATTATGGAGATAAGTGGTATTGTATTTATAAATCAAATGATTATAGAGTCATCTTGGGATAAGACGTTTGAGGATTCTCATGGGGAGACCTAGAGGATGAGGTGTTGTGTGAAAATGTTTGTCATGGGGATTCCCTATAGGGATGGTAAGCGGATTTTCAGAAATGGGTGTTGATTTAGGGAATGTATTTTTCTGTTGGTAGTGCAAGAAGGAGTACTCTTTGAGTTTATCAACATTACATTAGTATTAAATTCTGGAATGACCAAGATGTACTATGGTTTAAGGAGGAGGATTTTGCAGATAAGGATTAAACTGTCAGTGAAAGGGATTGTGTGCAAAGTGATTGGTTTGTCAGTAGGTTAATATTAAGCATTTTGTTCTTATAGATTTTTTTGTAGCCCTAGGATAGTCATAAGTGGAAATATGAAGCCCTATAAATGTATTTTTTCACTAATTTAACATAATATTAGGGAGGTTATGATGAGGTTTTTGTGATAGTTGACTAACTACTGATGTCAACACGTTTTATTGGGATTCAAGTAGAATGTATTGTTGATGAATTTTAAAGGATTGATGTGGATTATGTTTTTGGGTTTCATGACGTACCGAGGATAATAGCTAATAATTAGGATCCATTTTTTAAATAAGGATTTTTGAGGGGCCAATAGTATTAATTATTATCCTAGTTGCAACTAATCAATGTTTTCGATACATAAACTGATCAGTAGATAGAAAAGACCATCCATATTCTAGAGGATATGTTTCGAGCATATTTCCTAGACTTTGGGGGATCATTTGTAATGTAACTCCCTCAAATATCATTTTTATTTATAAATATCTACCACTTGTCCTTTGGATGGACCCCATTTAAGGTATTTTATTGGTGGTCATGTCATTCTATATTGTCCTAGATAAAGGTTAAGGATTAAACTATTCTTGGTCCTATTGTATTGCTACTCATGGTAGAGAATATCCCATAGGTTTGAGAGTGGATGAGGGTGGAAAAGGGTCTTTTCTGATCATTGGTAGAGTCACATGCAGTTATAGGTTAGATAAGATGATTTTTCATGGATTCACCTTGATGAGGGAAAAGTAGCTTTGGTAGTTGATATATGATTTATACCCAGTTATTGGGGCCTTTCAGGGAGTTGGATTATGTTGCCGTAGTAGCCTATTAGTTGGCATTATCACCATGGATGAGTAGGAACCTTGAGGTCTTCCACATGTCCCAAGTTCATCAGTATCATCATGATGCCTCCCACATCATTAATTGGGGATAATTTGATATCAGGGTTGATATGATGTTTTTTTAGATACTTGTAGAGATCCAAGATAATTAAGATTTGTAATTTCATGGATGCACCATCCCCATGGTTTTTGTATTATGGAGTAACGGTGGCTTGGATTAGAGTACATGGGTGTGAGATATTCATATGCATGCCATGTACCATGTATTTTTTATGAATTTATTTCCTCTATTATTATTTTTATTGTAATGTTTTGATATTTGTATTGTATAAGATGGTTTCTTTCATGATAAGGTTATGTCTGATAAGGCTTATGTAACAAAAAGTGGGAGTAAACTGATTCCTATTCATGATTTTTTATACATCTTCATGTATTATAAATGTGTGGAATAATCAATGCCAAACAATGTGGAAAATATATTTATGTTAAAGATGGAGTCCCATGATTTGTGTTTTCAAGGTAGTGTTGTGTGTTTGAGTGGAAGTTTTTTGGTTGGGTTGTTTAGTGTATAAGATGGTTGTGAAATTGTTTGTGTCTAATAGAGGTTGTTTTTTATAGTTTCATGTTTTGTGGTATTGTGATTTGTAGTGGATAGTGAAGTGGTTGTGCGGGGTGATTTATAAAAAATTTGTTTTGGATTTTTTGGCTAGGAGTATATTATGAGGTGTAGATCCTGGATAAGTATCATATTTGATGGTTTTTTAGACCAATAACATTCCATTTGGTTTAGTGTTGATTCTATATAATGAGAATCAGTTAAATGGTATAAAATGTAATGATTCATTCCTTCCCAACATGTTACACTATCAGTTTGGGAACTGAGTGTATTTTAGAAGACGCTTGAAGAGGTGCTTTGGTGGTTATAGATCCAGTATGATTGTAGTAGAGAATTCAAAACTTGAACAATGGATTCACTATATGAGTCTTCAATTTATGATTTTTTTGTGGCTATAAATGCATGTATATTATGTGGTGTTGGATTAATCCACTAAATGAATCTACCATGGGAAGTTTTAATTCGTGATATAGTTTTATTTTAAATTAGGCGCCATGAAATTCAATGGAAGATATAAAATTTAGGAATTCATGACATAAATGGGTTTTATGTTTTTTAATTCCTAGATACTATGGAATTCACTCTATGAATCAGGCAACTTATTGAATGTTTATGTGGTGGGAGTTCATTCGAATTCTCTCATACATCCATCATTTCACATCAAATTTTCCAAAATTGTACATACTTTTAGAGGATCTTTCATACCCTCTCCTCTAGATCTTTGGTTTCTAAAAGTTGTTCATTGGTGATCACTGGTGAATTTTTTCCTCTTTTCCCCTGTTTCATTCCATCAACATTTTATAGATTTTTTGTGGTGATTTTTATTTTGATTGGGGTGTGTTCATGTATCATGTTTTTTATCTATTGATGGGGTTTATGTAGATCACATATTTCATAGTGCAGTTGTGGTTTCAAGGTAGTTTCTTCTTATCCCATAGGTTTGCAACAAAATATAAAATCTTTTGTAAGGTGGGGGATCCTCATTATCAACCATGTTATGTTCATTTGTAAGGATTGAATGATTTTTTCTTATTTTCGGAGGATATAATGGCTCAACATAATGAATATAATTTTGTTAAAAATAGTATACAAATGTGTATGGGGATTAATATCACTTTTTATTGAATTCTTTACATTATTTTTGTTATTTTTCCTGTTGTGGCCAACACTAAAAACAGAGTTGATTGGTTCCTTGTTTTTGTTGCTACTGATGTGTAAGTGTGACTCTTATTGTGTTACTTGTTATTATAAATATTAATAAAAGGCTAAAAATGTACATAAGGTTATTGAATTATTTTTTCATGGAGTCTATATTATGTTAGAATACCCATACTAAAATAATATTGTAATGCGATTGAAGATGTGGAATATAAGATGAGATGTTGGGATTTGATCTTAGTGTGGTTGTACTTGTTGAGATTCTTCAAATGGTGTGGGTTTTTGTGTGGTGATACTTATAACAGACTAGGTTTTAAAAAATATCACAATTGTGATGTGTGATGTGGTGGTACATTGGCAGTGACATTTTATGTGGTTTAATGACATGAAGTATGATGAGGGGAGTTACGTTGTGGATTCAAACTGTAGTGGATATTGTGTAAGATTTTTGTTTGATGTAGGGGAGGAGATTAGTGGTTTTATTATTTTACTAATTTGGCATATGTGGTATCATGGTAGTGGTTTGTGTGAGGTTGGAGTGCTGATGTTTGGTGAGAATGAGATAGATTCCAAGATAACAATGGAATAAATTGAAATTCTTAAATTATATATCATGGGTTGGGAAATGAATATATTATGGGGTGGATACTATGTGTCATTATTTTCATAAATAAGTTTAATAAATGTATGGTTTGTGTGAATTTGAAATATAATGAGTTAATAAATGGGAGTTGTGGGAACTTGTTAAATATGAATTCAGTGGATTCTATAAATTAATGATGAATTGTTGGGTTTATGTGGTGGTTATGTGGTGTGTTCTATTCAATGGTGGAAGCGGATGTGATGGTTGACATGAGATATAGTGGAGTCATGGTTGTGTGTGCTAGAACAATTTTTTTTAATTTCCCATACATCACATACATTGATATTATATCAAAATTGAATTAAATTAATTACAACATATAATAAAGCCACAATAAGACCATATAGGTATACTGTTTTTAAAAACTAGAAATCATAAACAACTGGTTCATAAATAATCTATATTTTCTCCTATTTATATCATCATAACTATAATACTTTTGAACATCTCTTACATTATAACCTTCTTCATGACCTAGGGAAAAAACATATGAATGTGTGAACTGAAATTCTCAGTAAGGGTAAACACGAGAAATATCAATCATATCATAAACAGAATATATAAGAACCTAAAATTTGGATGTATTAACTATCATATGAAAGATGATGATATCATTTCATGGGATAAAAGTACATAATAATTAATGGTGATAATCCCAACAGTCATATCATAATACATCTTGTTTTTTTGCATACACATAAGCACAGAAAATCATTTAATATAAGACAATGATCATTAACAAAACCATCATAGCAGACAATGTCCATTACTGAACTTGGTTTACATGTCATTATAGCCTTGTATTACTAAAATATATTTACCTTTTTTTCTATTCATGTTTATCTCATGATATATAAATCATTACCCAAATCATTGGATGCATATATAGATCCCACCCTTCACAAAATGAAATCATTCTTACGTGTTCCACAATAACATAAATCATTTATCATAGCATAACCCAAGAAATAAAATGGGATTCTTAAACATAATTTCATAATTAAAGAAATCAAATCATACTAATAACAATTATATAAATTGAACATTATTTAAATTTGATCATCTTTGATGGAAAATAATTTTGATAAGACACTTGAAATTAGTTTTTAAGGAAAATATCATTTCTTCTTAAAAAACATTTTCTTTTCTTTAAATTCTATTTATTTTTAAAGGAAAAGATTTATTTTGAACATATATATAAATTTTATAAATTATGATTCATGGAAATAAGGCATTATGAAGATGTTAAAATCTATTCAAATGATATATGTTAAGAAAACATTCTCCTAATACTTATGCTGGAAAACTCAAACAAGTTCATCATATCAAATAACGAAAAAAGATTACATTCATACAGTTTAGTAAAAATTCAAAATAGGTTAAAATTAATTTTATAAAATTATATATGAATATAAATAATATTACAAACTATGGAAACATGTACATTGATGGTATATATAATCCAGTAAATACTTACATATAAACAATCATGGATAACAATGAGATTGAAAACATATCCCTTACCATAGGTATGATATCCTTATTATGTATCTAAACCTCATTTACAATGATTTAAATAATGTTATTGACTTCTTATAGAGTCATTGGATATTTTTATGACATTATATATAATCAAATTATCATCCGTTTGTTAATAACATTTTATTATCACTCGTTATTCAGATATTAATTGTGTTATGTTTTTATGAATGTTTTGTTGGATAAGATCATGTTCCACATATTATGTTATAATTGTATCATTTAAATAATTATATTAGTAGAATATATATCTTATTTATTCATTCTGTTTATATATATAATCATAATTTAATTAATATCATGTAGAATGAATCACATCCCATGGAGGAGACGGTAAGTCGTATATACGCACGAACGATGATATCATTCTCATAATTGCTTAATGGCACTGAACTGTTTGGTGTATAAAATTTAATAGTCATAATATTGTAAAAATAATATTATATAGTTATTATTTCCTTCATAATAGTCATCCATGTAAGGTGGTGGATAAAAAATAGATTACACCACGGTGTGGAGATGTAAATTTATACAAACAAGAGCGTAGTGATTTCATTTTTGTATGATGAATAGAATGTGAAATATGGTTGTTTCTTAATTATAATAACATATAAGTATATGATTTATATTCAGGTAATTACTTTATAATGAAACAAAAAATGAAGAGGATGTAGAAGATGAAATAATTTTGAACGAATCATTAGAAGAGATAACCCCTTCCTCAACATGAATCCTCTAAATCTCTTTTATGAGAACTATATTTGGCCGTTGAAGATGAAAAGAACCATTATATTGTACATAATAATGTTGAGATGGAAAAAAGGGAAGGTTATGAGAAATTATGAAGTTGCAATGTGAAGTGACAAGGTGATGGAGGATGTGTCTTATTATAATTGCAGTGATTGCCACTTTTGGAAACTCCATAATTATTAAATAATACTAAAATAAAACCATACCAAAAAACATCCAAAATAACCAATTCAGAATATGAGATGAAATAGGGATTTAATTTCTTCATCCAATAAATTTATTACAAGTATATCTATCAATTAAAAACTTATATTTTTGGTAAACACTTAGTTATTATATTTAATTTTTAACTAGGGTAACAAAAAAATCAATATTAAAAGGTTAAAATATTTACATATTTAAAGAAACATATACCATAAATAAATATATTATATGATTTTATATTATAATATAATTATTATATATTAGAAAATATATTATTTTTAGGTAATTTAATAAATCATTATTTTGATAAACAATTAATAGTGTCAATTTTGACACTATTCAATAAATTGATTTTTAAAAATACTTGTCTAACAAGATAACTACTACACCACAATTTTATTTTATTCCTAGCAGGTTAATGTAATCTATATAATTTTTTTGACATGTTAATTATCACTTATTATATATGATTTAATATTTTTAATAACTTTTATTTGATATTTCTATTAATGAAATAATTAAATGACAATTTTTTTAAAATTATTTCATATGAATATTTTTTGAATAAAATTAAATGAAAAATAATATGATGAAGTCAAACCCAATATATTTCAAAATAATACTTGTATAATAATTTAACTTCATGAATATCTAGTATTCTAAAAGATATACTTATTAAATTATGAAGGTGACAACATCAACAACACTTTACAAAAACATATGTGTCATAATCTATTATATAAGGATTCAAATGTTCCATAACTAGATTATTGCATGATTATGGCTAATATGTACTCTTCAAATATGATTTTTTCAAGATTTAGTTTTTAATGGGTGTTAATTTTTAAATAAAAACTATATTATTGATTTCATATAAATTAAATAATTTCTCCAATATTAATGTATAAGCTATTAAGGTAAATATTTATTTCCTAAAAATTAAAAATAAATTACAATGAAAAAGGAAAAAATGTAGATATATTATGTGTGTTTGTAATATAAATTACCTTTAATAGAAACTGGTATTTAAAATTATATAGTTATTAAAATTTGAGGGACACATATTTAACTTTTCTATAAATAAAATAAATTAAATGTTCTAATGTCTTCTTAGAGGATTATAATGGGTAAAATTTTGACCCAAAGATGATTTATGTTAGAAAAACAATATCAAATGATATTAAGACAAGTTTTAGGGAAATTTTATAATAGTATTCTTACCCTTAATTACTGAGATTAACCCTTTACCAAAATAATAGAAATTACAAATTTTACGATTCTTAATGCCTAAAATGAAAATAAATTTGATTCCATATATGGATTCCATTTTTCAAAAATAAAAACATTGAAATTATAATAATTAATTTACAAATAATTTCATTTTTAGAAATGGAGATTGAGCATTAAATGCTAAAACATTACCAAACATTGAAATGTATTTAGATCTAAATTTCATGTAAAATTAATGCTAATGGAAGACGTTGTAATGAATGGTAAAAATATATTATATTTATACATTAAAAACATTGAATATTAATATTTATCCATATTAGATATTTTGATGAAAACTTTTGTTTTCATAAAATTTAGTTTTGTTTTTATATTCATCAAAACATAAATGTTATTAAAAAATTTCTTCCAAAGTATATTTTTATATACCACTTCCAAATAACATGTTTATGTTATAATAAAGAAACAATTAATGTGTCCAAATCCAAATTTAAAATGGGTTCTCCATTAATAGGCATAAAATTACCCTTAAAAAATAGGTTTTTTACATCATAGATGGTTTATTCATTCCATATGACAAAAATAGCCATTATATGAATATCAAAAATATATTATCAATTACATAATATATATGTATCTCATTATTTTCATTAGAAATCTTAATTTACTAAAAATTGAAAATATTTAATTGATTAATATTTTCCATATATAATTGATACTAAATGAATTAACAAGGAATTTTCATAGGTTAGTAATATTTTTTTATTTTAAACTACTGGCTGAAATATAATATTAATTTCATACTATGGTTGTTTCATAGTTTTTTAAAACATGCAATTACGTGAAAAAAAAACTGTTGAACAATAAAAATTATGTGAATAATATATTTCATAAAAAATCATGATTTACATTCTACCCCCTTAAATTGACTTTCTTCATCATGATTCATCATAAGGATTGAATAATGTTAGTATTGATCTCCCACATCATATCCTTAAGATCCCAAATAGCATCCTCAAACCGATGGTTCCACCATAAAACATTAACCAAGCGAGGGGTCCTATTTCGTAGAACGTTTATCTCTACGATCTAGAATCTATATCGGTTGTTCTTCATATGAAAGTTATTTCTCCAGGGGATTTAATTCTAAGTATATAATGTTTGAATTATTAGGTATGTACTTTCCTAGGGGAGATACATTGAACACATAATTATCTTGAGATAGACTCATTGGAGGCGTCAATCGGTAAGCTACCTTCCCAACATGATCTGCAATTTCAGAAGGATCGATAAACCTAGATCCCATCATTACTTTATTTCCAAATATCATTAATATCTTATTGGGAGATATTCATAGAACACCTCATCACGCACATCAAACTCTAGGTCCTTTCTTCAGTCACCAGCATAACTTGTTTTCCCACTCTGAGATTATCTTCTCTTTAGTTGACTAGATCTGACCATCTCTGACATTTCATCAACAATGTCAGGTTCTAATATCTTTATTTCACTAACTTCATCACAGAAATATGGATTTCATCACTTCCTTCCATATAGGTCATTATAAAGATATATCTGAATATTAGAGTGAAATATATTGTTGTAATAAAATTCCACCAATAGTAGGATTTGATCCCCACAACCTTTAAAATCCATGGATCAATCTCTCAAAATGACATCCAGTGACTTAATTTATGCAATGGTCCGGACCTCTCTGGCCCATTCCTTTGTCAAAAAGGAGACCACGAAGTGTTATGGAGGGTAAAATGGACTTTTCCCATACTTTCCATAATTTTTAAACTACACGCCGTGTACTGTGAGTACATTTTGTGTTCCCCCTCGCCGGGTATACCTCATGTCGAAGGCCATGTCCTTGCTGTGTGAAATAAATGGGCACACACCGTGTGTCCAGTACTACAGGTTGTGTAGTCCTTCCCCACATACGTGTTACCCGTCAATGGTCGTGTGCCGTGTTAGAGTCGGGTCCTTACTGTGTGCAATAAATGAGTACACGCCATGTGTCCAAACTACATGTCGTTTAGTCCATCCCCGCATATGAGTTACCCTCAAACCGTGTGTTGACCAGTCAATGGTCGCAGAGCCGTGTTGGAAGCCGCATGGAGACCATGTGAAATAACCGAATACACGCCATGTACCATAAAGTACACGATGTGTACTTTTTCTATTCTTGCCTATAAAAGGAGGGGTACCCTCCTCCTTTCAACTCACCCCTCTCCTCCCCTTTCCTCTGAGTAGTGTTCTCCAAAGAGACTCGAATGATCTTTCTTCCATAACTTATTCGTCCATGCTTCGATTTATGATCCGTCAGTGGACACGGGATCGTAACAATGAGGCAGAACTTCCAAGATTGAATCCTTTTTCTTTCCTTTGGCCTTTCCATTCCAACATCCACATGAGGAGGTTTTTCCGGGACTCGACAGAAGTGACGGACGCTGACAGACATCTTCTAAGGTTGATCCGGGGGGAGAGTTGCGATCAGAATCTATTGAGGTAGGGATCTTACCTTCATCTCTCTAATTTGTGCATCATGTGGGGTGGGTGTTCCCCTATTTATGTGAAAATTTTTGAACCGGTTTAATAAAGATAATAACTAGCTTATATAACGGGGATGGGAAGTTTGTGAATGCAGTTACATTATTTATATCATGTGATGTTATGTTGTGATTTCAATGAGCTTCTGCCTACTGAAAATCATGGTCGTTCGGGGCCTTTGCTTACGCAATTAAATTTTTCCCTCTCCTTCTAGATTTTCTTATGGATGGAAACTTTGTGGAATGTGGAATTTGGTTAATCACGAAAATTTGGATATTAAAAATATGGAACCCTTGTGTGATAACCCCGGTTGAACAAAATGGAATACTGAACATGTGTGTGTTGTTTTGGTTACATGGCATGTGATGGGGGTGTGTTGTGGGTTGTTGTGTCTCGGGTGAGCAGTAGGTCTGCGATTGACTTGGTTGTGGGTTGGTGTAAATGTTATGTTGGTGGCGGGCATCAGGGCTGTGATAAGTGGTATTAAAGGGATAATAATGTACGGTGCGGTTGTGGTTATGGCAGTTGGTAGTGCGGATGCAATGATGGGTTTGAATATGAATGAACTATGGGTTGTAAATAATATATAAAAGCAAAATAGTTAATGAATGGTGGGGCGTGGTAATGAAACCGGATTAATAATCAATGTGGTTTGTGGGTTGATAAGAATGGACTTGTTGTGCTGCTTGTGTTTACCTAACATGATTTGTGGATGGTAGGGATATGTTTTACGAATGATCGATGTGGTTGGTTGTTGATAGTTTCCCAGCAGTTGAGGAACTAAATAAACTAATTCTGCCGAAACGTGAAAACCTAAATGGGGTTTGGGTTTGTTTGTTGTATGCATTCTTTGCAGTAGTAGTGTCGAGGCACGCGCTCAGTTTCTCTGTTTAGAATCAATAGGATGGGCTGTGTGTTTGGTATACATATATATATCTGTATCTTTTGTGTTTTATTGCATCACACCCATGTTTAGCACTTAGTGTTGAACACTCCCATTTCATGGGAGAGGGTGTTTTTCCCTTAGTTACTAGCTCTTTCTTGCTCCTTCTCCCCTGGGCTGTGATGGCTTGAGGCGACCTTACACCTAAGACTCTTTGGGTAGGTTTCTATTAGGGTGGTTTCAGCCCAAGACTCTTTGGGAAGGTTTTAATGTTTCCCAAGAATCTTCGGGATGAGGCTCGGGTGTGTGTGAGTGGGATACATGGCTGTGAGGCCTAGGTGTGTGCGGGCGAGATATGTGGCTGTGAGGCCTAGGTGTATGAGGGAGGGATACATGGTTGTGAGGACGAGGTGTGTGTGGGCGGGATACATGGTTGTGAGGCTTAGGTGTGTGCGGGCAGGATACGTGGTTGTGAGGCCCAAGTGTGTGTGGGCGGGATATATCGTTGTGAGGCCCAGGTGTGTACGGGAGGGGAGAGTTTGGCAGCATCAGGACGTTCGCCGTTAGGAAGAGCATCTAACTAAAGGGAAATGTTGTGGGGTACCCAATACTCTTATTTCATATATACTACTACATGTTGTGATTGTGTTATTGGTGAGTGTGGCTGGTGAGGTTGGGTGGATAGAATTCCATGCCAGGTTTCTTATGTTGTTCTCACCGGACATTAGGATGTCTCCCCACTTCTGAATGAGAGATTTAGGTTTCCCTACAGAATATACTTCTATGATCACCCAACATTTACTTTCAGGTTTCCAGTAAGACTACTAGGGCCGTGCGGGACCCTACTAGTCGGACAGTTGGAGTTGTTGCTGTTTTTGTACACTTGTTTCATTTGGTATTGTACTTTGAGATTTCTTGTACTTGCACCGTGTTATAAAATTGTTTAAACATGCATGCGGGATTGGTTTGGGTTTATTTCTATACACCTGTTCTTTTCCTTTTTGGTGGATGACTTTTCCTATATCCTGATCTTAAAATTATAAAGGGGTAATGCCTCCCATACTTGAGAAAACTCATACCCCTAGTGCTAAACGCCAACCCGGGGCCTATTGGAGGCAGGACATGGGGGTCATTATCTCCCTTTCACTATTTCCAGCTCAGGAGGGGCATATTTGGTGGGAGGGGTCGTGAAAGAATGGTATCAGAGATGATGGTTGAGAGATATGATGGATTATGGAGTTAGGCATAGTGAGGATTGCATGGGATGGTAGGGAGACAATGTTAGTTAATCATGGTTCATGACATAGGCCATGGAAGACCGGCTAGGACACGAGATTTTAGGGGCCCCCGTGATCCGATGAAAGGACTCCGAGCCTACCGAACGACCAAGTGAGACTACATTGATTGCAGGTAGAGACCCTTGGGAAGGTACATGCATCATCATGATTTTTTTTACTTGATTTGGGTGTTTTGGGAATGAAAATAAAATAAAATGATAAAATAAAACCATGAGTTTTTTTTACTACTTGGGCTTAGGCGATCCTTATTTACCGTACAGCTATGGCACCTGGACGTCATCCCCAGGTGGCTCAGACGGCCGAGGCCCAACATATTCAGGCGGTTAATCAGTTGAGGATTGACCTAGATGAGGAAGATAGCCAGTGGCAGAAGACTCTCTGTTGTTTTCAGCAGCAGACCCTCAAGAAGTACGAGGGAAGTACTTTGGATACGGAGATGGAGGGGTGTCTTGAGGAGCTAGGGATCACTTTTACCTTGATTCGTACTTCGAGGGAGTACTGGGTTCCCCTTGCAGTCAGTCAGCTGAGAGGTGCGGCGCGATAGTGGTGGACACTCTACCTCGGAGAGAGGATAGAGGCAGAGGTTCCATGGGATAACTTTGAGAAGGAATTCTGAGTGGAATTCCTTTATTCCATGATAAAGGCAGATAAGCGGCAGGAGTTACTCTCCCTTCCGCAGGGGAGTATGTCAGTATGAGATTTGGGGATAAATTTCAAGGATCTCTTGCGCTTTTCTCTATATCTCTTTCTGGATGAGGAGTCTCGGGAGAGACGTTTGGAATAGGCGCTTCGTCCTTGGCTCCACTATACTGTCACCCCCTTCACCCTTCCGGTGTAGTTTGAGGTACAGAATAAGGAAGAGGTTGTATAGAGTATGCACTCACTGGGATTTGCACCACGAGAGGGGATCCAGCTAGGCTCATCAAAGGGGAAGGCAGTCAGCAGCAGGTCTCCTGCGACATGAACTTCTAGGTTCAGTCTAGTGGGGAGCAGGCCCCAGTAGATCCAGTTCAGATCTTTGGGTCCTCATCCCTTTTTCAAGATCCCAGGACCGAATTGTTTCTCTTGTGAAGGTTTCGGGCACGTTCAGTGTCGGTGCTCGACCTGAGCTTAGTACGGTGGATGTGGGAAAGTTCAATGCCCTCCTCAGCAGCACCAGTTACCGACGAGGCCCTTCCAGCAGCAGCAGGACAATGCTCCTCTGAGGGAAGACTTTGCGAGAAGAAGCTGACCTCAGGGTGATCTTCAGGGACCTCGACCAGGACGTGGTCGGGGAGGTGGACGACATCAGAGAGGTAGAGGAGCTTGGCATGGACAGTAGCACGCAGCAGAGTGGCATCTCCGGCAGGACCAGAGGTGGTTCAAGGTACAATTTGTTTGTTCATCACTATTTTTTCTGCTTTGTTCGATTCGGGATCTTCGCACTCCTTTGTTTCACCTGGTCTAGCCCATGCTTTGGGACTAGACATAGAGAGACTTTCCATACCACTGGTGCTGAGTACCCTAGTTGGAGGCCAGACCCGTGTATCTTGTGTTTTCCAGGGATGTGGGATGATGTTGGGACCACATCGATCTAGTGGGGACCTTCTTCTATTACAAATGCAGCCATACGATGTCATCCTAGGCATCGACTGGTTGTTTTCTGTTAGTTCCATTATCGACTGCTTCTGGAGAGGAGTCGTGTTCTCCAATGTGGATGGGTAGCGTGTATCTTTTGTTGGCGAGAGGAGGTATCAGGTGGGAATCCAGTGTCTGGAGCATCTCCATTCCTTGTTAGGCGGGTTATCAGTGGTTCCAGCTGATACAAAGATGATGGATGTCTCGGAGGTTGTTGGGGAGTTCTTCTATGTTTTTCCTGAGGAGGTTGTGACTCTACCCCCCCCCCCCCCCCCGACGTGACATTGTGTTCGGGATAGACTTACAGCCTGGTGCTCGTCCGATTTTGATGGCCCCTTATCGGATGGCACCTTCGGAGTTGTGGGAGTTGCGGATTCAGATTGATGATCTGATGGAGAAGGGTTTTGTCTGACCCAGCGTATCACTATGGGGTGCTCCAGTTTTGTTTGTGAAGAAGGAAGATGGTGGTCTCAGGCTATGCATAGACTACCAAAGGTTGAATCAGGTAACGATCAAGAACCGCTACCCCCTTCCAAGGATAGATGATATTTTCAACCAACTAAGGGGAGCTGGTTGGTTTTCCATGATTGATCTATGATCTGGATATCATCAGATGTGGGTAATGTACAGTGACATCTCGAAGACGCCTTTCAGGTGTAGGTATGGGCACTTCGAGTTTGTATTGATGACGTTTGGAGTTACGAATGCACCATCTGTGTTCATGGGACTTATGAACTTTGTCTTCCGAGAGTTTCTGGACTAGTTCATCATTGTGTTTATCAATGATATCCGGGTCTACTCAAGACCAGAGGAGGAGCACGTTGAGAATCTCACGGTAGTCTTGGAAGTCCTTTGACACCACCAGATATACGGGAAATTGTCGAAGTGCAAGTTCTTGATGCAAGAAGTACACTTCCTTGGGAACGTGGTGTCTCAGAATGGAGTGTCAGTGGACCCGTCGAAGGTGGAGGCAGTTGTTTCTTGGGAAGCATCCAAGAGCGTGGCATAAGTTTGTCATTTCCTCGGGTTAGCAGGCTACTATCGGAGGCTTGTTTAGAACTTCTATCATGTTGCTTCTCCATTGAAAGCTTTGACTAGGAAGAACCAGGTCTTTCTATAGAGCGAGAAGTGCCAGAAAGCATTCAACTACCTAAAGGAAATGTTTTTCAGTGCTCCCGTACTCATGTTTCCAGAGGAAGGGTTGTTGTATGAAGTGTTTTGTGATGCTTCTGGCCTTGGTCTGGGGTGTGTGCTGATGCAGAAAAGGGAGTGATCTGTTATGGGTCTAGGAAGTTACGCCCTCACGAGCGTAACTATGCCACCCATGACCTAGAGCATGCAGCAGTTGTGTTTTCACTGAAGTTGTGGTGACATTACCTCATTGGGGATCACTTTGTGGTCTTCTCAGATCACAAGAGACTGTGTTATATCTTCTCCCAGTGTGACCTGAACATAAGGAAGCAGATATGGGTCGAGATTCTCCAAGACTATGACCTTCATATCTCTTACACTGAAATTAAGGGAAACGTTTTAGCTGATTCCCTGAGAAGAACGTAACATAAGGATGTGGTTAGGGAATCCACCGATGCTTCAAAAGCGAGGGGAGAGTTGGTCGCCTTGCACTTGGATGCAAGGGAAGAAGGAGTTAGAGGCTATTTATTTCAGATGACGGTGTAGTCCTCTTTGTTGCAGTAGGTGGAAGAGTCTCAGTGGGGGGGCTCCGAGGAAAAAGTGATGCGTGAACGTGTCAATCAGGAGAACGCTCCAGAAGGATGGTCAGAGGATAGCCGACATCTGATTCTTTTCCAGGGAAGGTTGTTTGTCCTTGAGACATTGTGTGAGGGAGTTCTCCCTGAGTTCCATAGCTCAGCTTTGGCGGTACATCCAGGAGATTCAAAAATGTACCAAGTCTTGAGGGAACAGTTTTGGTGGCTTGGGGTAAAACGGGCAGTGGCAGAGTTTTTGGCTAAATTCCTACTGTGTCAGCAAGTGAAGGCTGAGCTCCGTGTTCCCAGTGGTTTGTTGCATCCTTTAGATGTTCCTGAGTGGAATTGGGATGACATCTCAATGGACCTTGTCAAAGGACTACCCAGAGCTCAGGGTGGTTATGATGCTATCTAGGTAGTGGTGGATCGACTGACGAAATAAGCTCACTTATTAGCAATTAAGGAGTCAGGCCTGGTGAGTACCTTAGCACAGAGGTATGTTGAAGAGGTTGTGCGTTTGCATGGATTTCCAAGGACTATCATCTCTAATCGGGATACTCTGTTTACCTAATGAGTCTGGAGGGGGTTACAGCATTCTTTTGGCACCCAGCTACGCCTTAGCACTGCTTTCCACCCTCAGACCGATGGGAAGACATAGCAGACTATCTAGAAATTGGAGGACATGATGCGAGCATGTGATCTAGATTTCATAGGATCATGGTTTTGACACTATCCATTAGTAGAGTTTTCCTACAACAACAACTTACACTCTACTATTGGCATGGCACCGTTTGATGCTTTTTATGGAAGGCCATGTCGTTCATTCATTTTCTGGACAGAGGATGGTAATATAGGTGCTCTTGGTCCAGAGGTAGTGCAGAGCACCATAGAGAAAGTCCATCTTGTATGTGAGAGGATAAAAGTGGCTCAGGACCGACATAAGTCTTATGCTGATCATCGGAGGAGGTCATTGGAGTTGGAGGTGGGAGAACAAGTGTTCTTGAAGGTTTCCCCTCGACAGGGGCATCATTGGTTTGGGAAGGGGAGTACAGTCTCCCCTAGGTTCATCGGACCTTTTGAGGTGCTGAGGCAAGTCAGCGAGGTGGCATATCAGCTGCCCCTGCCACCTCAGTTGGAGAAGGTTCGTGACGTCTTCCACGTCTCCCAGATTCGTCGGTACTTACACGATGACTCCCACGTTATCTATTGGGAAGAGTTAGATATGGTAGAAGACGCGACCTTCGAGGAACAACCAGTCATAATCGAGGATCGTAGAGAAAAGGATCTCTGTGGACGAACCATTCAGTTGGTTCGCATGTTGTGGAGACAGGGCGCCCTCAAGAAGAGCACTTGGGATCGGGAGACCCGGATGCACGCCTAGTACCCGGAGTTGTTTTGACATGTGTTTTCCCTTGTTCTTCTGAGATTTCTATTGATTTTGTACTCTATACCTTTGATATATGGAATGCATGTACTGTCGGTTGTGAGACCTTTTTGTTTCCTTGTTCCCTGGTAATGTGTAACATGTCCGGATGTGTAGGGAATGGGAAAAACCTGACCCTTAATCGAGACGCATTAATGTGGATGCAATTGAACCTGTGTGGGTGAGTCAGTGCCACCTAAAGCAAATAATATCTCGACATACGAGAAGGAATTTCCCAAACCCACATGTTCGAACAGTGTGTCAATTGTGTGGTGTTGGAGGTAGTGTGAGTTGAAAATCCAAATATATGAAGGTGGGAAGACCCAATTCTTAATCGATACGCATTAATGAGGATGCGATTAAACCCGTGCAGGTGATTTAGTGGCACCTAAAGCAGATAAGTTCTCGACATAGGAGAAGGAATTCGTAAAACATACGATTAGGGTTGTTGGTTGGGTTCCCATTATAATGAGAACCCTAAGAGGTATCTTTTTGGGTTCCTCTGGGTTATTTTTTGAATTCTCAGGGATGATAATGTTTTAAGAGGTATCTAAAGTAATGGCCCGGACCTCTTCGGCCCATTCCTTTTTCAAAAATGAGGCCATCAAGTGTTCAGGAGGGTAAAATGTACTTTTCCCACAATTTCCAGAATTTTGAAACTACACGCTGTGTAGTGTGATTACATGCCGTGTACCCCCTCGCTAGGTATACCTCGTGTTGAAGGTCGTGTCCTGACTGTGTGAAATAAATGGGCACATGCCATGTTTTCAGTACTGCACGTCGTGTAGTCCTTCCCCGTGTACACGTTACCAGTGAACGACCGTGTTCCATGTTAGAGTCGTGTCCTTTCTGTGTGCAATAAATGAGTACACGCAGTGTGTCCAAACTACATGCAGTGTAGTCCTTCCCTGCGTATGAATTACCCTCAAACCATGTGTTGACCATTCAACGGCCGCAGAGCCGTGTTGGAAGCCGCATGGAGACCGTGTGAAATAACTGAGTACACGTCGTGTACCGTAATGTACACGCCATGTAGTTTTTCTTTTCTCGCATATAAAAGGAGGGGTCCCCTCCTCATTTCAACTCACCCCTCTCCTCCCATTTCCTCTGAGTAGAGTTCTCCCAAGAGACACAAAGGCTCTTTATTCCATAACTTCTTCATCTGAGATTTGATTTATGATTTGTGAGCGGCCACAGGATCATAATGACGAGGCAGAAATTCAGAGCTTAGATCCATTGTCTTTCCTTTGGACTTTCCTTTCCGACATTCACCCGAGGAGGTTTTTCTGAGACCCGACAGAAGTGACAGACACCAACGAATGTCTTCTAAGGATGATTTGGGGGGAGTGTTGCGATCAAAACCTGTTGAGGTAGGGATCTTACCTTCGTCTATCTAATTTGTGCATCATGTGGGGTGGGTGTTCTCTTGTTTACGTGATACACTATTGAACCGGTTTAATAAAGATAATAAATTTCTTATATAACGGGGATGGGAAGTTTGTGATGGAAGTTACATTATTTATATCATGTGATGTTATGTTGTGAAATGAATGAGCTTCTGCCTACTGAAAATCATGGTCGTTGGGGGACTTTTCTTACGCAATTAAATGTTTCCCTCTCCTTCTGTATTTTCTTATGGATGGAAGCTTTGTGGAATGTGGAATTTGGTTAATCATGTAACGTTAGCTATTAACAATATGGAACCCTTGTGTGATCACCCCGTTTGAACAAAATGGAATAATGAAAATGTGGGTGTTGGCTCAGTTATGTGGCATGTGATGGGGGTGTGTTGTGAGTTGTTGTTGATCGGGTGAGCATCGGGGTTGTGGTTGACTTGGTTGTGGGTTGGTGTGAATGTTATATTGGTGACGGGTAGCAGGGCTGCGATAAGTGGTATTATAAAGGGATAATAATGTACGGTGCGGTTGTGGTTATGGCAGTTGGCAACGGGGCTGTAGGGATGGGTTTGAATGTGAACGAACTATGGGTTGTAAATAATAAATAAAAGCAGAAGAGTTAATGAATGGTGGGGAGTGGTAAAGAAACCAGATTAATAATCAATGGGGTTGGTTGGTTGATATGAAGGGATTTTTTGTGCTTCTTGTGTTTCCCTAAATTGATTTGTGGATGGCAGGGATATGTTTTATGAACTATCGATGTTTTTGGTTGTGGATAGTTTCCCAGTAGCTAAGGAACTAAATAAAGTAATTCTCCTGAAATGTGAAAAACTAAATGGGGTTGGGGTTTGTTTGTTGTATGCATGCTTTGTAGTAGCAGTCCCGAGGCACGTGTTGAGTTTCTCTGTTTAGAAGCCATAGGTTGGGCTATGTGTTTGGTATACATATATATATATATATCTTTTGTGTTTTATCGCACCGCACCCATGTTATCACTTAGTGCTGAACACTATGATTTCATGGGAGAGGGTGTTTTCCCCATAGTTACTAGCTCCTTCCTGATCCTTGTCCCCTAGGCTGTGATGACTTGAGGCGACCTTACACCTAAGACTCTTCGGGAAGGTTTCGATTGGGGTGGTTTCAGCCCAAGACTTTTCAGGCAGGTTTTACTGTTTCCCAAGAATCTTTGAGATGAGGCCCAGGTGTGTGAAGGAGGGATACTTAGTTGTGAGGACCATGTGTGTGCAGGCGAGATACGTGGTTGTAAGGCCCAGGTGTGTGCGGGCGGGATACGTGGTTGTGAGATCCAGGTGTGTGCGGGTGAGATACATGGTTGTGAGGCCCAATTGTGTGCGGGGGATACGTGGTTGTGAGGCCCAGGTGTGTGCGGGCGGGATACCTGGTTGTGAAGCCTAGGTGTGTGCGGGCGGGGAGAGTGTGGCAGTGTCAGGACGTTCACCTTTAGGAAGAGCATCTAACTAAAGGGAAATGGTGTGGGGTACCCAATACTCTCGTTGCTTATACACTACTATCTGTTGTGATTTTGTTTTTGGTGAGTGTGGCTGGTGAGGTTAGGTGGATAGAATTCCTTTCTAGGTTTCTTCTTTTATTCTCATGGGACATTAGGATGTCTCCCCACTTGTGCATGAGAGATTTAGGTTTTCCTACTGAGTATACTTGTATCTTTACCCTGCGTTTACTTTCAGGTTTCCAAGAAGACTACCAGGGCCGTGCGGGGCACTATTAGTCATGCAGTTAGAGTTGTTGATGTTGCTGTACACTTGTTTCTTTTGGTATTGTACTTTAATATTTCTTGTACTTGTACCATGTTATAAAGTTTTTTAAACATGCATGTGGGATTGGATTGAGTTTATTTCTATATACTTGTTCTTTTCCATTTTGGTGGTTGACTTGTACTATTTCCCGATCTTAAAATAATAAAAGGGTAATGCCTCCCATACTTGTGAAAACTCATACCCTTGGTGATAGTCGCCAACCCGGGGCCTACTTGAGGTGGGACTCGGGGGTCATTATCTCCCTTTCACCATTTCCAGCTCACGAGGGGCATCTTTGGGGGGAGGGGGTCATGAAAATTTACCTTTTAGATAGACTGTCTATCTGAGGATGATAAATGTTGCTGAAACTTAACACTAAATCCCGAGAAAACTAAAAACATCACCAAAACATCTAGATAAACCTCAAATCCTGATATGATATAATGGAAAGTGGTACTCAATGAAATATTAACAATTACATTACATATATCTGGGCATTATGATTGAGAGTGAAATACTTTCTAATAGTAATTACTTACGTCTACTTTATAAGAAGAAAAACTACAACCCAGATAACATTATTTCCTTTAGTGGTTTAGTAAATTTAGATGATAATTTTTTTGGTGATGTTTTCCCACTTACACAATGGTATTGGTAATGGTTGTAATATCCCATAAGGATTTTTAATGTCATCTTTAACATTCGTAAAATCAAACATCGAGAGACATATTTGGCAATACCTCTTTTCATGCCATATCACTAAAAATACTACATCATATACATGTACATATTTGTGCTTATATGGTGATTAGAGAATGATGAAGTATGAGCATCATCTAATAGATCATTCTTTAATTCTGATAAGGTATGAATAAAAACCCAATTCATGAACATTATTATTTCATCAGAATCAGGGTTGAATTTAGGAACACTTTTCACCATCTTCTATATCTCTATATCATCAATACAAGACATCTTAGTCATTACATGTATTGATGGTTTAATATTCATTTGGGAAAGATAATATTTCTCCCCTGCCTTTAAATTTTCAAGATCCATCCTTTTCAAATCCATAAATATTTTATCTTTTGTGATCCTCATCACAGATAGGCTAGCAGGGTCATGTTTACTCAATGCATCTTCTACTATGTTCACTTTCCAAGGGTTGTAATGTATTGTGTATTCGTAATATTTAGTCGACTCCAACCATCTTATTTGACACATATTCATATCATTATTTGTTAAAATATAATTTAATCATTTTTAACCAATATAAATATCACACCCTTCACCATATAAACAATACCTCCATATATATAATGTAATGATTACCATATCAAACTCCGAGTCATTATATGGGTAAATTGTCACCGGGATTTTCAACTATAGTGAGGCATAATCTATTACCATACCATTTATATGAGAATACATACTATCCCCTTCTAGGATGCAACACTGTAGATCATAAATCTTCTTCCACTACATGGTAGTGCAAGCCAAAAAGCACTGGAATCATTCCTTTCATCTCTTTGAAATTCACTTCACATTAATCCATCCATACGAACTTAACTCCATTCCAATTAAACATGGTGATTGGATTAGATAATAGCTTAACAAAAATCAAAAAATGATTATAATATCCAGCCAACCCAATAAAACATTCAATCCCATTTATGGTTTTTGCTCTCAAAAAACATTCAACATATTCTATTTTTTTGGATCAACAGATATCCCATCTCTTGAGAATATGTGAAAAAAATGAATCATTTTAATTCCAAAACTCACATATGGTATTTTATTAATAAAGATTCAACTTTCTGTGGGTAATTGTTACAATTCATAAGTGGTCTTCATATTCGTCATTTACGGTTGGATATACCAGAATATTGTCGATAATGACTACAACAAACTAATCATGATAGTCTATATAGAAAATATTCATTAGATCCCTAAATAAAATATGGGAATTTGTAATACCAAATGGAAATACTATAAATTCATTATGTCTATACCTTGTATGAAATGTACTATTTTATATATCCAGCATCGCAACCCTTAATTTTTGATATCATAAACAAAGATCAATCATGGAAAAGTATTGTTCTCCACATAGTTGGACAAATAATTCATCAATGCATTGAAGAAGACATTTTTTCATTATAGTTATCTTGTTATGTTCTTGATAATCAATGAAGGGTCTCATTGAATCATCTTTATTCTTAACAAACAGAACATGTGCTCCCCAAGTTGACATACAATGGAATATGATTACCATATCAATTTTTCTGGAAGTTTCTTCTTCAATTCCATGCAGTCAATTGGGGATATTCTATAAGGTTTCTTTGAAATATTAATAGAACCGTGAATGAGTTCTTTTGAAAACTCAACTTCTTGTTTCGGTGCAAGACCTGAGAATTTCTCATTAACGACATCATCAAACTCTTTGTACAATGGGTGTATTCTTAATATTGAGTTTCTACCAGACCATTTGAGATACTGAAACCTTATTTAATTGAAATAATGGCACATAATATGGAATAAATATCTTTTATGAGGTTATATCCTTCAATGCATCAAAAGATGATCATTGATTGATTTGGAATATGAAATGTGACTTTCCTTCCTCATTAATTGATAGGATCTTTATAAAGAGTAATCAAATACATGCCACGAATCACATTAAATTTTATTATAGGAAGAATCACACCATTTTATGAATCACATTCCCAAAAAAATAAACTGGATAATAATTATAAACATTGGATGTGACTGTTGTTCCATTAGATGTTTTAAAGGAGAACTCAACATCTAATTGTGGAGGTAGTACGATAATATCCTTAGATAATTCTTTGGAAATAATTGAGTGGGTGGATCCAAATTCTAATAAAACAGAATCTACATTCGAGTTTATGGCTAGTGTACCTTTCCCAAATTCATTATCATACTCCACATCGCCGATAGTGATTTCATGTCACATTCAATTTTCTATGGCATTAAGAGTTTGATGACATTAATTATCATTAATAAGACATGGATCAAGACATTGGTTAGAATACTGCCCCCATTTCTTTCTCTTGTATCATTGAAGTGTAGGAGGTGTATTTTGTGTAACATTTTCTCTATATGTATCAATAGACGTCTGTTTCCCATCACATAGGTATTTAATTACCCGATGACCTTCATTTACACACTTAAAACTTTTACTTTTTCCTTTAAGACAATTTACCGAATGATTTATTACACACACTGAGAATAAGGGAAACCTCAACTTATTTTTAGTGTGGTCATTAGATTTTCCATTGAAATCCATTTTTCTCTTCTAATCAATATCATTGGACTGATGGGTTACTCTAATCTCTATATCATCATTAAGAGAACATCGAACGATTTATTTATTGCAATTAATATCCCTTATGTCTATTTCCATTTAAAGTGCAGAATTTAAGCCACTAAAGAATTTATCAACTTTACTCTTAGGTTGAATAATAGTTCCAGAAGAATACCATGCAAGGCATGTAAAATTTATTTCATAGGTACCAATACATTCATCATCATTTTTCTTGAGTTCACTAAACATATTATACATATTCGTTGGGGGAATATAAGGAAGGCGCTTATTGAAAAATTAGTTCTTGAAATCGTCTCATTTCATGAACTCAATTTCATCTATTATCCTCATATTCTTGATAATATTCCACCATTTATCAGATTAACCTTTCAAGTGATAGAAAACTATGATGACATTTTCATGGTATGAACATTATTGAACTGAAAGTAGAATTTCAGTGTTACTGATCCATTGTTCAGCCACTAATGGATAAGAAGACCCATTGAAAGATGGTATAATATTACTCATTAAGGGCATAGTATAATGTTGCTTCCACATTTGAACGTTTGTATGTACTATATGATTTATAGATTATCAAAGGTGTGTGAGCATAGCCGGAAGAATTTTCAATCCAACTCCCATAAAAATTGGTTTCTCAAGAGGATAATCGTCACATTGACCATCACATTATTCATTAATGTGGTTCTTTTTGGTTCCATACATCGACTAAAACAATTAATCGTAGCATTAGGAATTACAATCATAATGGAATACCGCGTAATTAAGAATAAAATTTCAATTTATTACATATTATGTTTTATCCAAAGTTATTAATTTTCCTTTTTAAAACTCAAGGATTATAACCAATACATAGACATATCACTAAGGTTCTTACCAAGGCTCTCTCATCCTAGTTTCTGATGGTCAACGATACATTTCCTCTAATACCAACATTAACATCCTTTACATTACATAAATTTTTATTATACAAAAATTGAAGTAATTAATTACAACTTATAATGAAGCCACAACATGATCGTATAGGTATAGTGTCTAGAAATAGGGAAACATAAACAACCCATTCAAAAAACATTTACACTATCACCCACATATATCTACATAACTAGACAACTTTTTGAAATATATTACATACTTCCCTTATTCATTACCTAGGGAAATGAAACATATGAATGGGTGAGATTAGATGATGAGTAAGGGTAATCATGTGAAATATCAATAATATGATATTCATAAGGAATAATAATATAACATTTTGAAGGCTTATCCTGCATATGAATGATCGGGATATCATGTCATGTGATAAAATATCATATGAATTAATGGACATTATCTGAAAAGTGATAACATAAGACACACGGTTTTGTGGCATACACATAATCATAAAAAATAATTTCATATTAGTCTGGGCTCATTATTGAGACCATCCTAGCCAAAAATGTCCATTAATGAAATTAGTTTACTTGTCATTACATCCATATATTACTATACTATATTTTCATTCCATTCTAGTCATGTATATCTCATTTGATATAAATCATTACTCATTTCATTTTAGGGTGATTTAGGTAACACACATCTCATAATGAAATCATTCTTATATGTGTGACAAAAAAATCATTCATCATAAAATATTCTTAAAAATAAAATGGATTTCTTAAAAATAAATCCATAATTAACAAAATAAAATCACTTAAATAATATGGACATAAACATAACTATATTTAATGAGTTTCAATGTTGATGGAAGATAATTTTAATAAAAAAATTGAAATAAATATTTGAGGAATATATCATTTCTTCTTCCAAAAAAGTACTCTTTTATCAAAATGCCAGGAAATTTTAAAAGAATGTAATATATATGAAAATATACTTGAATCCATGTATAGGAAGAAAATAAGGTTTTATGAAGACGTAATGATCTGATTGGGTAGTATTTGTTGATATAGAACAGTATCCTCTTACTTTGGCTGGAAATGTCAAACAATTACCTCATATCGAATAAAGACAAAAGATTCATTTCATACTATGAAATAAAAATTCACCATAGGGTAAATTAAAATTAACCATTGTATAATAATATAAATAATTCTTCATACATAAGAAACACAAATGGGGATGTTAAATATAACCATGTCAATACTTACATATAAACAAACTTAGATAATAACGTGATTAAAAAATTATCCCTTACCTTAGGTTCGATATCTTTGTATGTATCCTAACCTCCTATATAATGACATAGATAATGATATTTACTTATTATATAATCATATTATTTTTTATACAATCTTATATGATCACTTTAACATCTATTTGATTTTAATATTTTAATGTCACTCATTATTTGGATATTAACTAGTTTATGTACATATGCATGTTTCGTTAGATAAGTTCACCTTCAAATTCATAAGATATAGTTATATCAATTAAAAAATATTAATATAATATATATCATATTTATCCAATCCACCCATGCATATAATCATGGTTTAATGTGGAACCTATAGAATGGGACACATCACATTGTGAAGATAGTAGGTCATACGTACACACAAGCAACGATATAATTTCTATAGTTGTTGAATGGTATTGGAGTGTTTGGTGTATAATATTATAGAATTAGTATCATTTTATAATAATAATATATATTTATTTTTTCCATCATTATTCCCATCCATTTATGTTACTGGTAAAAAAAAGATTACACCACGACATGGAGACGGTAAGTCATACGTTTGCGTGTGTGGTGGTTTCAGGTTTTGTATGACAGATAAAATGTGAAATATGGTTGTTTCATAATTTTTATAACATAAAATCAAATGATTTATTCTTATGTTATTACTTTATATGGAAAAAACTAATTAAGATGATGTAGAAGAAGAAAGATGTTTAAAATAATTGGTAGAAGAGGCTATATATTCCTCGACGAGCTTCCTCTAAATCTATTTATAGAGCTTTAGAGTTGGACTTTCAAGATGAATTGAACTTATAAAATGTAATTAGTGAATTTTTTAAGTTAAAAAGGTTGTGGATGTCCGATGTTTAAGGATCAATGTGAAATTATGAGGTGTGGGAGGAAGTTCCCTTTTATTATTGAGGTGGGGGAATTTTTGGAAAATCCATAAATAATAGTTTACAATTAAATAATAACCATCCCACAAACATCCAAAATTAAAAATTTAGAAGATTAGAAGATATGGGGTTGTAATATAATTGACATGTAGTTATTTCACATGTATTTATTTCAATTAAACCCTTATCTTTTTAATTAACACTTAATAATTATATTTAATTTTTAACTGGAGTAACCAATGAATCAATATTAAAAGGGTTAAATATTTACTCAATTGATGTAAAATATGAAATAAATATATAAATTAGATGAATTTCTACCATAAAATAATTATTGTTTATTTTTAAATTTTTATGTTTTTTAAATTCTTTAATAAAAATTTATTTTGATAAAACATCAATAGTTTTAAATTTGACACTATCTAATTCATTTATTTTTAAATATAATAATATAACAATATTACTTCAATAAAATAATTTTATTATATTAGAATGAGGATTCAGTAAAATAACAAATTTTCTCGGCATGTAATTATCAAATATAATATTTACTTTAATAAGTTTAATAACATTTATTTTATATTTCACTAAATAAAATAATTACAATAATGGTTTTGTGTAAAATTTAAATTTGATTCTTGGTGAAATAAAATTTTAATAAAATAAAAAGAGGAAGATAAATATACTATCCTTCCAAATAATAATTTCGGTCAAATTTATCTTCTGTAAAATCCAATATTTAAAATGTTAATCTTATTAAATAAGGAAGGTGAAAACTCTAACCTCACATTACATAAAACAATATAAGTGTCATAATCCATTTTACATGTTTCCAAATGTTTATAAATCATACCCTAGATGATTTTTGGCAATACATACTTGAACAATAATATTTGGTCATGTTTTTGAATATTTTAATGGGTATTATTATTTTATAAAAACTATATTATTGATTTTACACCAATTAAATAATTTCAACATCATTAGTGTTCAAGCTTTTAAGTTAATTATTTATTACATAAAAATTAAAAATAAATTACAATGATAAATAAAAAAAATTTATATTTTAAATTAGTATTTATAATATAAATTATCTCTATTATATCATTATATTAAGAATTATTTGGTTTTTAAAATTTCAGTGAGAAATATTTGACTTTTCTATAAATGAAATAAATTAAATTTTCCTATCTCATCTAAGAGTATTAAAATAGAAACCATTTCCAGAAAAAGGTTGATTTAGGTCGAAACACATGCATCCAATGATATTAAGACAAGTGTTAGGGTAATTTTAAAAGTATAATCATACCCTTAATTACCTGCTTTACCCATTCAACGTATTAATAAATAGTACTGAAGTTTCCATTCATACCAAAAAAATAAAATAAATATGATTCCAAATATAGAATACATTTTTATAAATTCCAAACCTAGTTTTTTATGTCATTAATTTAAAATTAATCTCATTTTTTTAAAGAGATAATGGGTATCAGAAGATAAAACATTAAAGAATATTGAAATGTTTTTTCATCAAAATTAAATGTAAAATTAATGCAAAGGATATACATTATATTTAATGGATAAAATAAATTCTATATTTAATTTAAAATCATTAAATAAATTAATTTAATGATATAAATTAGTTCAATGATAAAAGGATGTTTTCATATAATTTAGTGTTTTTTTACTATTTGGCACTATAACAGCCAAGAATATTCCCCCGTTTGGGTCTTCGGTACACTGATTTTTTCCCTCAGTTCTTTAAGGTCTTCGTGCCACCTAGGATTTTATGTCAGTAATTCCTTAGGGCCTCCTTAATGGATTTAGGACACCATAAGTGTAGATGAAAACAAGAAAAACTATAAGGGACAAACTTCAGAATGGGGAGGAGCAAGTAGATTTCACCATAGTAGAAGATAAATGGATTTCAAGATTGAGAGGGTATAGAACCTGCCATCGGTACAAGCCTGTGAATGCACAGTAATTCCTAGTTGAACATCCATGTGAGGGTGGATAGTTGATTTCAGGAGGATGATGATGGGGAGGATCGATTTTAATTAATTAATCCTGGTAGTATGTAATGTTTGAAGCCGACGAGGAATGAATTCTTCTAAGCCCTATGGGCAATGTAATACTTATGCCTACGGTCCTTGTAAGGGTTTCACCTCAACCCTTTAAAGGGATATTATCAAAAATAAATAAAAAATGAAGGCCTTCAGGCCATTAGAGGAAGGAGTGTAGTTTTACTATTCATCAAAACATGTATGTTGTCAGAAAAATATTAGAAATTCATCAAAACTAATTTTTTCCCTATTTAAAAAATAACATTATTACGTTTTAATATAAAAATTATTAATGTGTCAAAATATTAATTTAAAATGGTTTTTCCATTCAACGAAAAAAATTACCCTCTTACAAATAAGTGTTTTTATATATATAATAGGGTTTATTCATAACCAATGACTAAAATATCCATTGGATGAATACCAAAAATATTTTATTAAGTATATAAAATATATATCTCCAATTAATTTTATTTCGAATGATATTTTATTCAAAAATAAGAATATTTAATTTATTTTTATTTATCATAACTAATTTATACCAATTGAATTCAAAATAAATATTCATATTTTAGTTATATTTATTCTCGCTAACCAAATGTTCAGGATAAAATGGTAATTAAATACTAAGGGTGTCCCTTGGTTCATTTAAACTCATGATGTTATGAAATAAATTCAAATAAAGAATAAAAATTATTTAAATAATGTTTTTCATAAAAACAACTAGGTGTTATAGTTTCGGGCCTATAGAGTGGGTATTTTTTCCACATAATTATATATATTGTATTTGTATGTTATTTCTTTGATATCCTCAAACAAGTTGGATAACTTTACTGATTCTTAGAGGATTTGGGTTTTAGGTGTTTTCCCCAACATCCCAGATTGTTGTGATATGTAAGCCTTACTACCCCCTCTTCCCCACTCTTCCTTTGGAAGCAGTGATGAACCAGTTGTCTTCCGGAGAGATGTGATGTGATAGAAAAACTATCTATAGGTGATATGTGATGTTATAGACCAGGTTACTTCATGAGAGATGTGGTGTGTTATACTAGGAGTTTCTATGTAAGATTTGATGTGGTGAGTTTGTAATGGGATGTGATATGTGTTGGGTTTTAGATGTGGTAAGAGGATGGCATGACATCGATGTGATTCAGATTAAAGATACCCTACTTCTCTAGTTATTTTATTATATGTGTTGTGATGTGATGATTCGACATACTATCAATATATTCTTCACCTTATGAGGGTGGGGTTGTTTGGAATGTTTCCTTACCCACATTCTAGACTGTATAGGATTCATTGAGTGAGATGTGTTATGTTTTCATATTAATGGGTGAGATGGGAGAATAATATCTTAGAAATATAGGAATGTGTGTAGAAAATTAGTGGGTAAGTGGTAGCAGGTATCCATTTTTATGATTATGGTACTGCATAACTATATTGGATGTGTGATTTGGTGTGTGATCCATGAGGGTGGGATTTTTTAGTTGACCGATTTGGGTGCTTGTTGGTTCACCTATTTTTTCAGCGAATCATCAGTATCTTGTCCTGATATATGCACTTGAGACATTGGGCATGATCCAACTATTTATACATTTATTATATACCTATACATAATTTTTTTTGGAATAACAGATGTATTTCTAAATCATGCATGGTATTTCTAGATTGCAATGGTTCTGCTGTTAAGTCATTGTTGTTGGACTTTTCAATTCAGTTATAAATTAGTGATGTTTTTCTGTTTACATTTTTCATGAATCATGAGAAGGTTTTGTTTTTATTTTTATATTCTATGTAGGATTTAATTATGTTTGTTTATACTATATCACAATACTATTTTCTTATAGGGTAATGGAACCCATCTATTGGACTTTTATACCTTCGATACATGTAGCCAACCTAGGACCTATTGGATGTTGGACTCGGGGTTCATTATCTCTCCCTCGTCATTATCGATCCATGAGGGATACATTTTGGAGGATGGTGTTATGAATGTTCGTTACCCTTATAGAATTTATATACTCAGGTCATTCACTTATTAAATATCTCCTTTACACTTATTAGGCCTATTAAAAAGGTTGTTTACCATTATTAATGTCTTAAAATGTGGGTATTACACTTACACACGACCTTGAAATACATCTATTCCCTTACACAAGACCTTAAAACATAATTGAGGGTAATATTTATTTATTGAAAAGTAATATCATGTAAAATTTTATTTTAAAATATAAGAAAATAAGGGATTCAAAACATATAAAAATTGAGAATTATTGAATTATTTCCCTCTAAAAACATCATATCCCCAATAAGTATCCCTAGAGGACTTTTTTGAAAAAATTAGAAAACTGAGATTGAATACTAGACTCCCACTACCATATATTTTATAGAACATACGTATTATTCCACTAAATCCTACCAATTGGTATCATATTCCATATAATTACTTCCACACATGGGTCTGTAATTCACAGTTAATGCTCATTATAAGATGCATTAGGCTCTAATTAATCATAGGTTCAATCGATGAAAGGTGTAGGAATAACCTTATATCTTTATAACTACGACACATAAATTTATTTTCATTACATAGTGATGAGAAATAATATTCTAGAGTTATTGTGACATATAATATTACAAAAAAATCAAGCATTTTTCGATCCCTACATCCTCATAAATCGATGGAATAACCGAGGAGTCACTCTCAAGTAAAACCAATTTCCCATTAAAAATTCCATTGTTCTCCTCCAACAGCCATTACATAATATCTTTCTAATCTATGATGTGATAAACCTCTTAAAAATTAGTTTCACACTCTTAAGGGTCTCCTAAAGTGAACATATCCTGACAACTGATGCCTCACCTTCCTCATACCATGAAATTGGGGAACAACAAGGCCTCATGTAAAGAGGTTTATAAGGTTCCATTCAAATAAAATCATTTTAAATATTTTTTTATGAAAACTCACCCATTTATATAGGATAATATCATACTATACTAAGGTACATAACATAAGATCAAATCATACCCCCAAGTATGCTTATTGTATGCTCAGACTATCCATCAATGTGAGGGTGATATGTTATGATCAGTCTCCGTTGAGTCCCCTTGGATTTTGAAAATACATTCCAAAACAATTATTTAAAACATCAAAATATATTATATAATATGATCAAGGGAATCCTATGTAATTTTATGATCTCATAGACATTGAACATTCACAACCTGACCACTGAGTGAGTCTCTTCGATTGATAACAAGTGATAAGTCATTATTAGATGATCGGCAATAATATAGAAAATATCACAAATATTAAATATACATGGTAAACCCCTACAAAATTCCATCATTAAATCATCCCACTTTCACATGGGAAAAGTAAATGGATAGACTAAACCACAAGGAAATTTGTTTACATCATTTTTCTTTTGGTAGGTACAGTGTCGATGGATGAATCCAGTAATTTCCCACTTCAAGAATGGCCACTAGAATTGTCACCTAATGTCATGGTACATATTTTAAATATAAAAATGTACTAACCATCAATAGGTGGGGAAATATCCCATCAACTCCTATCATATTGATGTAGGGACTACTACTCTTCAATGTACAACGATAACATCATTTTTTACTAAAAACCAGTCACCTTTCTAGTCACCAACATCTAGTTATTGTCACATCATAGCCCAATTTGTGTCAGACTCATATCATTCCTTTTCCTGATCAATAAGATATAATTTTATTACTATTGGAAGAAAATTAATCAACAAATGATCATATGAATAATCCATCCTATAGTTAGACTTAAATATAATCATTCTCCACTACTCCTCTAAAATACACTCACCAAACTCCAACTCCATCTGTGTCCCACATTTTAGAGAATATTCTGTGACATTACATTTCTCACGATCATGAATCACCACATAACTAATCATTTTAAGATAAACTTCTAAACACATCTTATTATATTTAGATCCCTCCTTATAAATACATATTTAAGGATCTAGTAGTCATTCTAGTCAACATACTACTCACTAAAGACATACAAACACCAAAACATTAGAGAATAGTCCATGGTTATCACATCCAGAACCTGAGTGGGGTTGATCTGATCATCAGGTTATATATTTATTGACCCTTAACCTACTACATACCATCTCTATATAATTATTTTCTAGGAAAATATATAACCCATCATTGTATAATACCTATAAAACACCCAACTCGTGAACAATCATAAATAGATTTTTATATAGCCCCGTTCAATTTAATGTAATTACTCTTGACAATAGTCTATCAACTGAAACATCAATCCATTATTATTAATCACATTATTGGGTGTTGATAATTAGGATATGTCCTATATAAAGCGTCAATAATATCATGTAGAGACCAGGAATCTTATAATCATGAGGACATTATTTTTAGGTGTCTAAGACATCGTTGTCATCAAATTCTATAGGTCCATTGATATATGACACTCAGAAACCACAATACCTATGAACATCACCTCCTAAATACATAAGTCACACATTGATGTCTTAACATAATGTCAATATTCTCTAATTGTACTTAATTATTTCTTAAGGTTTGTAATATACTCCTATGATGTTAGAATGTTGATTTTGATGTCATAGATGAACGCCGTAATGAAATAATCCAACCAAGGGTGAAATGCCTTATTCCTAAAGGAAATGATATCTTTTTTGACATCATCCATCCATAATAAAATGACTATATACTCACTAGACCATAGATTTTCATAAACATAATCTTTGAAATGACCCCATAAGTATCACATAGTAGGTGATATATTAATTTAAGATCACTTTTGGAGAACCATTGAGCTCCCATTAACTGATTCAGAAGGCCAGAGGTCCTATAAAAAGGATATCAGTTCTTCATTATCCACTAGTTCAAATTTTGGTAATCAATTCAAAGTCAACGAATACCATAATTCATCTTGGATAATAACATTGGTAAACCCCATTTTGAATCACTCAACATGATAGATCCATTTTAATCTAAATCTCCAAGATGCACCATGAGCTACATTAGCTATGATAAGAATATATGATACAGATTAATCGAAATGGATTATGCACCTGACATGATTTCTATCTCAAATTCTAATACTCTATTATGAATAATGTTTAAGAATTTAACTAGAAATAAATTCATATAGAGATCCATGAACGGAGTAAATGTCGATTGGGCTTCCATGGATCCTATGGAAAGATACAAACACACAATCTACCCCAAGATCATCCCAAGATGAATCATGTCTTAAAAAACTCTACCAACTCATAATTCTCGTTCATTGATTATAAATAAACATTCACCCTTTGATGAAGTTAATTACACCAGTCTCTTATATAAATCAATGTAATATCAAAATCTGGCCACCCATTCTATGCCAAGAATCATATTGAAGGTCATCATCTGCAGAATCATGACGTCATACATATGTCCATAGCTATAAATTACTATATTACCCACTATGAATCAATGGAGATAGTCCAAATTCATGTCCAGTGGTGTATCAATGGAGACTATCTCATAGGATAACTTGACCACTAAGTCAATTCCATAAAAATACGTGGAATATATTATGTAATGAAAACCACCACTATCGAAAAGGAAATAGATAAAGTAGATGTGCTAATAATTGAACATAGAATATTAAATTTCCCCCACTATCATCAGTTGGAATCTGATCAACTATGTACACATAGCTAACACTCTTTCTATAAAAATATACTGAAGCTTAATAAAGAGTATAAGTCTTTGTCCGAGTCTACTAATGAGGCCCCTAAATGGAGCCTCATTTCCCTTACCATTTATTCTTTCCGTATTACGAAATCCGAAACAAAAATTTTTGGGGAACATTTTCTATATATAACCCATCCTACCACACATTCATGACTTGCTCTGAGGTGTTGGATAGTCCCAACAATAATATCTATTCTTCCTATATTGGAAACATTGTGGGTCACCTCCATAGGGAACTAAAATACTAAAATCTACATCACCTATATTATACTTCTATTCTTCACATACATTCCATTTATCTTCATTCCAACATAATAGGAACTCATGGAAATTGTAGGTGGCCCGCACATACGAGTAGTAAAGGTTATAAGGAGACCGATTTATCAACCCTCCTCTATGTTACAATAAATGGTCAAGGACATATCTAAAACATATGGCTATGACACTAGGATGAATATCTGGACTTGTTTCCTGATATAGGGATGATGTTTAATCTCAAACATTCTAGCCTTCAATGAATAATTCACATCTAGAAGAGGATCAATGAAAAAAGATCTATAAAACATGTGATAAAGGAAAACACAATATCTATCCATATTTTACCTCTATTAAATCATATGATTAGTCATGATTTAACATATTGGGGATGAAATTGATTAAAAATGGTCCTTAATGGCTTTCCACATTAGTCCCAAATATTTTCTAGCTTGTCGCATATCTCTACACTAATGATTACTGGGTACATATGGCATCAAAGGTGTCATTTCCACCTTACTTTAAGTTAGTGATTCAATAAGGGAAAATATACCATTAATGATATCCACCCATTCCTAAACATCATATGGTCTGATGGATCCCTAAAATATTATATGATTTTGAAGCTAAAAATAGATTACATAGTCAGTCATGGGAATCATTAGAAATAATCCGACATATAGTAGACCCACAACCTACACCACTGAGACAAGTGCAAGAATGTGGTCTTAAAAAGCATCCTCCTTTAGCTTGTGGTCCCACAAAAATTCTATGAGGTGTAATATATATAATATGATGAAAATTGGGATCATAAAAAAGTTATACCCGGTATATAGGATCACCCAAATTTTTTCCTAGGTGTCTACAAATAACCCAAGTTATACCCCTCCTAGTAATAACCTTGTTCTCCATCCCCATAAATTATTCACAATCATCATATATATACCAAATAATTATCATGAATTATTAAAAATAATAATTCCAAACATAGATATATCATAATAGAATAGAAAAAACATATATCACAAAATCAAGGAAGTTATAATAAAAGTATATCCCGTTTGAAGTCACAATATAGAAGAACTACCATGAAGATTAATAATAGTTAAATATATATAATTTGAACCTATGTTTTGAATGAAGATGTAAGAACACACCTAATGCCTCATAAAAATTGTAACATAAATCAGATCCTTGGAAACTCAAAGTTCCATTACACATGTGTTGGTTGAGAACATTGAAACTCACTTTAACATTTCACACATATCAATCTACTTTCTATGATGTCTTGATTAATTCTGAAAATAAATGAATAAATTGTTTTGTAATACCATTTTTTGAAATCCCAAACAAAACCACTGAGTCTGAACTAGAGTTCCACATGACCTCATGTTCACATACATGCATGTAAGAGGCTTCTAAATTTTATAAAATATTTGAATTAGTTGGTGGGGTGACTATACCCTTATTATCATTCCATTGAACAAATATATAAATAGTAAAATAAATTATTTTGTGAATAGAGGGTCATGTAGAAAATAATAATGAAAATTAAATCAGTTCATATTGTTAATATTCGACTGCAAAAGTGTAATTAAAAAGAAAAGTATAAAGTTCATATAAATAGATAAACAAATTACTCATTCCCATGATTTTGTCCTGGTCCACTACCAACTACATGATCCCCCACACAACCATCCCCTATAGAACAATTTCCCTTCTTTGTATCACTATTCATGAAATCTACAAGAACACTAAAATTATTAAGTAAGGTATGAATAAAGGACTCAGTAGGACACCACCAATGTTTCATTATTAAGTGTTATCAAGTGTAATAGGTGTATTTAATGACAATATTAAATGTGTTTCTAGTACAACAACATAAAATAAAAATACGAGTAGTCGCATGTTATCCAATCCGCCACAACCCCCATCTATTCTAGATTTATACATTTTTTAAAAGGGTAATCATGTAATATAACGCGAGTAATAATAATCCACTACAATTGAATAACTTCTCCTAGAGTTCAATAGGTATCAATCCAAATTAGTAACTCAAACCATCGTATTTAATATATATCATGAGTTTGGCCTCTGAACCATTTTACCACATCAATTCCTTAAGTCGAGCACCTAGGACATCATACCCCTAACACGCTATCTCAATACAAGACCCTCTACAATTATGAACAAACATTGGGCTTAAAACTATTTTTATCAACATCATTAGACATGAACTATCCCCTTCGAAGGTATATAAAACTCATGATGGTCCACCTATCTCTTGTATCAAAACAAAGACAATGTCATGGTAACACACATAAATGTTGGAGCATACGTGGCAAGCATAACAAATCATCTTCATAATATTATAGAAATATATAATAACATGTGATAATAATGAACATGGTAAATAGGTACACAAGAAAAACTCATGGAATCAAAGATCACAATGGGTCTCAGAAAACACACACACACACCCATGTGTGATCACAATCAAGAACAATTATTAGTTACTCTAATATAAAAAAAAAATCATAACATGGAAACAAGACTAACCTAGAGTCCCATAAGGTAATGAAATTTATACCACAAATTTTTCGATGATAATGTCATGGATATACCAACCTATGTGGCTAAAATGATGGATCTATAACCTCTACATCCAATAAAATATTTTTCTAGGCCTCATAATCAAATTTTTCATCACATCAATGTTCTATGTTCTTTAAGGATCCTGAGAATGAAATCAAAAAAAATTATCTCAAAAAGAAGTAAAATGTAACATTTTTACACATTTTCTATCTAATAGATATTAGATATTCATAAAGAATAATTATTATTATTATTCGTAAAAATTATATATAATTTCATATGGAATAATTACAATTAATCATGTGATAATAATTTCCCTTTATATAATAATCTTTTTTAGATAAGAATAATTTTTATTATTGATTTCTATTATTCTGGGTTATTATTATTTAAATAAATTTTCATCGATATTTTTGAATACATTTTATTAATAGGTTTGAAAAATATTTATAATTGATTTATTGTAATTCAGACATTGGATTTGGTCTGATTATATAGTAGAAACCATAAAGAGGATATAGATATAGAATTTAACATTCCTAGAAATGTGAATAAAGATCTCAATTTGGGAAAACAAGACATCACAAATCATATGTAAGGATATTTTTTGACTCAAAAAATATGGCGTAATAGTGAAACAAAGCTGGGAGAATTCTTGGTTTTTCATTTAAGAAAAATAACATTGCATACATTCCCAATTTTGAATCCATATTTAAAAATCATTATTAATTTTTATTTTATATTATTATAAATATAAAAGTGATTTATTTCTTCAATAAAAACGTTCTAAAAGATAGAGTTCATCATGTAATTATAATACATGATTTATGGAATGAAAATTAATTAAAAGGGGACAAATAGTGAGATGGAGAAGAAGAAACTCAAAAATGACTTATAAAAAATAATTTTCCCAAAATGTGCTCAATGGAGTGGTAACTTGGTATTACCCCTACACAAATTATATGTGATTCGTAAGGGTAATATGTTTTATCCCTATGCCGATACCAAACCATATTCTTACCTTTATAAGTATTTGTATTACCTTTACAGACCTTTTATAGACTCTAACATACCATTACCTAACACCATTACATGAACCAAGATCCTTATGTAAATACCATGACGTAGGCTTGTACCCTTATGAAAAATTCATTATACAACTATATACCCTTATGCACACCATGTTTTAGCCTTATTTGAGTATAAGAAAAATTTGTATACCCTTATGTATATGTTTTATTAGCCTTATTCAAGTTAGACATACCCTTATATAAATGTAGGTACCCTTACACAAGCCACTAGTTTCCCTTACTCAGTGTAGTGATTACCTTACACATCATGTTGTTACCATTACAATACTCCTATAATATAGGGAAACCATTATCAAATAAACATTTTACAATTACTCAACCTATGGAAATGGTTGTTTATCCTTATGAATGTATGGGAAAGTGGGGTTTATACTTATGCAAGGCCTTTTAACACTCCTTTATCCATACATAATTCCTTAAAAATTTGGAAAGGTTCTTATATTAACGAAATGAGATTATCACATAAGAAAGTACATATATAATAAAATTTTTGGGTTTTACAGCATTTAAAATTTGACAGTATTAAAATTCTTGCTCGGTAATGACTTGTTATCTGTGAGAAGTATCTCTAGTGGTCTTATTTGAATAACTCATGGAACCGAGCCCTAGCATTTTAGTATTTCTACCATGTATTCCCATGGATATTTCTATATTTGAACTAACTCATAATAAGTCATATCATCTTCCCATGAAGTACATTCTTGCTCAGGTTTATAATCCACACCGGGCACTCCTCATAAAGTGCACCTAGATCATGGTCAGTATCATCATAGTCGATGACATGAGTATAAACATCCATATACATCTAGAGCTATGAAACATAAGAAATTTTTTTTATAAATTATTAGTGATATGGATGATCCAAGATTTATAGTGATCTTAAAGGTCCCAAAAAAGCATGGTGGTGCCTTACCATGGTTCATCATATGTTGGTTGTCTAAATATTGTGTCACTCTAATGAAATCCTTATCACCCACAGTTGACTCTGAAGGTCCCCATGTACATGATTCATGTGATATTATCTTTACTCTAGTAGGGGTTAGTATCTTTTAAATCACTTTTACTATCTCAAAGTTCACCCAATCCAAACTAGGCTCCATAACTACAACCTATCCTGCCTCCTGCCAACAAAGTGGTCAAAGATATGGTCTCTTATAAAGAGACTCATAGGGTTCAATATACATAGTGTACGTGTAAATATTATTTTATGTGAACTCATCTATATATATATGATCATCCCATGTTTCATCAACGTCATAAATTTATTATTTATACTTATCCCCTAATATGATTATTTTCTGACCGAACTATCCTTATGTATTATGATAGTATGTTACAGTAAATCATAGTTGAGTCCCCTAAAATTTAAACACTCCCTTGAACAACATGGATTTGAGACAAGAATATTTATTAGGTAAAATTGTTATGGGAACTCCATGTAAGCATATGATCTCATGAACCTATATATTTCCAAAATCACCATCTCAGTGTGTCGGTCTGATTTGAAAAAAGTGATCAATCATTGTTAGTCGACCAAAAATCACCCAGACAACATCATGACTCTACAATGTTTTGGGTATTCCCCTAAAAATTCTATAATTTCTTTCACGCACTTCTTCTGGGGATTAGGTAGTGGCTGTAGTGAACCACTATGATGCTTCTGCTCAGACATTATGCCATGGAAGATAAGGTATTGACAGACAAAACCAGAAATGACCATCTTCATTGGTAGCCACCAAAATTATCTCATAAAGTAATGCTACATCTTTGTCACACTGAGAATAATTGACCATCTAAATGTTATGGTAATACCACATTAGATCCACTTTTATGGATATAGGGATTACTACTCTCCCATACACATAGATCAAATCATCCTCAAACCTTGACGACATATATATTAGGTCAGGATCAAAAAAAATTCCCACGTCACATCACACTCTATGTCAAAATCCAATCATACTTTTACCTAGTCTACAATAGAAAATGTGACCACTAAGGGATAACGAGTCATCAATCATAAATCCTAAAAATAATACATAATTCAGTAATCAAAAAAGATCAAGAAGAACCTTTGGTCCTATAAAGGAAGCACTATAATAACCTCTTCAACAAACATCTTATAAATAATAAAATATTCCATAGAGTTATCTTTACCATGAGAAAATATTTTCTCAAAAAAAGGTCTACATATACTCCACCTTCTACATCTACCTCCAATTCAGATCCCCCAGTGTGAATATATATGGAATGATCATGTGATGAGGGATGAAAACAAACCTATCACTAAAAAAATAGTGTCTCCCACACTTAAAAACATATACCATAGATTATATATCTAGATTATAAATTTTGTATCTCATCTAATGGGGTCATAACTATAATGTCCTAGACACTGCTTCCTACTCTATATATATTAAATTATATACCGAAACAATTTCAAGTACATCATTGTGTACCACATGTCTGATCCTTAACATGGAAGTATCACTACTATTCTAATATTAAAACCCCTATTTATCTCAATAAATGCATCATCACAATATCTGAACCACTAAAACTTCACTCCCTAATGTTCTAGTGTAGTCATTGGTTATGATAATTCGTATAGGTACTTGATAAAGCATCAGTAGTATCCAACTATGAACAGGAATCTCTTGACCTTAATCACATTCTATGGACATATTTAAAATATAACTACCTCCAATTTCTCTAGGCCCACGAATGTACATGTATCAAACAACACATTCCCTAATCCACTCACCTATAAAATCCTAATGTCAAAATTCAACATTTGGACATTTATTTTATGGGATTGATGAATAATTAGGACTATCTAGAGGTTTCTAGCATGATACTCTAGTTTTGGTGAGTATATGAGGATATCATTGATGAATAACATAACAAAAGAGTTTGGGTTATTTTGAAATATATTACTCATTATGTCCATGAAAATTGATGGATCATTGTCAAAACTATGTGGAATCACCAAATACACATATAGTTCATACACACCTCTAAAAAATCTTTTGAATTTCCTGCACTCTAACCTATAGATATGGATACCTAGATATAAGATTAATCATTTAGAAAAACTAGAATCCCTATAATAGATCTAAAATACCATCAATCATAGGTAAAGGTTATCAATTATTCATCATCACCTAGTTAAGATTATGTTAATTAATCATAGTTGAAGAATATTATCCAGCTTATTGGTGAAAAAACAAAGGTGGACCCATGAAGAAGTAATGATCATAATAAATCCCTTCTTCTCCATGTCATCAAGCTGCACCTTGAGCTCCTTCTTCTCGGATAGAGCCATATGATAAGGGGTAATGAAAATGGGTTATTCACCATGAATGATCTCTATATCCAATTCAACACTATTACAAGTAGTAATTACAATGATACATTTTGAAATATTTATTTATTGAGATCCACAATCACTTGAGAATTTGGTTGGGATTCCACTTATCCTGCTGAAAGAGAAAAATCATCCATCATTGATATGATTATATATAGTTGATGCATTTCTGGTCCATCTATGAATTCTTGAAGTTACCATTCTCTTATAATAATGATCCTCTATCACCTTAGTAAAGGGAATTAATATGGTCTATAGGATAAATCAATGTATTTTTAGATGTTATTTATTCAGAAAATGATGAGAATCATTTCATAATTTCCAATATATTTTCATAGATTGAGAAGACTATATGATACTTTAGGTATGATAGATATGGTCCAATTTCATTCACACAAGTTTATCAAGGGAGACCATCTAAGAGGATAACATTAGTGATCAGTTATGTATAGAACAACTAAATCATATATAAATGAATGGGAAGAACTAGTATCAAACAAGTAAATAAATTATATAGCAGTAATTAGAGTAAATAATATAATGGTTTATTCAACCTCATCATCATAATATGTACGGTGATCCAGTACATACACATGGTCTTCCCTATATTGACAAACATTTATTAATGATTCATTACTATTCTAAGTCAAAAATTGATTCTAATACTGAAAACCCATGTCATCTCTATAGTTCCATGACAATATCTACATTCCTCATTATGAGAATCCGACCTCACCACTCTATGAAAATACAGCAGGATAAAGAAAATCATTCCACACTATAAAATAATGATCTGTGGTTTATAGAAGTCCATATGGTAGTTCATGATCTTCCCAAAGTTGAAACGATGCTCGTCCTCTCTCGAGGTAACTGATGATGGTGAACTATATGGAACCATCTTTCCACTACTAAATTGAAAATCAATGGTCTTACTCCTCCTACAATCAGAAGAGGTACTCGTGGATGTAATAGTAGGTATACACATAGGTGTAATGAAGGGTAAAACAATAAAAAGCCAATTCTCTGTCAAATACAATCATCTCATTGGTGAAGGCCTAAATTAAAAATGCCAGGTATGATGCTAGGATAAAGAAACAAACATCTACTAGAAATTGAGAATATTTCTTATCTCGACAGTTCGAGATTTTTTAGCATCATACCCATCTAGAATAGAATCAATGAGAAATACATACATATATATATAATGAGAAGAGTAGGAAGAATCCATCATGTCACCCTATTGTATCTAAATGAACACTAATACTCAGGAAAGATTCAGCGTGTCAAGGAAAAAATCCAAGATGAATAGGTCCTTGAAGGCTTCCCAAGTGAGAGGCTCACATCATCAGAAATATCATACAAGTCACCACCAATGCCTGGAAGGTCCTTAAAACATGAAATCTAAAATATTCACCTTTATATTTATTATTTTTATAATTAGTTGAAATATTATATTGATGATATCCTACCACTCCTCAATATCTAGTTTCCTTCCCGTGATTTTAGTTAATAGAGGATGTGAGAAATAAAAATCTATGGTGTATTCTACAATTGATCATGGTGAAAAAACACCCAAATGTAGTGGGCCAATACCTTCACCAATGGAATGTGAGGGGGGAATTTTCTAGGGAACCATCCAACTCAAATGGATGTAAAAAAAACATATATTATGAATAAATCATGAAACACAAATAATTGTAAGAACACAAATAAATTGTACCTACCATATTGGATTTCATAACAGTTTTCCCAGGAGTCTACCCATTACCTAAGGTATACCCATACCAAAACTATCATCTGTCTCCAGACCTATATGTTATTCATAGTTATCATATATATTCTCAGACAACCTCTTGCTCGATTCTTCAAATTAATCCAAAATAAATATATCTCAAAACATCATAGACAAACAGATCAACCTCAAAATCCAATAAACTATCGTGAATATGTAGATACATTCAAGACCATAAATTAAAGAATTATTGTATATAATGATAATTGGAATAAAAAAAGGAATGTGAACCTACATTCCTAATCATAATGTACGAATGCACATGAATTATCATGAAAATAGCAACCGAAATACATTCCATGGTTACTCAAGGGTCTGTTAAACATGTGATGTCCAGAGACAAGGAAACTCCCATAACTAATCCCCATGGAGCTATCTCCTTAATAACATGTTGAAATAAATTCCTAAAATAAAATAATTTATTGTTCTCTAATACCATTTTTCACACCCCTGGTTAAACCACATTGCTTTAACTAAAGTTCCAAATGACCTCATGTGTGATTCCTAATAGGCAGGACTGCCTACTAGTAGTGGGGTAAAAAGTCCATCGTGGGGTAGAATATACCCTCAATATCAAGTCAAAAAAATTGGATAATAAATAATATAATGATTAGAGTATCTTTGAAAAGAAAATCAATATGATTATATTTCATACATGTATGCATTAACTACAATTGTTGAAATTCATATAATATTATAAAATTTAGATAAAGACATAAATAAAAAATTGGTTTCCTAAATTCAATCCTAGTCCACTACCATCTCAATGCACCACAACTTGAAAATACACCACCAGACACTTTCCTATCACAATATCCTTAGTTGTGAAATTTACAATTAAACCAAAATGATCGATTGTGGTGTGAGTGAAAGAATCACCTGGACTCACAAAATGTGTTCACACTAACTGTTCTCAAGAATATTTTTTGTATTCCATGGTAATAATAATTAAATAACAAGATTAAAAAAATAAATTCCATAAATATGTTGTTTTACACGAACCATCTTCCATAAATCACAACAACAAAAGCATTATCTATGTTCTAAAAGGATAATCATAGAATATAATGTGATAAAGAACAACCCACTAGGCCCATAACATGTCTCTATAAAATTTGAAGGCATTGAGTTTGATCATGTGCCGGAATTGTTATGTTATAGCTTCATCATAAATCGAGCGTACAAACCATCATACCATATTTATGGTTTGTTTCATTCCCACAAGTTGTAATTCCGCTAACACACTAGCTCAGGTCATGTCCTGAAACCATCAGGCCCATACTATGGGCTCATGCTTATCATCTTCATCAATGCTTCTCATGAACACACCTCCTCCATAGGATAAAAAACATAGAATTATATACATGTATCATGTACAAATATCAATTTCCAATGTATAGTAATACATATAAAAGGTAGATCATACAAATAATTCATATAAATTTACCAATGGCATATAATTTTAATATAAAAAAACATGTGAGCATAATAAAAATGTACACATGATTTTTTATAAATAATAATGGAATAAAATATCACAATAGGTATCATGGAATACAGACACACACACCCACAAGTGACCACAATAATGAATAGAAATAATTTATTCAAAAAAAATATGTCATAATATGGAAACATGTGTAAAATTGAGACCCAAATGGTGTAGAACATCCTACCTCAAAGTCATAAAATTAAATATCATGTATAAACCAACATGTGTTATTCAAAAGTGTGAGTGGAAACCTCTATAGCCAATAACACATCATTATAGGCCTTATTATCAACGTTATCATCATGTCAATATTCTAGGTTTTGCATGAATCCCGAGAATGAAAAACCATTTAATTTACATAAGAAAAATATATAACATTTGGTAATAGTTTCTATCTCCATGATAATCTATATTAAACAACAATAATTCTTATTTCCCATCATCAAAATTCTATTTTATTTAATATGGAATAATTAAAATTCATCATGTGATAATAATTTTTCTTTCTATAATAATATGTTCAAGGTATAAATAATTATTATTATTAATATTTATATGTATATGTTATTATTATATATATATATATTTTTATCAATTTTATTTAAGGTGTCAGATAGATATTTTCACCAATCTATTATAAAATATTCCTTGGAATTATTAATTATATTTATATCCATCTTGAAAGCATCAATTAAACAGTGGAAGAATAAATAGATTCTAACATGTCTAGAAACATGGATATAGGACTTGTTTATGTCGAACAAGACATCATTGATCTTCTATAAGGGAACTCTCTAACTACTTCAACAAAAAGAAATATACAATAAAAGCCAGGATAAGTCATGTTTGTTCTTTTAAGAAAATATGTATATAGGTTTACACTATTATTACAATAAATTTAATATCATTATTTAATTATTATTTTAAATGATTCAATATAACATATTGATTAATTTCGTCTTTAAAAAGATTCAAAAAATTAAAATGAGTTAATGAATTAATATCCATGATTTTTTACATTCATGATCATCAAAATTGTGTTATAGTGGGAGAATTAAAAAAAATAAACACAAAAAGGGATTAAAACAAGATTTTATTCCAAAAAGGATGTTATATAAGGTATACATGTTTGTTCTCTTACAGAACTTATATTTCTCACAACAAGGGTAATATAATTAACTGTACACTAGTCACATACCATATAATTACATTTACAAGGATCTAGATTACATTCATTTAGCCTTAACAAGTCAAACCTACCTTTACACAACACCCTTAGGTAATCTAGTAAACATACACAACTATGCTTACACAATCTAGTTCTCTTAGATGTCTACCATTACATAGCTAACAACCCTTATGCATACCCTATATTTCCCTTACAAAAGTAGAGTAAAACCTAGGTTACTCCTTCTCATATTCCACCTTAACCTTATTCAAGTCAAACGTATCCTTACATAGTAGTATGTACCCTTACACAAGCCATCATTTTACCTTACACAGGGAAATAATACCCTTCTAATGTATGTGGTTACCAGTACATAGTGCATATACTAAAGTCTTACACATATAAAAAACTCCATTACCCTTAATCAAATAATGTAAATACTTTTTACCCCTAATAAAATCTTGAAAAAGTTTGTATTACCCTTACGTAAAGCCTTTTAACAAATCATTACCCTTGCATTACAACATAAAATGTAAGGGTATTTTTATTCAATAGATTATATACTAAAATAAAATAATTTTTTAACTAAAAAAATTGGTTTAATTATATTAAAAAACTTAGAATATTACATTATGAATTCAGGTAAAGGGTTTGATTACACAATTTCTACTCATTGGTTATTATAACACCCCATGTTTCCATGCTACAATTCTATTATAATAATACAATTGCTTGTGTTGAATGAAACATGGAGTTTTAACACACCACAACAAATCAAACTAGATGTTATGAATAGTAATGACCACCTCTTGAAATTTTATAAATTTTAATTTTTATAATTCTCTTCATTTTGGAATTCAGAATATCGAAATTAGCTTATGGTTTGTTTTTGGTATTTTTCTGAAAACATTTAATTTTTGAAGAAGAGTGGAAAACACTACATTTTGGTTTAAAAAGGAATTTTAATTTTAATTATTAGTTATTTTATTTAAATTTATATTAGTTAAAAATAGATAAATAATACTTATTTATGTTTAATGTAATTAAGTGGAGTCTTTTTATAATAATATTAGATATATAAAATTTTATTGATCTTTATACCGTCTATTACCCACCTTCTAGGCACATCTGAAAATTTTCATATAATGTAATTTTACGGATTTTTTGAATTGAATTTCAAAATTTTAAGAGACACTATTGACATCTATTAGAAAAATTTGGTTCAATAATATGGAAATAATTTTGGGTGAATAGTTTCTTTGGACTTTTATTCACCACTGTTAAAAATAAATAGTGAAATTAAATGTAAAAAATTGATATTATTATTACCTAACACATGTACTAATTATATTGGATAATTTTATTTCAACCAAAATAAGCCTTATGTATAAAATACGATCCTTTTGTTCCACATGTATTAGATAGGACATTTATAATTATTTTATTTAATGAATAGTTACATGTGTTAAATTCAAATTTTAATAAATAAAACATTTTTAATAAAGGGATAAACATAAGATAAATTCAACTATAAATATTAATTAGCAATTAAAAAATAATTCCTATATAATAGAACTTTATTTATTATATTTAGACATTAAATAATTAACTTTTTTTATGACAAAATGATGATGGAGTAGTTACCTTATTTCTAAATGATTAAAATATTGATATTTAAAATATACAAATAAATGTAAATTGAGACTTTTGTTGAATTCCAAGAATTTTATAGGTTAATATTAAATGTTAGGGTTTATTAAATGATTTTTTTCCAAGTAATCCTATTTTTAGTACATTAACAAAAATCAAATACTAAATATTTTAAAAAGTGACATAAATGAGTTTTTAAAACCAATTCTATATTATTAATTAATATAATATTCCTAAAAAGTTAAGGTTCAGAAAAAGTTCTTTGATAAGGTTATATAAATCAATAATTAACCACTTGGGGTTCTCTTGGAATTTAATACTCTTATTATTAACCATAGAATATAATAATACATGTATAGATGGTAAAAGTTAAACTATTTAACTAGGAGTTAAATCTAAAATATAAGGTTATCATGGTAACCTAATCCTATCTAAAACCAATTTATTGAGATTTTTTCATCCCTTCATCACCATATAGTCGTAATTAATCATTTTCAAGACAATATAAACTGAATATTATTGTATAATAAAATAATATTTCATTCTTTTCTTAATGTGACCCTCACCTCTCTTATAAAAAGGTACATCCCAATATCTCAAAATCACACCTCAAAAGACATTTTTCTCAAACAATACCTTCCATAATATCCTCCCAACAACCCTCCCATCAAACTATAGGCCTTACATTGATCATTAAGGCAATCTATGTAGCACTTTTGATAAATTAAAAAGAAAAAACCCAGAGAAGTGGTAACAATTTTACCACCTCTTTCAATGTTCATTAATTCTCCCACTTCCTCATTCTATGTTATTCCCATATCAAAATAATAACTCCAGTAACTTATAAATATTTTGATGTTATTATAAATATTTAATGACCATATTCATTATTCTATCCATCCTGTGAATAACAAGTCACCATACGTGTGTAAGTACGGCGTACAGTCTACACGTCGTGGTGTAGTTTGTTATACAAACACTCCATTTTTGGATGGGTATAATAATGAGTATATATAATAAAAAAACATTAATATAACATGGTAAGGATTTTGTATATATGATATACCATCCAATTACATACGATTTCACCTTCAATAGATTGGTATTGTCGCTCGTGCGTACGTACAAATTATTGTCTCCATGAATGGGATGAGATTCATTTCTCATCGTAACCATTCATGGATTAATTTCATTTTATGATTAAAAAATAATGTTTATGAACACAATATAAATTTGGATATGAATCAAATATATATTATCTATAACAAATATGTTTTACGTAACCAAGAATATAATGGAAAATGAATTAGTTAACACCCTAAACAATGATAATACAGAAATATTATAAAGAAACCAATATTATAAGATCATATATGATATCAAATTAATGTATGTGGTTATTGTATAATTTAATAACAATAATTTAACTATTATTCGGGAGGTTAACATACCCTCATCCAAGTATTAGTACTAGTTAATGGTTAATTCTACAATTTCTTCATTATCTGAGATTGTTTATACGTGAGTATCTACAGGGTCCTCTTTATCATCCACATCTGTGTTTTAATAAAAATATATTTCAAAACATCTTTACTATTTTATAGAATTTGGGTTAAATTCATTTATAACCTTTTTTGACTTTTTATAGAATGATTATAAAGTAATCTTTACGTTGTATTCCAAACTAGTACCTTTATGACATTTTAAACAAATTAAATAAAGAATTTTTTTTAACTTATACGGTGAGTGTGGATATTTCCCACCATTATAAAATCAACAAATATTCCCTTAAAAGTATATAAGAATATTTTCTAAATAAATTTTTTCCTTTTAAATTATGTGACTTATAAATTATTTCGAAATAGATTGATATATTTCTCTCAAATGGTTGTGATTTCAGCTATTTCAACATCCTGTGATGGATTTTACCCATGGTTGAAGTTGATTTATTATGATACCATATTACACATTGTATTGAAATTTTTCTGATATGTTAGAATGTGGGTGTGTTATTTTATTAACATTCATGGTATATAGTTAAATTATTGACATTTTGTATTTATTTTTAATACGATTGTTTATATTCTGTTTCTACCTTTTCTTATGAGGAATGTATTTGACATAGTAAGTGATGGGTGGTGCTCGCTATAGCTCCTTGATGCATGAGAAGGTCTCATTAGAAAATCTAGTTTCTTGGAACAAAGCCATTAAAAAATCTAATTATTATTCTTGGCACATGGCCTTGACTATGTGTTTATGAAGTTTGACATTATGCATTCCATCGTTATGAAATTCCCTATTGATATTGCTTGCGATTATTCAACTAGTACAATATCTATGTGAATAATTAAACGGAAATATTTGATTTATATTTTCTACATTATTCTGAATATTATGTTCAAAAAGATTATGTTTTAGTCATATACATTTCATTAAATGTTTATGTTTAGTTATGAATGATTCTGATTTATTTTTTTTCCTTATTTAGCATCTGAGATCACCATTTTCTTTGTTTTGTTTTTCATAAGATGTTAAGAAGTATTTTATGGTTGACCAGAAGCGATAGGCAATGAGAAATATGTGTTTTCAAATGGGATGAAATGTTTTTGTTTTTTTATCTCATGATGTAATGTAAAACATATGTTTGTATCTTGTACATCGAAGGCTACTAAACTAATTGATATTTAGGGACTTGATCCCTTGTGATTATTCCAATGTTATATAATAATGAACCTACTCTAGGTAATTAGGGTTGGGTTGTTATAGTTGGTATCAGAGGAAGTTTAGTACAATCTATGGAATCTAGATTTAGAAAAACATGGATTAGAAAACATTACCCTAAGTTAAATGTTGAGGATTAGTATAAAATAACTTTTTAAATTTTTGTAATTTAGAGATTTTATGAGTTTTTAAATAAATTCATCCCTTTCTAGATATGAGCGGGTAGTTGTAGCTCTATAAATGATGTACATAGGTGTAAAAACTCTGAAAAAGGAGTTTCAGTCTTGACCTGGGGTATCTGGGTACAAGATAATGGGTCTTGCTGCACAATTGGTTACGACACTACCAGGGGAAATGCTTAGGATAGTTCACATTTTCATTATAACCCATTATGAAGTATTTATGAGTAGGTACCACCTTAAAGTAATTTTTTTTATGATTATGGATTATATTAATAAATTGTTCAATTTATGTGAAGTGTATTACATGTTTTAAATTATGTATTGCGATTCATAAACTAATATAGTATATGACATTGTTTAGAAATGGAGCCTTATGGGAGGAATTGAAATTGAATCAACGCACATAATCCATGTAACGATTTCCCTACGACCTAAGATAATTATAGTGGAGCTAGTGATGAAACTAGTGCAGATCATCTTATCACCATAATGGGACAACTCACTCATGTTATGAATAAAAACCTTACCTGTATGGAGCACCCCAATCCACAACACGGAGGATCAATGTCCGACATATTAATGAAGAAACAACCAAAAACATTAAATGGGACTACAAATCCATTTGTAGTTGTGCGATGGATATGTATTTATAGATAATATTTTTTTCTTTGGGGAGTAGTGAATGGGAAAAGTTATCATGGAAGATTATCTCCACACAAGAGATACAGAATAATGGAGGTCATTATTTAAAAATAGAAAGGAGGATGAAGAAGTATAAAATATGGATTTAAGGGAGTTTAAAGATCTTTTATTTGAAAAATTCATTCCTCGAGACCATCATGTGGATATTGAAAGAAAATATCTGAGTCTAAGGTAAAATGAGGATGAAAATGTTTCAAAGTATGAGGCTAACATTGCAAAGTTGGAAATGCATGCACAATATTATATACATAACCCAAGGAGTAAGATTGATCGATTATTTTATGGGTCAAAACCATTTCTCCATTTAGCATTAGTCCCACAATCTTTCTTGTCATACAGAGATATAGCCTCATGTACAATCATGATAGATAGTGAATTCTCTATGCCATATGGCATTAATTCAATGCAAGGAAAAAAAATCTGAAAAACACAATGGAAATGGGAATATGGGGAAGATGGGATAATTTTAATATTCTTCTTGAATTTAATGTTGGATGAAACACCATGGTATTTTCCTGAAGGGAATGAGAGTCTGTTACAATAGTGGTGAAAAAGGCCACTGGACTTGTAATTGCAAGGGAATGAATGAGGATGTCAATGTTGAATGAAGATATTGTAGAGAAATGGGGAATTATTCAAATAAATTTCCTAGGATCTAAGGAAACATAACTATGAAAAGGCCAAGAGAGAAAGACCAAGCTTATGTGGTCACTACTGCTAAGGTTTAATCTCTAAAGGACATGGTGGTAGGTAATTTAATGGTTTCCATAAGCATAGCCAACGCATTATTTGATTTTGGATCATTTCATTGCTTCATAACATCCTAGTTTGCTACGAAAATTAGATACATCCACTTTGATTTAACATGGGTTTTTTTGTCAAAACTCCTAAAGGATGTATCATTGCAACAATGTTTTGTGAATAAATAACCATTAGGGCATATAAATGTTCTATATATGTTGATATTAACGTCATCCCATGATTGAATTTGTATAATCCTCGAAATGTATTGTATTTCATACCATGATGTGAAAATTTACTATTAGAAGAAGGAGGTTACAATTTTTGATAATGATAAATATTACCTTATCATTAGATCAGAAACATCACCTTTTTATTCTTATTGAGATCCACCCCTAGTAGATCAACTAAATTCAATTATTGGGGAGGAAGATAATGAAATAACTATGGGTGGGGAAAATAATGTTCAAATAGAGGATGTACCTATTTTACAAGAATATGTTGATGTGTTTCCAGAGGATTTACTTGGTCATTCTACAGAACGAGAAATTGACTTTTCCAATGATTTAATTCGTAGTTCAAATCCCATATCAAAGACCCCTTAATGAATGGCCAATGTGGAATTAGTGGAACTAAAGATACATCTATAATAATTGAGTAATATGAGATTTATTCTCTCTAGTGTTTCTCCATGGAGAGCCCATATTCTTTTAGTTAAGAAGAAATATGGATCAATGAAGCTATGAACTTACTACGTGGAGATCAATTCTATAACAATAAATAACAACTATCCCCTACCCTGCATTGATGATTTTTCGACCAAATTCATAGAGCTCAATATTTTCCATAGATTTAACTTCGATCTAGATATCATTAGTTGTGTGTGAAGAAGGAAGACATTATGACAACAGAATTTTGAACTACGTACGAACATTATGAGTTTATAGTAATGCCTTTTGGACTGACTAATGCACCCTATGTTTTCAAGGATCTAATGAATAAAGATTTCAATGAATATCTCCATGATTTTTAAGTGGTATTTATTTATGATATCTTGGTATAATAAAAAAATCTACAAAGATCATGAAAATACTATTCTGAAAACCATCAGATGAAATGTATTATATGGGATGTTTATCAAGTATGAATTCTAGCTTCTGGAAATTTCTTTTCTGGGCCATATTGTCTCTATGGATGGAATATCTTTTTATCCTTCAAAGACAAAGGCAATCCATGAATGTCCTGCCACGATGAGTATAAAATAGGTATGAAGTTTTATTGGTTTATAATTTTTTTATCGGCATTTCATCCATAAATTTTCCCGACTGGCAAACCCAGTAACAAAGGTGACACATAAAGGGGTTAATTTTTTTTGGGAAAAATAATGTGAATTTTTTTTTGAAGCACTAACGAGAAGATTATTCAATGCTCCTATCTTGATTCTACCATCAGGAAATCATTTGTTTGTAATTTACAGTGAGGCATCAAAAAATGGACATGGTTGTGTCTGTATGCATAATGATATAGTTCTTGACTATGCATCACAATAGCTAAAAAATAATGAAAAAAGCTGTGACACTCATGATCTTGAGTTAGTAGCTGTAATCATTGCATAGAGTAATTGGAGAAACTATCTCTAAAGTGATAAATGTGAGATATATACCTATCACAAGATCTTGAATTATATTTTCCAACAAAAATCGCTCAATATGAGGTAAAGGCCATGGTTCGAGCTACTAAAGGATTACGATTTCACAATACACTAACACCCGAGGAAGGAAAATATGGTGGCCGATGCTTTGAGCATAAAAAATCATAGTGTTTTGAAAGAGATGGGAGTTTATAGGGATTTTATGTTTATTGATGCAGTAATGATGGATATGAGAATAACCATTGAAGGTAAAACATTAATACTTTTTCAAATGGTTTCCAAACCTACATTTCTAGAAATGATAAACATTTCTCAGACTGATGATGAGGAGTTTTGAAAGAAAATTTATGATGTGAATGATGGGAGATTGATTGAATTGAATTTTGAAATTTGGGAAGAGACTTTGGGTTCTAGATATACCTGATCGAAAAAGGGAATTTTTGGATGGTGCTCACGTCTCCAATATCTCTATACACCCTGGTAGCAAAAATATATATACAGATTTGAAGGAACCTTTTTGGTGGGATAACATAAAAATGGATATTGATAATTATGTTTCATGATGTATGGTTTGTCAATAGGTATAGGCTGGAAGACAACATCCTAGAGAAGTCATGCAACCTATTCCCATTCATGAGTTGAAATGGGATGATATTACTATGGATTTTTTATGGGGCTACCAAAGACTCCTAAAAGGAATGATGCAATATGGATCATTGTTGATCGCCTTTCCTTATCATCAAATTTTATTGATATAAAAGAAGATTTACCACTTGAATGTTTCACAGGAATACATATTAATGAAGTTGTAACAATTAATGGAGTACCCCTATCGATTGTTTCTGATCATGACCCCCATTTTACATTGAGAATCTAGAAAATTATTCAGAAGACCTTGGATTCTAAACTTCATTTGAGCACTTCCTACCACTCCCAAAATGATGGACAATCAGAATAGACTATTGAATCATTAAAAGGCATGTTGAGATTTTCCTCACATGATTTTCAAGGAATGTGGGATCATTATTTTCCTCCAGTAGAATTTTCCTAGAACAATAGCTTCCATTCATGTATTTAGACGGCATCATATGAAGCTCTATATGGAAAGAGATGTCACCAACCCCCATGTAGTGATGATGTTGTTGAAAGAAATAACATAGGCCCCGAACATGTTGAGGAAACAATAGAAAATGTGATGTCAATCCAAACCCACATCAAAGCATCTCAATATAGGAAAAGGTCTATGCCAATAACCAAATGAAGGGTTTGGAATTTCTAGTAGGAGATCATGTTTTCCTGGTGCTATCTCCCTGGAAATGTGTTATACATTTCATAAAGAAGGGGATATTGATTCCCATGTATACCAGACATTTAGAAAATCTATAATGAAATGGAGTTGTAGCTTATTGTTGGGAAATGCAACCAAGTATGTCCAATGTTCATGATGTGTTCCACATATCACTTTTTAGAAAATACAGGCCCGACCCAAAGCATTTACTCACCTATGAAGAAATAGAACTGGAACCTGACTTGTATTATTTCGTAGAAACTATCCTATTTTTTGATACCATAGAACAAGTGTTGGGAAACTAGACGACTCATCTAGTGAATGTTCTATGGAGAAACAATAAGATAGAAGATGAAACTTGGGAACCCATGGTACACATAATAAAGAACCACCCATATCTTTTTGTATAGTAGTATTATAGAAATTTTGTGGAAAAAATTATTTGAATGTGGTAAGAATGTAACACCACATACTTCCATGGTATGCTTCCCTTTGAATTATACAGTAGCTAGAATTTTACGCAACTTGGAGTTTTAACACACCATGACCAATCAAACTGGCCGTTATAAATAGTAATACCCACATTTTTAAATTTTATAAATTTATTTTTCAAATTGGACTTCATTTCTGAATTATGACTATAAAAATTAGATTAGGGTGAATATTTGGTATTTTTATGAAAACATACAATGTTTGATGAATCGTAAAAAACACTAAGTTATTTTAAATAACATACTATTTTTTAAATAATTAGTTATTTTATAAAAATTTATATAAGCTAAAAATTGATACATAATAAATTTTTTTGATCAATGTAATTCAATGTTGTCATTTTATAATAATATTATATATATATAATTTTATTCATCTTTTTATCACCTTTTACTCACATTATAGGCACATATGAAAATTTGAATAAAACATAATTTTACCACTGCTGTAAATTGAATTTAAAAAATCTAAAAGACATGTTTGACATCAATAAGTAAAATGTGGTTCAATAAGATTGAAATATTTTTTGGTTAATAGTATCTTTTGACTTTTATTTACCACGATAAAATGTAAATAGGGAAATTAAAGGTAAAAATGATATTATTATTACCCTAAAACATGTCCTATTTTTATTGGATAAGTGTATTTAGACCAAATTCAACTTTAGGAATAAATTATGATCTTTTGGGTCCACTTGTAATAGAGTAAGACATTAATTATTATTTTATTTAAATAAGAGTTGAAAGTGTTAAATTCGATGTTTAATAACTATACAATTATTAATATACTATTATACATAATATAAATTCGATTATAAATGTTAATTGGAAGGATAAAATTATTTCTTGTGTAATGGTATTTTGTTTATAAATTTTAGACATTTAATAATAAAATTTATTTACGACCGAATGATGATGCAGTAATTCCCTTATTATTGAATGATTAAAAAATTGATATTATAAATATCCAAATAAATTTAAATTGTGACTTTTGTGGAATTCCAAGAATTTAAAAAGTTAATATGACATGTTTGGGTTGATTAAATGATGTTTTTTCTAAAGTAATCATGTTTTTAGGACTTTATCAAAAATCAAATACTTAATAGTTTCAAAATTTACATAAATGAGTTTTTAAAACAAATTCTTTATTATTAATTTATATAATATTACTAAAAAAATAAGCATCTTCCAAAGGAAATTTATAAGGTTATATATTTCAATAATTAACCCCATGGTGTTCTTTTGAAATTTTATTTTAAGATTATTAACCTTATAATAAAACAATAAAAGAATACATGGTAAAAGTTAAACTATATTACTAAGAGATAATTCTAAAATAGAAGGTTATTATGGGGACATATACATGTATAAAACCTATTGCAGGAATTTTTTTTACCCATACATACCTTATCCTCAAAATAAATCATTTTGGAGCCATTATAAACTGAATATGATTGTTAATATAATAATATTTCAGGATTTTCCTATAGTGACCCACACATCTTCTATAAAAATGTATGTCCCCTACTCTCAAAATCACACCTCCATATCCATTGGGATCGGCCAAACCTTCCAAAAAATCCCTCCAACTACCCTTCCATAGACCTATAGGCCTTATAGTGATCATAAATCCAACCTAAAGAGCCATTTTTATCAAATCAAGAAGAATCACCCGAAGAGGAAGTAATAATTTCACCAAATCTTTCAATGTTTTTTCTTCTTACACTTCCTATTTCATTTTTATTCCCATACAAAAATAATAACTCTAGAAATGTATACATAAAGTTGTGTTATTATAAATATTGTACAACCATATTCATTATTATATCCATCCTATGAATGACAAGTCACCATACATGTGTACGTATAACTTATGGTCTAGACTTCACGGTGTAGTTGGATATTCAGACACTTCATTATTTGGATCGGTATAATAATGAGTATAAATGATGTAAATAATAAATATAACACATTAATAATGATGTTATATTATATACCATCAAATTACATACAATTTCACCATCAATAGAATGATATTGTCACATGTACATACATACATATTACTGTCTCCACGAACGTGATGAGATTCATTTCCCATTGTAATCATTCAAGAATAAATTTAATTTTATTATTAAAAAATAATCCTTAAGAACACAATATCATTATGTATATGAATCAAATACATATTATCCATAAAAAAATATGGCTTACATTACCCATCATATAAAGGAAAACTAATCAGTTAACACCAGAAACAATGATACTACCGAAATATTAATAATAATTAATGTTAGAAGATCATATATGATATCATATTTATGTATATGGTTATTGAAAAATTTAATAACAATGATTTAACTATTATATACGATGTTGAAATACCCTCGACCAAGTAAAATTATAAGGGAGTGGTTAATTCTAAAATCTCTTCATTTTATGATGTTGTTTATACATGAGTATCTACTAGGACCTCGTTATCATCAACATCTGTGTTTCATAAAAATGAATTTCAAAACATTTTTACAATTTCATAGACTAGGGTATAAATTCATTTATTCCCTTCTTTTACTATTTATATTATTTTAATCAAGGAATAATTCTGTCGTTTTCCAAACAAGGTCTTTTATTAACTTTTCTTCAACATTAAGGAAAGAATGGTTTTTTAACTTATATGGTGAGTGCAGATATTTTCCACAATTATAACATCATCAAAGATTCCCTTAAAAGAATATTATAATATTTTAAAAATAAATGTTTTCTTTTATAATTATGTGACTTATAAATTATTTCAAAATATAAAGAGATATTTTATCAACTAGTTTGGTTTCATCTATGTAAAATTTCATTGGTAGATTTTACACTTGTTTGAAGTTGATTTATTATGATATAATCATCCATATTGTATTGCAGGTTTTGTGATATTTTTGACTTTGGATGTGTTATTTGTATACCATTCATTGTTTATGGTTAGCATATTAACATATTGTAAGCTATTTTTAAAACGAATGTTTGAGTTATGTTTCATCCTTTGATATGAGGAATGAATTAGACATACTAAGTGACTAGATTAGCCCATTATAGCTCATAGATGCATCGGTAGGTCTCATGAGAAAAACTATTGTCTTGTCACAAAGCCTTTACACAATCTTATTTTTAGTCTTGGCATGAGGCCTTGACTATGTGGTTATGAAGTCAGGATTTCTTCATTCCATCATTATGAAATTGGAAATTGATATTGCATGTGATTATTCGAATAGAAAATATCCATGTGAATAAATGACTAGAATTATTTTATTTATATTTTCCATTTTATTTTGAAGACTATGATTAATAGGGATATTTTTTAGTCTTATACATTCTTTTAATGTTTTTACTTGTTTATGAATGTTTCTGTTATATTGTTATCCTTACTAAGAATCTAAGCTCACCCATTTCTATGTTTTATTTTTTCTAGGATGTGAAGAAGTATTTTATGGATAACTTATAGGGAGAGGCTAAGGGATATATGTGCGTTCAAAGGGGAATTTTTTTTTGGTTTTGTCTCATTATTTAACATAAAACTTCTGTTTTTTTCTAGTACATTCAAGGCTACTAAATTGATTTGTCTATTGGGACATGATCCCTTATGATCATGACATTGTTATGTAATAACACACTGACTCTAGGTAATGGGGTGGGGGAATTATAGTTATACATATAATTCATTAACTATGTTATTATAATATTTTGTGTGAAAATAACTCAAACTTTATTCTATTTTATTTACACTTTTTGTGTGAGTTTTTACAATTGTTAGACATAATCTATTTATTGATTAATTTTAGCCATAATGATATAGTCACTATAAGGATTATTCACCTCAATCACATTTTATTCAGACATATTTCATGTCCTACACCATTAGTTAGTTTTATTGTTTACATACAACCCATTGATTCAATTTTTACACAAAAGATCGTGTAATTTTTTGGATTTTCAAATTCATGTCATATTCTTGTGTTTAATTACTATGGATTTGAACACTAGAAAATCCAAAAGGGATTTATTTTACAATATCATTTATTATCAAGACTTTTTATGTTCAAGGTTCTTTTGGGAAAATATAAATATTATCCAATCATAATTTCTTATGTTTAGAACAATTACATTCAATTTAATCATTTTGGTAATGAAAATGGCTGAAATAAAAAAATTTAAAAACTGTACATATTTCTACTTTGTTTTATAAAATATTTCATTTATATCTATAATTGATTTTGAATGTTTTCAATGAATGTTTGTAATATTATAAAATGATTTAATGAAGTCATCTTTACCAATTTAATGATTTATGTAATATGTTTTAAAATAACTAATCTTATCATTTTATAAATGATATTTTTTACCAAATTTGTGAATGAAATAATTTTTATCACAAACCGAATGAATGGATTTCCCCCATTCATAACTATTTATTGATTTGATTCTTAAATTAAATGTTTCCAAGTATATTTAAAAAATATATTTCTAACTATTTTGTGGGTTTTTATTAATTAAAAATTATCAAGGAAAAAAATTCTATTTTACTATATTTTCAAAGAAGTATTTTCAATGTTCTTCTAATGGAGTATTTATATTGGTCAACATACATTAATAATTTAAATCATTTTTTCTGTATGTCATCATCCATTATTATCATTGTTTTTTCTTATATATCTTATGATGATTAGTTTATGTATATTTTCATGAAACAAATTTATTTTCAACTGCTAAAACAATATATAAAGGAATGAATGTTGATTTTAAACTTGTGAAAAAGGAAAATAAAAGAGACCTAGTGTGCTATTGACGTATGGTGCATAAAAGGTATTGATTTTAAAGGGTGATATATATATATAACAATATGGCAGGTGATCTAGGTATAGATTATTTTATGGGTGATCCAGATGGATCCTTCTAATACAGTATGATATTATTTTTATCATTAAATAGGAAAATGAAGGATCCCGCTAGGGGGGGTTTCACCTGTAGATTTTACAGGTCTCTAATTATTTTTAACACGATTGAACATAGAGGTTGTTGAAAATGTTCAAACATACCAATATTTCTCTCTATTATTTCAACACATTTTAACGGTTCCATTTTTTTTTTACATCACTTGGAATTTGATTATTAATTATTATTACTCTTGACACTATTATATATGTGTGTCATGTAAAAAGATTAATAATCATGTTTTCCTGTATGAATTTTCTTATGTAATTATCATGAATATTGAATATGATCTTATACACATATTCTCATTTTTAACCCAATGAATATATTCTCTTTTTAATGCCTATATTTACCCATACAAGGCATTTTAGTTCAACGTTCTTCTATTTCTTCTCCCCAAGGTAAAAATAAATAGGTTAAGTAATTTAATTATTTAAGGATTTCATGTCGATGATGATGAATACTTAATGAGGAATAAGAAAAGATAAAAAGTGTCGAATAAATTCTCCATTAATGACATGGGTATTCTTATGGAAGAGTTTTTAGTAATTTTTAAAGACTCTAAACCTAAATAGTATTTGGACATGTAAGTGATCCAATATTTTTGAATGAAGGTGTTTGTTTTCTATGACTAAAATTGTGTCGTGAATATTGTAATGAATATCATAAATGTAAAGATTATGTTATTATAAATGGATCTTGTATTATATTTTTGTATTTTTGTACATATTATGACAATTGGGAATTGTTTTTCCATGGGTTCACTTGTTATATTGTTTTTATTGTGTGTTTATGATTGGTGAATTATTATGGGTTTTTTGGGTATCAATATGGTTTGTGAATCAGAAATTATGTATGTGTTACAACAATGGGTGAGAGGATATGTGGTGATTTATGTGGAATGAGGGTATGGCTAGTAATAATGGGATGTAATGTTTTTGTGGTAACTGTGGGGTCCATTGGCTAATGTTAATGTGTAGTTTTGTGGCAGTTCATTTATGGTTGTGGGGATGCACTATAAAATCATGGTGGATATGGAATGAGAGTAGAAATGAAGAATATTTTATTATATTTTCAATAAATATAAAGTTTCTATATATTTTAAATAAATTAACAATAATATCAATGAATGGGTAATAGCTGGACTAAATAATGGCGATGGTTAAAAAATATATCTGTATTATATATGGAATTAAATTGAATATTGAATAAAATATAGATAATAAGAGTATCTATGGAAATTTTTAAACAATATAACTAAATTATAATACCGAATTTATCATTGTAGATTAATTGTCTCAAATTTATCATTGGTTTGTGGTATAGAACTTCATTATGATGGTTGTGCATGGAAGTTATAGTGTGGGGGTTGTGATGTGTGTTTATGTGCTATTTTATAATGAACCATATATGTTGATATATTTTTTTGGATGTATTATATGTATGTCTTCCTTGTAATTTCATATCCACCTCATGTGAGTAGGATAACCATACTGATGCAAAGATGTTTTTATATTGGATGTTTACCCTAATATCTTGGTTAATGGAAGAATGGATGGGCAACTACTTCTTCTAACCTACTCAAAATTCATAGTGTGGTATGAAATGTGATATATCATAGTAGTTTTAGGAATATGTGTTGTAATGTATTAATTATATAATGATCGTTATACTCAATAATAGGATATATAGATAATGTATAAAAAATAGATATTTTCATGTGTAGTAATAGTGTGGGGTGAGGTTAATTTCCTTCAAGTTAGTGATACCATACTCAGAGGTATATATAAGGAATATTTCAAGGGTATTGATGTTTTTGGGATGCAGATATATTGTTTATTGTGGTGGTGTAACTTTTATGGTGATGAATATATATATATATATATGGTGTATGTCATTACTGTTACATGAGATGTTGTATATTGTAGCACTATTGTAGAATTGATTGGGGGTTCTAGGAAATAGGTCAATGGAGAGTGAGAGCACCAAACTAGTGTGAAAGGGTTTTTGGGTTACCGAATCGATATATTACATTGATTTAATGTTATTATATTTAGATATTATATTTGGGGACCGATCCTTGGCGAGGATGTATGATAGTTGAATTGTATTAGGTTAGTGTGCATTTGATTGTTTATTCATTATGTAATAGTTTTCTTCTTCCAAATTTTCATGTATGGTATTTAAGAGGATCCAAATGGGTATACATGTATACTCACCCCTCTATATATAATTTTTTTATATATTCTATTGGAGATTTATAGATATGATTACAAACTCAGAGTTTGGATTTGTGGGTCAAATTTCAGTAAAAGATTTTATTTTGGTGTTTTATATTGGATACATATGTTCATATGAGATTTTAATTAATTTTTGGTTATGATAGGATTTAAGGTTTATTTTTATCAGGTTTTTGACTAGTGGTTTTCTTATCATGATCATGTGATTTATGATGTTAATGTTTCCCATTTTCATGACTAATTCCCTCAATGCAATACATCAATCCAAAGATTATTGGGTGTTGGACTCGGAGGGCCACTCTCAAATTCATTGTAGTCCCAATAGGAGAACCAAATCAATGATGTTTGTGATAATCATTATAGATTATATCTAGGATTTTCAAATTATAGATCATGACTCATGAATTGAAGAATCGCGATATTGAGTCAAATTTTATAGGTATTAATAAGATTGAATATAATTATATCTATGATTTCATGAATTTAAGAGAATTTATATACAATAATATACTTATTCAATTCATTCATCAATGGATTAAAAATTATAATCCTATTAATTCATGAATTTTCAATAATATATTTTACATGGTGTTTTATCAATTTTCATGAATATTTAAAAAAAATTATTGAAATGAGAAACTTCGACTTATTTATTTTTATATAGACTATGATAATATATTTTAATTAGAAATTTGTTTGGAAATAGAGTTATATAATTATAAATTTCATTTTGATATATGAAATATAAATTTTTTGAAATTTTTATGAAATTTTGTTTTTCATGGAGAATAATATCATTGGTAAATTAATTTAAATCGATATGAAAAATGATATGAATTTATCAAGATTATATCAAAGGGTTGAGTAATTTTTTTTGAATTAAAAATTTATTTTTATTAGCAGTTTAATTTCTTAATAATTTAATTTGAAAGGTTTTATTTTATTAGAGGCACTATGAAGAGTAAAGACCTAGGCAAGGATAAACATATCATAATTAGTCAATATTATTTTTGTAATTTTTATTCTTGTTTCACATGAAATAGGGTATTATTATGTCTAAATTTCATTTTCATTTTTATTTATATAATTTGGAAGGTTTTTTCATTCTATATGGGAAACACTATCTTGAATTCATTACCTGATGAATTGATACTTATGAAATTATACGATAAAATACAAGTTTTTTTGTTTTTTTCATTGCCATTAATTTTTTTTTGAATTTATAATACATTGTAATTATTATAAATTTATATAAAAATATATTTTATACTAATTCATTCATATCTTGGTGTTTATTATGTTGAATTTTATATTTTGAAATAGAAGAAAATATTTTACCATTCATAGGTAGTGTATTTTGGGATGTTATGATTGGTGGATTATTTGTTTTTTAATCATATTAATTATACGCTCTATATTATCATAGATTTATTATTAATTCTAATTTATTTTAAATATGACATGGTTTATATATGGATATTTTAATTCTAATTAATAGAATTTATTTATTATTTTGGATTAGAATGGTTTTTCAATCCAAATAAAGTAATTAAGAAATATATGACTACATTACATATAGTAATTTCATTTATTTAATGTTTGAATAATTTTTCAGTTATTGTTTTTTAAGTATTGATGATAATTTGTAGCCTCTAGGGATTTAGGTGTGCACATGAGGTCGTGGTTTGATCTGTTTATATTACTAAAGAAGTTATCTATGAATGATGGTTTTTATTTTTTTAAATGAAAGAGTTGGTTAAGACACATGAACAATTTTTTAATGTAAGAACAATAATAAATTAATAATGCGGAATATCTATTAAATAATAAATGAAGGTATTTATTCAAACATGGAAACTATTTTTTTAAATATATATAAATAAAAAACGTATAACAATGGCTGAAAATATGAAACATTAACTGGCCAACATTAGAAGATTCTTATTTTAAAAATGAGTGATGAATTATTTTCAATTAAAGGTGTAGATAATTGTATTTAAGGAAATAAATCATCCAATATAAATGTATTGATTATGTGTGAGTTGAAGGAGATAATTTACATGATTTAAAGGATTAAAAAAGTGTATACTATCATGAATAAATAATCAAAATAAATTAAATTTGATCACATTTTTCTATTCAAAATTTCATAAATTCGTTAAATTATATAGATGAATTGAATATATCCCTTACTCAAATTAATAAATTCGTTAACTCATAAATGAAAAAATTTTAACCAAAAAGAATATTATTGAAAAAAATTTAAAATGAATTTTTTACACTGAATATATTAAAATAATATACACGTATAATTATGAAATATCGTTCCAAAAGGTTTTATAATTTCTAAGGAATATTTTAATGATAAGTTATTTTTTAATTTGTCTACATAGAATTGTATATTTTTCACGAAAAAAATGAACAACGAAATAATTACTTTGTTCAGTAGATTAAAAAATATCCACGGATATATTATAGTATTAATTAATATTACTTTCATCAAATTAGTATTTATAAAAATATATTTCTCTTGAAATAAATAAATTTATGAAACAATTCAAAAATATTAATGTTATAAATAATTAAAAAAATATTTATATTACTGTATGATTAAGACTATAATTAAAAATTATCTTACTCTTGATATTTTTTATTTATTTTTCATAACAATGAAGTATAGATACATAAATAATCTATGTATTAAATTTTTTGATAAAATATTTTCTATACAAATATTCAAATCTTGTTAGTAAGGATTTGTGCATTTGGGAACATAATTTTGAATTACTATGAAAACATTAAACACTCCTATATGATAAGGAATGTTATATTTATAGTGATGAAATTATATTTAATAAATTAATATTTACTGTTGAGTTTAATATGTAAATAAATTGTTGAATAGTAAATATATATTATAGAATTACTTATCTTCATTACATATAATTATCATTTTATGGAATATGTAAGACTATAAAAATTGTATAAGGGGTTTTTTGCAATTTAGTAATATAAAAAATGATATATGATCATCATTAGGTGAGTCGGTCTAGTGAATATATAGTCCAATAACATTTCCCAAACTCCAAATGGAAAATATCTTCAGGATTTTTCAGTGTGGGTTCTACTCTTTAAAAAAATAGTTTCTAAATTTAAAATGATAATATACTAAAAATTAAATCCATGACTTAGAAAATTATTTGTTTTAAATATGATATGTATATCCTTGGTGAAGACTATATAGTATCGTATATCTTATATTATTTTAAATTAAATTATAAAAATTGTATATTTCTAATGAAATATCATTTATCCCCTTAAAAATGTTCTCCCAAAACATATTACATATATCATGAAAGATTCAAAAAGTCGTGTCTTAAATATATAATGAAAAGCACATGTATATTTATATATCACAATAGAATAAAATGTTTCTATACAACATGAGTCCACAATAAAATAATAATGCATGGACCAAATTTTCCATAAATTATTAGACATAATTAGAAATAATAATTGTTATAAATATTGGTACAAATATTCACACATTACTTCAAAAAAATAATTTTAATATTCTTCCCCTAAACAATTGCATGATATTGATCACCACATAATGTTTACCCCGAGTTAAATCAGATAAAAAAATAAATTCAGGAATAAATTAATGTTATATGTATATTTATACCATTTAAAAATATTAAATATAGGTATAAATAGAATAATATGTTTTTCACCATGACCTGATTGTATATAAAATATTTTACGTTCTTATCTACTTGTAAATGATAAAAAATAAATTTACATATTCCTAAAATACTCATAGAAATTATGATTTGGATTCTATTGGAACAATATAATCGATCCCAAAAATTCATTTAAATGTTCCATATATCAGAAAAAAATAATCAAAATGGATTCACTCCTAAATATATCCCCTTATCCTCCATGTTTGGTAGAATTACACAGAAAATTTATGCATTGTCTTACATATATCCACAACATGGCTCTTATATGCACATTAAATTATATAAATATTATATTTGGATATATTTCTCAAACACCCTCTTCTACATTTTCATATATCCAAAAAATATACTTCTGAATGGAACACATTAAAATTCATCAAAATTCAATTCATTGATTGTAACTAATTCTTCTAGTTTAGTACTATAGTAGCCTCACCATTATACTTTTTTCCCGTGGATGGAAGATGATTATTACCATTATAAAATTTTATATACCATTTTACTGTCCATTCGATATTTATATTTTCATTCTACAATCCAAATTACATCATTAATTTCACATCTAACTTTCCCCAATTGTTATCATAAGAATAAAGAAAACATGAATAATGTTCATAATTCAGAATTATCATCTAATGAGATAATGCCTTTATGATTTGAAATAATTAATATATAACCGAAAATACTGTATATATATTTATTTATTTTTGAGTATTTTCACATTATGTAAGGAAAAATATTAATCTTGGAATACATCATTTCAAAAACATTATTAATATGCACAATTTCAACCACAATATATGTTTTTAATTTTTTTAATTCTACTTGAAAAAACATTAATTCATTCATTTTTGAAATAAATTATACATTCAATATAAATCCACAATATATCATAACATTTCTATATAAATTAATAAATATAAATCAAATTTAAACATTATAAAACAGTATTACTTTTAATATCCTTTCCAACTCCATTGTAACCTAATTTCCCAATTATTATTTCACCTATTTTGAATAAGTATATTTTACAAATGATTTTTTATGCCTTGTAAAAATTATAATTTTATTCTTTTAATTAACATTTATATATAATGTTAAAATAAAATAAAATAAAATATTACATCAATTATATTTATCAAGGAAGATAACTCTTGAAAACTGCACAAATTCTAGAATTGCATTCTTTGGATAGTATTTATCGATATATTGAAAATTATTATTTATAAAAAATATTCTATATTACGTTCACTTAGTAAAATATTTATTTCCATGTAATGGTTTTTTATATAAATATTTTTTTATCGTGTAGGTTTTATAAGAATCCTTGACATATTTTAATCACATTGATTGTCAAATCTAATTAGAAAAGGAAATTTTTCCACTACTCCCACATAGTGATGCTAAGATTATATCAATTTAATCTTTAAAATTACATTAAATGATTCAAATAATTAGCCTAATTTGTAATATAAATGAGAATATTTTTAACCATGGAGTTATAGGACACACATATGCCACTAGAAAAGATAACTGATCTCCTAGTATATTAAATATCTCTAACATATGTGGCTCAATTATTATATATATATGTGTGTGTAAATGAATTTTTTTATATGTTATAATATATAACATCCATAAAATTACCTTGTTTATATTGATAACACATTTTTACTATAATATGATGAGATTATTTACTAATTATTTTGAATCGTTAACATAAAATAAAAACATATACATTATTGATCAGGATATCTTATTATATGATAATAATGAAATAAAAAAATCCATTTTAACTTAATACAACCCCATCATCATTCATAGGAAATTAATAATTAATTAAAATAGTTTCCTTTCAACTCATTAATTTCCAGAACAATATAATTTATTCACATTAAAATATGTTAATGAGTAAAATAGTTATAGAAATATCATTTCATTTTTTATGATAAATGACTTCAACGACTCAAGAACATATTTATATTTTGGATAATGTATTTTTTATTTTTAACATGAAACTAAATTAATAATTTAATATTAGAAAACATTGAAATCAAAATGTTTTTTTAGTTACGATTTTAGTACATCATATGATTTTATTTCATTTAATATAAATATTCCATTTACTAACATTAAATTTTACAATGTATTAATAATTATTACTTAAATGAAATAGAGATTGTTAAATTCTTTTTCATTTCAAAATGAAAAAAAAACAAAAATTCGGATTTTAGTACTATTCTCATAGATTAATTTTTATCTATAACCCTTAATTTTTAGATAAAATAAAATTACTTAAACACCATTAAGAATAAGTTCATCAATATGTTCATTATAATATCATAATAAAGATCAATATAGAGTTCCATATGAAATATAATATTTTGGAGGTTATTTATAAAATTTATTAAAATATTTTTTTTGAAGAATTAAATGTAATATTGTATGCGAGTCGGAGGAGAAAATAACAAGTGTATGGTGCATGAAATTTCACCAAGTACCATGTGTATTAAAAACAGATTCAGGATGATAATTATTTTTCCTATAAACCCTAACTATATAGGTTATATTATTGAACTGTATTTTTTATTTATATCTAATTTTTTAAAATTTCCATCAACACATAAAAATTATATGTCTGTTTATTTTGGTTATTTATTGCAAAATCATAGTAGCCACTTCCAATTTTAGTGTATCTTTATTCCTTATTATATATTAATTTTCTACTTCTATTAATGATGATATATTATTACTCCATGGTAATATGATAACTATAAATTAATATAGATGTGTTTTTTCATAATCCCTCTACTAGATTTCATTTTTCTCCTTGAAGAAATGAAATGAATATTTCTTTTCATCATAAAAATATTCATAAATAATTTTTTAATCGTATTACCAAATGTTTTTATTTGATTTTACTATTGTTTTATAGACGAATTATCATTAGGTGGATCTAATATTTAATAAGATATTCTTTATCCAATCTTTCATTCTACTACCATTAAAAGTTAGATAATTAATCAAATCCTTCTATTATATATATTTTTGAATTACATTGGATGTCATGTATGTCATTCATTTGTTTTTATAATTGGGAATGGTATTTAAATTCAAGGGTGACTAATCATCTCTCATATATTATTGTAGTGTATTAGTAATGGAAATATGATTTTGATTAATGGAACTAATATAATAGATTTTCTAGGATGTAGAAATACAAGATATAAAGGTTTTTTTGAATCCTGATGTACTCACATCATATATATATTCCATTGGATGCATGTAAAAATTTTTTGTTTACAATATATATATTGGAGAGGCATCAATATAATATAGATCTATGGGTGTGTATTTAAGATCCATAAATGTATTATTTATTAATTTTTTTATAGCCTATTAAATTGTCTTACATTTTATTACCGTCCTTTTGGATCAGGTTAAATTAAATTTCATTTAATAGGCCTACGAGATAATGCCACAACATTGAGGGAGTGGGTCAAAATCACACTTTACTAGAAATGTTATCCTTAATTTTTTTTTCCAATCTATTTAGTGTATTGGATGATAAACAATACAAAAATTCACATGAAATAAGAAGACATCTAATGAGCCTACGACATGAGTTTTTACAAGTTTTTCACACAATGGTTATATATTAAATAACATTTGGTGTCCAAATAATGTGATCCCACTACCCAATTTCAAATAAAAATATTAAATATGGAATAATTCTTATTATCAGTTTCACTATAAGGTTTATTCTAATCTCTTATTGTTTCATAATTCACTTAAATGTATAAAACCATAGTTTTTTTATTGAGGACTCCACTATTGTTTATAGTTTCCTATGATATCATGGTCCTACTAATAATACCTTGATCCATTATATCTAGACATATATCTCTATATATTGAAATTTTTTCATGTGGTTTTAAAATTCATGAATATATTTTCTCAAGGCTTCAATTCAAAATAAAATTTTATTATTATATTGAGATCATCATCTAAAATAAAAAATACTAATTCCTAATGTCATTTTCTTCCAAGAGATGATAAATTTAGATTTATCACTTCATAATATGATCTAAAATAATTATTATCAATTAAACATTCTATATTACAACCTTCTCTCTTCCTTAATTTATTCCAAAACAATGGTTAATATCACTTAGACCCTACCTATATAAAACATGGATATAAAAATATAACCACCCCTTCCATATAAATAATATCTGTTTTCTAATAGCAGAAAATTATAAATCCAAAAATTCTAAAATGATAATTTCTATTATATTTAATCAAATTATATATTAGATCAAAATCCATGTAATGTTAACAAGAATTCCAAAGCATAAATATTTATACATAATTATTTTTTATAACTTTACATATAATTCATCTCAAAATTACCTCTCTCTCACCCATTATAATGTTATATATATAAAAATTTAATGGGAAAAAAACGTCAATAATACAGAATAAATTTTCTAAATAAATAATTTATTGTAAAATTTATATGAATAGGTTTAAAAAAACTCAAAAATAAAACAAATGATTTGATAGTATTAAGTCTTAGTGTATAGTTCAATATTATATTGGAAATCTCTCAATTTAGATATATAAAATGCTCCACCATTCTGAATTCAGTTGACGAGAGTTCATGAAATCCCTAAATCATCAAAATTCGTAATAATAAAAGGTATATTTAATCACTATCTTTTAATTAATTGGAAACATATGAATAAAATATGTTTTATTCAAGCTCAATGAATAAAATATAAATAACTCATGTCCCCCCTGAAAGGGAAAAACTTCTTCTATTATCTTGTTTAATAATAAAATAATAATTAAATTGTGTTTGTCCATATTTTCATGAATTTGATCCTAGTATTATTCCAAATTATCAAAATATGTAAAGGAATGGAATATGGAATGTATAAAAAATGTAAAATGATTTTAATTTTGAATGAACTATAAACCACAAACTTATATAATAGAAATAATCCTTATATAAGGTATTTTCATAGTATTTATATTTTGATCCATTTTTTGGGATATATTTTGATGAATTATTTAAATGTTACCCCATATCTTTAATCAGGTGATTCTTAATTTAAATATTATTTTACACTTAATTTAATTCAAAATATAAGTACAAATTTATATCATTTTTAAAATCACACACATTGACCAATTGATAGAAAATATACAACCCAGTTTCACTAATATGTTACTTGGTCTACGTCATTTGGGTTGTGGAAGGTAATTTTCTTATATACTCATATTTTTGGGCATAAATTATATATATTTTTTACATTATAGATCCCACAATTTCATCATCTTCTAATGAAGAATGTACTCCCCTAAAATAGAATTTCATTTTATAACGTCACAGGAAAATTCACATTACAATAGATAAAATGATATATAGGTAACAAAATCATAAATTCCTTAGTTAAGAGTTATTTTAACATTTTGAGATAACTATATTTGTTCCATATAATATGGATCCATATGAATATATTTTATTCATTCTAGAAGATTAAATTGAGGAATTATGTCCTGTCATATTTCTCCAAAGTTGAGTATTCTGTTAATTAGACTATTGAAAACCATTTTCAAAAGGCCCAACTTTGATCTATGAATCACTAAGAGGGGTTGAATTAGTGATATATTTTTCATTCATGATATAAATTTTCCATGACAACCATATCCTCCTATTGAAGATAGGTCACATTAATAAACCATGAACATTCACACATCTATATGAACTCATGTATTTATAAGGTTCACTACTCAATAATAGTTGTAATATCCTATGAATGGTTGGGAAATAATCTAATTCATCATAATTCAATAGAAAAAATAATACTTTCATGTTGATACAACAGGTTGGATATACCATTACGCTTATTTGGAAATACAATCCACACAACTGTAATGTTCCTAATGTTTGCACAAATTATATAAAACAAATTTGTAAAAAATATTGGGAAAACATCACCAATTGGTTGAAAAAAAGTAATTATACTTCCATATCAACTTCCAAATTCTTATTTTATCATAAAAAACTTCTTCTGTTTCCAACCCAACATCAGGTAAGAATTAACTTTTGAACATCGTAGAAAACATAGTATAATAACTCAGTATGGTTCCTCTATCCATTTTTTAGTCCAGAAAAAATATAAGAAAACAATACCCTAGAAAAAATTTGGAACAACTTAAATCAATTCCTAGAAACTATATTCTGATGGCTTGATCCAATATGGTACCCACATTCTTCTTATTCTGTCCAGAAAATATATTCATGAATGCTCTCTAGGAATACTTATTATCTCTTAAAATATAGTTATTGTTCACTATCTCTCTACACATGAACAATATTATATGTAAAAAAGTACAGTTTACTTTTTTCTATTTATAAATGATCAAATAGTGGTATAACCATGAATATAAAAGTATTTTCTTTCTTAAAAAATTATCCTGTAACTGAAACTTTTCATTCATTTTGAATATATATTTGAATTTTCACTACTCATTAACAATTCATTATTCTTCTGAAAACATCTTGATTCTTCTCAAAACGTATTCCTTCTCCAATATTATGAACAATTCATCATTTTGATATAATTTGTCATTTTGATATAATCTTCATTTTGATGACACATATGGTCAATCTATTTCTCATGACCCCCATGACATAAATACATATGAGCAAAAGAATATTCATTATGATGCTTCATACCATTTTAAATCAGAACTACTAATTCGGGTGATCCTTACCATTTTTAGGATCGACAAATTTTCATTCCAAAGCAACTTACCAACTAAAATACATAATATATTGAAACAATTATACCATAATCATAATTTCAATTTAATTAGTCTCTTATTTCTTTTTAAAAACCACATTGAAAATTATATAGGATGAAAATCTCTTTTTTTAAAGAATATAAGATGATTCTGAACAATTCACCTTTTCTTCAATTTTCAAAAACATTCTCATACCATGTCCTATAAAGCATGGTAGCCGATGATTTATCAATGTAAACCTCAATCGGATGGATTGGAATGTAGTTTCATATGATGAAAAAGTTTCAATTCCCCTATAATGAGTTAGTACCACTTATTTTATTATGAATCCTGACCAAATATTATCAAATTTGAACTTTTCTTTTTTGAAAATAAACAACAGTAATTATTTCAAAGGTGGCCAACAAAAAAACAAATCAGAGAGCCTTTTCCCTTGACCCAAAATCAAAATAATACATCTTGAAAGAAATGGTTGAATATATTTTTTTGTCATCCACTATTTGATATTTCCATGATTCTATTTGTAATATAGGGCCAAACGACTCTAATCTTATTAACCAATGTACCTCTAATGAATTGGTGCCATACCATTTCTGATAGATCACTATCATTAGTGACATCCTTCTTCTAGTTTCCTTATAGATATAGATTGATACTTATGAGTTGTTCATATGGTGAATTAGATAGAAGGATTATTCGAAACATTTGGTGGATCTATTGATTAGTTCCTTTGAAAACATTTTAAATTCAGCCATTATATCTTATCATCATCTTAACATCTATAGTTCCTAGTGCTACATAAATCAATGAATTATGACTAGAAGACACTAATATCGTAACTTTTATTCTTATACAAACTCTTACTTTTATAATGAAATAATCATGAATTTGAGAACATATATATTGGAATCTCATCTTTTCACATATTTTGGATATATATAAATTCCTTTCCTTCCATCACATTCTGTATTTCCATCCAAGCCTCAATCTGATTGGCATCACTATGATTAATTCAACCACCTTTTCCCCAATCATTAAAAAATATTGTATCACATATTTTAATTAACAAGTGATATTGAAAATGTACGAAAATTGGAAATCATCATCAAATACCATGTGCATACATTCAGACTCTGAAAAAAGTATTCATTTCGATTGACACTACCTTTTCAGACACAATGTGAGTCCGAAAAACAACAACTTTAAAAAAATCTTCAGAATGGAAAACCAAGAAGGTTAAACATTTTTTTCTTGATTTATTATAATATTATGATTATCATACATTCTATCCTCTAATTACCAACACTTAGAATGAGAAATAATTTTTCTGTAATGAACAAAAAACACAATGAAATTAGCTTAATCTTCATCCAGTATCTGATGACCATCTTCCATCCAACATGGTTCCAAAAATATCCCCAATGTAATTTTCTTGTCTACCAATGTTCATAAATCAATAAAATTTTTAATATCAAACTATGGATAACTTATTTACAATTTTAATCTTGGGTGAGATAACTCAATGCAGGAAATATGAATCATTTATTAAACTTCAATGTTAACCAAAACAACTGAGTTTCAAAACATCATAAATATTCAAATCTTCATTTTACATCACCATACAAAATATTTTCTGTCTTTAATCATTCTTTAGTTTAATGTTTCTTATACAATTTAACAAATCATTACAATAGTTCACATACATAAATGTGGATTTCATAGATTACACACAACTCTTCCTATATATATGATTCCTTAAAGGGTTAATAACATATCAATGGATAGATTTATGAAATATAATTTTTCTAACTATGATAACACTATCCAATGACAATATGACAGAGAAGATAGAAACACATACCTCAAACATTGATAAAATGTGGTTGGAATCCCATATTTGACATCAATTTGAAAAATTATTCTATTATTAATGGTTTTCCTGAAAACATTCTCAACTTTATTTGATGTAGGAACGTACGATACATCGAGTTCATTAATCACCATGTTCTCTATGAAGAAATGATATTATATATCAATATGTTTTGAATTAGAATTTTTTACTTGGCTTCTTTTATGGTTTATATCAATCCTAGTACTACCACAAAATAAAATAGGTAACTTCACTTCAAAAAGTAATCCTTTTGACTATGTTTTTATCCACAAAATTATTGTTGTATATTGAGTGGTAGAAATGTACTCATATTTTTTTGATATGATTTACTATGTTTTTTTCATATTATTACAACATACACAATGTTTCACAAAAAATGAAATTCAATCATCTTTGGATATTCTATCATCAACACTTCTTATGAAATAACTATATATATATTAAATAAATTAATACTTTTTGAGATATTATACATAATTATGAAATTAATTTTTCTTATGATATTTCTAATAGTACCTTTTCCATCACATATATGTGATTCATTTTGAGAATGTTGGGATCTTTTTCATATAGAAATATCAAAAAAAATGACTTTTCTTGAGGATGTCGTATATAATAAACATCTAATCATATTCTGAATTACTTTTGAGTCAAATTATTTTCATCTACCATCTTTAAACCACATGTTTCCCACTAATTTTCTTTAAATCGTGTTTTTGGTTTTCCATGAAAAACTGATTAATATGTTCCTTAGTATACTTATATTGATAAATAAATTTGTGTTTCAAATTTTAGAAGATTTTTATTCAAATAAAGTATCTCATTTCACCAAGCATGGACATTTAAAACAACAAATTAATTTATTTCAAAAAAAATCTTTCAAAAGTTAATTCATCATTTCAAAAAAAATAATGTCATAAACATTTTAAAAAATGGGTAAAATCTCATTAATTTATAACATATAGATATTACAATCAACTCTTCCATTCTTGAAATTCAACATTATTGAGCATGCATCCCATTGGGAGTACTATTCCCTTAGAGCATGTTTAATCACATAAATGACATTCTTCAACATACACTCATTAATTTAATCCTTCATAATAAAAAGCACAAAGTAATTCAAAATAATAATTTTTATCATGTTCTGTATTCTAATATTATTACTTCTCATTAATATAAAATATATTATAACTTTTTATGTAGTAATTCTAAGAAAACATATCATTTTTATACCACTAAAATAAGAGAAAATGTACCATAATATTAAATACCTTCAATTATTTAGAAACCATTAATCACCAATATTTTGTTTTTCATATTACATGACCATATTAATTTAACATATTTAGGAACACCCAATTTTTATTGATTACATTTTTATCTTTGGATTTGTTATGATTTCCCAAGTATCATTATACTTTATATAATGCATCTCTAAATTCATATACTGAATCTATACTAGAAGCACAAAATATTTATTAACATTTTTTGGTTAAGCTTTTGAATACAATGATATATGTGTAATTAAATTCCGTGTTCTACCTATTTTAAAAATTTTATGTTTATCACTAATAATGTTTTTATCATCCACTAGTTTCTTCAACCTAGTATGATATGAATGAAATTATTCTTCATCACTTGAAATATCTATGTCTGATTCTCTGATCTCTGTTCTATCACAATTTTTGGTATCCTTTTCATGTTACTTGATAACAATTCATTCAAACTCTTCATATTATTCATCTTCACATTTTTGTATAGTTTGTTATTCATCATTATCAATCAATTTTAGATCACTTGACTAATATAATAACCATGTCCCCTTATTGAATTATCTAGATCCTCTTTTATCCAGAGCATATCTAAGAAGTATTCCATCTTCTCCTATCTGGCTAAACATCCCATGGTTTCCACCCTTGTTTTTATGATGCAGGGACTCTAAAAAACTATTAAGTGATTCAAAAAAAATAGTTATTTCCTAAAACATTTTATAAGGGTTCTTATTAAAACATGTCATATTGTGAATATAAATAGTTTTTCTGATACATTAACACCAATTGTAATGAGAAGGTCCATGTTTAAGTAACAGTGTACTCCCTATTTAAACAAAATGTCAATTCCCCCTTTCACCAACACCATATTATTGTCGTGTTTATGGTGTACTAGAGAAATGATGAATTATATTTTTTTGTTGAAAATTTGTAAACTCCTCGTTCATTTATTCTGCAACATTGTTAATTATCAACATTTTAATGGAATGCCAACATTTTTTTCAACTCTTCATCTAAAAAATTTTGATATCTTCAAAGCATCTAATTTCTATTTCAAATACATAACAAATGTAATTTCAGTAAAATCATAAGTGAAATAAATAAATTACTTACGTATTAATGTTTAATTTTTACTAATTATATCAAAAATATCATAATGGATAACTTCCAAGGGTTTTTTTGAATTAAGATCAACCTCATTATGCACCATTTTTGTAATAACCCCTTTCTAAAAAATTTAAAACACCAATATATTCTTCTGAAAATATCAACAAAACATAGACATTATCTCTCTCTAATAACATTATAATGTTCCTATGACACATATGTTTCATATATATATTCCAAAACAAATTTTATTCCATCATTTTTAAATTACATGAGTTCTGAACTTCACCAACTTTAAATAAGTTATCTTTTGTATGTTTTCCTCTTGTAACAACTCATCCATATTACTCCCTTTTAAAACCCCATCTTTTCTAAAGAAAATATAATTTCATTCATCAAAATTTTTGGATACACTAAATAAATTATTATTCAACCCATCAGCAAATAAATATTTTGTTGATTTAAACTGTCATTCCACAATAATAGTATATCCATCAAGCATGATTCGTAGTGATTCATCATTACCAAATTTTATTTATCCGTTTTTTGAATTTATTCACATTATTGATAAATTTAAAGTCTCTCATCATCAAATAATAATTAGCACTATACAAAATAAAAGGTCATTGTTATTTTGTATCTTTGATAGTAGTTTCAAAAAAAGACCTGTATTTACTATTTTCATTCATTACCAATGAATTCGGATAATAGATATAAATCATTGGATGTGATGGTTATAAAAGACCCCATTTTGTAATATTTATAGGTTTTTCACATTTTCACAAATATTATAAAAGTATTGATCATATTCTCAGCTTTGACAAAGTCTTTCAAATATTTAATCCATTTTGAGAATTCATTCCCCCTCAATCATTTCATTATCTAACTGTTGGCATAATTACAATTTTATTGGATAAACCAACACAAAATTGTCATATTCACAATTCCACAACAATGCCATCAGTATCTCAAGAATGAATGAAAATATCAAAACATATTTTCAGCCATATCATAATTACTAGTCGTAAAAATGTTTTCTGACACAAAAATTTTAGGAACGTATGAAATCTTAATTTTTTGGTTTTGGTAACAATACACAATATTCCCAACATTATTCTCCATAAGAAAAAATTCAAAATTATTTTCACCCATTAAAGATAAAATTTTTATATCCATATTCTGTTTTCTTTTTCTGTAACATTAACTATCAACAAATATTGTATTATTGAAACACTTAAATCCATGCTCATCTATAGATATTTATTATTGAACAAGTTTCCACTCCCCCCCCCCCTTTAACATCATCTTAAATTCTAGATCATCATTAGAATTAATTTCCTTCTAATGAGACTTCTTCATGCGATTAACCTGTTCCAGAAACATAGATTTTTCTTCAAAAAGACATTCATGAATATTTTTTGATATAATTTCCTACATAAACTACTTTATTTCATTTTCAAGTCTTACTATATTTCAAAAAAAATTATTCAATTATATATTTATTTGAATCTCTAACTCACTCACTTATTCTTCAAAAAAATACTTCATAAGTCATCATCATTAACTATTGTAAAGAATGTATTTTCTCTTGAAACATGAACAAACTTTTATGCATCAATGTCATTATCTTCCTCTGCATCATATTTGGACCCAAATATTCTCAATTTATATTTGGAAAACATTATATCATTTTATGTTGGAATATTATTTCTAATTTTCACCATATTTCTCCCAATATCCTTCTAGACTTATATCAACATCATCAATGTTGTCTGTATTCTTTCTTCACGGAAATTTAATGATATATTCCCAACAAAATCAAATTAAAAATATTTCAAGATTAGAATCCCTGAGTAATTTCATGTAATAGTTCTTATATTTTTATAAAACAATGATAAGAATTCATCCAGATTATTACATACCTTGGTTACTTTTTTTGAATCCCCATATTCTTTATTGACTATGAATATTCCTAGAATTTCCACTCTTATAATTCTTTTCGTACATTTGTTGCTCCAATTTTAATTTTCATTTCTTAAATTGATTGCTTCCAATATCATTTTTAATTAGAGTACAATGATGATTATAAAAATATAAAGTTTTAGGTTCATTATCTTTTTAAGATGAATCTTTTTAATCAAACATATGAGTAATAATTATAACGATATTACCAAAAATAGGTTAATATTCTTACGTCCCACCAAGAAAAATTTTCATGAAAAAAATATCATTCACCATTATAATGAAGTAACAAACACATTCAGACCCACCAATTTTAAATCATCAATCTTCAGACCCCATATTTTTATCCTAGATTAATTTAATTTTAGATTACATTAATAAATGTTCATCAACATATGTGAGAAAAAATTTATCATAGAAAGTCCTTCAACTCATACAAAATGACTTCTAGAAATTGATGAGTTTAAAGAATTCAAATCTCTTAAATCATTCTCTATATTCTTCTTTATCAACTAATATTATTGAAACATTCTCATTAAGATGATGATATTACTCTATAGTAGATTACAAAACATAATATCCAAGATTAATAAGGTAAGGAATCATTATATATTTCTTAATATGACATTTCAATTCATCAGATACCAAAATACCCTTTCTGTTCACAAAGTTTATATTCTCCATAAAAAATTCTACTAAAAAATATCATTAATGTGTAAAAAAAGAAATCATTCCCTCTAAAACCACTTGAAAATTCCCAACCAAAATAAATAATAACTTGGGGAATAAGTTATTTCTATTCATTTTATGTTATTAATATTTTATAACAACCTTTGTCTCCAATTTTTGATCTATCAGATTTCTTAACAAAAAACATTCAAACATCCATCAGAACACAAGTAATTTAAAGGTTCACTACTCAAAATGAGTATCAAAATCATTGGCATGGTATAGACATAATTTTAAACGAGAGAATCCACTATAAATAAATCCTTTTTGTGGATACAGAAAATTTGATATACCATTACACTTATGTAGAACTATGATCAATAAAACTTGCCTTATTATTCTATTAGAGAAATTTATTTATAATAACAATGTGTAAAAAGATGACAAACCTTCACTAGATGGTTTATAACCAGTTATTCCGTTGCCTTATCAAATTCCACTTTTTTATTTCTTTGAATCATAGTTTTTCACACTCATTCCCAGTAGTAGATAAGAACTTCACTTTTGGAATTCATAGAAAATTTTGTCATATAACTCAATCCAATTTATCTATCTAATTATTTATTCTGAAAAATAGATAATAATATTATACCCTTGAAGGAATTCTAAATCACTTCAAACACTCTGTAGAACCATGTGTCTGATGGATCAGTCCGATCTATTAACCACATTCTTCTTCTTCTTCTTCTTCTATGAAGAATGTTTCATTAGGAAAACTCTATCAAAATACTTCTACTCTCTTCCAAAACATTTACCACTCCCACACACTATCTTCAAAAATAAAGAGTACTCTAATTTACAATATAACTATGTACTTATTGATATTTATAAAAGATCAAAAATTTATATTGGATGGAGTCTGAAACATTTTTCCCAATAATCCAAATTTCATGAAACTAAAATTTTAAAATTATTTTAAATTCATTTTAAACTCATTTATTGCTTCTTAAATAATCTATTTTTTTCTAAAAACATCAAAATTCTTCTCCAAACATTATCATTGATAAACATTACTAAAAATTTATAGTTAAATAATTTTTTTCATTAATATATACTCGTCATTGGGATGAAACATGTGCTCACTCTATTTCTCTTAACCCAAATCAGAAATTTAATTGTAACAGATGACTTTTCATTATGATGCTCAGTATCATTTTGAGGCTCTATATAATTTGAATGAAATATGAATTTTCATTCTAGATCTCTCTACCAACTAAAATACCTAAAGATATAAAACCACTCTATAATAATAAGTTTTGTAAGATCATTATAATAATGATTCATTTCACAAACATCTTTGAATCATATTTATACTGAAAACTCCTTTCATAAGAAATATGAAAAATGATTCAATAAAATTACATTTTCATCAATTGTTCACCACTTACTCACACATCATGTGATCAAGCATAACATATGACTACTGATTTATGTCATCCTTTATCTAATTGATCAGACTATAGTTTCTTCTAGTGTCAATTCCAATTTGATGAGTCATCACCACATTTTTTCGTAATACACTTGACCCAATTAATGAAAATTAGAAAATGTATTTTATGAGGAAATTTTTTTTGTGCCATTATTGAACCACTATAAAACAAATTAGAGATCCTTTTTCTCATGGCCCAAATGAATCACAATTCAATGTTATGAAAATAGATTTCGGCATTTTTTTATTATACTTCGATTGATATATCATTGATTCAATTTAGATTATCAGTCCAAAAAACTAAATTTGATTACCAAAACACCTTTAATGGATCGGTGGCACACCACATCTGTTGGACAAGTGTCAAAACAAACAATATACTTCTAGATTCTATATAACTTAAATAGATAATTATGAGTTTTCAATCCAGTGAATCAGAAATTTTGATGTTTTTGAAAATCTAGTGGATTATTAAATTAGTGCATATGATTTCCAATGGACATTATCCTACAAAAAATATCTTCCACATTATGACTATAATATTAGGTGCTACTAATACTGATGAACTGAAACTATAATACACTAGCTTCATGACATGTCATCTTCTAAAAACTCCTCCTTGTATCACAAATTCATCATTTCTATGAGAACATAAGTATTTTAATGTAATTATATGACTTAGATTTGAATGGCCAATTACATTAAATCCTTATGAATCTTATGTCTTTCAATCCAATACTCAATTGGAATGGAATCACATAGAAACACTCAGAACCCATTTCTCCCTTTCATTAAAAAATATTGGATAAATAGTTTTAATTAAATACTAATATTGAAAATGCAAATAATATAAAAGCATCATCATATTTAGTATAGGGATTTTCAAATTCGGGTATAATTTTTAATTCAGAATGAATCCATCATTCTGAACATAATGTGAATCTGGAACATAACTTATTTCAAAAACCTTCATCAAAACAAAAAACTAAGATAGGTGAAATATCTTATTTAGGATTAATTTTATATTATGATTTCAATTAAACATTTTTTCTAGTATCCAAAACATAAAATGTGGATTTTTTTTCTAAAATGAAATCAAAATACAAAACAATCAACCCAAAATTCATCTTACATCTGATAAACATCTTCTATCCAACTTGTTCTAAACAAATTTAAACCACAGTCATTTTTACTTCTTGTTTGTATAATATAATCCTATGTTATATAGCGGTAGAGAAATATATATATTATTTTATTGAAACCATGATTTATTACACATTAACGTATTTCTCTTATGGGAGAGAAATTAAACATACTATATTTATGGATTTAGGACCACCAAAGAAATGTTATCTCACCAAAAATTTTCATAACAAAGTGTTTACCGATTTTTAAGATATGTCTTCATGTGATTTTCCATTGATTATAGGATAAATAATTTATAAAATATATAAAATGCAAATGAATGAATTTGATTCATTTACCACTCCAAAAATATTAGAATCTACACTAATATTAATGGCATTCATGATATTTATGTTTTATTTAAAATATATATTCCATGAGCAGGGTAAGAGTTAATGCCCATATTTTTCTTTAATTATATTTCCATCTTGATAACCATACTAATAAATCATAAAGCCTGCTTGTTTTTTTAATATAAACCTCATCCTCATGATCATTATTTAGAAACTCTACATATATATCCATTTATAAAATTTATATTTCATATGAAAAATAACAAAATAAATATCATTAAATATACAATCATTTCAACTGAATAAAAAGTATCATAAAAACATACACCCTCTCTTTTAATATATCCTTTTAATTGAAAACATTTTTAATTTTGTGTTATTTATAAATTATTATTGATTTTCTGACAAAAAACCTCTTAACTATTACATTATTTTTTGAGGGACATCAAAAACATTATATTCCATTTATCTAAATATGATTCAACTCATCCACCACCAATATTATTAAATCTTCATGTTTGAATGTGTTTTGAACACTATTGGGTTCAACATACAAAACCATGATAGTTTTATTGTATCTTATAAGACATGAACATGTTTATATACCTTTGACAGTGTCTCTAATAATATTTTTAGGATCATCATTTTAAAAATACTATTTGATAATTTTATCATCTATTCAATGTCCATTATTTTAGTCTAAAATTATTTTATATGCTTATTTGTAGGAAAAAAAATATATTCCAATTGTATGCTCTCATGTATTATGTCTTATGATTCCTTTAGGATTCATTTTCTATGAGCTATTAGGATTTATTTCGTTACTCTATATTATGATCTATGATATTCATCTCATGGTAATAAAATGTCATTATCAGGTTATCATACTCTTATACTCATGTTATGTTGAAATGACCCATTAATTCCCATTACTGTAAATTTCATATATTCATTTGTAAGGATTACTATCCCCATGTTTTGATGAATGATACTATGTATCATATTTCTAAATAGGGGGATATTGATTAATAAATTAGAGAGAGATTTTGTAGTTCACTTATGATGTATTTTTTTATATGTCCATGTTTCCAATGGAACTACAACTAAACAATTCAAGTGCAGATCATTATATTATTTTATTTTTATTTATCTATTAATATGTAATATATATGTATGGTATGTTAAGGGGAATTACATTGATAGATATAATATTTTATTTGATGTATCAAAATGATAATTATTTAATGATTATTAATCTAGATATGATGGAAAAATTACACATTTAATAATGGTCAAACTATAAAATTAAATTTTCAATTTTGAATAACCATTCTAAAATCACCCAACATGGAAATAACATGTTATGTGAATAAATATTTTATTGAAATAAATTAATTAATGGTTTTAAAATAGAGAAATAAATTTGTAACTATTTATTAGACAAGTAAATAGTGAACATAATTTTATTATACATAAGTTAATTGGAATAAATATATCTTTGGGCACAACACCCTAGCCTAAACCACTATGTTCGATTTGAAGTGTCACATAACCTCATGCATGTGTCCGCAATTCCAAGATAATTCTAACTACATGGGAGAATCATATTCCATAAATGAGTATATAATACCTTTTATATCATTTCATATAATAAACAAATATATTAAATAATAAAAAATATATTAAACAGAGTATCATGATGATATTATTAATAAAAAGGAATTCCTATCAAACATGTAATAATTGGATCCCAAATTCGCAAGCCAAACCAAAGTATAATGTGTAGATAAATAAATAAAGAAAATAAAAGCTATCTCAGATTTTATCCCATTTATATACATGATCTATTCACATTTACTCTACTGTATACCATAGGACCCTTTCACTAGATCCCTAATAGTGAAATATTAAAGCACCCCAAAACAATTGAGTAGGGTGTTATTAAAATAAAAAATACGCTACCACCAATGTGTACTCATCAAAGTTACTCTTGTATAACAAGTTAATTCCACGGTAATATTAAATTTTTATGATGCATAACAACATAGACCCCAAAATCGAGTGTTTGTGTGCTAACAATGTCACATAAACCCCTGATTGTACCAACTAATACTTCAGTCCCAAAGAATAATCATGTAATATCAAGTGATAAAAATGAAGCCACTAATATTTTATCATTTATCCCAATGGTCTGAAGGCATCAAGTTAGATAAGGCCCCCATTCCATAGTATTCTGACTCTATCATGTTCAAACCTCTAGACTGTCATCACCCATCTATGGCTCGGGTTAGGCCTTAAAGATATCATGATCATAATAAACAACCATGGGTTAGGACAATAGACATTCATACCATTATCCTGGCTTAGATCCATCATCCTCATCATTACAAGACTTGAACAATTCCCATTCAGGGGTAAACAACACATGATATTACAGTTCCCTTATGTACAAAATATAATATTCAAGCATGATAACACACATATATTGTAGAGAATAAGACACATATATACTAAATCATCTTGTAAATATAGTAGGAGCACATAATAGTTTGTGATCATCGTCAACATGGAATCAAGGTACTCTATAAAACTTAAGGAATCGAATATAACAAAGGGTCTCATAGGACACACACACACAAATATGATCACAATGTATAATTGTTATCAAGTACTCTAAAAACAAAAACCTCATGGAAACATGAGTAAAAAAGATCCATAAAATGTATGTTACCTTCTACCTCAATGTTGTCAATGTCAAAATCATGGATAATACAATCTGAGTTGTTAGAAAGCTATTGTGGAATCTTATAGAGCCAATAAAAATTTATTATATGCCTTATTATCATATTTTAAGTCATTTCAATTTTATTGCTTCTTTAATAATCCCTAGAATCAATGAAAACCATTTTATTTACGAAAGAAATAAAATATCAAATTATATAATAATTTCTATCTCAAAGATAATCCATATTAAACAATAAAAAGTCTTATTATCCTTCTAAATAATTCCATATTATTTTATAGAAAGTAATTACAATTACTCATTTGATAAATTTTTTATTTATATAATAATCTAATGTAGATATGAATAACAATAAAATAATTTTCTATCATTTTGGGTTATTATTATTTAAATAATCAATATTTTTCATTAAGTACTCTAATGAATAGTTTCCCCAAATGATAATAAAATTTTTAATGGATTTCATAGTTGGTTTTTTATTATTTTCAAAAGAAGATCCTAGAATGTGAAGAGATAATGAGATTCTACCAAGCCCTGATACATTGATGAAAAACCTAGTTTGCCTGAAGAAGACTTCAATGATCATATGTATGGGAATTATGAGACTTCTTGGCGATAATGGAATACATAAAATAGTTGGGAAAACTCATTGGATTTCATTTAATATGATTAATCTATAAATGATCTCAATATTAATATCAAAATTTAAGTATAATTATTTAATTTTACTTTTAAGTCATTCATAATTGATTTGTGTTAAATTTCATCGATAATAATATTTAAAAACATTAACTATGCCATGAAATTAATTTCTGTTATTTTTGGAATTCAAAGTCATTAATTGGGACTTATAAGGTGATATAGAGAATAAGAAATGCATAATGGGACTTAAAACAAAATATTCCAAAAATGGGCACTAACTAAGGGTAATTTGATTTTACAATTACACAGCATATAAGTTTCACATAAGGGTACTATGTTTTAAAATTCTAACATTCTCAAACCCTATGATTTCCATTATAGTTATCTAGAGTACCCTCAAAATGCCTTCATAAACTCCACGTACCGTTATGCCGCACCATATTGCAAGAAAGTACCCTTTGGAAACAACACTTAAGAGGGATGGTACCCTTATAAATCCATCCTTAAGTGACAAACTACCCTTATACACACCCTATTTTACCTAGAAATGGGAAGTGGAACACATGGTTTTCCCTTAAATACAAGTCATCTTGCCCATACTCAATTCAAACTCACCCTTATATAGTGATATTTACCATTATGCAAGAAACTGGATACCCTTACACAGTGTAGTGAAACCCATACATAGTGTGTGTGTGTACAGAATTATGCCCCATCAGCCTATTAATTAGTCATTTTGTATGTTGGGATTATTTTAGGGGAGGCATTATGGGATTTTATAGATCTTGTAGCTGAAACTTAACTCTAGCATGGAATTCATTTCCTGAGAGGCGGATTCACGATGTGAGTTTGGGATGGGGTCTTAAATCCATGGATTGTATGTAGCATTTTAATAATCATTGAATCAAATTCACGATGTGAAATTGAAATTCATATCATGTTTATTTATGTTATGCTGCATTATATTTAGAATAAGTCGTATAATATATGAATTCATATATTAAATGGTTTTCAATGCTTTTAATTCCCATACCCTATGGAATTCACACCATGAATCAATTGATTCATATATACTTTTTAGGTTTGGGATCTAAATTAATTTTTTTATATGAGCATCATTTTCTCTCAAATTTGGTCAAGAATAAGATGCTTTCATTTGATATTACAGCCCCTCTTTCCAGTGGTGATCATATTCTTCCAACAGTTGTTCTTCAAAAATTAGTTTGGAGTTAGTAAATCATTTTCCTTTTTTATCCTACCTAGATATTTGGATTCACTATAATAATGACATTTTGGATTAAGAAATATTTATGATGCACATTTATGATATCTTGGTTTTGTTAATGTTCATCCAAGTAATCTTTGGTCATTTTTAGTTTTTGTGTAGTTTCTTCTTCACCATTTGGTGTGTAGTGTAATGGGAAAGTATCTTTGCTATAGTGGATTCTCATTCTCACCATTTTTAAGTGAATGTGTTTAGATTTCAAGATCTTTCCTTATATTTTGGGGGTTTAGTGGGCTATATTTATGAATATAATTGATCTTAAAATATTAAATTTATGGGTTTGGGGAGTAATCACATGTTTTAACTACTTAGTTTCTATTGATATTGATAATATGAATGATTTTTCCAATGTTGAAAATCATGGTTTTGGGAGACATTTTTATGTATCTAATGTATTTTATTGACCCTTTCTATGTTGTTTATCACCTGGAATAAAAAGAAAAAGAGGGTGTGTAAGGCTAATGATTTGGTTTCCCATGGAGTCTTATTTGTGTCAGAATACCCATACTGAAACAATAAATTAATGTCAATTAATTAATGGAATATAAATTGTGGATGTTGGGATGTGATGATTTTATGGGTATTCTTTTGGTGTTTCCTCAGGTGGTGTGGGTTGTTGCATTGTGATTTTGTTAACAGACTAGGATATTTGAAATTAATTTTGGTTTTTATGTGTGAGGTAGTAGTTAGGTGGTAATGATGTGTGGTGATTTTTGATGGAATGGAGTGTATTGTGGGAAACTGTATGTTGGATTTTTTTTGTTGGATGTGGTGTGTGATTGCTGTTTTATGATGTTGTTGAGATGAGTGATTATAATGTTGAACTGATTTGGATATTGTTGTGTAGTGGTGGAAGTTCATTTGATGTAGTAATGATGATATTTTCTATAGTTCTATTTGATTCTTGGTTATCCTTGGAATAGTTTGAAAATTCTAAAATGATATATCATGGTTTTGAACATGAATAAACAATTGGATAGAAGCTGTGTGTAGTGAATGTACTAAATTAATTAAAGAAATTTATGGGTTGTGTAAACAAGTAATGTAATGGAAAAAAATTGGAGTTGTGGGAACTTGTTAAATCCTGTGGTACGGAATTACGTAAATGATAGTGAAAGTGTGTGATTTTTTTGGTGCTTATACGGTGCGTTTCATTTAGTTGTGGATGTGGTTGTGATCACTGATGCGTGGTACTTTGGTGGATTGTGGTTTGAACTTCATCACTTTTCGTGGGCCCATAATGATTGTATCGTGTTATACCTATGTATATATCATATATATTTATTTTATATCTATATTATACCCACCTGATTGTGATGACCTTACCAACACTCAGAGGTTTTGGGTTCCATTTGTTTCACCATTATTTTGGATGGTAGTGGTATAGATAGTTTGATACCACCGCTTCTATAATATTAATTTCGAAGTAGTGTTTTTTAATGTATCTTTAGGTGAGATTTTATGTGATAACATTGGTGTCTTTGGGTGAGATCTGATCAGATGGAATATGTATCTTCAAGATATGGTGTGTTGGGCCATCCATTTTTGGGTGGGATGTGATGTGATGAAGTAGTAATTGGATGTGATATATTCGGGTTCATTCATGGTATTAGGATGGAATAAGGATGATGTTATTCACAATCAACATACCCTATTTTTATGGTTATGCGGTGAGATGTGATGATAACTGATTATTTCCCAACATGTTGGACCTTTCAATGGTTGGTTGAGTAGGGATGCATCTCGAACCACATTGGAGTTTGAGCATGTCTCATCAGGTGAGATGTGTTGTGATTTGAAATGTATGGAAATGATTGGGCAATGGGAAGTTTGAATTTGTGGTGTGAGAATGTATAATTAGTGGGGGAGTGGTTGTGGGGTTCCTTTTTTATGTTAATTATTCTATTTTACTATATTGGATGCATGTATTTGTTAGTGATCCATGGTGTGTATGGTATTGGTTAGTTTACTTTTTAACTACATTTTCTATTTTTATTCCCTGGAATATATGTATATATTTTTCACATGTGCATTTGAGAATTTAGGTATGATCCTACTAAGTATACTTTAATGCTTACCATAAGTATATAAACATTTTTTTAGGTTTATAGGAGGACATTGGGGATCAATATGGTCATTAATATCATGGGTTAGAGCTCTTGTTGAGTATATGTTGTCAGACATATCTTTTTTTATTTTCATGTATATTTTTATTAGTTCTTGTTAACATAGTTTATGCATTATGGGATGGTTTATGTTTATGATTAAATTATATATTGTCGTTTCATGGAGGTTATTTATACAATCTTTTTAAAAAATGTTATTATAGGAAAATTCCTACAATCTATGAGATTTTTACACCCTCAGTACTTTTTTATAACTGAATTATTATAGAAGGTAGGAATTGGGGTTCAATATCTCCCTCCCTTCATTATCAGCCTGAGATGGGTACATTTGGATGGATTAAAAAACCCATATATTTATTAATCATTAATTCATGACTTATTACATAAATTTTCACTTAATAGAACACAAAATATTAAGATAACCACTGTCTTTGTGAGATTTGGTACATAACATAACATCATTAAAATTGATACAATGAAAATATTTAAAACATCCTTAACATGATGTTAAACTTTCAATGTTCTTCTAAAACTACATATGATAACCTATGGATATAAATAAGAATGGAGTGTTCTCTAAATTTGAGTAGGGGAATAAAAAACATAGAATACAATTAATTAATACATGTGTTATAATAGTTATAACAAGTTTTACATAAGAGATTATAATCATAATAATGAAAAATAATGAATTATATAACATGATTGTATAATTGTGACATGGGAATGTTGAAAAACTATTAAACATGACATAATAAGTATAAGTAAATTAAAAAACAATATATCATAAAATAATGTTCTTAGTATAACCTCCCATGCACCATACATGAAATATCATGAGATTAAAATATTACACGATGCATTGTAGTGGTACCTAGTTACACCAATCATATTCACATAACGTACATAATTAAGTGTTCCGTAGATATCATATATCATCAGAATATATTTCTTCTATATTAACCCAAATTTTGAGGATTTTTCGCTACATAAATGGAATAACCCAATCAGATAAGTTTATGTTCATATGTTTGAATTCCCAATAGTAGAAATGGGTACATAAATTCACATCATAATAATTTTTCATAAAAATATAAGTTCAATTTTAGTTGAGAAACAATAGCATATAAATATTAATTAAATTATTTAATGAGAGTTAATATTGTATCACATAGTTTTTAAATGAAATGTTTATTATGAGTTTTTTTAAAACATATCCAAACAATATGAATTATATATCAAAAGTCATAAAATATAGAAGGTTCTTCTGTTAAGAAGAGAATGACTTGATCCCTTAACTTGAGGGAGTGTATCCATAAGATATAGAGACGATTAATGAGAGTATGGGGGAACCATGGGATGTTCATAGACTGGTATGGTTTGAGTAAGGATGTTATCCATGCTTTTTTAGTGAAGGTAAAAGGAATATTTGGTGTTATTATATAAGAAAATAAAGGGGATTTCATTATTAACTCTCAAACATAGGTTTTGACTCTATATAATAATGTTATAAAAACCAAGAACATTCCAATTATTTTTACCATGGTTTATAACATAGGTTTGTTAAAAAAAATTTATAATTCCATGAACCTAAATCATTAAAAAATTGTGGTTGGTGATGTGAGGTTGAGTAATGATCATAATTAATTGATATGAAAAACATTATATATAGTATAGATATTTTAGAATTGAAAAAGGATTTATAAAATTAATCAAATAACCTAAGAAATAAATTATTTAAAATGTTAAATATAAATTTGGTTATGGATAGCTTGTATAACATATATTACATCACTTTTCAGCCATTATGATGTCATAATACATAATGAATATTTATATTGTATTTATTTTTTACCCAAACATTTTACTATATTAAATTATAAAAAAATTACAGTTGGATAATTTAGTCATGATGAATTAGAAAATAATATTTCTTTCATCCAAATAAATATATAATTTAAAAAACTTATATCAAAAACCTAATTTCTCAAAAATATTTGGGGTTTTTTACTAAAATAGTTTTCTGAACCTTAAAAAAATTCATTATAACATATTAAAATTATATTACCCAATATACGTAAAAAATATCATTTATTAATATTATTTCATTAAAATATAAATCATTCTTAAAATACTTAATTTATCAAAATTTATGACTTTATTGAACATTATTATTGGCCAAAAATACAATTCAAATATTTTTGTATTAAAATCTATTTCTATCAAACTCATTATTTAATAATTTATAATGAAAAATAAATAAAGAATAAAAATAATTATTATTTAATAGTAAATAAAAATAAATATTCATTTTCATATGGTTGATATACACATATATTTATTACCCCAATTAACTCCCTATGGGTATGGTGTATGAATGGGAGATTTTCTTAGGGTGGCTTAGAAAACATTGATTGTTTCGTGATCTCGATAAAATTGAACTTCTCCCATAAATGGATTCACTAATGATTTATTCATCAAATATAATCATTTTATTGGTCTGGGAAAAATCATTGAGATGTTATCTCCCTCAGAATATCTAACAAAGGGGTTTCATAGGGTATGATCCTTCTGATTAATTCCATAACATCTTTAATCTGTGTCAATTTGAATTTTCATAACCCTTACTATATAATAATCATAATATCAGTATTATGTGGTAATATTACCTATTTTTTGATGATTAAAATTCATTAAAACTAATAGGATATTATATGTTGTACCCCACACTCTTTGATTTTCATGATCACAATCACTTTCATATGTGTTTAACTTTGTTTTTAAGTGTTGTGGATGATAGGCAAAAGATTGCCAAAGGATTGGCCCAAGAATGGACAAGAAGTGGACTGAAATTCAGTCCACCGACCAACCGGTGTGATAGCACCGGCCAGCCGGTGGAACTGGCAGAGGCATTGCCCACTGCCAGGTTCCACCGGTCGACCGGTGGCTCTGTCACCGGTCGACCTGTGGCATCCAGCCCAAATAGTGTTTGCTACTGTCTTGCCACCGGCCAGCCGGTGGCTCCTCCACCGGTCAGCCGGTGGCACCTGCACAGAGTGGCAAGCTACTGTCTTGCCACCGGCCAGCCGGTGGCTCTGGCACCGGTCAGCCGGTGGCCCCTGGACAAGAATCCTATGCCTTTTTGCACACACCGGCCAGCCGGTGGGACTGTACCGGCTAGCCAGTAGCCCAGTCAAACTAGCCGTTGGGTTTGACCAATCAACCCTCTTTTGGCCTCCAACGGCTCCGAAGACCTCTCCAACGGCTCCGAAGCCTCCCCAAGGGTTCCATGCCTATAAATAAAGGCCAAGGAAGCCCCAGACACCTACCGGAACTATTGTGAAGCCCACGGACATATTTTGCATCAATTGGCCAACCTCCGGCGACTTCCTCCAAGGGAACCCCAAGTGCTCCAACAACTTCCACATCCAAGGAGCTCCTCCAAAGATGCTTGGAAGCGGCCTTCAACATCTCCAATCATCAAAGGCGCCCAAGGCTTCTCAAAATACGGGTTTTATTGTTTTATCTATTTTGATCTTTAAAATTGGGTTTGTGCCTACAAACCCCAAACCCTTTTCTCATCCCCCTTTCTTTTGGGTTTCACACCACCACTAAGGTGTGAAGAGGTTCACAAGCTTTTCCTTTAAAAATCTTGAGAAAAAGGTGAGCTATCCTTCACCTGTAAGAAGGATAGTGGGTTCTTGCTAAACCATCAAAAGCAAGGGGGTTCTTGCTAAACCACAAAAGCAAGCTGTAATAGGACCTAGTGCTACCTCAAAGCCTAGTGGGTTTCTTGCTAAAACCATTGAAAAGCAAGCGGTAGGAATCTCTCAACGGTTGAGTTGGGAGCGGAGACATAGGCCGGGTTTTGGCCGAACTCCGTTATCAATTTCTTGTGTCTTGCCTCATTTATTTCCGCTGCATCTTAACTTTGATTTTTAAATTGTTAATCATTTTTTAAAAGGCAATTAACCCCCCCTCTTGCCATCATTCCCTGTTTCTTCCGACCCAACAATTGGTATCAGAGGACGTGTTTGAGTAATTCCCTAACCCGGTTTCAAATTTAAGATCCATTAAGATGGCATCAACCTCTTTCGCCCCCGAGGGCCTCTCATTGGGTCGGGCTCCATTTTTTTATGGGACCGACTATAATTATTGGAAAACCCGCATGACTACCTTTCGTAGAAGTATAGGTTCTCCCATTTATAAAATAGTCATGCAAGGTTACACACTCTCCTCTCCCGATGAATCCAAATGGACCCAAGCCGACATTAGAAATTTCGAGCTTGATGGCAAAGCCATGAATGCTCTCCATTGCGGCCTTGACCGAAACGAGTTCAATCGAGTTTCCACATGCACCTCCGTACATGAAATCTGGAAACTTTTGGAGGTTACCCATGAGGGGACCAACAAAGTAAAGGATACTCGATTGGACATGTACCGTCAGGATTTTGAGTCTTTTTCTATGCATCCAAATAAATCTATTTCTGAAATGTTTACTAGATTTACTGACGTGTGCAATGGGAGAAAGTCCCTTGGTGATGATGTTTCAGCTGAAGCAATGGTCAAAAAGGTTCTATGGGTACTTCCGAGCTCATGGGCACCAAAGGTGACGGCGATCCAAGAAGCTAAGGACGTCAAAAATATGCCGGTAGAGGAGCTCATCGGATCCCTTATGACGTACGAGATCACGATGAGGAGGCAAGCTCAAAAGGAGGGCACACCAATCAAAACTCCAAAGAACATCGCCCTCAAGGTACAAAAGGAAGTAAGCTCCTCCTCATCTTCTTCCGCATCTCCTTCCTCATCTTCCTCATCATCAAGCGGCGACTCGGAAATGGAGAATCTCGCCCGCCAAATGCACAAGTTTATGAAGAAGCACAAGAAGAAGAAGAAATCCTGCAAGCATCGAAAGCAAGAACCCACCGCTAGATCCGAGCCCAAGGTAAAATGCTACGGGTGCGGCGAAAAGGGCCATTACAAGCCCGATTTCCCACTCAACAAGAAACGGGCCAAGGAAAAAGGAAAGAAGAAGGTCCTCAAGGCGACATGGAGTGACACCTCATCATCATCCTCCTCCTCCTCCTCGAGCGACCAAGGTACAAAATGCCTAATGGCATTTCATGAGGTAACTTCTTCCGATTCCTCATCCTCCTGCTCTTCAAATTCAAATTCTTTCAATCATATGTCTTATGAGGATCTCCAATACGCTAGAGATCGATTGGAGGAAGGTTTTCACGAACTTTCTTCCAAATTTGTTGCTTTAAAAAAGAATTTCAAAAAACTCTCTTCCGAAAAAGAACAACTTCTTAAAGAGAAGGAAGAGTTGACCCTTAAAATCCAAAATTTTCTAAATGTTGATTCTATGGAATGAACCATTAAAGACCTAAGGGAGACCCTAGCCAATTCACCCAAGGTGAAACAAATTTGAACAATCTCCTAGGTTCCCAACGAATATCTAGAACCACCAATGGACTTGGCTACACCAACCAAGCTTCCTCCTCCCATGCACCCACTGTTTTTGTAAGGGGGAGCTCCGCTTACAAATTTTGTAATTATTGCAAGAAACCCGGGCACATGATATATGAATGTAATTGCAAAAACGCCCGGTATGGTAGGCCCAAATTGATTTTTTATTCGGATGAATTCTATAGGAGAAGACCCGCTACAAGACAAGTATGGATTGAAAAATCCCTTCTAGCGAGTCTCTCCGGGCCTAAAATTATCTCTTTTCAAAATCCCTCTCCCCGGTGATTTGTTGTTTTTATTTAGGGGGAGTTAGGATCGTTTAAGCCCTTTTGATTTTCAATTTCAAAATTTTCGATTCAAACTTTCAATTTCAACCCTTGGTATCAAATTTTCATTCAAAATTCTCATTTCATATTTCTCATGATTCAAAACTTTCATTTCAATTTCAAATATCTCAATTGAATTTTCAATTCTCATATCTATTTTTTCAACGTTTCCCTCAATCAAGTTTTATGCCCCACGCTATTTTGATAATCACAAAGGGGGAGAAATTTCTTGATTGATTGGGGGAGAATCTTTTCTCTCATGCTTAGTATTTATTTTCAATTTATCATTTAGGCATGCCTTTCATTTAAGTTTTTACATTGCTTTGATAAGTGATTGTGATCATCAAAATAGGGGGAGATTGTTGTACCCCACACTCTTTGATTTTCATGATCACAATCACTTTCATATGTGTTTAACTTTGTTTTTAAGTGTTGTGGATGATAGGCAAAAGATTGCCAAAGGATTGGCCCAAGAATGGACAAGAAGTGGACTGAAATTCAGTCCACCGGCCAACCGGTGTGATAGCACCGGCCAGCCGGTGGAACTGGCAGAGGCATTGCCCACTGCCAGGTTCCACCGGTCGACCGGTGGCTCTGTCACCGGTCGATCTGTGGCATCCAGCCCAAATAGTGTTTGCTACTGTCTTGCCACCGGCCAGCCGGTGGCTCCTCCACCGGTCAGCCGGTGGCACCTGCACAGAGTGGAAAGCTACTGTCTTGCCACCGGCCAGCCGGTGGCTCTGGCACCGGTCAGCCGGTGGCCCCTGGACAAGAATCCTATGCCTTTTTGCACACACCGGCCAGCCGGTGGGACTGTACCGGCTAGCCGGTAGCCCAGTCAAACTAGCCGTTGGGTTTGACCAGTCAACCCTCTTTTGGCCTCCAACGGCTCCGAAGACCTCTCCAACGGCTCCGAAGCCTCCCCAAGGGTTCCATGCCTATAAATAAAGGCCAAGGAAGCCCCAGACACCTACCAGAACTATTGTGAAGCCCACGGACATATTTTGCATCAATTGGCCAACCTCCGGCGACTTCCTCCAAGGGAACCCCAAGTGCTCCAACAACTTCCACATCGAAGGAGCTCCTCCAAAGAAGCTTGGAAGCGGCCTTCAACATCTCCAATCATCAAAGGCGCCCAAGGCTTCTCAAAATACGGGTTTTATTATTTTATCTATTTTGAGCTTTAAAATTGGGTTTGTGCCTACAAACCCCAAACCCTTTTCTCATCCCCCTTTCTTTTGGGTTTCACACCACCACTAAGGTGTGAAGAGGTTCACAAGCTTTTCCTTTAAAAATCTTGAGAAAAAGGTGAGCTATCCTTCACCTGTAAGAAGGATAGTGGGTTCTTGCTAAACCATCAAAAGCAAGTGGGTTCTTGCTAAACCACAAAAGCAAGCTGTAATAGGTCCTAGTGCTACCTCAAAGCCTAGTGGGTTTCTTGCTAAAACCATTGAAAAGCAAGCGGTATGAATCTCTCAACGGTTGAGTTGGGAGCGGAGACGTAGGCCGGGTTTTGGCCGAACTCCGTTATCAATTTCTTGTGTCTTGCCTCATTTATTTCCGCTGCATCTTAACTTTGATTTTTAAATTGTTAATCATTTTTTAAAAGGTAATTCACCCCCCCTCTTGCCATCATTCCCCGTTTCTTCCGACCCAACATTATATTCCAAAAAAGATAGATTTTCATGTGTTCTATATAACTTTTTTTTCATGTGAAAGAATTTAAATTAACCATAAAAGGAATATTATTTATAAATTATATGGTCATGGAATTATTCCCCCTTAAAAATTACAACCTTTAATTTTTCATTTAATGTGCTAAAATATATTAGGGTACTTATATTTCATCGACTATTCCATTTAAAAACTCAATTCCTCAAAAATTTTCATTTCAATTTGACGAGGTTAGATATCTTGTTTTTAAAAACATTTTCTCTAAGGTCCATAATCTTAAGAAGAAACTCCTTTTATAAAATGTCATTATGAAATGGTACCACAACATGATTTATTTCATCTGAGGGGTTTGGTATTTACATTATCATGAGGGATACATAAAACAAATCATGAACTAGAGATAGGATAAGTGGGAGTGCTTGTATGTTGGTTGTTTCTCTGATGCAATCAAGGATGTCAATGGGTATGATGTATCTTGGACATTGAATTCCCTTCTACAAAAATACCACGAATTTTTCAATGATGATATTTAAAGGAACACTTTATCACACACCACAAACTCTTGGTCACATCATGGATTATCTATGTAGATTTTCAGTCTGCGTTATTCATATTTCATTTGAAACTAAATGGTTTGATAATTCTCTATCATCTCTTGGATTAGTGCATATCCTTTCATATTCTTATATCAAAAAACATCCCAACATATTAGAGTCTAAAACCTCTTCCCATACAAACCTCCTAATGTTTCATTTTAATTCCCAAATGGAAACTATATATATATGATACCTCTGTTTTGGAAAGGTTTTGATCCCCATATCCTTAGAAATATATTGAACATGATCTCAAAATATCTTATAGAGTTTGAAAGGTATTTTCAAATTTTCTATCCATATGAGGGTGATAAGAAGTTTAAATGATTAGTTCTGTATTCAACACATATTGAAGGATTCTATAATATGTTGACGTTAAATGTGAATTGTGATTAGATACAATAAAGAGTTTAAATCCATGTAGTATTTCCACCTTTATTCTGTATATATTAGAGTGTTAGTAATGTGAGAAATCTTCCAAGTTGGCTATGAAATTCAATTATTTCGTATGGTATTTAACTATAACCTTGATGGTATAATTCCCTTTATGTGACCTAATTTTACTATAATATAATTATTTATTACTTTCCCTATTTAGAAATTGGTATAGGCAATGCAATCATCAGACCTTTAGACATTTTTCATTATACCTAATTTTGATGCATACCAAGCAATGAGATTGAAACTCCACATTTTATGTCTTCATGTCCACCAAACATAAATGTTGCCTAAAATATCAATATGCTTTATTTCATCCTAAATTAATGGAGAAGGATGATCCCTAAACATATTCTAGATGAATTCTCTTCAATTTTATCTTTGATGGGACACATATCATGGTTCCAAAGAAAATAAATCCATATTCAGCAATGATTAACTTTGGAATATCTTTTATCTTCTTCTATAGAAAATTATCTTCTTGCTTAGCCTTTTTAATCCTCTTGTGAATTTAAATTTGTGTAGTTACTTGAGCACGATATTATTAATATTCTTTTATTATTCCCATATCAGTCCTATTCATGTCCACAATTATTGGATCCCTTGAAATCCTCATCATATAGATATTTTGAGAGACCTTTTATACTCTGAGAATATTCTACATTGCTTTATAGACTATGATGTAAATGGATTAAAAAATCATAATCCATAATCACGTCATACCAACTCCATTTTATAATCATAAGATACTTTTGTGTCATTATATACTTCATCCTTTTATTGTCTGTAAATATTTCACAATTCTCCCCATATAAATAATTTCGCAAAATGTTTTACGCAAAGATCACTACATCCAATTCTAGATCCAGACTTGGGAATTTATAATCATGGTAAATTTAGTGGGATGGAAGAATATTCTATAATTTTTTCATTTATCCTGATAAAAAAATGATAAATCTTTTAGGAGGCATCAATATAGAACATAAATCATTCATTTCAATTGTGTAATGTGGGAATAGCTCCAATTATTAGCCTCTTATTTGGAACATTAATATGGTCCTCTCATTAATAATTCTAGAAAGACATGACTCTTTTCTGAATAATAATGGCCAGGGGGCTTCAAAATCATGGATGGTTTCTAAATAATCTATCATAGAACCTATATAATCCAAGGAAACAACATATTTCCACCACAGAAGATGGACATGGCCACCCATTACTTGTCATTGATTTTTATGAATCCATTGATATCCCATTGATGGTGATGACATGGACTAATAATGTTACATTATCTAATGAGAACACACATTTAATATAATTTTCAAACATCATATAATTCAATGGGGTCCAAATTATAGTATTCCAATGCTAATTATGTTCCTCATTTCTTTAGGAGTGGAGAGTAATATCATCTATAAAGTCCCAAAAACAAGGTTGAGTTAATCTATAAAGACTATATTTATAAATCCAGGAAGATTATTTGAGAATTTATGAGTCTAAATAGCAACACTATGATATAAAAGTGCTTGTACCTTGTATGAAAAGTGTTTTGGTGATATCTACCTAAACCATTACATGATAAAATCTCAACTGGAGCACTATTTTATGAAATACTAGGCTGCACCTATCTGATCAGAAAAATGATCAATCATTTTTAGTACATACTTATTCATTATCATCATGTTATTATTATCATGATAATAAATGTAGAGTCTCATTGACAAATCCTTCTTTATGATAAAGACGATTGTTTCATCCCATAGTGAATCACTCAAAATTATAATTCTCATATCCTGATTTTGCTGTAGTTTCTTCTTCATTTTTTTAAGTGTAATGACAGCTATTCTATAAGATATCGTGGATATTGGAAAATATCTTAGTATAATATTGATTAAAAATTGAACATATCTTCTGTGAGGAAGACCCGACAATTCTTCAAGAAATACATCAATTTATTCCCTCATAATTGGGATGACATCAAGGATGATATTTTCATTAGAATTATTCATTTTGGAATGATACATTTTCTTATAGTAAATTAATATTCGTATTTGGGATTATGATACCAAAAAATATTCAACCTCCCCCTTGAATGTTTATAGAATGAAAGGGAGATTAGTTATAAGGAGTTCTATTTACTTCCCTCAAAAATTTATGTTCCCTATATATAACGAAGTCCAATTAATTCCAATAATAGCACTAAATTCTAATAAAGGGAGTATGACATGGTTCTACGGGATGTTCATCACACATACTTCGATAGGGGAGGAACTGTATACTTGGGATGGAATAATTCTCCAACTCCCCATTTTTATCTATATTAGGGGTGTTGTATTGATAGTTCTAATAATATTATGAGATGTGATAGATTTGTAGAACTAGAATAAAAATGTTTTTTTTGATGTTCTTGAGTGAATAACATGAGTACCAATATTAACTTCAGTATTATGATCCACTTAAATTTTGGTGATGGAATATTCTCACCCTTTCTTCCTTAGAGGTTTTTGTCATTGATTGTATATAAAAACCCTCGTATTAGGGTAGTGGATTGTATAGTGTCTTTATTCTTTTCAATAATGATATTTGAAAATAATTTTATGGTTGAATGGATAATTCATCACTTAAATCACATTGGTTGGTTTTTCTCATCAGTAATCACTCGTAAGGATCCCTTCTTTTCTACACTTTATGTGTTTCGTCATCCCCATTTTAAAATTTCCAAGATTCTTCCACCAAAAAATTAAAGAAGTGAGATGTTGGAATTTCATACCAGCATTAGATTTCTCAATAAAACTACTATAATTAATCTCTACATTCATATCCTTATCCATAGGTGACCCATGAAATTCACAAATCTCTATTTTACCTTTGAGGGCATGCCGTATATATTCAGCCTATCTTCCAAAGTAAAAAATTTAAATGTATTTTCTTTTACTTGAATCCAGTCAACCTATGAAGTGTAAAACCATACATTTAGAGGTAACGACAATGTTATATGTATATTTTTCAAGTCTTATGATTTTTACCCCATTATATATCATAGATTCATAACTCTTTTTCATGAGTATGATAAAGTTCCTCTTCATTTTTTGTAAGATGGCACTAGGATAATATTTACCAAAAAATATATTTTTTGAATTCCTTTCACACAATTTCTCGGATATCCTTGTCATGATTCATATTCCTGACCTCATTCAAGAATTGATCATCTTCACCTTCCACATAATATATATAACAAACCTACTCTGTATTAAAAATATAAACATGACTTATTACATGAACATGGAATTAAGGAAACTTCGAGGATCCAGAGGTCTAGTGTCTTGGGAAATTAGGAACATTACATAACAGCTTAGTACATAAAACACAACATCTTTATTTAAAACATATTTCACATGACCCCATCATTAATTCGTACTTTTCATTGAATATGATAACATGAGGACATGCATAAGAAAATTTTGACATAAAAATTCCAGTTAGGGATTAAATAAGGCATAAAATGAACAATATAGTACTTGTTAGTAAATAAGAATATTATTTTTGAACAAGATAAACATGAACATAAATTCAAGATATATCATGATTATAATAAATGAAAATGTTGAAATAACATTTAACATGATATTAGCATGAGCTAGGGCTCATTGTATATAGAGAATGTGTAAACCCTCATTGTACATGTTTAAGAATGAGTAAAACCTAATTGAACATGAATTAGCATGAGTATACCATAATTTCACATGGAGTATAATGATATTAATATTTACCCAATGCATGTGAGTTGTTTTAGGTCACACCCTTCCTAATAATTCCATTTCACTCATAAGTGTTCCACATATATCAAAAAACATAGAATAATTAAAAATCATAATTTATTTCATGATAAATGAATGTGGAAAAAATACCTTAAACTATATAATAAATAAGAAAATTTGCATAAATAGGAATACCCTTGATAGATAAATGTGCATTGTATTCACTTCACAATGCCTCTGGCTTGGAAGATCACAATACAATTTCAGCAGCATAACGACAAGACATATAAATTCATAAAAAATGGTTTATGAGAGATAAAGGTGTATCTCATCATATGTACACAAAATGTATAGGAAGTGGGTCATATAGATACATGTTCTAAAATATGTTATGAAATTGAGAGGAATTATATAAAAACAATTTCGTGAATGTTAATGAGTAGATGGAAAACCCATATGGAATTTCGGCATGGTAACAGTCGTATATGAGAGGCATTAATGAGAGGTAAATGGGGATCTCATCATTAAAACATAAGTAGGTATGTATAGGGAAGTTGATAAATCATATCCCAACAGTTGTAATTGAGAATAAATGGGTATCACATTTTAAGGAAACTGGGACATAAATAAGGAATAAATGAAAGGGAATATCCCTTACAAGGAAGTGTGTTCCCAAAGGGTTTGGAGAGGCTTATTAGTATATCGGGGAACTTTGGGATGACTATATAGATAAGAGGATAAAGTTTGGTCGAGCTCCAAATGTTTTGAGTGAAGAGAAGTGGGAGATTGGGGGGGTTATATAAGTATACAAAGGTGATTTCTTTTATATTTCACAAACATAGGTTTTTAATTTTATATAATTAGATATGTAAAACATAAAACCAACACATCGTTTTGCCCATGGTTTTTCCAATGGGTAATGTAAAAAATTATTTTATCAGCACAATGACCTAATGTCTTAAAATATTAGGAATTCTTATATGGAGGTGAGTCACACTCTCAAGGAAATCATTTTAAAAAGCTAAAATATTTTATAATTCATGGAGGGTCCACCAATGGCACAATTAAATTAATCCAAAAAAAATTGATATAATAATATTATAAATGTAAAACATATGTTGGGCTAAACTCCATTTTATATTTTTTTATTACATCACTATTAGGGAAATATAATGTCAAAAAACAAATTATATATTTATATGGTATATAATTTTTAACCAAAAACTGGACTATCTATGACAATTGTGAAATAATCACCGTTAGAAAATTTTGATGTCCTGAAGCAAACAATGATATTAATTTTATATAAATAATTAGGTAAATAATTGAATTTTTTGTTTTTAAATAAAAATTTACATTTATTGAAATTTAATAGGTTTTGAAAAATATAGTTTTCAAACCTAAAGAAAAATTTCAATAGTACTCATAATGAATTATATGATCACTTATATTTAAAAATTTATTTTTTATTCATATTTTCTCAAATTATTAACTAATTTCAAAATCTATCAATTCATCAAAATAGAATTTTTAATTGAATGTTAACTAAAAATACTATTTTTTTAAAACCATTTACAAAGTAACAATAATATAACAAATGCATATTATTTATTCAATAATAATATAATGAACATAAACATAGTGATAGGGTCTTGTTACATAACACCTTATAGAACCTGAATAAGACATAAGGGTAAGGTGTTCGATGGTGGATGACTCTTGGTTGGGGGGGGGGGCTCGGAATACATCACATGGGTGGTGGTATCTATTAACATTCACTTCTCTCATAGGTGATTCCATTCAAGAATAAACTGTTGAAGCTAGACTTTGAATTTTTCAAGAAAGAATACCAGTGACACTTCCACCTTTCCAAGATCCATCAAATTGGATTCGTACGGATCAATTCTACTGGATAATTCCACCCATTCATTTGTCTATAAAAATTGGAGTTGTTAAATCCCTATATGAATACTAGTCATGTGATCATTGTTCAAAGAATATATTACCAATGGTAAAAATTATTAAGGGTATATTAAAATACAAAATCATACAACCATTAAAGTGCATATGTTTTATAAAACCATTTTACATAATAAGAAATTTAATTAGATTAAGAGAAATTTTCATTAATAAATTTTTGGGTCATTGCAATCTTGTCCACTTTTCACCCTCATAATATCCTTTTCCCACTCTAAAATAGATGAGGGTATCTCTACATCATCACTTTCTCTGATTCCTTCATTTCCACATCAAAAATGTTGTTTCACCACATCACCTTGATGTGGGGCCTTTTCATATTTTGTAGAACTTTTTCCCTATGACCTAAGAACTTCACTGACTTATTTTCATAAGAGAGGTCATTCTAAAATGGTACCTCCTCTGGAATGAGTACATGTGATTTCTTAGGTATGTACTTCTTCATTTGTGATATATGGAATACATCAGGTACATGATACAGGGTTGGTGGGTGTTCTAGTAAATAGTCAACTGCTCCATTTAGTTGAAGGATCTAAAAAGGGCTTATGTTTGAGGGCTAATTTACCATGGAATATGCTTTCCCTTATTCACAATTATCATAACTCTCTTCCATGGTGACATGTAGAGTAATACCATGTATCCAACATTAAACTCTTTTCCTTGTCGATAATTATCAGCATAGAACTTTTATTTACTATGAGTAACTTAAATGTTCTGGTGGATGGTTTTATCATTCTCAAACATTTCATTGGACATTTATGAAACTAGGATTTTTCACACCCAAACATCGTCCCAACATGTTGGTTTTCTTCACCTCTTCCCATAAAGGGCTTCATAAGGTGGAATTTGATTTCTTGAGTGTAAACCATTATTGTAAGAGAACTCGACCAGGGGAATATATTGATCCCATCCTCTATTGAAACCATTAAGCTTGATCTCAACATTTACTCAACTGTTTGGACACTCAGCTCAGATTGTCCATCATTTTGAGGATGATTATCCATACTAATGTTCAGCTCAGTATTCAGAGCATGTTGGAGACTCTTCCAGAACATAGAGGTAAATCTGGGATCTGAATCAGATAAAATATATACTTGTACTATATGTAGCCTTAAAAATTCTTTGATGTATATATTTGATATCTCATCCAATGATAAATCCTCTCATATTACAGTGAAGTGTGCAGTATTTTTATGAAGATCCACAAAAACCCAGATAGCAAGGTTTCATTTGGATTTCATCGAACAACTGGTGGCAAAGTCCATGATAATATTCTCACATTTCCTTATTGGTATGGTTAATGGTTGAATCATCAGCTTGTACTTTATCCTCTCAACATTCACTTGTTGACATGCCAAGAACATTGAGGTATACTGAGCAATATCTTTCCGCAAGTTATCCCTCCAATAATGCTCTTGGAGATATCGATATATCTTTGTGTTTCTTGGGTAATAGAGAAATATAAACTAAGTGAATCATCTAAATGTTCAATTTTTAACTTCAGAATTTATGGAACATGTTGTATTTACCGAAATAACCCAATTCCACTTTCCTTAACATTTAACTATGAGGAATTCCCTTGCTGATAGTTTCCACTTTCCTATGAATTCCCACATAATCCTTTTTGTAATCAATTAACATTCATAAAAAAGACAATTGAAAAATCATTTGAGAAAGGATTGATGATTTTCCCTTAATTATGATTCACATGTCCATCTTCATCAAATATAATGAAAATTGGATCCTTTTAAATCTTAATTAATGATTGAATTGTTGGGTCCTTTCTACATAGAGAATCCTCCACATTCTTCACATTCCTAGGGTAGTAATGGATTTACATGTCGTAGTATTTGATCACCTCTAACCATATTCATTGGCGCATGTTCAGCTTTTTCTGTGTGAATACATACTTGAGGCTTTTCTGATCAATATATATGTGAAACTTCTCCCCATAGAGGTAATGCAACCAAATTTTTAGATTGAAGATTACTGCATCCAACTCCAGATCATGTGTTGTTTTTATTGTTCAAGAAAATTCAATTGCCTTGAAGCATAGGCAATGAATTTGTCATATTTCATTAACACACAGCTCATGCCCTTATTTGAAGCATCACTAAATACAACAAAAATATATCTTCTTGTGGGTAGTGTGAGCACATGTGTAGTGATAAGCATTTTTTTAACTCCTTGAAACTATATCGCATTCATCACTCCAAGAAAACATGACTTCCTCCTTATATTCTTATTAAGAGGGTTTAAAATCATGAGAAATATATCAAAAATGGGAATCTTAAGGAAGCTGTGGATATCCGTCAAAAATTATGTCCTGATATATCCATCAATTGCATCTTTCTTGGTGGGATCTAATGATATCACATTTCTTGTGATGATATGGCCTATGAATGATAATTCCTTCTACTAGAACTCACACATGTTGTACTTTTCATATAGATTCTCTATTCTCATGGTCTCTTGTATATTAACACGATTCTCCTCATTCTATTCCTTAGTTTTAGATTATATTAGAATATCTTGTATAACTACTACCCCAAATTTGTCGAGGTATTCTCTTAAGACTCTATTCACCAAGTCTATGAATATTTTTGGAGAATTAGTGAGTCCGGGAGGAATTACTATGAATTCATAGTGCCCGTACCTTGTATGAAAAGCAGTCTTGGGGATATCCTCCTTCTTCACCCTTATATAGTGATATCCTGACCAAAAATTCACCTTGGAGAAGTATTGTGTTCCATGTAGCAGATAGAAGAAGTCATCAATTTGAGTTCGAGGATACTTGTTATATATCAAGGTTTTTTAGCTCACGATAAACAATTTATACATGCATTGACACATCCTTCTTCATGATGAAGAGGACTGGTGCACCCCATGGCGAAGCACTTGGGTGTATAATCATTTCATCTATATTCTCTTGTAGTTTTTTTATTATCCATTCATGCTTAATAACATCTATTTTATAAAGATTCATTGATGTTGACAATGCCCTAGGAATATGATCAATTGAGAATTAAACATATCTTCTAGGAGGAAGATCTAGAAATTTATTAGGAAACACATCCACAAACTTCCTCACAACAGGAATGTCATCAAGGCTAGTTTCTTCCTCAAACTCAATCATCTGAGTAAGATATACAAGCTTATAGTGTAGTAATATCCAGACTTGAGATAATTGTGTTAAATAATATTCATATTCCACCATTCACTTTTATAGAATCAGGGGTTGACTCTCTATATGGGGATTGATTTCCCTCTCACAGGAAATTATGATGGATATTTGTAGGGAAATCCAATATATACCAAGAATTTCATATAATTCCACCAGAGGGAGAATAAAGAGGTTCTCAAGAATTCTATATTCAATAATTATGATATAGTAGGAGTTATATTTATGGGTTTCAATGATTTCCCCATTTTACAAGTTCACTAAATTGTCTACGTCCGTGATTTGTGATGGTATTGGGATTTTTCAATTAAACATTTGGGATATAAAATAATTCATAGTACCAGAATCAATATTTATGTTCTATATTCTTGAATCAATAACTAGCATACTTTTCCCAAAAAAAATCAGGGTTCAAATCAGTGGTAGTGGTGGAACAATCTCATCATTTTTGATGTGTAGTTTGTTGGTTGCCTTTGAACACCCATGTCTAAGTGCACGAGTTTTCAATATCACCTAGATATTTGTATTTTAAGTAATTAACAATACGTTGAGTGTCAAACAGAGAATTCCTCTCCTCCAACATAGAAGTGGGGTTTTCTTGTAGGTTGTTAATTGATAGGTTCCCATTTCTTCCACAAATAAATCATTTCCATTACCCCTTCAGTCATTTTCCAGGGTGCTTCTTTCCACACCTTAGGCATGTTGGGTGATGGAATTTCATTGCACCGTTGGATTTATCCATCACACTGCAAGAATTAATGTCCACCTATGATTTTGTATTCACATGATACCCATGATATTCTTTTATTTCCATTTCTAATTTGAGGGCACATCGAACAGTTTCCTTATAACTATCACAGTCACGGATCTCTAGGACCTTCCATATGCAAGGTTTTTTCTGACCAAAGGATCGGTAAACCCTGCATTCGGGTGTAACAACAATGTTTGAGGCACATCGTGCTAGGAAAATGATGATTTCCTCATATGATTTGATAGATTCAGTATATTTTTTCATTAGGGAAATAATGTACCTAATCATATAATGTTGTAGGGATTACATAAAATATTTATCGATTTTTTTTTAAAAAAATCATTCTATTCTAATGCCTCAATCTGCTACTCGTGGTTCATATTTTTTTATCAATTTCCACCATTGATTAGCTACCCCCTCCATACGATAAGCATCCAGAAGTGCATTCTCTTGTTTAGAGAATTTTATGATGGAGATGATCTTCTTAATGGAGATGATCCATTGATCAGAAATTGGGGGATAAAATGATTCACTAAGTAAGAGGAATTTGTCTAATGAATCTCTCGATTGTGACTTGTTCCTTCATGGGGGGAATATTCTTATTGACCCATTATTCTATTAAAAACATGATTTTACTGAAATAGTATCATGAAAATGTATTTGATTCTCTCTACCATCTGTATGGGAATCTCATTAGAATATTCATCACATAGATCATCACATCAGTTAATAGTCTGAGTTATCCTATTACTATACACTCACTAGAATAAAAAAAAATTCAGGGTAAAAAATATTGTGGGATCTAAAGAAAAAATGGTATTACATATAAATTAAATTTATTTCGATAATTTTTCATTATTATCCATAATCTACTTCCAATCATATATTATTCGGGGAAATTATTTTAATTTCATTAATAATGATTTTTAATAAGATCATGAATTTACCAATGTATATCCTGTGAAAGTGTCATAACCAACAGTACAGTAAGGCCTTTTGTCGTGCACCAGTTCCCATTCGATTCTTGATCAATGCTGTGTTTTTTGGTTTTTCCCCTAGATACATATGTTCCAGAGCCCCTTCTACCTACATATATATATATATGTGGTTTCATGTTTTTGATAAACAACTAACACAATACTCTACAAAATTTAATCCTATTTTTATTATACTTATTCATATAACAAATTTTTACAATAGGGGTTTTCTAATCATAATCTAAAAAATAAATGAAACTATCATCTAATACCAACTATAAAAAATATTAGGTCCACTGGGTTTAACAGGCTGAAGGGAGGAGGGTGAATCATGGTATGAGAGATTAAAACATTTTGTCATTCGAATCATGTATTTTTGTTAAACAAAACAAAATTCTCTCTTACTACCTTAGAAATATATTAACATATATGAAATCAAGCACATGACACGTAAATTTTTACTTAGTTCACCCTCACTGAGCTACGTCCAAGGATTATACAAAGACAATGTGCCAATGTACCAAAATCACTAAGGATAACAACCAATAGTGTGAAGAACGTTCGGGATAGATCTTTTATTCCTAGGCTCCCTATCTTTACAAGGTTTAGGTTCTGCTCTCTACATTCCCAAGTTTCACTCCCTATGACTCTTTGTTTGGATCACTTCCAGTGGAAAGTGTTATTGTCTTCCTCTTCCTTTACTCACTTCTCTTAGAAAGGAATCCAGTCACAGTTTATAGACTTCTAGGTCAAACACATTTTATGTACATGTAGTTCCTTTAATTTGAATGTATTCCTGCAACCTCAACTATAGGTAGACTATTTGTTGAAGTTCCTTTTTCACCCTCATATGAATTCCACCTACCTAAGTACTTCTTGATATCGTAAAATCCTTTCACGAATGGATTTGAAGCATTCACATGCATCCTTGATAAAATCAAAAACCACCCGCCTCATCTGCCTACAATATACAGTGAAAGGTACACAAACAACATGATTAAATTACAGCTACATCTTCTGTGAACCACTATCTCATAATCGTACCAATACATTCGTTCTGCCTCTACGAACTTCCCCATGTCTACGAACTCTTATATGTTTGAGGACTAACTGTGACTCTATATAAGGGACCTCCCCATCTGCATAACACTTGCGAAATATTCTATTTAGGGTATTGCAGAATCCTCCCTGACATACCAAGTCAACTTCTTTGTGTATCACTTCTTCTATTGTGGGTTAAGAATCCCCACAAACACCTTTATAGATTTTCTTCCACACAAACCACCATTGACTATCAGGAAATTATCCCTCATGAAAATATTTCTGACTTTTACGAATTCCCTGAGAAATATATGGTCACTAATTCTGTTCAATCATATAGTAATCAGTGGGATTAGAAATTCTAATAAAGGAAATGATATCTGAAAAAACAACTAATCCATTATTTACTAGATCTTCAATCCAACCTTCAGCATGTACTGATCCTTCTTCAACCGTGAACCGAAAGTCACCCATGAATCATTTCCCCCAAACAGTCCATGAACTACTTTTTTCAAACAAGGTATATCTCCTCTTATGATTCCATACAACCCGCGTACCGCATCGTCTTCCACCAGTAACCGTTTTCGGTTTCGAAAACCACATAGTAATATCATTCCCACTACTTGGCGTACTGTTCCCAGAACATGGTATGTGTTCCAGGAATTGTGGTACATTGTTCTTATCCATTGCGGGTTTTCTACTACTTTATTAATTCATTTCACTCTTATTATGAAATCCTTCCTTTTCCAAAACCAAATTCTCTATTTATAGGTGAATTTTTTTTTAAAACACTTGGAAACTACACCACCTTAAAAACCTTCCTTCAAGAAACACCAACCAGAATAATTTCTAGACATAGGGTTTTGTAAACAGACACAATCACTCAAAAAACATTATGAGGGACACCTTTAGGAATTTTCCTAAAAAATATTCCCATTTTGGTTTGTTGACCACTCTTCTCAAAATAGTTATTTTCATTTTGATATCTTGTTAAAGCCCCTTACATCTTCAACAATCATTAGCTTCATGCGATTAAGATAGTGATCAAAGATTTACTCAGCGTATAATCTATGTCCACATCATCCAAAGTCGATGCGAGAAAAAAAATGTTTAATGAAAAGATCATAAATGAACCATTTTATTTCTAGTCACCATGTGTTGGTACCAATGAAGTACTTTCATCGCAAAACTCACCTTTCGTGATATCTAATCATTAACTGATCACTTCTAGCAATGTCGGATTCAACACCCGAAGTGTTATAATACCTCTAACCAAATATTGATCCTTGTCAAATCCCCCTATCTTGTTGCTCCACTTAATATCTTCTAACCATGTCTTTTCCCCCCCATGAGTAGTCACACATTCTCCCAATTTTCCTACAACCTAGAATAGAACTTCACTGTTATCTACAATAAGGTAAATAACACATATTAGCACATTATGATAAAACGTAGAATACCTTGGGGAGTGGGGGCCCCACATCCACTCTCTTTCAGGTGTTTGGATTCGACTGGACTCCTAGTGATAGTAGATTCCATTGAAATTATTCTTTGTGTAAGTCCATCATAAGGATATCGACAACCTATTGTTCTGTAGGACCACACTCTAACTTCACAAGCCCTTTCTCCACCGTGTCATTGATAAAATGATATCATATTTCAATGTTCCTTGTCCTTGAGTGATGGAATAGTTTATTTCTCAGATTTATATCACTTGAGTTTTCAAAATGTATTCCAATCGTACATTTCATTTTAATTCACATATCATCTGGTTGATGCTTCATCAACAATAGTTGTGTACATGCTTGAGTAGCCGCAATGTATTCTACTATTATGGTACTCAATGAAATAAAATCTTGATTCTTTATTAACCAATAAATACACACCCTTCCAAGATAAAAGTAACCTCCTGATGTTGATTTCATATCATCTACTAACCCCCACCCCCCCCCAATCCTCATATGTATATCCCAATAACTCTGGATGAGATTTTTCATTACGAACTTGGCCAAAATCCATGGTTCCCTTAATATACCAAAGAATTAATCTTACTGAATTCTTGTGGCTCTCCATGATATTGCTTTGATTCCTAGATTCATGGGATTTGTAAAATACAATATCCGACCTTTTCAATGTTTGGTATGACCCACATCTCATGATTTTTCTATATTCCATTGTATTAAATGCCTTTCCTTCATCACCCCATGACAGTTTTAGCCGATTATCAACTGGAATCTTCATCTCTTTGGAATTATCCATTCCAAACATTCTCAAAATCCCATGGCATAATTATATTGGTAAATACAAGTTCCATTCCTTCTATGCATCACCTGTAATCCAAGTAAAAAAATAAAATCTCACCAATCATCGATATTTCGAACTAACTTTTCATGAGTTTAGAAAATTGCATGCATTGTGCTTCATCCGATCCACTGAAGATTATGTCATCAACATAAACCAACATCTCCATCCTTTTATTGAGTAATTGTGAATATACAGATTGTAATCAATACCACAATGCTAGAAATCAGGCTTCATTAGAAACTGTTCCATCCTTGAATACAATGATGTTTGTGCTTTCTTCAAGCCATATAATGACTTCTTCAGCTGAAAATCTCCATTCTCATCTTCATAAATGATAAAACCATCTATTTTATCGATGTAGAATTCTTCTCATAGAACTCCATTCATAAATGATGACATAACATCCATCTTGAAAATCATAAACATTCTTTGCAATCTTATCACCATGAATAATCTAATTATATCCAGCATTGCAATGGGTAAAAATGTCTCATCAATGTCAATACCCTCTATATTAGAGTATACCTAAGACACAAGTAATTAATTTTTTTTTAAATCACAAATCCATATTCATTCATTTTGTTTGAAAGGCCCATTTGGCCCCTATGACATTCTTGTTTTCTAGTTATAAAATAATTTCCCACGTTTAATTATTCTCAATTTGATCACGCACCTTATTCATTTCCTGATCCCAATTCACATCTCCACCTTCTTCATCAAAGTATTTAGGCTGTACTTTTGCTATGTATGATGGTTTTTGTAGAGACTTAATCCTTATTTTCTTCACTGGTGTTTCCTTATCACAAAATGTGTTGTTCTTATTAATTTCATCTAATCTTGATTATCTCAGGAAAGGTGCTGATTTATTCTCACCATCTCAGTTTTCTACTGAATCAATCTCTAGAGTTGGAGCATCTCCTGATCTTCTCATCCGTGCATCTCTATCCTCTATAGTTTGATTAAGTATTTTCTGAATAATATGCTCATTTTCTACAATAGTCACATCATGACATTTAACTGTCTTTCCCGAATTCTTATTGAATCATTTATATTCTTTTTGTTTCTTTATATTTCCATGAAATAATCGTTCATCCCCACGGGCTACAAATATTTTATGTTTCACTTCATTGATAATGAAACATTTCCTTTCAAATATTCTAATGTACTTTAATGATAGATTCATTGCATACCATATTCAATATGGATTCTTCACCTCTTCGGAAAAATGTAAAGATCTATTTGATGTGTATACAACTGTCATCACTTATTTTTTCCAAAATTTCTCTCAACGGTCTTTCTCAATGAGCATTGTTCAGTACATGTGGTAGAAAATATGATTTATTCTCTCAAATACCCCATTTTGATGTGATCTTCATACTTCTGAAACAATATTCTTTATCCTATTTTTTTGAGATAATCCTCTACTTTGATATTTGTGAACTCTGTTCCATTATCTGTTCGAATCATTCATATTTTATAACCAATTATCTTCTCATATTCCCGTCAATATCTTATAGTGAATCTAAAAAATTCAAATTAGTGGGTGGTTATTTAAATTCATGATATGCTTCTATAGTCACCATGGAATAGAACATAATATCTCATCCCATCAATAGTACATGGGGAAATTTTCCTAAACACATCAACCATCACAAGCTAAAGAAATATTGTTGACTTTCTATCCTCTTTCTTATATGCCTTTAGAATGATATTCCCTTAATGGAATGAATAACATGTATTTGTATGATCATATGATAATCTATTTATATTTCTAGATGCATCATATTATACCAAATCTTTTACGGAACATTGTCTTTTGTGGCCGTAACACTTTTGAAACAACCTGATTTTCTTCATCATTAGACAGAAAGAGGACATATTCTTCTCCACTAATGAGGTATAGATTTATTTACATACGCTTTAATTGAAGAAAAACATCATCATCCTTTTCCTTCACGATGCATAATTTTTTCAAAAAACATATGGCATTACCAGAGTCATTCAATTTATTGGCACTAACAATGTTCTAAGTAATCCCTTTAACTACCAACACATCTGGTCGTATAATGTTATTTCCTCCAAATATTTATTTTCATGAACCGACGATTTTCAATCCCACATCAATACCAAATCATGTGATACCTTCTTTTTCATAGCTGATTCCAGAAACTAGATCATTATTTATCCTCATATGGGATGTGAATCTACTATCAATGACCCAAATCTTAGTGCGATCAGATGGCCTAGATGTAATTTCTACATCCACTGAATGCTCTTACCTTTTATTCTTTACACATGAAATTGACTTTATATCCTACTTCAAATGATAATCATGATTTTTTGTATATGATGATCCATCTTCAACTTTCAGGGCTTCAAATTGATTTTGTACATGTAGCTCTCGTTACAAAATCATCGACTGCTTCTTATGGAAAAAATCAGACTACCTTAGCACATTCCACTTCATTGTTGATGTGAAATGTCATTCCATATGACCAAGTAATCTACCCCTAAAAAGTCAATCAAATGATGACTTTGAATTTTGATCTCTGTACCAAAACCTCTATTGGTCTGGTTCGCATTGGTACCTCTTTTCCAGGGAACAGACATTTTAAGAGTTTCTCGTCTTACCACAAAAATAGATTGTTATATGAGTTACATTCTTATGAGTAAATAATTATACTCTAGTTTTTTACTTGGATTATATGATTATTATTATTTTACATCATTCCCAAATCATTCTTCAATCATGGAGTGGGTGCTTCTATTATGACTTGAAACAAAACTACATTCTGTTTTTGATCAACCACTATACTAGCCTTAAAATTCATAGTTGGTTGTTGTTTATGTTCTTATGGACCACTCTGCTCAAATCATATATTCTTTGTTGATTTTATGATATTGTTCCAATGAAGTTTCTCCTGATATTAAATTCATCACCTGAGACTGAATACTTCCTATTCTACTTGTTTGATATGTTTTATTTGATGGTTTCCAGTTTCAGTCACACTATCAATTTATATTTTGTGTTCGTTAATGTGGAGATTTAACTCAACCACCTTTTAGGATATTTTAGGCATTAAAGACCATAAATTTTAAATTTTGGTATTCAGATCATAATTCTCTTCTTTTTGTGGATTCTTAGAGTTTTTCATCATGAAAAACATTGTTAGCTTTCATTTTTTGTCTATAAAAATACCTACCTCATCAAGGGAAGCTTCTGATTCAGAATAAAGGTCATCCATTCCTTAAATATTCCTTCTTTATTGTTACATGTTAATGAATTTTTGACTGCAGCCATCAAAGCATATATTTTATGATCCTTTCATTCCTTCAACTCTTCTCCATTAGATTCATTTGAACATTCACCCTCTATTGAAAGTAGATTTTTTAAAGAAATTTTTCCTAGTAGTTCCCCCACATTTCTCATTTGATGAATACTTCTTTTTAGAAATTTCATCATTTTCATCATTTTCATCATCAGACTTCATAGGACACATTACTACAAAAATCCCAATAATTACACATCGAATGCATGGAAATGGATTTTTAACTTTAAACTTCTATTTTCTATTTGTAGATAGGAGAATATAAATTACATGCTATCATCCATAGTGTACATCTCAGGCCAATCTTAAACAGGGAGATTTTTCAAGGAATTTAATGCCACATCATTAGAAGTCCCCTTTTCCACTACATCATTATCATCATATCTCATTTCAAATGCTACAAGGGTACTGTCTAGGTTATATAGTGTCAGCTCTTTCAAGTATTTAACATCCAATATTGAAACTTTCATATGGAAACACAGTGTAAGATTCCTCAAGATACATTTCACAATCATTGTATCTTCAATTATTTCTCCAATACCCCTCCTGTCTTCTACATTAATATCAATCCTTTCAAACAATTCATCAATATTCTCCTTGGGATTCATTCTGACACCCTCATAATTTTTCAATAGAACCTGCTGCTTTTCTTCTCAAACATTTGAGCCGCCCTCATAATCATTCAATAATTTTTCCCACATTTCATGTGATGTTTTATAGGAAATAATACTTTTATAAATTTCATTTTATAGGTCACCCCCTAAAGCATTGATCCCTTAAGCATCAAAATCCAATTATCTTCATTCAGCTTCTGATAAATAACCACTATTAATGACATCTGATATTACATGCAAAGCATCTGTGAAGACATTCATCCCTACTAATCGAAACTATTTATGCATTTGAATCATCCATAGTTGAAAATTATTTCCATCAAAGATCGTAATTACTTTATGATTTACCACCTCCATTTCTTAATCTTGAGAGAGATCCCCTGACTTTCAGCATTTCAATCTCATACCAATTTTTTAGGTCCTCTAGGTTGAATACCCTATGAAAGATGGTGGGTAAATCAAGGTCTAATAGATTAAAATAATTATTTGTTTGGATCATGTTTCTTCATTAGAAAAAACACAATTCTCTCATCCTCCCATAGAAATATAATAACAGATATGAAATAATGCACATGAAATATCGATTATTACTTGGTTGACCCTCACTAGGCTATGTACAAAGAGCATACAACGACAATGTTCTGATATACAAAATTCACAAAGGCTCATAGCCAATAACGAGTACATGGTTTGGGCTAGATCTTCTATTCACTGGCTCACTACCATTACATGGTTTTTGGTATGCTCACTACATTTCCAACAGTCACTCCCTATGACCCTTTATTTGAATCACTGCTTGGGGAAACTGTCACCATCTTCCTCTTCCATCACTCTCTGCTCTTGGAAAGGAATACCCTCATAGTTTTTATAATTTTAGGTCAAACACAGTTTATGGACATGTATGTGCCTTTATTTTGATGAATTTATTCATCCTCATCTATAAATAGATGATCTGATGAAGTTCCTTTTTCACCAGCAGTTGTATTCCACATTCCTGAGTACTGCTAGATATCGGAAAATTATTTCACAAACTGATTTGATGCTTCCCCAAGCTTCATAGTAAAAATTGAAAACCACCTTACTCATCCATGTACTAGGTACTAGGAATCATATGTAGAACACATTATCTGAATACATATACCAATTCCATGAACCAATATCATATCCGCGTACTGATGCATTCATTCTGCCTCGGTGAACTACTCCCTAGTCACGAACTATTCTCTATTCACAGACGATCTTCCTCTCCACATAATGGAGCTCCCCCTCCATGAACCACTTGAGTAATCCACTCTTTAGTGTACCATAGATTCCACCTATAAGTATTGATTCAACTATATTTGTGTACCGCTTCTTCCATTTCTTATTAAGAATCCCCAGAAACAACTTTGACATATTTTCTTCCCCAGGTACCACCATCAACATTCGCGAAATTCTCCATCATGAGCTGCCATCAGACATTGCCAAATTCCAAGAGAAAAATATGTCCTATATTGATGTTCAATATCCTCAGTATGAAGTGGAATTTGAAATTATTATATAGGTAATGATATCCACAAATACCGCTAATCCATTATTTTCATGATCTTTAATCTAGCTATCACCACGTACAGATCCTTCTACCACCCCAAACCACAAGTCACCCGCAAACATTTTCTCCCAAACAGTCTATGTACTATCTTTCTTCATATGTGGTTGATCTCCTCTACCAACGCCAAGCCTTCTAAATACCACATCATCTTCCAGGGTGAACCATTTTTTGTTTTGTGAACTGCACTGGCTTACTGTTCCCGCTTCTCCACATACAATTCTCAGAACATGGTACGCGGCCATGAATTTTGGTATGGGGTTCTCATTTTTTTCTGATTTTCTTCAACATTATTCACTCATTTTACACCTATAATGAAAACATACCTTTACAAAACACCAACCATACTCATTTGAGATCATATGAATTTTTCAACAAACACAATCACACAAAAAACAATCTGAGTGCACACCTTGAGGGATTTTCCCCAACAAAAACATTGCACATTATTAAACACATAAGAATGATTAATTACCTAAACATTCATGTAAGTCATTTATGATGATTTATAGGTATAGTGTCTAGAGAAATTAGGAATATTAAGTGACATCATAGAACATAAAACACAACATCATTATTGAAAACTTCATTAACATGGCCACCATGTTCCTTCATACTTTGCATTGTATGGGATCACCTGAGGACATGCATAAGAAAAGGGTGAGCTAAAATTCAAAGTAATGGAGTAAATAGGTCATCAAATTAAGAATATAATACATGTTAGGAAATAGTCATATCAGTGGAGAAAAAGAAAAAAAATGAACCCAAAGGCATTATATGGCATGATTAATATAATGTGGAAATGTAGTAACCACATTTAACATGATTTTAGCATGGTCCAATGATCATTGCACAAGGATCATGAGTAAACCCTCATTGTACATGAATAAGATAAATTAAACACCAGTTTCACATGAATTATTATGGGTAAAACTTCATTACATATTTTGTGCCATGATACTATTCTTTATCCAATGCATTTGAGCACTATCTGGGTGAAACCTTCTTAATCATTTCATTTACTGGATAAGTGAGCCACATAGATCAAAAACCATTGAACAATTAAACATCATAATTTATTCCATGATAAAGTAATGTGGAATAAATACATGAAAAACTATAATATAGAAGTTAATTTTCATAAATGTGATTACCCTTGATAGTGAAATGGGCATGGTATTCGCTACACAATGACATTGGCTTGAAAAATCAAGGGGTAGTTTTGACAACATATTGACGTGACATAAGAATTCATAAAAAATATTTGATGATAGATATAGGGGTATCTAATAATATATACACGAAATGGAATTTATGTGTTCACATAGATACATTTCTAAACATATGTAATGGAATTGATATGTAAAATATAAAAAATTCCTTGAATGTAAATGAGGAGAGAAAAATCTCATATAGAATATCGACATGGTAACGGGCGTACAAGGGATGAATTATTGAGAGATAAAGGGATATATCGTCATTAAAGAAAAATAATGGATTTATAAGGGAGGTGAGAAATCATACCCCATATTTTTAATTTGAAAATAAAAGGGCATACCATTAAAGGGAAACCTAGATATAAATAATGAAGGAATGAAAGTGATGATTCCTTTCATGGAAATGTGAACGCAAGGGAATTAGAGAGGATTGAGAGAGGCTTCTTGGGAGGTTGGGGAACCATGGGAGGATTATAGAGAGAGGATGGAAGATATTGACTGAGTTAAAATGGTTTTAAGGTAATATAAGTTGGATATTGAGAGGGTTTATATAAGGAAAGAGTGGGGAAATCATTTATATTTCACATACATATGTTTTGAAATCTATATAATTAAATATCTAAAACCATAAAAGAACCCATGGTTTTTTCCAATGATTATTCCAAAGGAGAGTGTAAAATAGTATTTTATATGTTCATGGTTCTAACTTCTTAATATATTAGGATTTCCTAGGTGGATGTGAGTCACACTCTCAATGTAATAATTTTAAAAAGATAAAATATTTTATATTTCTTGGATGGCCCACTAAGGCACCATAAAAATAATGAAAAAAACATAAAATCACATTATTTAAACATTAATACAAATTGTGGCTGATAATTCATTTAATATTATTTTATTACATCACTATTGGGTCATTATGTTGTCAATAAACACATTTTATATTTAAACACTATTATATTTTCACCCAAAAATTCCACTCTCTCATAAAATTAAGAAAAATTAACCGTTAGAAAATTTTTACTTACTAAATCATAAAATTGATATTAATTTTATCTAAATAATTATTTAAATATGTACATTTTCAATTTTAAAATAAAAAATTACATTTAATGAAGTTTCATGGGTTTTGAAAAAAAATTTCAAGCCTTAATAATAATTTCAATTGTCTTCATAATAAATTTTATGATAATTTCTATTTAAAAAGTAATCTAGTAAAATAATATTAATAAAATATTATTTAATTAAAAAATATATTAATTTATCAAAATAGATTTATTAATTTAATATTAACTTAAAAGAATATTTTTGCTTTAAAACCCATTTACAATGTAACAATAATTAAATTAATGAGCATTAATTATTATTTACAAAACTAATGCACATAATCAGAGTTATAGTTTTTTGTTACATAACCCTTAATAACACAAGCATAAGACTTGAGGTTAAGGTGTGCAATGGTTTCATACCCTTGGGTTGTCTCAAATAACATCACTCGGGTGGTAATTTCTATTAACTTCCACTTCTCTCATAGGCAATTCAGTTAAAGCTTAACATGTTGAATCTTGGCGTGGGCTCGGCCAAGATCAATGCCCACAGACGCTACCTCCATTCCGAGATCTAAAAAATGGTATTCATATGGAGAAATTATATCGGATGATGCCATCTATTCCTTTTTCTGACTAAATTAGATTTGTTAAAGCCCAATATTTATACAAATCATGTGATCACATTTCAACAGCCTTATTAGCAACAATAACAATTATTAATGTCATTTTAATTTCAAAAAACATAAATCCATGTAAGTGAATATGATTTACATATTCATTTTACATAATAATTAATTTAATTATTTCAAGAGGAATTTTCATTAATGAATTTTTGTGTCGTTACAATAGATAGAATGTACGACTCTCTCTTGTTAGATAATTGAAGAATAGAGAAGTTCATTTGAATGGAGATGATCCATTTTTAATTGCTTATGGGATCAGAATTGTAACATCCCAGGTAAATAAAGAATAAATAATTTTTTTATTTATTAATATTCACGAATTAAAAACTAATTTTACTTTAAAGGGGTTTCTATGTTCGATAGCGTACCCGATACGCAACGATGGGTTCCTTTGAAAACATATGTTGCACACTTTTAATATAATAATATTATTTTAAATGGTAGTTAAAATGTAGTCGTTGTATCGGAGGGAATGCATATAAATAACTAAAATATGATTATATATGTTTTTAAATGTTTTTACATTTATCCAATAAAAGATAAAGGCTTAAAATGCGGAAAGAATTCAATTTTAGGCATATATGCCCTAATTTTCACTAAAGGTTCACTTATTGCCTTTGGATGGCGAAAAGTCATTAAATATAGTTTTGCTCACTCTTATACATTCTATTGGACCAAATAAAAATTTTCTTTAGAATTGGGACATCAAAATTTACTTTGTGTAAATTTTTGGTATCTTTCCGATAATGTTCATTTTTTAATGAATAGTGTAAAATGTTGTATTTTAATTCAAAACCTCTTTTAATCTAATTTATTTATATGATTAGATTATCTTTTTAATTGGTTTTAAAGTGAAATTAGAAAATATTTTTACCATTAAATCCAATAGTGGTCGTTGGAATTAATTTCACTTTGAAATCGGACTTAAACTAGTGTCGATCTTTGGATACTTACTGTTCAAAAAAACACGCTATTTGCTATGACAGCGGGAATTGATAATTAAATTAATTAATGAAACTTATATGTTTTTATTATTTTAAAATGGACTTCATTTTTAAATTTGTAATATCAAATATAGATTAGGGTGACGTTTTGGTATTTTTCTGAAAAACGTCAATTTTTGATGAATAGTGAAACCACTAAGTGGTACTTAAAAAACTAATTTTTTCGTTTAAATGAAATTTTACCACCTCTGTGTTTTGAATTTCAAAAATCCAATATAAATGGTTTTCATTAAGAAGTAAAATGTGATTTAATGAGATTAAAATAATTTTTTGGTGAATAGTAACTTATTAAGTTTTTAATCGCGATTAGAGGTAATTAGTGTAGTTTAAGGTAAGAATAATGTTTTATAAAATTAAATGACCTAGAAACATTTCCTACCCTCATTGGATGTGTCATGTCCGACCAGGACAATCCATGGGTCAAATTGGGGACCCCATGGAGCCACTTTGGTAGGAAAATGACATAGATATCTTTTTATTTAATGTTAAAATAAAAATGACACAAACATGAGATGTTTTACTAAAACAATTTTTACCTGGGGTTATACAAGTCATATTTTTTACTATAAATATTAATTGGAAAGATATAAATATTTCATACATCATAGTATTTTTTTATAATTTTTAGTCATTAAATAAATTAAATTATTGATGACATCATGATGATAGAGCGATGACCTCATTATTTAACGATTTAAATAAAATGGAAAGATAATGTAATATCTAAAACCTACACATGTCCAAAACCTATTGGATGAGTGGATGTAGAACCCTTATAACCTTATCCTCTAAATACATTAATTTGGGACCTTTAAAATCTGAAACGCTTTTGAAAATAAAGTAACATTTTTTAACTTTACAAGAGTGCCCCTCCTCTCCTCTTATAAAAGGACACCACCTCTACCTCCTTACCCACACTCCAAAAGCCTTTGGCTCGGCCAAACCCTACCCACTTTGTCTCTCAACATCCTTATTTTACTCCTTAAAGCCTAACATTGGGCAGAAGTCTCCCCAAGGAAGCCTTTGAGCTCATACCAAAGGGAGTTACCCGATTTTAAGGTAATGTCTTCACTTGAGTCCTTTTGTTTTATTTTTCCTCTCCAACCCCCTAAAATATTTTTATTAATTTCTTTTGTTACAACTACAGTATCTTAAATATACTAGGATGTTGTTATAAGAAGGATTCGAGTTACACGTACACACACCTACATCTAATGGTTAAAGAACATACTGTTTCCGTGGATGGCGAATTTCTGCCACACGAAATGATGATTGTTCAACACTCATATAACACCTTCAAAGGTGTACATTAAGATGTCACTATATTTATATATGATATATAATATGTTTATGTTTTAATTAAGCTTCTGTATTTTTCATTTGTGTCTTACCTTTATGGCTTACATTATGGGTATACGCGATATCTTCATTTTAGGAAGTGCGGACTACCGCCCCCTAAAAGTGATGTGATTGGTTAATGCCATACGTGGGAAGTATAAAGGATGGATTTAACGTTATTATATATGATGTTATACTAGAATTATAATATACTTATATATCATTATTATTTATTTCCATTAATGAATGAGATAGAAATGAATGTAGCGTTCATGAGTACGTACGGCTTACCGTCTCCATGAACGGTGCATTTCATTTCTTATCCCCAAATATAATGTACTATTATAAGTACATGTATATAATGGATATATATGATGAATGATACAGCTAAATGATGAATATAATTCTGGAATTAAAATATACAAACCTCTCATTTAGTTTTAATTCCATTAATATGACAAAGAAATGAAAGTAGCGTTCATGCGTACGTACGGCCTACCGTCTCCATGAACGGTTAATTTCATTTCTTACTTCTAAATGATTATGTGATATTATAAATACATGTATATTCTAGATATATATGATATCCAAATCAGTAATGTCATTCTCGATATAATGAACCTTTGACCACACGAACAACATGTAATTGTAAGAAGTCCACTTTCGACTTAAGAACCAAATATCGAAAAAACAAACATTAATAACTTAAATGATTGCATAATGTCTATGACATGGTAATAAGTGATATAAAAGGAATAATGAACTTTCAAAAGGTTCTTAAGGAAGAATAAATTAACTCATGTTTATTATTCAGGAGATTAAAGAACGATCGAGTCAAGTCGGACCCGAGGTAAGGGATCTTACTCCTCTCTTTCTTTTTAAGTACACTCTTTTATGTCATTCCTTCTAAAGCTCATATTTAATGTTATTGGGATGTTATTTTATATTACTCTTACTGTAATTTTTATTTCCATATGATGAGAGACCTTATTCTCTCTCATTAATCCATTTTGGATGTTTTGAGTGGCGCTGTTAGGCTACCGAATTTTCATAAAGAGATCTAACCTCTCGCTTTCTTTTAAAGTACTCTCCTTTATGTCACATCTTTTAAGATCCTCTTTGTTATGTTGGGGTATGTTATTTTATGTTACTCTTTCTGTAAAATTTATGTAAATATGATGAGATACCTTATTTGATCTCATCAATCCATTTTTTTAAGTTTTATGTGGTGCCATTAGGCTGCCGAGTTTTCGTAAGGGATTTTTCATCTCACGTTTATTCCCATGGGATTTATGCTAAATTTTCCACAATTTCCCTTGAGTGGTGTATGTAATGCCCATTATTTTACTAATTTTATAATATACATTTATTTATGAGTATTTACTTCAATGTTGTACTATCCTTCTTTCACGGGGTGCATGTCTCGAAAGATACCCATGTTGGTAAGGGAACCTTTCACCCTCTTTTTTTTAAAATACTTCTTTTGTTACATCTTTTAATTCACATAGTATTATGTTGGGTTATGTTCTTCTATATCCTTATTTATGTGAATTTTATGTCCAAGTGATTAGATCCCCTTTATCTCTCTCATCAACCCTTTTTGTAAAATTTTATGTGACGTCGTTAGGCTGTCGAATTTTCCCAAGGGAACTTCTTAACCCAATTTTGATTTCTTTGGGTTCAACATGTGGTTATTGAATATGTCATCCTTTGAATATGTGGGAATAACCTTTTATTGTTCTACACTTAATATCAACTTATATTTGGTGTATTTATATTTGTCACACATAATTATGTGATTGATTTACCCTTAATTTAAGGATACCTTCTTTATAATGGATTTCATCTCATTTTTCATTTATTTTGAGACTTCATTGTTGTTATGCACTAATTCACTCTTATATGGTGTGTATACTATCCATTGACATATTATATCATGAATCCTTTTATTCTTATGATATTATAATTTTCGTATTAAATGTTATTCCGCTATTATTTGTGTTCAAGAGTCTCTCATTTTGTTAAAAACTATTTAACAAAAATATCGTTTTAAATGTTTTAAAGACTTATTATTATAAATCTTTATCTTTAATGTCCATGTTCTCAAAATGGTTTTCATTATTTATTTATATGGACATTAATGTTTTAAAATTATAATTCCATTAAATTCTTCAAAGTGGTATGGGACACTTTGATTCAAAAATCTATTTTAAATGGTTTTTGAAAATGGATTGATTAATTAAATATATGGGAATTACTTATTGTGATTGGAAATGAAATTTTATTATTGAAATTTTTATATTTTCAATATTTTATGTGTAATAATGGTACTTGGACATTATGACGGGTGGTGCCAAGAATACCAGGACGGGTGGTTACGTTATAACCTCCAATGCATTGGGTATGGAAGTCGGCCGTATGGTTATTCTATTAAGTATGTGTGGAAGTCGGCCGTATGGCTATTCCATTAAGTATGTGTGGAAGTCGACCGTATGGTTATTCCACTTAAGTATGTTTATGTCTCAAGTTACCTTTATATGTTATGTGATCTTTGTATGGGTTGTATGGTAATCTTTTGGTTATAGAAGGGTAAGTAATGAATTTTTATTCAGTGAAGAGTTTTTACTACTTCGAAAAGGTGAAAAGTATTACTTTGATAAAGTATACATGGTTTACTGGTTTTGAAAAAACTAACAGTTTTCATTCTTTGTGTATCCATTACTGAGCATTTTATGCTCATCCCAAGTTTTTGAAATGTTTTTCACAGGACTTAACGTGGAATAGGGTTAAGGATGGGATCAAGGGAAATTCATGCTACCTAAAACATGGAACTAGGCATATTTCTTTTTAAGGGTTTTTATTTTATGGAAACATAGTAGAAGTTTCGACTTTGTAATCTTTTGAGATATAATAGTTATGTCGTAATTATCTAAAACAATAAACCTGAAAAGATCATCAATGTGAATTGTTCATTTAATTCAATATTAAGTAAGGTTTAAGAATGGGGTCTTATAGTTGGTATCAGAGGTCGGTTTAGACAACTTTAGGAGTTAGAAAAGTGTAAAATTATAAGTTAATTTATGCTATGATTGAAATTATATAGCATTTAAAGATTACCATGTTGCTTCACCTAAGGTATTTCAGTGTTAAGAATGGTTTTTCATAGAGGAAACAGAACAGCTTTTTTGGGAAGGCATACAGAGGGAAATGACCTTTCAAATCAGTATCTAGAGATGGTCAGAATCAGAAATAAACAGTTTGTTGCAGTGATAGCTCAGTTGACTCAAGAGAAAAATGTTGGTTGTTTTTATTGATCATATTTTGGCATTTTCTAAAAGTATAGAGGAGAATGAAAGTCATTTAAGGGTTATCTTTCAAAACCACAAATGAAAAGAAACTATATGGAAAATTCAGCAAGTGTGAGTTTTGGTTACAACATATTTCTTTCCTAGGTCACATTGCTTCAAAAGATGTCATAACTGGTGATCATGCTAAAACAAAAGTTGTTGAAGAATGTCCAAGACCTACAAAGGTAACCGAGATCCACAGTTTTCTTGGTTTGGCAGGTTACTACCGAAGGTTTGTTGAAAATTTTTCACGGTTATCTAGTCTAATGACTAAGCTAACTCGTAAGGGTGTTAAGTTCATCTGGAAAAAAGAATGTGATGATTGTTTTCAGGAGTTGAAGAGAAGTTTGGTGAATGCTCCAGTTTTGGCACTTCCTTCAAGGAATGGTGAGTTTGTCATATACAGTGATGCTTCGTTGAAGGGACTTGGTTGTGTCCTTATGCAGAATGATCAGGTAATTGCTTATGCTTCACGTCAGTTGAAAAATGATGAGGTAAATTACCCTACACATGATTTGAAATTAGCTGCTGTTGTTTTTTCTTTAAAAATTTGGAGGCATCATTTGTATGGAGTAAAGTGTGAAATATATACAGATCACAAAAGTTTAAAGTATATATTCACTCATAAAGAATTGAACATGAGACAGAGGAGATGGCTGGAATTAATCACGGATTATGATTGTACAAATCACTACAATCCGGGAAAAGAAAATAAAGTGGATGATGCTTTGAGTTGAAAAAGTAATGTTTCATTAACCATGCAATGTTTGGAATGAGATCCTTTGGTTTTTGATTTGATGAACTTTGAAATAGATGTTGTTGGTGCATGATGTCTATCTGTTTTGTTTCAGGTATCAGTGAGATCTTCTCTATCAGAAAGAATCAAGAAAGCACAGAATCAAGACAGTGAGTTGCAGAAAAAGGTAGAGCTGGTTCAGAAGGGTAAGTATCTTGAATTCAACATTGATAGTGCTTGTGTTTTGAGGATTGGGAAGAGATTATGTGTGCCATGTGATTCACAGTTGAAGAATGAGTTGTTATGTGAGGATCATAGTTCCCCGTTTTCAGTTCATCCTGGCAGTACTAATATGTACAGAGATCTGTGGGAGTATTACTGGTGGGATGGAATGAATAGAGATATTGATGATTTTACTGTGAAGTGTTTGACTTCTTAGCAGGTTAAAGCAGAGCGGCAGTTAACGAAAGGGATGCTTCAGCCTCTATAAGTGCCAGAGTGGAAATGGGTGAATATATCCATGGACTTTGTTGTGGGATTACCGAAGACATATCGAGGTAATAATGCAATCTAGGTTATTGATGATCGTTTGACTAAATCTTCTCATTTCCTTCATATATGAGATAATTTTCCCTCGATCAACGTTCCCATTTTTATCTTAAGGAGATAGTCAGGTTACATGGATTTCCTATCTCTATTGTATCAGACCGTGATCCTAGGTTTACTTATAACTTTTGTAACGGCCTTCAGAAGCCGTTGGGTACTGAATTAAATTTTAGTACAACTTTTCATCCTCAATCAGATGGGCAGTCAGAACGAACAATTCAGACCTTGGAGGATATGCTATGAGCTTGTTCGATGGATTATCAGGGAAGTTGGGACCAACATCTTTCTTTGGTTGAGTTTTCTTATAATAACAGTTTTCATTCCAGTATACAGATGACACCATTTGAAGAATTATATGGGAAAAGGTGTCGAACTCTAGCATTTTGGGATGAAGTGGGTGAAAGGAAGATTATGGTACAAGAATTGGAAGAAGAGATAGCAGAAAAGGTTCAGTTGATTCAGAAACACATGAGAACAGCTCAGAGCAGGCAGAAGAGTTATGTGGATAACCGGATGAAGGATCGATCTTTTGAGGTAGGTGATCAAGTTTTTCTCAAGGTTTCTCCATGGAAAAGACTGATGCGATTTGGTAAGAAAGGAAAGCTGAGTCCAAGGTTCATTGGACCATATGAAATTCTAGAGAGAGTTGGATCAGTTGCATACCAAGTGGCATTACCTCCGAGTTTATCTCAGGTACACAATGTTTTTCGTGTTTTGATGTTGAGGAAGTATATGCCAGATTTATCTCATGTTTTGAGCCCAGAGGTAGTTCAGTTGGAAGAGAATCTCTCTTATGAAGAACAACCAGTCCAGATTCTGGACCGAAGAGAGCATGTATTGTGAAATAAGGTAATTCACCAGGTAAAGGTTTTATAGAAAAACCATACGGTTGAAAAGGCAACGTGGGAATCTGAAAATTCTATGAGGGATAAATACCCCCACTTATTTTGATAAGTGGATAAAATAGCAAGGATGCAATTCCCAAAATGGGGGAAGGATGTAACATCCCAGCTAAATAAAGAATAAATAATTTTTATATTTATTAATATTCACTAATTAAAGAATAATTTTACTTTAAAGGGGTTTCTATGTTCGATAGCGTACCCGATACGCAATGATGGGTTCCTTTGAAAACTTACATTGCACACTAGTAATATAATATTATTATTTTAAATGGTAGTTAACATGTAGTTTTCGTATTGGCGGGAATGGATAGAAATAACTAAAATATGATTATATATGTTTTTAAATGTTTTTATATTTATCCAATAAAAGATAAAGGCTTAAAATATGGAAAGAATTCAATTTTAGGCATATATGCCCTAATTTTCAATAAAGGTTCACATGTCGCCTTTTGATGGAGAACCATCATTAAATATAGTTATGTTCAATCTTATACATTCTATTGGACCAAATAAAACTTTTCTTTAGAATTGGGACATCAAAATTTACTTTTTGTAAATTTTTGGTATCTTTCCGATAAAGTTCATTTTTTAATGAATAGTGTAAAATGTTGTATTTTAATTCAAAACCTCTTATTAATCTAATTTATTTATATGATTAGTTTATCTTTTGAATTGGTTTTAAAGTGAAATTAGAAAATATTTTTACCATTAAATCCAATAGTGGTCGTTGGAATTAATTTCACTTTGAAATCGGACTTAAACTAGTGTCGATCTTTTGATACTTATTGTTTCATAAAAACACGCTATTTTCTCTGACAGTGGAAATTAATTATTAAATTAATTAATGGAACTTATATGTTTTGAATTTTGTAAAATGTACTTCATTTTTGAATTCGGAATATCAAATATTTCTTAGGGTGATGTTTTGGTATTTTTCTGAAAAACTTCAATTTTTGATGAATAGTGAAACCACTAAGTGGTACTTAAAAAACTGATTTTTTCGTTTAAATGATATTTTACCACCTCTGTGTTTTGAATTTCAAAAATCCAACATACACTATTGTCATTAAGAAGTAAAATGCGGTTCAATGAGATTAAAATATTTTTTTGGTGAATAGTAACTTATTAAGTTTTTAATCGCGATAAGAGGTAATTAGTTTAGTTTAAGGTATGAATAATGTTTTAATAAAATTAAATGACCTAGACACATTTCCTACCCTCATTGGATGTGTCATGGCCGACCAAGACAATCCATGGGTCAACATGGGGACCCCATGGAGCCACTTTGGTTGGAAAATGACATAAATATCTTTTTATTTAATGTTAAAGTAAAAATGACGCAAACATGAGATGCTTTACTAAAAAAAATTTTACATAGGGTTATACAAGTCATATTTTTGACTATAAATATTAATTTTAAATATAAAAATATTTCCTACATCATAATATTTTTTATAATTTTTAGACATTAAATATATTAAATTATTTATGACATCATGATGATGCAGTGATGACCTCATTATTTGACGATATAAATAAAATGAAAAGATAATGTAATATCTAAGACCTACACATGTCCAAAATCTATTGGATGAGTTGATTTTGAACCCTTATCACGTTATCCTCGAAATACATCAATTTGGGACCTTTAAAATCCGAAACTCTTTTGAAAATAATGTGACATTTTGTAACTTTACAAGAGTGCCCCTCCTCTCCTCTTATAAAAGGCCCCCACCTCTACCTCCTTACCCACACTCCCAACGCCTTTGGATAGTCCCACCCCTGCCCATTTTGAATCTCCACATCCCTATCTTACTCCTTGAAGCCTCACTTTGGGCAGAAGTCTTCTAAAGGAAGTCTTTGAGCTCATACCAAAGGGAGTTACCCGATTTTAAGGTAATTTCTTCACTTGAGTCCTTTTTTTATTTTGCCTATCCAAAACCCTAAACTCTTTTTATTAATTTCTTTTGTAAAAACTACAATATCTTCAATATACTAGGATTTTTTTATAAGAAGTATTCGAGCTACTCATACACACACCTACATCTAATGGTTAAAGAACATACTGTTTCCGTGGATGGCGAATTTCTGCCACACGAAACAATGATTGTTCAACACTCATATAACACCTTAAAAGGTGGCCATTTAGATGTAACTATATTTATATATGATATATAATATGTTTATGTTTTAATTAATCTTCTGTATTTTTCATTTGTGGCTTACCTTTATGGCTTCTATTATGGGTATACACGATATCTTCATTTTAGAAAATGCGGACTACTGCCCCCTCAAAGTGATGTGATTCGTTAATTCCATACGTGGGACGTATAAAGGATGGATTTAATTTTATTATATATGATGTTATAATGTAATTATAATATACCTCTATATCATTATTATTTCATTCCATTAAATTATGAGATAGAAATGAAAGTAGCGTTCATGCGTACGTACGGCTTACCGTCTCCATGAACAGTGCATTTCATTTCTTATCCCCAAATGTAATGTACTATTATAATTACATGTATATAATGGATATATATGATGAATGATACATCCAAATGATGAATATAATTCTGGAATTAAAATATACATACCTCTAATTTAGTTTTAATTCCATTAATATGACAAAGAAATGAAAGTAGCGTTCATGCGTACATACGGCCTACCGTCTCCATGAACGGTGCATTTCATTTATTACTTCTAAATGATTATGTGATATTATAAATATATTTATATTCTAGATATATATGATATATATGATATCCAAATCAGAAATGTCATTATGGATATAAAGAACTTTTGACCACACAAACAACATGTAATTGTAAGAAGTCCACTTTCGACTTAAGAACCAAATATCGACAAAAAAACATTATTAACTTAAATGATTACATAATGTCTATGACATGGTAATAAGTGATATAAAAGGAATAATGAACTTGAAAAAGGTTCTTAAGGAAGTATAAATTAACTCATGTTTATTATTCAGGAGATTAAAGAACGATCGAGTCAAGTCGGACCCGAGGTAAGGGATCTTACTCCTCTCTTTCTTTTTAAGTACACTCTTTTATGTCATTCCTTCTAAAGTTCATATTTCTTGTTATTGGGATGTTCTTTTATATTACTCTTACTGTAATTTTCAAGTTCATATGATGAGAGACCCTATTCTCTCTCATCAATCTATTTTGGACGTTTTGAGTGGTGCCGTTAGGCTGCCGAATTTTTGTAAAGTGATCTAACCTCTCTCTTTCTTTTGAAGTACTCTCCTTTATGTCACTTCTTTTAAGCTCCACTCTGTTATGTTGGGGGATGTTCTTTTATATTCCTATTTCTGTAAACATTATGTTAATATGATGAGAGACCCTATTTGATCTCATCAATCCATTTTTTTATGTTTTATGTAGCGTCGTTAGGCATCCGAGTTTTCGTAAGGGATTTTTCATCTCACTTTTATTCCCGTGGGATTTATGCTACATTTTCCACAATTTCCCTTGAGTGGTGTATGTAATTCCCATTATTTTACTCATTGTGTAATATAATTTCATTTATGATTATTTACATCAATTTTTTATTGTCCTTCTTTCACGGGGTGCATGTCTCGAAAGATACCCATGTCGGTAAGGGAACCTTTCACCCTCCTTTTTTTAAAAGACTTCTTTTGTTACGTCTTTTAATGCACATACTATTATGTTGGGATATTTTCTTCTATATCCATATTTATATAAATTTTATGTCCAAGTGATTATATCCCCTTTATCTCTCTCATCAACCCTTTTTGTAAAATTTTATGTGATGCCGTTAGGCTGTCAAATTTTACCAAGGGCACTTCTTAACCCAATTTCGATTTCTTTGGGTTCAACATGAGGTTATTAAATATGTCATCCTTTGAATATGTGTGAATAACCTTTGATTGTTTTACACTTAATATCCACTTATATTGGGTGTATTTATATTTTTCACACATAATTATGAGATTGATTTATCCTTAATTTAAGGATACCTTCTTTATAATGGATTTCATCTCATTTTAAATTTATTTTGAGACTTTATTATTGTTGTGCACCAATTCACTCTTATATGGTGTGTATACTGTCCTTTGACATATTATATCATGAATCCTTTTATTCTCATGATATTATAATGTTCATATTAAATGTTATTCCGCTATTATTTGAATTCAAGATTCTCTCCTTTTGTTAAAAACTATTTAACAAAAATATCGTTTTAAATGTTTTAAAGATTTCTTATTCTAAATCTTTATCTTTAATGTCCATGTTTTCAAAATGGTTTTCAGTATTTACTTATATGGACATTAATGTTTTAAAATTATAATTCCATTAAAAGCTTCAAAGTGGTATGGGACACTTTGATTCAAAAATCTATTTTAAATGGTTTTGAAAATGGATTGATTAATTCAATATCTGGGAATTACTTATTGTGATTACAAATGAAATGTTGTTATTGAAATGTTTATATTTTCAATATTTTATGTGTAATAATGGTACTTGGACATTATGATGGGTGGTGCCGTGAATACTAGGATGGGTGGTTACGTTGTAACCTCCAATGCATTGGGTATGGAAGTTGGCCATATGGCTATTCCATTAAGTATGTGTGGAAGTCGGCCGTATGGATATTCCATTAGGTATGTGTGGAAGTCGACCGTATGGTTATTCCACATAAGTATGTTTATGTCCCAAGTTACCTTTATATGTTATGTGATCTTTGTATGGGTTTTATGGTAATCTTTTGGTTACGGAAGGGTATGTAATGAACTTTTATTCAGTGAAGTGTTTTTACTACTTCGAAAAGGTGAAAAGTATTACATTGATAAAGTATACATGGTTTACTTGTTGTTTTAAAAAACTAACAGTTTTCATTCTTTGTGTATCCCTTACTGAGATTTTTATTCTCATCCTAGGTTTTTGAAATGTTTTTCACAGGACTTAACGTGGAATAAGGTCAAGGATGGGATCAAGGGAAATTCATTCTACCTAAAACATGGAACTAGACATATTTCTTTTTAAGAGTTTTTATTTTATGGAAACATAGTAGAAGTTTCTACTTTTTAATCTTTTGAGATGTAATAGTTATGTCCTAATTCTCTAAAACTCTAAACCTGAAGAGATCCTCAATGTGAATTGTTCATTTAATTCAATATTAACTAAGGTTTAAGGCCGGCGTCTTATAAGAATATGCATTGAAACTCAGAGGCCTTTCTCGCAAGATGTTATCTATTTGATACATATAATTTCTTTGGTGGATTTGGGTGTTGTTATAAGTTTAGGTTTCTGTTTAAAACAATATTTGGATGAGAATTTATATTCATAATGATCATTATTAGTGCTCCCATATAGTTTTTCATCTCATTTGGGTATCCACCACATTTCCCAACAGATTGTTTATTGAATCACTTCCACATATTTCCATCAAATGTCTAGAATAGAGGAAAATATAGGGATGATAGTTTAAAAACTCTTAAACGCATAAATTGGAAACTATGAATGTTATTGTGATAAATCATAAGTGAAATATGCTCCTTAACCAATTAGTTTATATTCATTAATCTATTTTTTCCATGATCAATTTCCAAACATAAATATTTGATTTTTTTTACTAATAATAGTTCATTATTATCTTTTTAATGTACCCGAGAATATCCACTATGAGTTTTGAACCAAGTGTGCGGAAAACCTCATTATCGTTCATCATTTTATGATTTATTTTATCTCAATATGGTGTTTTTTGGGTTGTTACCTCTATGTACTTCTATGTTTTATCCATATCCACATGAAGTATATATAAAAGGATTCCTTTTCATAGAAACCACTTAGTCAATAATTTTTCAAAATTATAGGGAAGTTTTTATATGTTTATTCTTATCCCAAAGTCATTTACTATAGTTTTATAATCTTAATACCAAAATTAACTTGACTTTCATTTGATATCAACCATGACAACCCATATCTTTGTTACAAAGTAATTCATGGTTTATTAAATGATGTTTCACTTACTAAAAACATAATACCAAGATTCCTAGTTCCATTGGGACACTATTTTAATAACATTACATTATAAATCTAGGATACAATGAATTTATTGAATATTTCCATAACATGATCATAAATTTTCACCATTCTTCTACAACTACATTGGATAACCTAGAAAAATACATATGAATTGTGCGAGATATAAATCCTAGTAAGTGAACAAAAAATAATATAACTTGTTAAATAAATACAGGTAGACATAGACATATAATAAAGTAACATAATAGGTGATTATCATAATCCTGAACAATGAAGAAATATATAACATGATAAAATAAAGGAAACAATTGAATGTAGAAACAACAATGAACATTACATAATAAGCCTAATTTATATCTAATCACCAATACACCATAACATAATGTTCCTAGGATATCCTACTATACAACATGCATGTCATATAATGATATTAAAATATAACCATTTCTATTGGAGTGCTATCTATGTGAACCCATCGTAATCAAATCATGAACATGGATTAGTGTTGAACGTGGTCATATAAAATAAGAATGTATTTCATATATCATAACTCCATTATTAAATATTTTGGGTTACATTCATATAAATTTCAAATCAAATAATTATAGGTACTTATATTTAAATACCCTTTAGAGGAAATGGGTATGGGAAATCAAATCACAATCGATTTTCATGAAAAAACACTATGAGAATTTGGCTGCAAAATGGTTGTACTCAAAGATTCATATAATAGTTTAATGAGATATAAATGGGTATCATAAAATTTTTTATAACAAAAGGTAATTATTAGGAATGTTTAAAAACATATAAAAACATTATTATTTGAAATCAATGGCATAAACTAATGGAGTTTCTACAATTAATAGGACAATTAGAGGATCCCATACATTGAGAGTCTGTATCAAAAATTTTAGTATGAGATTTTTAAGATAGTGGAGAACCATAGGAATTATTTAGAGATAAATTGTATGTTTAAGTAATTGAAATAATTTTATATAGTGAGTAGAAATTGGATCTTGGGTGGCATTATATAATAAAACACATGGGATTTCTATAATATTTCTCAAATATATGATTTGGACCTGATACAATAATATAATAAAAAATGAAACCCATAAAAAGTATATTATCTTTTTTTTCTACCAAATAGGATATTTTTTAGTTATTTTATAATTCCAATATCAAAACTCATTAAATTATTACTCTTACTGAGGATGAATATTGTCATGTTCATAAATAATTGATTTTATAACATAAATATATAATATATTTTTTGGAGGATTCATAATGGATTTATAAAATTATTCAAATAATCTCACTATTAATTATTTTAAATATTAAACATTAATTTGTTCATGTATACCTTTTATGGTATAATTTACATCACTTTTGGGTAATTATGATTTCATGGAACATACCTAATATTTATTGTATATTTAATTTTTAAATGAAAATTCAGCTAGATTCGAAAATTATGATATATACATTATCAGATAATTTTGAAATTATGAATAAAAATATAATATTTATTTTATCCATATAAGTTTAAAAATATTTCAAATAATACTTTTAAATCAAAATTCCTATTTTATGAAAAAAACCAGATTTTTACAATAATAGTTTTCTTACCGTTATAAAAACTATACACTACTTCATAAAAGTAAATTATCTTCTATATTTATAAAATATTAATTATTAATAATATTTTTCAAAAAATACCATTTATTTATAAAAATCATTAATTATTCAAATGTAATGTCTTCATTGAATTTTTTTATTACCTAAAAATACAATTTCTGTATTCAAGTTATGAAATATAATTTTTATCATAGTCATATTTAATCATTTATAATGTAAAAAAATAAAAAAAAATTAATCATTATTCAATACAAATAAAATATACCGATTCGTAATATAAGGATCATCATACAAATCCATTTAATACAATAGTGAATGCCTTAATCGTCATGTGTGTGACATTGATATTTTCTAGGGGTGGCTCAACAAACATGGTTTAGGACATGATATTGATGAGCTAGAGCATTCCCCATTAATGGTTTCACATAAGTTTTAGTTGTTGAATCCTGTTTTGGTCATAGTCACCTTAAAATCCCAATTATTTTATCTCATTTGGAATTTGAAATAAATCTGCCTCATAGGTTATGATACTAGTAGTTGACTTTATCAATATCTTTTTCTAGGTAAATTAGATTTTTTTAACAAATGATATATAGTAATCATAATATATATTTTAACGAACTATATTTTCCAGGATTGTGATTATTAATGTTATTTTAGATCTTATATGATATAATATTCCAAAAAAATAAAATAATTGATTGTGTTTTCTATAACATCATTACTTAATACAGTGTTTAATTTATCTCAAAATTGAATTATACTAATAAAATCTGATATTTTAACGGGGGAGGGGGCCATTACATATTCTTATCAGAGATTTTGGTTCGGATATTAGGTGTATTTTGGAGTTATTTTATATAAGTATTGCATGGATAGTAGGTAAATGGATCCAGTTATCCTTTTTGTGTGATATACAGTTGGAAGAGCTTCTAGGACATAAGATTTTAGGGCCCCCAAGACAATTTTCATGTACTATGATCTTATCGAATGACCATGATTAGTGGACCTATTTATATGGTTGATAACTAAGATATTTTCATACAAAATGAATTATTTTTTTATGAGTTAGGCTTTTATGGAATGACTATTTCATATATGAATTAATTCACTATCCTAGTGATGAAATGACATGTTACTAGGATTAGGGATCCACCTATTTTTTTAGAATATCTCTTAGTAGTTATCCATGAGGGGCTCAAGAAATTGAGATTCTGTAGGTTGATCTGGTTGATCATAAGAGGATCAAATCGATAGAATAGGATGAGTCTTGGAAAAGGGATTTTCAAACCGTTTAGTAGTACATTTTGAGGAAGTTTGAGGGGAGTATCTTGGATGTGGAGAAAGAGATCTTGTGGAGGAACTCAAGATCATTTTTGGTGTTATTTAATCTAGTGATGAGTAATGAGTTCTATTTTTAGTTAGTCATTTGGGTTGACCTATGTGTTGGTGGTTGACACTATATATGGGTGACCTAAAAGAGGCATATGTGTTTTGGATATAAAATTAGAAGGAGTACCATTGGGATTTCTTGTCACTGACAACAAAGGTATTTATGAAATTGGTGTTTCTATCCATTAAACATGATATCCTAGATGTGTAGGATCTTGGGATCATATTTAAGGACCTATTGTTCATTCCCATTGATTTTTTTAGATATGTAGTCTAGATAATAATGTATGGAAAATGGTTTTTAGCCAATTATTAAGTATGATGTTACCATGTTTATGCATTATATGTATCTAGATGTCCATAAGAAAGAATATATTATCATTTTAATTTCTTTAGTTGTATTTTATCCTTGATAATGTTTCTATCTAGGTGTCTCAAGGAGAAATTTTTGGGGTAGTCATCCACAAGGATTCATGCAGTAAAGGATTCAATCAGTGGTGAGGCAGCCACATCAAATCATTTCTCATACTTCTGGGTATGTGGAACCAGATCACCCATTGAGGGTATCATATTTTCCAGTTTTGTTTTTATAGTACATTCTTACTTGTAATATCATATTCTTACTACAAAATGATGGTGGTTTCGGAAAAGAATCCAGGACCCTTTTTGTAGCAAAAACAGTTGCCTCCAAGGCCATTTCTGTGGTGTGGTCCATTAGATTTTGTTAATGAGAAGAGGGAAGATAATGTTGGAATTGGTTAGTCTCATAATATTCCATTTGTATAGGTACGATGGATAATTTGAATCTATGGAGGCCAACATTATAGATTCATTAAAGGTTGGTTTGGTTAGATGTACACATTGGAGGCAATTTTGACAGATATGGCATATGTTGTTTGAGGTATGATTGGTTTATCATATACTCTCATTTGTGATTTCATTTATGTAGGAACCTCATAATATATTTTTTATCCTATATTATTATATTACTAGGGACTCAATGTAGATCTGAATCCATTTCCCCTAGTGTTATCTAGGCTAGTTGGAGGTCAGGATTCATTGTTTGATGTGTATCGCGGATGTAGACTACCAATGTTGTAACAACATATTGTGGGAGATTTATTTTTACTATAGATACATCTATCTGATATTATCCTTCTTATGAATTTATTGTATTTTGATATAGATTTATTGAATGTTTTAATGGGAGAGTTTCATTTTTCGATGTGAAGGTACAATGAGTGTCGTCCCATTAATGTCAATTTTTTCAGATCGGTAGTGTGATTGTTGTGCCTATTTTGTATTAATTAGAATAGTTTTTAGTTGAATCTGAATTAGAAGACATTATCAAGGTTTGGGGGGTGTTCTTAGATTTATTTATACATGAGGTTATGGAACTAAACTTGTGACATAATGTTGAGGATGGGATAGAATTGAAACTAGGTGAGTCTCAAATTTTGATGGATCCCAAATGAATGGAACCAATAATGTTCTGGGATTTATTGTGTATATGGATAAAATGTTGTATACAAGTTCAATATGACCTATTTTATCTCCATAGTGTAATTCTGTATTATTCTCTAAGAATGATGATGGGTTTCTGAGGTTGTGTGTAGATTATCAATGACTGAATCGTGTAACTATAATGTAAAATTATACTCATCTGAGGAGTCATGATATTTTGAGTACATAAGTGGATAAATTCATTTTAAAATGGTTTAATTATGGTATGGATATCATAATATAATTTTTAAATATGAGGAAATCCTAAATATTTAGTTTTGGTACATGATTGGTGATTCATGTTTTTGGTCACGCAATTCAATGTCATGATTGCTCCAATAATTTTAATGGTAATCATAAACTATATATTTCATTATTTTATAGATTGGTTTGTTAACATGTTCATCAATGTAATCTTGATCTACTAATAGACAGAGGAGGATCACGTTGAGCCTCTCATTGTTGTATTATAGGTCCTTCAAAACCATCTACTATAATGTAAATTATCAATACGTAAGATATGTATATGAGTGGTGTGTTTTATTTGACATTTAATGTCTCTTTACAATGTGTTCATAAAATCAATTAATAAATAGGTAGTTTATTTTAGAAAAACCCATGAATAGAGAAAATATTTATTGTTTTCTTGTTCGGACCAGTAATTACATGAGATTTGTTCCCAATTTATTCTTGAGTGGAAACCCAAAAAATAGCATCTGCAATGAGTATTCAGGCTTTCAAGATGAATGATTAGTGCTGATACCTATTTTCATACCTGGAAGGAATGTTGGTTAGTTCTACAACTCTTTGGTTGCCTAAGGTGGATGTGATTCTTGAGGATTTCTATCATGCTTCCAGTCTAGGAATGGGATGCATGTTGATGCATCATATGGGAGTTATCTCTTATGGGTCTAGTAAATTAAATCCTCAAAGTGTAAATATTTCATTGATTATCTTGAGTGACTAAAATATGTGTTTTATTTAGTAGTTTGGTGGAATAATCTCATAAATGAGGCCTTTGTGGTTTTCACATTCCATAGGAGCCTGAAATATGTCATTTCTCGGTGACATTTTAATCTACACTAGTAGTGGTAGATGAATTTTCATCAAAACTATGATATTGATATATATTACACCCTAAAAAATGGTAATGATTATTTTAATTAATTTAGTCATAAGCTTCATGTAAATGTTGTTCAGGAATCATCCAATGTTTGTATAGGGGTGGGGGATCATACGATAATTCATATTAACTTTTGAGAGAACATTGGTCATGGTTTTCTATTTCAAATAACTACGGAGTATCCCTTGACATGGAATTTGGAGGAGTCTCAATGGCGATACATATATTCATAGGTGATTCATGAACATGTTTGTCATAGTGATTCTATGAATGGAAGGTCGAATCCAGGTGTTGTTCCAAGGGAGTTGGTTTGTTCCAATGTTAGTGTATGAGGGAGTTCTTTGTGATTTTTTCAAATCTCATTTACTAGTGCTTATTGAAGAAACCAATAAGTACCATGGCATGAAAAGACATATTTTCTTGATAGATATTAAATTTTTGGTGGCCGTGTTTTTGGAGAAGGGTTTTCTTTTTAAGTTGGTGAAAGTGGATCACTATGTTTCTAATGGTCTATTGAAGTCATTTTATGTTCCTGAGTTGAAATGGTAAAATAATCAATGTATCTCATCACTGGGTTTCACAAGGATTAGATAAGTTACGATATGATTTGGTGGATATTGGGAGAACTATTGAAGATGGTTCATTTTCTAGTGATTCATGAGTCGAGTGTTATAGAAGTCTTAATGTAGTGATATATGGATGATGTAGTTTGTAATCACAAGGTACCGATGACTATAATCCTTGATCATGATCTCCATTTTACCGTATGCATCTAGATGGTAATTCAACATTATTTTTATTCTGAGTTTATCTTTTGCACCATATTCCACCCTCTGAAATATTGGTATATAGGGAAAAACATCAGAATGTTTGAGGATATGATACAAGATTCCACCCTATATGTTTTTTATCATGGTTAAGAGAACTTACTCTTCTCTAGTTTTCATAAAAAAACAACTATCAATCGTTCACTGTAATTTTATCATTTGATTCATTGTATGAGAGGTTATTTCATTATTTTTTTGTTGGATGTAGGTTGGAGAGTCATTAGTTATTGGTCTTGATGTAGAGAAGATATTGTATGAAAAGATGCAATTAGTCTGAGAAACGATGAGAGTGACATAGACCTTCCATATAACCTAAACTGATCATATGCCCCTTGATGATGAATCCGTGATTTTGAAGGGGGAGTAAGATTTATCCTAGGGTAATTAAGACATTAAATGTGTTGATTTATGTTCTTATATTGGAGTATTGGTTGCAGTTTTCAACATGGATTGATCGGATCCATGACATCTATCACAAGTCCCATATTCATCACAATCTATATGATGATTTCTATGTTATATAGTAGGGTCATTTGATATTAAGGATAATTCAATGTTTTTATAACAACCAATAGAAATAAAGGATTTTTGATAGAAGGTGCTTATTGGATAAATGCTCCCCATGGTTCATGTGTTGTTGAAGTGTAGTTTCCAAGAGGATATTACATGGGAGCAAGAGACATAGATTCATTCGCAATACCCGGTGTTATTTTGATCATTGATTTGTTGTTTTTTATTATATGATGTATGGAAAATTTTATTTCATATGATTTGTTTTATTTCATGATGATGTAATGTGTGATAAAGATTCCAATATATGAAAATTAGAGATGTCGATTCTTAATAAATACATGCTCCACTTTGAGAAGTTTTAAAATTGGATAGAAAATAAATTTCATTCAAAGAGGATAATATCTTATTGTGGAAGAGGTAACTACGTGATTTTTTGCTCGAGATTATGTTTTTGTTGGTTTAGGATGTTTTTGTCTTGGGATATATGGATGTTGTAATGGTTTACAGATTGTTGTGTGTATGTGATGTTGTTTATGTACAGTTCTAAGTGATGAGGTTTCGTTCCTAGTAAGATATGGTGAAATGGTAATGGGGGTACCTTAAAGGATTTTCTATTTGGCATGTTTGGGTGGTGGTAGAATTTGAGGTGTCAAAAGATCCTTGAGAGGTATCTCTTAGGATGGTTGTTCAGACCACATCCATTCATTTCGGTTTTTTTATTTTGAGGATGAATATCATTTTAGTTGAATTTGATATTGAATTTTCTTCCATACTTGTTAGTTACATTGCCAGTTTGGGTGTTTGGAGTGTATTGGAGGAGGCTTGAGGATGATTATTGGAGATCAAAGTAATATAAGAACCAAATTAGGGAATTCACATCATGACCTTGTGATTAATGACAGGAGTCTATAATTCACAGCATACATGGATGGTAATTGATGGATTCTATGTGGAAATAGAGTAATCCTATAAATATATTTGCATCATGAAAGCACAATTTTAGATTTGAGATTGTTTTGGTTAATGTCCATTTAAATTTAGAAGATGTTGTGAAATATGTTAATTCAAAAATTATATGGTCTCACACCTTATAATTAATATATTACATCGAATTCACCCATTAATCATGTCACTGGAAGCCTATATGTAGCATTTTCATTCAGCTGAATTACCACATATGTCCATTATTTCAATTCAGATTTTGGAGAACCTTAGATTCTATTAGGTGATCTTCCAGCTTCTATCCCTTGGGCATAAGTCCTTGGGTTATGGTAGTTGTTCATTATTAATTAGTGGTGAGTTATTCTTTATTTTCCCTTCTTTATTTCCATTCACATTAGGAGAATTATCTATAGTGATGATATTTTTATTTACCTTATGTTTGGGATGTATTTTCAATAACCACTGGTGATTTTTAGGCTGATCTATAGTTTCCTAAAATTGTTTCATTTTATGAGTGGTTTCTTCTTCACCCAATGATGCACTAGAAAACTCATAAACAAATTTTTAGGTAGGAGATCTCCATTCACAACATTTTTATGTGAATGTATGAGGATTTTATTCTTTTTACATCCATTATATAGATAAAAATGATTTACATAATGAATATAATTATTTTGAAAATTTAAATTTTATGTTTATGGGGAGTAATCACATGTTTGTCTTGTTTTGTTTTGATATTTTTTCAATATTACCATATTGTTACCAATACTAAATATTAGGACTATTGGGAGGATTTTTTGTGGTGCAGCTAAAGTGTATGTGTGTCCCTCTAAATGTTTTTTTGGTTATCACCATGAAAAAATGAGTAAAATATGAAAATAATTCTAGTGAATTCATTTCCCATGGAATCTGTTTTGTGGGAGTATACTCGTCCTAATATTATAAACGAATGTTATTGAATACCTTTTAATTTTTTTATGATATGTGATTATTATTATTTTTCAATTTTTTTCTATTCATGTGGTATGGTTTTTGTGTGGTGATAGTGGTGAATGTCAAGGCTATGAAAATAAATGGTTTTGTGATGTGCATAATGGCGGTGTAGTGGAAGTGATGAATGATGTGGGTGCATGGAATGGAGTGTGGTTTGGGATGTTTTTTGGGGGATTTTATTTTTGGGGATGTTCTATTCAATGGTTTATTAGTGATGTGGTTTGGATGGGTGGTTATACTAGTCATATAGTTTTGATAATGTGGGGTTTTGGTTGAAAATGAGTTGGGATAGGTGAGATAATGTATGTTATGGTTATTATAGTTTCATTGTAAGATATTAAATAATTTGGAATTATAAAATTGAATATAATAATTTGGAATATGAATAACAAATGGTTGGGAAACTGTGTGTGGTGGTTGGAATTTATTAATTTAATAATTATGTCAGTTGTGTAAATATGAAATATAATGGATTAATAAATAATAATGTTGGGAACTTGTTAAATCTACAAGTAGTTAGTTTTATAAATGAAAGTGGAAGTGTGTGTTTTGTGTGGTGGTTATATGGATTTCTAAATTTAGTGATTTTATAAACTACGATGGTTGATGTGTGGTGTAGTGATGGCATGGTGGTGGGTGCAACTATTGTTACTATCGACCCATATAATGGGTATTGTGTAACACCTATTTATATGTCATGTATTTTTATGTTATTTTAATTTTTGACCCATGTGGGTTGGATAACATTACCAACACTTGGATGTTCTAGGATCTAAATGTTTTACCCAACATCTTGTTTACTGTTGATATGGATCTTTAGGTACCCCTCTTCCCTTATATTTCATCCGCATTTGTGATGGCCTAATTTTTTTTAGCTGTTATGTGATGTGATGGACCAAATTTCATTAGTTGATATGTGATTCTACAGACATGGTGTCTTTGGGGGAGATTTGGGGTGTTGGGATAGGTGTTTTGGGGTGAGATCGGATATGATGAGGTATTTATGGGATGTGATATGTGCAAGCGGTCATTCAAGGTAGGTTGGTGGGTGAGAGGTTGATTCCTTTCAAATTCATGATACTTTAATGATCTGGTAATGTGATGAGATGTGATTTAATGTGAAAATGCATAATACTAGCACTAGATGCTATCCCTTATGAGGTTTATGGTTGGTAGGGATGCATCCTGACCTCCATTATATATGTACTAAGTGTATTTGAGTAGGATGTGATGTGATGTGTTGTGTATGAAAGGTATATGAGATCATAGTGTTCAAAATATAGGAGTAAGAGAGTAAGATCCGTGTGGAAGCGGTAATTGGGCAAATTTATTATGTTTATGAAACTATTCTACAATATTGGATGAATTATAAGGGGTTTTGAGAAATGGAGAGTGTGAAATTTTTTAGTTGACATATTTAAGTTCGAATTGGTTATGTTGTTTATTCACTTGTTAATTAGTATGTTGTTAAAACATGTGTACTTGAGAACATGGGTATGATACTACGAAGTATACGTGTATGGTCACCCTCCATTTGCAAACTATTATTATAGTTTTTATGAGGAATTTTGTGGAAGGATTTGGGCATTTCATGATTTGGATAGATCAATTATTGTGTTATTGGTGTAGGGATTTTCTTTTTTTTATTTGGTGGATGTTTTTTATTTTTGTCTATTGACAGTGTTCATATGTTGGGGTATAGTTTTGGATTTATTTTTATAAAATATGCTTGATTTTCTTTATGGTTGTCTATATTATCTCTAAGTATTATGTTCTTATAGGGTAATTTAATTCCTCCTATATGTGATATTTTTATACACTCAGAACGTGTATCCAACTCGAGGCCTAGTAGATGCGGAACTCACTTTTCATTATGTCTCTACATTCATTGTCAGCCTACATGGGATACCATTAGGGAGAGGTAATAAAAGAATGGTATCAAGAGTATTGTTTGAGATATAGAGTAGTGTTTTTAGATATAAATTTCGATTATTTTTTGGTTTTGTAGGTAAATAGTGACAATCATATTTGTTGCAGGATATAGGATAGGGATACTGGATAAGGCAATGAATTTTTGGCCCCCCATGATCTGGTGCATAGAATCTATGATTATTGTGCTTCCATGCGAGGTTGACCCATTTATATGTTATATAACTAGTTGGGTTACATGAATCATGATTGATTGTGTTCATATCTTAATTGGGTTATTTTGGAATTTTAATATCATAAATGAAATAATTGAATAAAAATGTGATAAAATTTAAAGTTGTCGGTCTTAGGGTTCCTCCTTGTTTTTTAGTAATGGGTTCTGGTCATGATCCATGACATTCATAGGAAGAAGATGCTAAATAGTATGATCTAGTTAATATCAGAGGATCAACCAAAAATACTATAATAATTTTTTGTTGATGGATTTTTATTTGATTGTGAAGCATGTGGAGGAATGAGGAGAGAATCTTGTATGTGGAGATGGAGTTCAAGTTGGATGATCTCGAGATCTCATTGGTTGTTATTTCGTTATAGAGATATGAGTATCAAAGGGTGAAATTGTATCTAGATGACCAAAAAATCACATATGTGTTGTGTATAGAATTTTAAAATGAGTTCCCTTTTTAGCTTCCAACTATTAACCACAAAGGCATTAAGGCATCAACAGTTTCACTCCATTCAAATGTGGAGATTGAATGTGTGGAAGTGTGGGATAAAGATCAAGGGCCTATTTCTCATTGACCTTTACATTTTTCAAGACGAGTAGTCAGTATCAAATTATATAGTGTTGGAATTTTTATCATGGGCCTATTCGGTTTGACATTTCAATGATATAAAATCAACATCATGTGGCGCATTTTTCTTAGAAGAATGTTGTATGTGTTGGAATTGTAAAAAATAACATTATTTACATTGAGAAAAGTGGAATTAGAAATTTATTTTCCTTCCTAGCATCATACTATTATTTTTGATTGAAATTTTATATAGGTTATTTGAAAGGGAATGTTTCTAAACCATTTATGATACTGGGTGATCAACAGAGTGAAATTTATCTTTCAAAAAATCATGACAAATAGTCAAGATCAAAGCACCTGGACATTATGTTTCACTTTATACAATATAATTTTTCATTGTGGGATTTTTTTGTATAATATATTTAAAACAAGTATAAAATTGATGATATATTTACTAAATCAATTCAAAAATAAATATTTTTGGATTTGAGTTTTTATCTTCATATTCATCTTCCAGCAATTAATTATCAATGTTATAAATTATGTTCCCCAAATCTATTTCGTTTATGTTAAAAAAAGGGGGATAGAATGTAACAATAATATGAATTGATTTTGAATTTCTTTTTTTAATGAATTTTAAGTCATGGTTGTAGTAAAATATATTAGGAAAAATAAACTAGGGGAGTAAAAATTTTTGATTAGTAAAAATGAATGATCAATGTAAGGGGTAGTTAATCTTAACATGACCAAAAGTTTATTTTTCATTGTGGGATGAAATCACACTAAAAACAATACATTGTCTAGTAATGTGGTTTTAGGACAAAATATTTTAAAAATGATTTGTTTTAGTAAATGTTTAAAATCATGATTTATTACACCAATTAGTTGTAAAAAAGTCTGAGTGATGAAAAAGATGATTGTTAAATGATATTAAGTAATGTTGTTAAAAATGGCGGGATTGATGTTATTTTGGGATTTTTTTCATGAAATTTTTTTTATTTTTTTAAAACGAATATAAATAATTTTTATTTATAATTTAGAAACGTTTTTCCAAATAATTGAAAGTTGAAAAGTTATGGAGATGAATAATGTGAGAAATTCAATAAGATAGAACGTTCTTTACATTCTATCGTCATGTAAAAAGTTGTTTTGTAGTTATAAAAGTTTCTTAAATAATAAAAAATGTAAATATACTTGATTTTTTTAAAAAAAATTGAAGTTAATGTTTTTTGGACGTCAATTATCAGACGGAGATGTTGCTAAAAACTAGAATTATGAATTCAATGATATTCAAATAATTGATAATTTGTTGATAAAACAATATATTATATAAATTTTCAGTTATAATGTGTGAGATTTTACAATTGACATTTTTTTACATAGGTGTAATTCCCTGACCCTAGAATCCTAGAGTCAGTTTGTTATTATGTATCATTAGCATGATCACAAAATATCACATCTCTCAAGACTGATTAGTTTAGTAGCCTTGTAAGTAATAGATACATTAATAAGGATTACAATACATCATAAAAAATAAAACTACAACAATATTGTTTCCATAGACAACAATGACATCCCATAGACAACCCCTGCAGGTCAGTCATAATATACTTTTTCGGATCCTGGGTAAAATAAAACATAGAATGGGGTGAGCACAGATGCTCAGTAAGGGTAACAATATATAGGAAACATTCATAAATAAGAAAAAACATTTAAGGAAATGTATAAAATTAATACAAAATACTTTTAAACATAAACTCTATCATATTATGGAAAATATAAATCAAAATAATTCCATTTACATACTCACATGGATATTCTACTAGTTGAATAATCACATGAAATATCAAAAGCCACTTTCATAATGATGGAATACATAATGCCAGACATTCATAATCACATAGTCAAGGCCTTGTGCCAATACCACAGATAATATTTTTTCAAGGCCTTATGCCAAGATACTAATTTGTCTCATCAGATCTGCTGATGCATCGAGGAGCTATAGTGGGCTCTACTCGTCACTTACTATGTCCAATGCATTCCTTATATGAAAAGGTTGAAACATAAGATAAATATTTGTATTAAAACTAGCATACGAAATCTCAATACGTTATCCATAACCATGAAATGTGTAAAAATAACACATCTATAGTCAAACATATCACAAAACCTTCAATACAATATATAAGTTTTGCATCAAAATAAATGAACTTCAATTATTCCAAAAATCCATCAGAAAATGTTGAGATAGAAGAAATCAAAACCGTTTTTTAGAGAAATATCTCTTTCTATTTTAAAATATTTTATGATTCAAATAATTATATAAAAGACAATTATTTTTAAAATACTCTTATAAGAATGTAATGGAAGCTTCTAAGATGTTATAACAAGGGGAAATAGTGGCACCCGCCTTATAAGTTAAAAAAACATTCATAGCTTAATTTTATCGAATAGGTCATAAAGTACCTTCTTTAGAAAATGACAGAACGATTAATTTCAAAACATATAAGGTAAAATAAAGGTATAAATTCGTTTTCCCAATTTTATAGTAAATAGTAAAAATGTTTTTAAAAACATTTTTAAGAAATATTGATGTGGATGATAAAGAGGTCCCATTAGATACTTACGTAAAAATAACCTCAGATAATAAAGAGATTGTGAAATTAACCCTTACATTGTAAATTTATTTGGTCAAGGGTATGTTAACCTCCTTTATAATGGTGAAATAATTGTTATTAAATTATAAATGAATCATATATATTAATATGATATCATATTTGATCTTTTGACATTGCATTGTTAATAATATCTTAGTATTATCATCGATTCGGGTGTAAACTGATTCGTTTTCCTTTATATGATATGTTACATATGTAACGTTTGTAATGGATAAGATTTATATTATTCATATTAAGAATTATATTATGTTTTTAAACTTTATTTTTAATCATCTAATAAAAATAAGTCTTGAATGGATACGATGGGGAATGAATCTCATCTTGTTTGTGGAGAAGGTAATCCGTACGTATGCACGAGCGACAATATCATTATTTTGATATTAAAATAATATATAATTTGATGGTATATAATATATACATAATCATTATAATGTTATATGTATTATTTACATCATTTACACTTCATTATTATACCCATCCAAATTATAATGTATTGAATAACAATTACACCACGGCATGGAAACGGTACGCCATATGTACGCACGAATGGTGACATGCCATTAAAAGGATGGATAGAATAATTAATATGGTTGTAACATATTTATAATAACATCATAGTATATAGAAGATACGAGAGTTATTATTTTATAATTGAAACAATAATGAAAGAGGAAGTGGACGAAGAAAGAAACATGAAATAGTTGATGAAATATTTACTTCTTCTCCAGGTTCTTCCTTTTGATTTGATGAAAAAGTCTTCATTGGTTGTCTTTAGGAATAAATTAAGTCCTCTAGGATTAATAGAGGACAGTTTAGAGGGTATTTGGGAAGGGGTTGGCCAAGCCAAATGGCTTTGAAGGTGTTAATTAGAGAGAAGTGGGAGTGTCCTTTTATAAGTGGGGTGAGGGGAACCTTAGGAAAAGCTTTAAATATTATTTTATAATTAAATAATTTTTGGTTTTGAATTGCAGAAAAATGAATTATTTAAATTCTATGGTGGGGATGGGTCTAATAACGCTGAAAAAATAGGTTTTACACAGTTTTGGGTCACTATATAAACCATATCATTTATATTTAACTATTACTTGTATAGTTTGACATTTACCATGTCTCTTTGTATTTTTATATTATTTGGTTAATAAAGTTACTATAAACATCCAAGAGAACCCAAAGTAGTTCATTAATGATAAAACTATCATTATATTAGTATGTTGGCAGATTTGTTTATTTTTAGGAATAGAATGTCAATTACTAATATAATATTTTTTTAAAACACATTTATGTATATTTTGACACTATTTTGTATTTTTTTAATTAAATTGATAACATTTTTATTACTTCTAAAAAAATAATCTAACAAATTATAACATGTCATATTAACCTATAAAATTAGTGGAATTTATAAAAAGTTTCAAATTACAATTATTTCGATATTTATATTATCAATTCTTTCAATGTATCATTAATTAGGTAATTACTACATCATCATTGTGTCATAAATAAATTTAATTATTTAATGTATAAAAATTATAAATAAAATACTATTATAAAAGAAATAGTTTTAGATTTCCAATGAATATTTATAGTCGAATTTGACTTATTTTTATCCCTTTATTAAAAATGGATTAGTTATTAAACTTTGAATTTAACACTTTCAACTCTTCGTTGAATTAAATAATAATAAATATCCTAATCTAATCCATGTAAACCTAAAAGATCATATTTTATTCCTAAGGTTGTTTTTGGTCAAATTACATGTATCCAATAGAATTAGGACATATGTTAGGGTAATAATAATATCATTTTTACATTTAATTACTCAATTTACTTTTAACTGTGGTAAATAAAGGTCCAAAGTTACTATTCACCAAAATTATTTTTATCTTATTGAATCAAATTTAACTTATTGATATCAACAGTGTCTCTCATAGTTTGGAAATTCAACTCACAAAAGTGGTAAAATTATGTTTTGTGTAAATTTTCAAATGCTCCTCGGAGGTGCGTAAATGACGGTTAAAGGATTGATAAAATTTTTATACATCTAAAATTACTATAAACTGACTCCAATGAATTACAATGAAATTATATATGTATTCTGTATCTATTTTTTCAAAAAAAAAATTTAAATAAAATAAATCATTATTTAAATAAAAATTCAGTTTTAAACTATAACTTAGTTTTTTTCACAATTCATAAATAAATGAATGTTTTTAAAAAATTAAAAAAAATCACCCTAAGAAAATTTTGATATTACAAATCCAAAAACGAAGTCCATTTTGAATTATAAAAATTATAAAATTTCAAAAATTGGGTATTACTATTCATAATGGCTAATTTGATTAGTTGTGGTGTGTTAGAACATGAAGTTCCGTACAACACACAATATTGTATTCTTCCAGGAGGAGAGTACCATGGAAGCTTGGGGTATTACATTATTTCCTCCTTCAATAAATTGTGTCATCACAATTTGAAAGTTTTTGTCGAAAATAAATGGTTAAAAATAGAAAATACCTTTGTGGGAAAACCCACATCAAAAATTGGGTTTAAAAAATTTAGTCTTAATAAGAGGAAAAAGGGAATGAAAACGTCACCACCAAATTATGATCTCTATTAGTAGAACATTGGTGGAAATTAGGGACACATATTTAGAGGGAAAATGTAAATTTTTATAGTTACTGATTGGGGTCATCAGTCTCAAACAATTGTAGAATTGAGGGACTCAAAAGAATCAATCTATGATGATTTAAAATATCATTGGTTGAAAAAAACAGAAGGTATTACGATAAAACATTTTTTAATTTTATGATCCCTTACCTAAACTTTAAGAATTAATTTCTGCATAGAATAAAAGAAGAAAATAATATATACTTGACAAGTAGAGTTCCATCCTTTAACTAATTTCTACCACAAACTCATCATTCGTTCTAAAAGATAATAGAACATAACAAAATATTCTATTTATTTTATGCGTATAGGGTTCCAAAAATTGAATTTATAATTCATATACTAGACATAATATCAAAAACATATATATAGTAATATAAAAATTGTCATTCACGGTTGCGTTTAGTATGATATTCAGAGTCTCATGAGTCAAACATATTTTTTTAAGAATAATATCATACACATATATATAGTAATATAAAAATCAATAAGACCTTAAACATAAAAATTATATTATAATTTTATTGTCTTATGGTTATAATATAATGTGATTTTGATTAATTTTTCATGGTGATATAAAAATAATTATAGTTTTAAAATTCTTATTTTCAAATAAATTATGATTTTATATAAATATTAAATTAATAATATTTAGAAAAATATTATAAAATATGGATATCATTTTTACATTCTACATGATGAAAAGTTTCTAGGGTGAATTTTCAGGATTTTTTTTTCTAAATTACTCGACTTTTTTTATGAATAGTAAAATATGGTAATATACCATATATTTACATTATCCATTAAATTCATTATTCATAGTATTATGGATGATGTAGTAACACATGGTTAAATAACACATGTATTAATTACTATTATGGGTAAAATTAATCAACACTATTGGTTTTCTTCAGAGAAATAATATAATAATGAATAAGATATTCACAAATCACGCATATCCTCCACTATACACCCCCCCAACTCACTCTTCTCTTCACTCCACTCAATCCTTGTGCATTGTCTAAATTATTCCCAAATACCATTCCAATCTCCTCCCCCAAATCCAACATCCATTGGTCTCATAAATGGACCAAAACCACTCTCTTAAAGAGTCTCTCAAGGAAGATTAATTCAAGTGGTAAATTCCATATTTCATTTCATAAATTTCATGATACTTTCTTCTCCTTTTTTCTCACATAATTTAATCCAAATGTTGTAATGACTCCAGTACATTAAATGTACTATATTTTTGTTATGATAAATTAATTATACTTCTTTTGCCTTATTTTAGGATAGAAATGAAAACACCAACTAAGATGTATTAATTTTTCACATTCAAGGATGAAAAGATTTCAATTTCAATTACCATCTTCGATTCTGGTCATGAAACCAACTTGACGGTTAAAGCAGACCATTATATATTTATTATATATTTTTTATGGTTTTTTATGTTTCTTTTCACATTATATGAATTTATAAATAAAAATGAGTTCGATGTGATAAAAATCCACCAATTATCCCAAGCCATTGTCATAATAATTTTTTATAATTATTCATCTTCACCCCCAATAACCAAATGACTTTTATAAACACGTAATCTTATTATTGTTCACTAATAAGACACATCGTATGTACTTGACATCCATTCTAATTCTACATGAGTATCTATACATCAAAATAAGTGAACCAACCATGGAAACCAAGGAATAAAATGCATCTATATAATGAAATTGAATCTCTTAACCCATAAAAAGGCTTTAATGAAACTAATATGTTAGTAATAAATCAATTACATGTATTTAAGGTTATTTAATTATTAAATTATGATCCTAAATTTGATTATTATGGTCATTAAGACAAAGTGGTGAACCCATTTGGACTTACGGTAAGGGTTTTCTATCTGAACCCCTGTTTCCATTCAGGTTATTCTTATTCTATACATTCTTAAATTAAATTATTATTTATTAATATCTATTCATTATATATTTTTTATAATATTATACATAATTGTACCCACCAGAATCCTACTTTTATTTCTGGGGAGTAATATTTTTTAAAGGGAACTTTAAAAAATTCACCCCAAAATAAATGATCGAATCAAGGGAATTTCTTAAATTATTACCTTTTATCAAGAAAACTCTAAATCTTTTTTAAAAAAACATTCTCATAATAAAATCACTGATTTTTTTATTGAAATATTATCTTACTTTACTTCATTAATTATACAATTATTTTTTCTAGAAGAACACTATCTTTAAAAGTGAAAAAGAATCTATCTCAATGTTCCCTCGATGATTTTATTAGAGTATCTTCTTCTATATTAACAATATTTTGGTGATTAACTATTTTTTATTAATATTTTATTATATGATCTATCATATTCAATTTAATGTTTATTATTAGTTTTACTTTGGATGTGAAATGTTAAAACCATTCATCAATTTTCTCTGAATGGTTATTGTTTATGCTTAATGTTCTTGGAATGTTATTCACATTTCATATATTAGTTTCAATATGAATGTATATATTGTTTTTGTTTATCCCTATTCATATGAGGAATTAATTAGACATTGAATGTTTTAGGTGATACCCACTATATCCCCTCGGTACATCGATAGGTCTCATGAGACACACTACGTTCTTGGCAGAAGGCCATGAAAAAAGGTTGTTCATCGTCATGGCACGAGGCCTTGATGTTATGGTTATGATGTCTTGATTTGTTTATTCCCTCATTATAATGATATTATTTATAGTTCAGGTGATTATTCGACTAGTAGAATACTCGTGATTATTTTTTATTATGAAATTATTTATTCATCACATTTTCATACCATATTATTTACAAGTTTTGTTTCCATTTAAATGGATTTATTTTTAGATATTATCCACTCCTAATTTTTTTGTTTTTGTTATATCCCACTATATTTCTTACCCTTACCGAGCATTTGTGCTCACCCATTCGTTATGGTTTATTTTCTCAATTCATGAGGAAGTTTATAATGAATTACCCGTGGGTAAAAATATATATTTGTGGATGTTCTCAATAAAACAAATATTTTCTATTTCATTTATTGTTGAAATGTTTAAATATTTTATCTATCTTCTTCCCAAATCTACTAAAACTGTTGGTCCACCAAGATGAATATTCCTTTTTATATTCCAATGTAATAATTTATGGCACTGGCTCCAAGTAACTAGTGTCGGGTCATTATAGTAGGTATCATAGGAAGTGTCATAGAAAACCTGGCAATTAGATTTAGAAAATGTAGATTAGGGAACAAAACCATAAAATATTATTTGATGATATAAATACTGGAACATCATGGTATTTTTGAATGGAATAGATTATGTGGATCTTTTTAGAAAATTTATCCATGTCTGGAAACAATAAGTGGATCTAGTTCAGGAGAAAATGTAACTAGGAGCGAGAACTCCGATAAAGAGTATTAGGCTCGACCCGGGGTATCCTGGTATAAGAAAATAAGCCTTACTGCACACATGGATAGACACTTATATGTTAAATTATTTGGATAATTCAAATTTTCATTACAAGAAATTATAAAGGATTTAAATGTAAAATTTTCCTTAAAGAAACTATGAATAAAATTATGATATTTTCTATGGATAATATTTCAAATTATGATAATTATTTATTGAATATTGGATTATACATTATAGTTAATAAACTAATATAGTGTATTCCATTATTTAGAAATGGAACCTAGATGATTTAATAGAAACTAAATGAAAACGTGTATCCCATTTAAGGATTTTTCTTCTCTGTAAGATACTGATTTTTTCACTGGATATGAAACTGGTTCAGAGAAACATATAACTTACTTGGAAAGCTTACTCAAGTTTTGAACAAAATACTTAAGCGAATTGAGAGTCCGGATCCATAAAATGGAAGTTATATGTTATATATATTTATGCAAAAACAACCTCCATCATTTAAGGGGACTAAAATCCAATTTATAGCTGAGTAGTGGATAATTCCCTGGAGAAGATATTTAATTTTTTAGGATAAAAAAAAGAGAAAATGTTTTCAAGGAAGATTATATTCAATCGGGAGGTGTAGATTAGTGGTATTCATTAATGCAAAACACAATGGATTTGGAAGAAATATAAGAGATGGAATATATGTATTTTAATGAAATTTTCCATGAAAAATATTTTCCCCATGAAAAAATATTTTATATAGAATGTGAATTCTGGATTTTGAAGTAGAAGGTGGATTAAAAATTTTCAATGTATAATGACAAATTAACAAGTCTAGATAGGCATGGTATGGATTATATACACAAACGAAGGAGCAATGTTGATCGATTATTTGATGGTTTAAAACCATTCATCAAAAGGGAACCGATCTCTCATAATTTCTCATCATATGCAGATATAGTCTCCTGTAAAACCAAGATAGAAAATAAATTCTATAAGTATCATTACATTAATGGAATGAAATAGAATAACAGGGGTACTGAAAATTTTGGAAAGGGAAATAAGTAAATGAAAAAGAAGGGAATTTTTGATCTTCCATTGTAATGTAATTATGGAAAGAAACACCTCGACACCTTTTTGAAAGGAATGGGAGTCTATTAGAATTATAGAGAAAAAAGGAAACCAATCTCGTGGTTGAAAGGGGTAGAAAGAATCAAGAAATTATCAATTATATAGTTTTAAAAAGAAGTGACATTATGCACATTAATTTCTTATGAATTCGATAAAAAGTCCCCAAAGAAGGAAAAGAGAGACATGCGAAGCTTATGCAGTCAAAACTGCTGATGATGGAGTTTCTAATGATCAGGCAGTGGATACTTTAATTGTTTCCTTGATCATAGACAATTATTTAATATATTCTGTATCATTTAATTATTTTATATATTCCTATTTTTAATGTATAATTAGACATGTTCATTTTGAATAAAAAAAGGAGTAGTCATTCAAAACTCTTAGGGGTGTATCATTGCAACAAATATGTGTTGATCAGTCCCCCTCATGACACATAAACATGATTTAGTTTGTAACCTTATCATTATACCCATTATTGACATCTATATAGTCATTGGTATGATTTGGCTCTCAGGATATGATATGAGTATCTATTGCAAGAAGGGGTAATTGGTGATTTTTTATAATGCTGTTGAATCCTTCCTATTTAGAGTAGAAGCCTCACCAAGGGACTCTTATCTGGATCCACACAGTAGACCTAGAGAATTCAATTATTGTTGAGGAAGTGAATTAAATATCTATTAGTGATGAATGGAATGTTCACAAATTAAACGTGTCCATTGTGTAAGAATATGTTGATTTGTTTTCATAAGTTCCACTTAATCATCCTCCAGAGGGAGAAAATATGTATCTCATTGATAAAAATCTTAGTTAATTTCATATTTCAATGAATCTTTATAGAATGGCCACTTTGGAATTTACAAAATTGAATAAAAAACTAGAGAAATTGAGTGGCAAAGGATTTATTAGACCTTGTGTCTCTCCATGGGAATACCCTATTCTTTTCGATAAGAAGAATGATGGATATATGAGGTTTTTCATTGAATAAAGGGAGATCAATGAAATAACAATAATGAACATGTATCTCCTACCTCACATTGATGATTTTTTTGGTTAACTTCATTGAGCCCAATATTTTTCGAAGAATGGCCTTTGATCTGGATATCATCAGTTGCGATTAAGGTAGGATGATATTCCAAAGATTGTATTTCGAACTAGTTATGTGCATTACAAAATTACAGTAATGACTTTTGGATGGAATAATACACCCTCTATCTACATGTATCTAATGAATCTGGTTTTCAGGTAATATCTTGATGACATTGTGGTGGTATTTATTGATGATATCGTGGTATACTACAAAATATAAGAACATCATGAAAATAACTGGAACATGATTATGAATAATCATATAAGAAATGAATTATTTGGAAAAAAATTCAAGTGTAAATTTTTGAATCAATCAGTTTCCTTCTTCGACACATTGTCTCTATAGCTGGAATATATGCTAATCCTGCGAACATAAAGGATTTTTAAGAAAGGCCTACTCTAACGAACAAAAATGAGGTACATTGTTTTAATGGTTTTGAATGTTAATATCAGCATATTGTTCATAACATCATACATTTAGCCAACCCAATGACCAGGCATACATTGAAGGGGTTATGATAATATGGAAAAAATAACTTGAGGACTATTTTAAATAATTTAAGAGGATATTAGTGATTTTTTGAATCCTAACTCCACAATAGGGTAATGATGGGTTTATGATCTATAGTGAGTCATTAAATAAAGGCCTTGGTTGTGACATTATGCAGAATGTTATATATATTTCTTATTCACCAACGAAGTTTAAAATTCATGAAAAAACTATCCTACTCAATATATTGAGTTAGCCATAATGTTTTTTTCTCAAAAAAATGTAGACACAATCTCTATGGTTAAATATGTGAGACGTATATGGATCACATTTTTCTGATGTATATATTTAAATTGAATGAACTCAACATGAGGCAAAGGAAAGTTCCCAAAATACTCAAGGATTATGATTATTCTATACACTAACACCCAAGAACTCCAAATAAAGAAGTTGATGAATTGATCAGGAAGGATCATAGAGTTTTAAACCAAATGATTATTGAAAGGGATCTTGTATTCATTGTTCAAATGAGGATGCACATGTTAATTATCAATGAAGGTGAAACATCATTAATTTTTCAATTGGTTGACCAACAATCATTATTATATAGGATTCAATTCTCTTAGTCTGGTGATGAGAAGTTTAAAAAGAAAATTAAAGCTAAAAAAGATGGGATGTTGGCTGGCTTCATATGTGAAGATGGAATTAAAAAATTTTGGAAGAGGTTATATGTTCCCACTATACTAGAGACAAAAATTTAGTTATTAGTTGATACCCATAGCTCAATTTTATTTATAGACTAGGGTAAGAATAAAATGTATATTGATTTAATGTAACATTTTTTGTGGGACAACATTACGTGGGAAATTGTAGATTATGTATCTAGATATTTAATCTGTTAATAGGTGAAGGTCGAATGAGAACATCCTATAGGATATCGGAATATTCTACCTATTCCTAAATGGAAATAGGATGATATCACCCTGATTTTGTCACTAGATTACCAAAAACTACAAGAAATAAAGATTCTATATGGGTAATTGTAGATCTACTTATGAAATATGCATATTTTCTTTCTATAAGGGAGGATATTATACTCGAGAGCCTAACACGACTCTATTTCAATGAATTTGTGAGTACTCATGGAGAACCTCTCACAATTTTCACTGATCATGTTCCAAAATTAATATTGAAGTTTTTGAAAAGACCTCAAAAATATTTGGATACTAATCTTTGTTTGAGTATGCCTTATCATCCTCAAACTGATGGGAAATTAGAAAGGATGATCCAAACATTAGAATACATGTTGAGATCATGCACCCTCAACATTCAATATATGAGGGATCCTTATTTAAACTTATTTTTGTTTTCATATAATTATAGTTTCCATTCTAGTATTCAAATGGAATCATATGAAGCATTTTATTGAAAGAGATTTTGTACACCAACATGTTTTGATGAAGTTGGTGAAAAGATGCTTGTGGTCTTAGAGTATGTGGAGTAAATAATAGAGAGGGTAAAGATAATTTGATTCTATATCATAGATACTCAATGTAGAAAAAAAAATAAATACTGCTAATTTAGAGAAGGATTTGGAATTTCAAGTTGGAGATATTGTTTAATTAAACGTATCTCTATGGAAGGTTGTTATAATATTAATGAATAATAGGAAACTAAGTCCAAAGTACGTAGGCCCTTTTTAAATTCTAGAGATAATTGGAGCAATTTAATTTTGTTTGGCGATGCTACCCAGCATGAATAAAGAACATAATGTTTTACATGTCTCATTGATGAAGAATTACATGCTAGACCCAAATCAAGTCCTCACTTATGATAGTCTAAAATTGGAACATGACCTATCATACTGTGATGAGCTTATCTAGATTTTGGTCACAAATGAACTGGTGTTGATGATTCTAATGACTCAACTAGTAAAGATAATTTGGAAGAATAAAAAAACAAAGAGGAAACATGGGATCCTTAGGATCCTATTATGATGAACTACACAAATCTTTTTGCGAGGTAACATTTTGGTAATTTTGAGGATAAATTTTTTTTAAAAGGAAAGAACGTAACAACCCAAGGATTTATTTGTAAATTCATGAAACCCTAAGTTTCCCAAAAATAACCCGTTTTTATATCCTATCTAGTAAACATAATTTTTTCATATCAATGATTCTTATTTTGAAAAACTTATATTCACGGTTGTGTTCAGTATGATATTTTTTGTCTAATAAGACAAACAAAATTTTTGGTGAATAGTAAAAAACCCTTTTGAATAGTAACATGAATACTAATATGAAACTTATAAATTTTAAATCAATTTATTATATTATTGTCTTAAGGTTATATGATAATGGGACCTTCCTTAAAATTTTAAGGTAATGTGAAACAAAATATAGTTTTTAAATTTTATGTTTTAGAATAAATTATGATATTATTTAAGATTTTAATTAATAATATTTAAAACATTATTAATTAATTTTTTTTCATTTATGGATTCAAAAGGTCAAAAAATGATTTAGTGACTACTAGGAATTTTTTGGAAATACATGAATTTTATTATGACTAGTAAAATACAGTAATTTTAGGTATATATACATTATCTGTAAAATTCTCTATTACATGAAACATGGATAATGTAAGAACATATGGGTAGAACTAACATCTACTAATTAATGTTATGGGTCAAATTAATCAACACTATTGGATTTCTTGATGGAAATAAATAATTAGTGAATACGATATCACAAATCACCCCTCTACTCCACTATAAATAATCCCCCTCACTCCCCCTTCTCATAACATATCTCAAGCATTTTTTCATGAATAAATTCTGCTCAAATATCCTCCAAATATCTTCCCCCCAGTCTATCATCCCTTGGTATCTCAAAATCATCAAAACCTCCTCCCTAATGAGGCTCTAAATAATGATTACTTCAGGAAGTAAATTCGCTTTTTCATTTCTTTTATTTCATGTTCAATTCATTTCTTTTTATATCCCCACTGGAATTCATACAAATGTATTGACGAATCTATTACCATAAATTTACTAGAATTTTTTTCTATAAAGTAATAATTATTCACCATCTCTCCTTTGCACATATTTTATGCTAGAAATGATAACACCATCCGATATGTGATAATTTATAACATTCAATGATGACATGTTTTAAATATCTATTACTATCTTCAATTCTTGTCATGAAAACATTTTAATGGTTAAACTAGAACAACATATTTTTTTTATAAATTATTTATGGTTTTAATTATTTTTTACACGTTCTATTAATTAATAAATCAAAATGAATTCATTTAGATAAAAAACATCCAATAAACCCAAATAATTGACATAAATGTATTATATAATGATTCATCTTCACATTCAGTTACCAAAAAAATTACAAACATGAAATATTATTCTTTTTCATTAGTAATATATAAATTATATTCTGGAAAACCATTCTCATTCAACATGTTTATCCATAAATTAATATAAGTAAACGAATCATGAAATCCAAGGAACTAAAAATCTCCCAAATAGTGAAATTAAAAATATTAGCCCATCAAATGGCCATGAATGAACCTAATAAGGTTATAATAAATCAATTAAATTTATATTATGTTATTTAATATTTAATTTATAAACCAAAATATTATTATTTAGGTCATTAATATAAATTGAGAAAAACCTTCAGACAAAAGGTATTGGTTTTCTACCCTAACATCCATTTTCATTTGGGGTACCCTTTTTCTCTACATACCATAATAATATTATTATTTATTCATATTAAATCGTCATATATTCTGTGATAATTTTATATATATTTGTACCAATCAGAAACCTATTTTTATTTATGGGTAGTTATATGTTTGAAATGGAACATCAAAAAATTCATCATGAAACAAAATCCTTAATCAATGGAATTTCTAAAATTCCTACATTTTAACAAGGGAAATCTATAATCTAGTTTAGAAATAATTATCTATATTAAATCAGTCATTTTATTATGGGAATACTATATTACTTCACATTTGGTTTTTTTAAAATATTTTTTTCAAAAAACTATTCTTTTCAAGGTCAATGAGTATTTATATCAATAATCACTTGATGATTTAATAATAATATCTTCATCAATTTAGAAACCCTTATTGATTATTATATATTATTGTGATTAATATTTTATTATATCATCTAAAATACTTTATTGAATGTTTTATTATTAGTTTTATTGTGGATGTTCTATCTTAATACCATTCACCAATATATACTGAATGGATAGTGTTAGTGTTTAATGATCAGGGAAAGTTATTTATATTTAATATATAAGTTTCAATATGAACGTATATGTTGTTTATGTTTAACCCCATTAATATGATAAATTAATTGGACATAGTATGTGTTATTTGGGGCTAGCTATATCCCATCGGTGCGTCGATTGGTCTCACTAGACAATCTACGGTCTTGGCACAAGGCCTTGAAAAAAGGGTTATTTATGCTCTTTGAACAAACCCTTGATGGTTTGGGTATTTTGTCCTGCATTATTTATTCCCTCATTATGAAGATATTATTTATAGTTTATATGTTTATTCAACTAGTATTATAACCATGATAATTTTTTATTATGTCATTATTTATTAAACGCGTATTCCTGTTATATGAGGTTGATGTTTACATTATTTTTAAAGGCATGTATTTTTGGCTATTCACCAAGCCTAATGTTTATGATTATGATCTCTTTAATTTTATTTATTACCCTTACTGTGAATTTGATCTCACCCCATAATTATGTTTTATTTTCTTCAGACAAGATGAATTTCATTATGAATGACCCGCTGGGATAAACATAGTGGTGTGGATGTTCCCAATAAAACTTATATGTTGTATTACATCTAAAGTAGTAATGTTGAACTTATTTATATATCTTGTTTCCAAAGCTACATAACTAGTCGCTCCTTAGGTTTGAATATACTGTTATTATATGAAAATTTAATAAAATAAGGCACTTTCTCCAGGAAACATGGGTTGGATCTTTATAATTTTAACAAGGGAGGTAACTCCTATAGATTTTTATGGATACTGTTATTTCTTAAATGAGTGAACAAAAGTGGTGATGAAAATGTTCAATGATACCCACATGTTTTCTCTAGGATTTCTAAGTGTTTTAATGGTCCATTCTATCATGTTTTATATCACATCTTTTATGATTATTGATCCTTATTACCAATTCCATTGTAAAAGCATTATTCTATGTCACATGTTTAATAATCCTGATTTTGATGGGTATGAATTATATTATATAATTACAATGCTCCTTTAATATGAACTCGTATAATTATTCTTATTTTGACCTCTCCGAATATATTCCCACGTTAGTGCATATATTTTCAGGTAATATGCATTTGAGCTAAACCTTCTTATGTTTTCTTCCCGATGTTATAAAGAAATATGTTATGTAAGATAAGTCTATTAGGGTTTCATGTGAGGATGATGAATAATTAATGTGGTATAACAAAATCTTTTTATAGTGGAAAAAATATCTCTTAAATCATGGGTAATGTAAATGATAGATTTTCTTAATTATCTAAAACTCCAAAATCTAAATGGACTCTTAGTATGAAATAGGTCCTATATTTTTTAATGATGTGGCTTGTTCTATTTGAATAAATTTTAGAGATTTTTATTGAAATAAAAACAAAAAATTATATATGATTTTTTTAGAATAAGAATGAAGAGTTTAGTTTTGGAACTATTATATTTATTACTATAATTGGGTAATTCTTTTGATATATTTAATTATTATTTTGTTCTGATTGTTTAGTTTTGGTAGGTTATTTGTTATAATTGTTTTTTTATCAATATGGGTAGTGAATAATGAATTATTGTTCTGTTCCCACCATAAGAAATAGATGATTTGTTTTTTGATGTGGAATAACATTATTTCTTATTATATAGAGATAGAATCCTTTTATATATAATATTGGGGGATGTTGGATGGTCTTAATGGAATGTTTTGTAGTGGTTCATTTATGGTTGTGGGGATGAAATATAGTTTATTAATGGGTAGTGATTATGAATGTAAATAATGAATATAGAAATATATTTTGGCTTAAATTAAATGATATATATGATCTCAATGAATCTATAGAAATTTATGTTTAGGGGAAACATCTGAACTAAATTTCGGTGATGTTTAAAGAGTATTTTGGAATTTTATATGGAATTAAATTGAATAATTAAAGTAGTATAAATTGAATGTTTAAATATGGAAATGATTAAATGATGTGATTAAATGGGAATAGAAAATATGTCACTATGGATATAAACTTTGTGTAAAATATATCATTGGTTTTTATAATTGAAATAGGTTAAGGTAGTACTGTGTAGAACTTATATTATAGTGTCTATGATTTCAATGGAGGTACTACTTTTTTAAATAACTGTATATTATGGTATTTTTGGATGTTGTATTATATTTATATTTTCCATGTGACTTCATATTCAACTCACCTGAGTTGGATAACCATATTGATTCCTATAATTTTTTCATTCTATGTTTTTTCCCCTAATATCTTGGTTTATGATAGAATAGATTGATGACTACTCACTCTACCCCAGTCTTCCTTCTATATGTGGAATGAAATTGATAGATCATGGTAGGTAAAGACAAATGAGTTGTAATTTAATTACTATATAGTAATTTATATACTGTAAAACATGTTATATAGAGATGATATTAATATATAAATGGGGTCATCCATAGTAAGAGGGTTAGTGGGGTTAATTTCCTTCATTTTCATAGTACCACAATGAGGTAGATATATTTTGAATATGTGATGTTTGTTTATGTTTTAGTCATGTGGATATATGGGGGAATGTGGTGGTGGAAATGTAATGATGATGATTATATTTTTGTGGTATATGAACTATTTTTTACATGAGATATTGTGTGTTGTTCCATAACTCTATAGGGGATTAGGGTAACTAAGGAAATGGTCAATGTAGTGTGAGGGCATTGAACTAGAGGTAAAATGGTTTTGTTGTACCTCTAGGATATATTAAAAAAATATTATTTACTAATTTAGATATGATATTGGGAAAGTGATCATTAGTGATGTTGGGAGATTTCTGAATTCTTGTACATGTGTGTCAATTTTATAGCTTTCTCACTAAAGTAATATTATTCTTCATCAAATTTTCATGTATTTTCTTGAGGATAATCCAACTGAGTATACAGGTATACTCACCCCCACATATATAAATATATTATTATATTTTATAAGAGTGATATGTAGATTGCATTAATATCTTAGAGCTTGGATCAATGGTTCGAGTTGCAATATAAGATTTTATTTTGGTGGTTTATATTGAATAATTGTGTTTTATGACATTTTTATTAGTATTGGGTTCTGTAAAGATATTGATTATAATTTTTATCATGTTTTTTATTGGATTCTTTTCTTATCATGATCCTGGAATTTAAGGTGGTAATGCGTCCCATTTTCAGGACTTAAACCCTCAATGCTAGACACCATCCTACGACTAATTGAAGGGGGGACTCCGGGGGTCACACTCATTTTGACTATAGTGCCGAGTGGGATTCACAGTGGGTGAGGTGCATGGAAATCATCCTATATTAGATCATGATTTTTTGAATTTTATATATTAATTCATGAATACAATAATAATTATATTGTGATAAATTTTATAGGTATTTATAGGTTTTATTTTGATCTCTATAATTTTATCTTGGATTTCATGGATTATATGGAATTTATACCCAATAACCAGTGGATTATATTAATTATTCAATAGATTAATAATTATAATTTTTTAAATGATTTTCAACAATATATATTAAATTTTTTTTATCGTTTTATGGAAATTAGATATTAATTCAATGTATAACATTACATTAATTATATTTATAGAAACCTTTATAAAATTATTTCATTTAATGTTTTTGGAAATTGTTTTTTATTATCTTTAATTTTATTTAAATTTATTATATAAGGATTTTATTCACATATTATGAAATATTATTTTTATGTTTTACAATTTCATTACAAAATTGATTAAAATTTATATGTACATTATTGAGGTGAATCTATAATACATTGAGGGGTTGAGTAACGATCTGTTGTATTGAAATTTTATTTGTATGGGGAGAGTTATTGTATAAGATTTCCGTTTTTGAGGCTATATTATTTATCAAATTATATGATGGATGATTATCCAAGTAAGGTGAAATAGATAATTCTAATTGGGTAGTTTTAGAGTATTTATTCATTTTTTACATGAATTATGATATTATTTTGTCCCAAAATTGGTCATTATTATTTTGTGAATTATATAGTGTTTACCATTCTATTGGGAAAACATTGTGGTCAACTAATTACCTTTAAGAATAACTAATTATTGAGTAATGTGACAAAATATGTGTTTTTTATATTTTTTATTTTTTTCATTGGCATTAACTGTGTTTTTATGAATAGATTTAATATGGGAAATTTTTAGTTTGATATAAAATAATATTGTGTACCCATTCATTGAAATATAATTGTTTATTATGTTGAATAATTTTGGTTGAAATGGAAGGAAATAATACATTATTAATAGGTGCTGGGTATTGGGATGTTATATTTTTTGGATGTTGAGGTGTTCATTTATAAAAATTATAATCACTATATTATAAACGATATATAGTTTTTTCTACTTTAGTTTCAATATTACATGTTCAATATGTGGATATTTTTTTCTTCTTCATTGAATTTGTTTAGATTCTTATATAGTAATGGTTTTTCTATATCCAATTAATTTAATTAATAAAACTATAATTACATTATATAAATATATTACTTTTATATTAATTTGAAACCATTTTTCAATTATTGTTTTATATATGTCGATTAACATTTATAGAATGTGTGTATTGATGAGTGTGCATGAGGCCATGATTTGACCTATCTCAATTTCTAGAGAATAAATCCAAGATGGTTTATATTGTTTTATTAAATTATTGTTTTTGTTAAGACACATCAACGATTTTTTAATGAAGAAAAACATTAGAATTAAAAATGTTGAATATTTCCAAAATAATTATTAATGAAATTTATCAAAACATAGAAATGAAAATTTATTTTTCAAATATATAAGAGCAGAAAAAATGTGATAACAAATGAAAAATAGAATAATGTTGTGATAAACATTAGAATATTTTAATTTTAATAATGACTGAAGGATGATTTTCATGTTTTGATATTGATAATTGAAATCATGAAGATAAATTGACAAACATAATGGTTATGATTATGTGTAAGTTGAATGAAAAATTTTATAGGATATGAAATTATAAAAATGTGTAAATGGAAATAAGTAGTTCATCAAAATACATAAATGATAGTAATATTTTTTCTATAAAAAATAGATGACTTGGTTGAATAATATCGAGGAATTCATTATATATCCTTCTTCAAAAAAATATATTAACTCATAAATGTATATTTTTAATCTGAATATAATGAAATTAAAATATAAGAAAAATTAAATTTTTATCATTGAAAATATCAAAATAATATTCATGTATAATTTCTAAATATCATGTCATATGGTTTAAGAATTAATAATTTAGATTTTAATGATAGATTAATATTTAATAATTCTACAATGTAAATTAAAAATATCAAAACTCAATGAACAATGTAACAGTTCCTTTTTTAATTAGAATACAAAAGAATAACTCATGTTTAAAAATTGGAAGTGATATTAGTTTCATATAATTAGTATTTATATATATATTCAACTAGAAATAAATTTTTTATTGAAAATGCTTTACAATGTAAATGTTATAAAAAATTTAAAAATATATTTCTATCAGAGTAATATTAATGCCTATATTAAATATAATTATCCAACTCGTGAGAAATAAATATTATTTATTTTTTAAAACAATTAAAAATTTATATATTTATAAACTGTATATTACATTTGTGGATGGAATTTTATCATTCACAATATATAGTTATTGTTATTTAGGAATCCTGAATATAGGATGATAGTTTTTATTTACTCTGAGAGAATATAACACTTATAAAAGATTATAAATGTATGATTTTTAATGAGTATAACATATTAAATTAATTCATTTTCATTATTTAGTTGAAAAATTAAATATATATCGGAGGAATAAATATTTATTGTTGAATTAATTATGTTCATTTACAATACTGATAAATTTAAGTTTATTGGTTGGCTATTGAAATTGTAAATGGTGGTTTATAATAGAGAGTAATATAACTAAAATATATATGAGGATTAAAATGTTATGGTATATAGTGAATCTATACTTTGATTAGTTTTTACTATCTCACCATGAAAAATAAATTTATATTTTTTGTGCATAGGTTCTAATCTTTATACATAAAAAATTCTACATATTCAATAATAATGAACATAAAATGAAACCCACGATTTTGGAAATAATATATTAAAAATATATATAGTATATCTTTGGTGATGTGTAGGTAGTATGGAATATCTTGTATTCCATTAGATTCAATCACATAAATAGTTATTTGGGGATGAAATTATATTGGGCCCCTTATAATTGTTCTCCAAAAAATTATTAAATATATATTGCAAGATTCAAAAAGTTTTCAATTATATATATAATTAAGAAAAAAATTTGGATATTTAGATATCTAAAATGAATGAATTAGTTCCCCATCACTATTTTCCTAAATAAAACTATAATATATGGAAAATATCATACCCAATGTAACATACATTGTCCAAAAAATATTTATATAAATATTAGTACAAATCATAACAAATTTCATTAAAAAAATAAAATTTTATATGTATCCTTTAAATAATATAATGGTATTCATCACCATTTCATGGTAACCCCTGGTTACCTCAGTTTAAAAAATATCATCATAAAAAATAAAATTAGATTAATATGTACACCATTTAACAATATTAAATATTGATGTAAATAGAATAATTTGTTTGTTTGTGTTTACCATGAAATGTTTTTCTCAAAAATATATTGATTTATTTTCTCATGTAAAATTATAAAAATTAAATTACAATATTTTTAAAATAGTCATTGACTATGAGATTTGGAGACACTGGAATACTATTATCCACACAATAATGTGATTTTAAGGTTACACATTTCTAATAAAACATCAACAAAACGGTTTTATTTGGGACTGTATCTTCTTATCCTCATTGCTCAGTATATGTACATAGAATATGTCATCCATTATCTCAAATATGTATCATCCTTGCCCCCAGTTTCCCAGATTCATTTGTCATTTTATTACAATGGCATCAATACAAGATATCACATCACCGAGGATCAATCAGTTTAATATTCCTAAAAGAACTAGATACAGACATGGGTCCATTGGTACATTGGTAAATAAATATATAACATAACAAATAAAAATAAACATCTCAATTAAAATATACTCAAATATTTCATATTTATAACATGTCAAAGGATAATAAATAAAAGGGTGATATCAAGTGATCTGTAGGTATAGTAGAAACATCAATCAACAATAAGTTCAGCATAACCATCAAGGAATAATCAATATAGAAATATAAGTAAATAAACAAATACTATATAATGAATAAAATGAAAAAAGTACATCCTATATTTTTTCATAGTAAATATCATATTGGTAAAAATAACATATTACTAAATAATGGAAATGCATTATTATTTGACGTCATGTATCTAGCCATTCATCCATATTATCCTCAAGAAAATTCAAGACTCTAGTCTGAAATCCACATAATTTTAAATATATTAAATTGAACAGATTGTCTCCAATATTTTTCATATCATGAGACTAACGATGCATCGAGTGGCTATCTATAATAGATACCCACCTATAAATATTTCATTAACTGATCCCTAACCCATAATGACTGAATTAGCAGTCCCAAACACTTTTCATACTAATCAAAATCATTAATCAGGTATTGATTTAGTTAATAAATAATTTTGTTATCACCTAATATATTTATAAAATAAAAGATGCAGATTTGTTAATATTTCCACTTATAATCAAATAATTATCAAGAGTAATATGGTGAATTGTATCATGATAGAACTTCACTAGTCAAAATACATATTAACCATTCAATAAAATATGATATATGTTAACATTAGTGATCAATAATAATATTTATTGAAGGGTTTATAAATACATGAAAAACTATAATAAAATCATTGTGATGTTTTTGAAGAAATACCCTTTTTTACTTTATGTGGAAGATTAAATTTGAAAAATCATTATTATTTGACATACTTTCATATTGAAAACATGTATAACCCAGAAATGAAAATGGAATTTTTGGTTAATAAATTATATCAAACTGATGTAAAAAATCGTTTAAAAAGTATTTTTAAGAATCTTTAGAAATGGGTCACATAAGTGCAGTTTGAGGGAATAAATAAAAGATTATTTCAGTAGAATATGATTAATTGTTTAATTAGAACACAAATATATATAAGTCAAATTTTCAAGATTAAAATAGTGATTTTATAAAACTATTGGTGACATCAAATATATTATGGATTTTAAATGAAAATTGATGACAAATTTGAATGTTTCCTTTAATCGGGCCTGCTAATTGAGAGGAATTGAAAAGGAAACATTGTAAATAATGTATTTTACCATAATATTATGATTAATTGAGATAGGTTTAAATAATTAATAATTTAATTGCGGTAAATAAATACGAATCGTAAACTGAAAAAATAGTGGTCCAGGGAGAATCCCTTAAAACATTGTAATCAATCGAATCGTATGGCCCATAAGGTTAAAAATCGTCAAATAAAACATTTAATACCAAGAATATAAGTATATATATGTTATTATTCATAAAGGGTGGTATATATACCCCACATTCAAGAAATGGTTTTGAATATGTTATATCTCACATAAATAAAAGTGAGATTACAAAACCCTTAACTTTTGTACGAATGTGCTCTGCACCTGATCATAATGTCTAGTATAATATGAAAAAAAATCCAAAAATTAATTTATTAGAGAACATTTATAAATGTATTATATTTATTTTAATTTTAATATGATCATTTTTTTCATTTTTTATTGGTTATAAGTTACAACTATTTTGTTTGAGAGTGTTCGTTTCCATGGTTTTAATGATCTGTTTACTTGAATACATGTTTATAAAATCATGTAAAAGTAGAATTGTGGTCCTGAATTGAAATTATATTTTATTAATGAAATTAAATAATAATAAAAGGTTATATATTTCATTTATTTTATATGGTATGAGGATTAATCATTATAAATAATGTTACTGAAAATCATTTAGATTATTTAGGAATTTTTTCGATCATTATGAACAAGTTTTGTTTTATTAATTAATATTATGTTAAGATAGTGGAAATAAAAATTAAATAATATTTAATAAATATATTATAATCTCGTAATGATTTCATTCTAGAAATTATTGTGGAAATGAATAATGAAAACTTGTTTTCCATGATGGTGGTAAATTGACACCTCCCAGATGATGTTTTCATTTTTAAAATACAATGAATTGGAGACAATACATGATGGGGGATTCTCCATATAAAAAATTAAATTACAATATATATATATATATAATATAATCATGTTATATTGCATGTTTGTATAGAGGAAGTGAGGGAAAAATATGAAATGAAATAAAATAAAGGAAAATGAAAGATTATTTGTTTTTCTAGAATTTCTTCTCCTTTAAAAGCTACTTAATGGGAATGGGATTGGACCTTTTGTGATAAAAAGGATCTTGGATGATTTTAATAGATATTGAAAGATTATTGGGCAAGAATTTTACATCATTCAACGCTTAATAGTTGTCAAGAGAAGAGGTTGTGTGGGGTGGTATTTATAATAGGGGACATGGGTGTTTTATAAATTTTTTATTCATTTTATTATTATTTTGTCTCAAGAATATGAATGGTTATTATTATTCTAACTAAATATAGAAATAATTACTTGTGAGTTAGAATTAATGATTTGTTACATCATGCATTATGTTTTAATTATTGTACCTGGATTATAAATTTAAATACTTTAAATTCTCGTATTTCTCTATTTAAAAAATCATATTTTTTAGAAGATTCCCAAAAAATAACCCTAACTATTTTTTGATGTGTAAAATTTAAAAATAAACTCAATTTTATGAAAACACTTTCCCAAAAATTTGAATTTTTTTTAAATCAACATTTATTTGGAAAATTCAATTTTTAAATTTATAATTTATTTTATAACACATTGAAAAATTAATTAAGGTCTCTTCACATTATCTTATATTCATAAGACTATAAAATATTAATTTTGGAATATATTTTTTGAAAATATATCTTCTTCTAAATCATTATAATAATGATAATATTGAAAATAAACATTTCTGTTTATAAGTAAATATCAATACATATTAATTTAAAAAAGGTTTTCAATTTTAATATTATAAAATTATATAATACTCACATTTATAAGATTCATATGTTTATCTATACATTTATACATTACGTTACTATTTTATTGACTGAATTACTACTCTTAAGAGTCTCATTATTGTTCAAAATATCACATTACTAATTCATTTACTTATGTTCCCTATTTCCATTAAAAATCCCATTATTTCATTATTTATTTTTTATAAAGTCAGTTTTTTTATCTGTTTAATTTTATATGATTTATACTATAAAAAATTAATTTTTATAAAAGGTATTCTATATAATGAGTTGAATTTATTTAAGAGGATACATGCTGTTAAATATTAGGGTGAAATTTTCATCCAACCTTAAACAGAATAGTACAGTCACATTTATTTCACAATCTATGTATTGATTTCAATGTTCCAAATATTGAAGTATATCATTTATAAAAAAATAATTTTATTAAGATTAATAACCATAGAATATTTTATTCACAACGAACCCATACCATCATCCGGGTCTTCTATATTAGTGTCTCTCGTAAAGATAATTGGTCTAGGAATGTCGATGGTACTTTAGGGAAACCTCCAAATCCTCTACCTCCACATTCATAAAAAACATATTTATTATGGATGGACATGATAAAGACATTGATAAGTATTTAGAGAGGTATTATTTTCAATATTCAAATTTTGAACATCTACATCAACCATACCTTTATTAAATAATCTTATTATGTTGTCCTCAAAGGTACCAATATTATCTTTATTACTTCCAAATATAAAAAAACATTAAATTTGATAAATATAATAATCTCGGTGGTTTACCTTTACTGAAACCCCTTCTACAATGTTGAGTGATTCATATGGTTCAGTTAGGGTGAATAATACAAAAATTATTGGGCAATACCGTCAAAACATGGAATAAAAGAACATTTGAGAATATATGGTTTTTTCATATAGAAATAATGATCCTATGAATAAATGGGGAATAAAAGAGGTCTAATATTCCTCATAGAGTTTCTCATAGGTAGGTAGCATGTCACTAGAAGTCTTAAAATCATCTGATCATGATTTTTTATTTATCCTTCAAATTAAATCTTTTTGAATGGAGATAGTTTTCTATCATGATCATTCTCTTTCTATTTAGAGGTTGTTCCTCAAATGAAAATAATATTTAATGAATTATGGTTTTAATAAAACAATATATTTATAAAATTGAATATATTATTGACCAAGTATATTTCCATGATCCATTTCTAAATAATGTAATATACTGGATTAGATCATAAAATCTTGAATCATATTGTATAATTTTGATATATAAAATACTAAAAATAAAATTGAAATTTATGTATAGCTAATATAAAAAAAATCATAGTTTAATTTGGGATGTTTTTACTTTTATATCCCTAATAATGTTTTGTAAATAGTATGTGAATTATCAAAATCATATCCCCTAGAAGTGTCAAAGCAGGTGTGCAAAAAGGCCAGTTGTCATCTACCAGGTTATGTCGAGTTAGTCCCAACATACCTTGTTAGAGCTGTTACCCCAATGTACATATCTTCTAGAATCATGTCTACTAATTTTATATAGACTGGGATGTATTTCAAAGAGGACCCATATAATCTCAAAATTAAAAAAATTCTATGATGTTATATTATTATTATCCAAAAATCCTTTCTTTAGATTATGTTCTTTAAACTATATATTACAAAACAAGTTGAATAAATTTCTACTAAACAAGAATTGATACCAACTATAACAACCCTGACCTCAATTTCCCAGTTTATTGGTAATTTTTTTACAATGAAATATATTTAAGAGATAACATCACAAATGTTCATTCTTTTCAATAATATGGAATAAACTAGAGTTATAAATGGTTCCCTTAAAACAATGGAAAATAGAAAAACATAAGAAAATAAAATAAAATGATTCCTAGACAGTTATTCAATGTTGTATTCATTATAACCTAGGAAAAGAATAGAAATAAAAGGGATACCTCAAATTATTAGTATGTTTTAGTTACAGTATGAATATAAATCCACAATAAGTGAAGAACAATTATTAAGGAACAACCAATATAGATAGATATGTACATGAAAAATGCATACAATAAAATCAATAAACTGGGAATAAAAATGCATCCATATCATAGTGAAAAAACTCTAGATAGTAATATTAGATTACTTAATGAAGGAAATTTTTATTTTTTTTACATCATGTTTCTAGAACATGAACCATAATATAGTCAAAAATTTGTTTCTTAATGGTGGTTAACCATCTAATTCTACTTGAAAATAAACATGAAGGGATTATCGCAACTATTTTCCTCTCATTAGAGTACCAATACATCAAGGGGCCATCTATAACTGGGCCCCATCCATAGGGATTATGTTAATCAGTCTCCAACATATATGTATTGTATTATATAATCCCCAACCAAAGTCATAACAATCCAAATAATTCCACATATATTTATTAAGTTATAAATAATGCTCCTTATCATCCAATATACATATTAAATAATAGATACCTATTTTTCTATATTTCTATTGATAATAAAATAAATATCAAGAGTGATATGTTTTCGAACCAATGATGTTGTTTTCAAAAATGGATTATGGTTTGTGTCTGTTGTCAATCCTCACATAGAAGACTGAGGAGGTAGACCATAAAGGGTTCGTATAGTTCAGGTAGATAGTAGTATTAAAGGTAGTGGTGTTTCCCTATGTTTTCCATATTTATTGGTCCAAAAAATGGAGAATGGGGAAATGTAATTTTGGAAAAGGGGTTTTCATGCAATATTGAATGTGGGTTGTAATCTTCCGAGAAAGGAATTTTTAGGTACATTTTCATAAAAAAATTTAAATTGAATGATGTGAGTGAATGTTAAACAATTTTTCAAAGGGTGTGGTTGTGTTAGTTTGTGAAAAAAGAGACTATGGAGGATGATAATTGTGTGGGGGGGAAGTTGTGTGATTTTTCACTCATTTTTAAATATGTCTATAAATTGGATTCTACCACCCTCAATATAAAGAAGTTCAACAATTGGATATTATAGTGGCTATGAATTAGTAATGTAGTGAATTGTGTGCAAGCAGGGTGTCACACCGGAGCATATTGTAGTGAAGAAGTGAGGAGTTCCATGTGAGTGGTAAATTGCATGTGGGAAGGAAGTTATAAGAAAAGTGATCCATGAGTCTATAAAGATCAAGTGAGTCATATAGAGTACCTTTTTGATAGATAAGGGTTGCGTGTTAGAGAATGGTTTCATGAAAAGTAAGGTATTCACTAATGTTTTCTTATTCGACAATCCCTGCAAATTTTGTCCACAAAAGGTGTTCAATGCAAATGAAATGATGAGATTCTCAATGGATTCAAATATCCCATTTTTTGTTAGTTTTTTTAGGTGAATAAATTTTGGACAACGATGCCATCATATTCTCATTATTAATAGAGAAAAATAATTCAATGAAAATCTATTGAAAATACCACCATGTCGATAAAATGATAAATACATCACATAGGGCAATGAGCTAGGGGGATTTGATGGAAGTTCTCTCAGTGACACAGTGGGATATCCCTAAATTATTGTATAGGAAATATTCTTAATAGAGAGTGAATGTGTCTAAATTTTTTTACTCCAAGACTAGTGGAGAATAATGGACTTCAGTACCACTGACACACTATCAGCATATACTCCATGGAGTTTCCCTTAGTGGTGAACCAATTAAATTTTTTGTACTACCTCTTTAAATTTTAATATCTCATTGAATATTTTTCCAATCATATATGTTTAATTAGTTCCAACCAACATGGGAACATGAACTATCAGCTTAAAATTTTAATTTCACACCCTCGATCACACCTCATATCTTAAGGTGTTTCAGGGACCTTCAAGTGAAATCAAAGGGTAAAGGATGATGGTGGTAACATTTTTCATTTGTTTCATTCAGGTAGAATTCAATATATGTTAGGGGTTTCCCCCACTTTGATGGATGAAACATTTAGATTTGGAAGAACATGATGATATATCATCTATGTTCTCTTCAAAGGGAAGTCCTCATTTCCACTACACAAAAAATACAAGTCTCTAATCCAATATATATATCTATGATTGATAAATATAGGAAAATGATTTATTTAGATCCTAATGAACAGAATTCCCTCACAGCAATTATTTATGATAAAATCTATCCAATTGTTTTGAATTGTACTTATGCAATGTCTATGTGGAGAAAACTGGATATTATATATTTAAGGTGACCACAATGTGAAGGTGGTGAAAATACGTGTTTTGTGGGACATGTTTGATGATTTCATGATGCATCCAGATGAAAATTCTAAAAACATTATCAATCAATTTATTGATTTTGTTGGATCAATATGGGGACTTGATTAATAAATCAAATACATTGAAATAGTAAATAATATAATTATAATAATCTCAACTATTTACAGTAAAAAATTGGTATCCCTTGAAGAAATAGATCTTTGTAAACGTTCATTATATGATTTACTATGATATTTGGTTTCATATCAAATGTATTTCAAACTAGAGGATTCCACATGTCATGTCAATAAGGATCTGACATTCATATATCTGGAAAAACATAACATTTCAAGAGATAGTGTTAATGAATTCAATGGAGATGATTAGTTTAATTCCTAATTTACTATGAAATTCAATAGAGGAAAAGGGATAATGAATGGAAATATACCCTTTACATGAATTCATTATAGTGGAGTTGGTCACATTGCCTCGGGGTTCTCAAGGAAGTCTTATAATGAAGAAAGTTAAGAAATGAAGTTTAATTATAGTGAATTTAAAGATAGAAACTATTCGAATCATATGAAAATGATTTCTCAACAGGGAGACATTTTATCTAGAAATAAATTATTGAGAAATATCATTGTGTATATTTAATAATATAATGAAAATGATTTTTTTGACGAGTAAGAACTAGAGTTTACTTCTGGAACCCATACATCCAAGATGGATATAATTGATAAGTAAGAATCATCAAAAGATAATAAAAAAGATAATCAGATTATTACTAATGAATATATTATCATGTAACTGACATATACTCTTATTATGCATTTGAATGAAAGAAAAAGATAAAAAATTGAAGAGAAGTTGTGGGAGAATCATTAGAAAATGATTATTAGGTTGAATTTGAAATTGAACAACTAGAAGATGTAACCAAAGAACAACCAACATACATTAAAATTATAAAAGAAATAGTGTATCTCCTAAAATTAATTAAATAATAAGAAAATATCATAAATGAACATACATGTAGATTTTATGTGAATTCCAACAATGTCGGGGGTATCGATAATGAATTTTTTAGTCTTAGGATTAAACATGATAAAAATTAAAAATCCAAAGAAACAAATAATAAATTGCAGTTTTGAAAATTATCATTTGTTGAGAAGCTGGAGAGAGATAAGAATGGTTCTAATGGTGTTGAAAATATATTGAAAAATAAAATACCCTCATTAATGGAATTTAGTGGATTTTTTTATGCTGAAACATCAAATTTTTTAAAAGAAATGTGCCAAAATAATGGCATGCAAAAAGTTGGACATATTGATAGGTCACCAAATGTTCTTGAAAAGAACCCATCAAATCAAACTATAATGAGAAAAAAAAACAATCCTTAAGCTTCCAAAAATTATACTTTGTAAAAATATATTCTTACAGAATGATATTTGAGGAGGAATATAAATGAGATGGCATTTTCTCTTATGAAATTTCTATTTTGTTGTTATCTGTGTCATACCATGTCTTACTGGGAAGTGAAAATGATATATTTCTATGGATAGGTGCTCAGAAGTCGATAAATGAGAACAAAAAAAACACACTTTTTAACGAATAAATAATTTATATGGATATTATTTAAAATGTACTAATATTGGGGGTAATGTTTTTCATTGCATGGGGAGGAAATCAATGAAAAATACATACATAACTTATGGACTAGTAAATACTCATCAAACATACAATGTTTCTCTAACAAATAGGTTTTCATCTCTAGAAGAAGAGCATGATTATGGTGAACTATCTCACATGAAATAACTAATTCAAATAACAAATTTATCATTCAGTCAATCTTATATTTCATTTAAGGATATGAAAAATTATTGAATAAACTAACCTTGTAGAAGCATCCATCAAATATACAATGGGAAACAAAAAAAGATTTATTGATAGCGGATGATCATCCTATAGGATGGGAATGGGTAGTTTTCATTACATTTAATGTTGGGGATAAAATACTTCATGTTGAAATAGTATTTAAGGTGGCACCATTTCATAGTGTTTTCCAAAAAAAAATATTCCCATAATTGGAGAATATAGAAAAGTTATTTTTGAAAATAGAGCTGCACGAAATATTGTAGTTGGTTTCAAAACATGTCAAAAAATAATTTTCTGTGACCTTTTAATCCGAACATTATAGTGAAAATATGTTCTCACATATTATATATTTGCATTAAAGTTTAGTTTTCATGTGTTTTTACGAAAAGAGACTAGCTTAGATGATAACTCGGCACTGGGGGAGAAGTTGTGAAATTTTTAAAAAAATTGCTTATAAATTGGTGGATACACCCAGATTATAGAAAGGCTTAACACTTAGGAAATATTTGAGCACAAAATAGTTCATGTAGTGAGTTGCGCGCAAGGACGAAGTCACACACAAGTAGGGAGTCATGTGCTAGAAGAGAGTTGTGCATAAGCTAGGAGTTGTCTACGAGTGGTGTGATTCAAGTAGGAATGAAGTTCTGCATAAATTTTTACTAATGTATATAATTTTCATGCCAATATTATGAATTAGTTGTGTGATATCTAAGGGTTTCAAAATAGTTAAGGTTTGGGAAACGGTTATCTTGTGTGATAATCCCCAAACATTCGCACCAGAAGACATCTTCTGTGCAAGTGAAGTGTTGATATTCTAATATGATTAAAATATCATGTTTGTTTTTTTAGTTATTTGTTTTGAATCAATTAAAGACTTTGATTCATTTATATTCTCATTATTTGAGGAGATAATGTCTTCATTTCAAATATATTTATGTGTCCTTCAAGTCAATAAACTATGCAAGACATCACCTAGGGTACTGAGACAATGGGAGTCAACAAAAGTGCTCTGAGGATTGTAGTGAGATATACCTAAAATATTGTAATGGTAGTATTATAGGAATATAGTGACTCTATAAAAAAAATATACTCCACAACTAGTGATTATTAGTGGACTTTGGTATGACCGGCACACTTTTGGTGTATGCTCCTAGGACTAACCCATAGTGGTAAACCATGTAAATATTTTTTTCTCATCACATTAATTTTGAATGATTGATTTCTGATTATTTTCATCATTCATGTTTAATTTGTTCCTAATAAAGGTAACATGATCTCTTAGTTTAAAATAAAATTTTCACACCCTGATTCACCCCTCCCCTCTCAGGGTGTTTCATGGTCCATCAATATGGTGAATGTCATCAAGATATAACTTCCCCTATAAAAGTAAGAATAAACCAATAGAAAAAATATGATTTATGTTTACATAAGGAATCAACAATAATTTAATCAGAGGTTTTATAAATATATGAAAATAATATAATACATTCATTGAGAAATTATGTAGAAAAATACAATTTATTACATTGGAATGGATATCTATTTTAGAAAATCATTTTTATTTGTAATAAATAATATAATAAACAGGAATACCCTTGAAAATAAAATGAATGAATTGTAGAATTATTTTTGAGTCATAAGTGATGAAAAACATAAGTAAAAAAACTTATAAAAATAGTTCTTATGAAACCTTAGAAATGCGCAACTTTAGTACCATTTGAGGAAAATTATAAAATTGTATTAAAAGAATACAAATAATTAATTATTAACATAAAACCAAAAAAATAGATTTGATTTTTTTCATGATAAAAAAAGTAGATTTTATTAAAAAATTATCTGATAATGAATTATGGATTTTACATGACAATGGATGTCAAATTGGGATGTTCTCTTTAATCGGGACTTCATATTAGGAGGAATTGAAAAGGGAATCCTTATAAATCAAGTATTGTCCCATAAATTATATATAAATTAAGGTAGGGAAATATGTTTAGAATATAAACATAGAATTGTAGATTATTAGATAATAATAATTATAATTCATATTCCGTTAATGTCATATATAGCGCAACATGAATGGAAAATTGATGTTCAAGGAGAATCGAATACCACTTTGTAATCAATCAAATTGTATACCCCATTAAATTAATAAAAATCAAATTAAATATTGAATACCATAAAGATAAATATATTCATTATATTATACAACAATTTTCACTATCTATACACCACACATAAGAAATATTTGTTAGTAAGTCATATCTCACATTAATAAAAGTGACATGAGAAAACCCTTATTTTATGTCTAGATGTGTTCTGAACTTGATCATAATGTAGTAGTTAAGTAGACTAAATCCATTAATTAAGTAAACAAAGACCATTTAAATTTGTATTTTATTTATAATATTTTTTTATGTTCATTTGTTTCCTTTTTGATGAGTTATACATCACAAATTTATCGTTTAGAGGTGTTTGCTTCCTTGGTTTTCATGATTGGTTTACTTGTATACAAGTATGGAAAATCATGAAAAATGAGAATAATTTACATGAATTGATATTTAATTTTATTAATTAAATTACATAATACTATATGTTTATATATATAATTTGGTTATATGTTTTGAGGATTAATCATAATATATAATCTAAGTGATAATCTTTTGGATTATTTTGGCTTTTCTAGATCATCATAATCTATTTTTGTTTTATTAATTAATATTTTTTATATAATTATTTTTAATTATAATTAATATATAATAAATATATTATAATATTAGTTAACCATAAATATTTTTCATTACCATAATTTGTGGCATAAATTTAAAATCGAAACCCATCGTCCAGGAAGGTGGTAAATTGGCACCTCAAGAATGATGTTTTCATTTTTAGAATAAAAGGAAGAGGTGAATAAACTTGATGGGGGATTTCCCATTTACATAATAACAATAAATTATCGATATTATATTTGAGTTACCATTCATGTTTTCTGATAGGAGGTTAGGGGTGGATAAGGAAAAAATTAAATTGAGTGAATGTAAAGGAAAACGAAAGAGGATTTTACATCATGAATTTCTTTTTCTTGAGGGCCTCCTTATATTGATTGGGATTGGTCTTTTTGTGATACAAAAGGATCTTATACGTGCATAAGAGACATTGGAAGATTATTGTGCATTAATTTGACATTTTTCATGTAATAAGATGTGTGAGTAGAATAGGTGGTGAGGGGTAGTATTTATTGTGGAGGAGAGGGGTGTTTTCTGAATATTTTATTTATTCGATTATTATTTTGGCTCTTGACTATGAATAACTTTTAGTATTTTGAACTAAAAAATTAAAAAGTTCCTTTGAGTTCAAACTAATTGTTCATTAAATAATTAATTTCTTTTTAAATCATGTATTTGTTATAAGTAGTTTAATACCGTAAATTAACATATTTCACTATTCATCAAAAATTCAACTATATTAGAAAAATTGAATATATTAAAATTATTCATTTTCAAATTTGTATAAATAAGAAATGTACATAATTTTATGAAGTTAATTTTCTAAAATGGGTAATTTAATTTTTAGTTAAAATAATCATTTACGTGGAATATGATATTTTCAAATTACAACGGATTATAAAACAAATTGAAAAATTAATTAAGGTATCATAAAATTATATTATAATAACAATGAGAATATATTAATTTATGAATACATTTTATGGAAATTAATTTTTTTAAAATTATTATATAAATAGAAAATTAAAAATAAATATTTATTATTTTTAGAAAAAAATCAACACTTAAAATTTGTTTCTAAAACATTTGTTTACTTGTACTATGATATAATTATATCATATTACACTTTATAATATGGATAAATTTTAATTATACATTAATAAGTGAGGTTACTATTCTATTTTCTTAATTACAATTCATATGGTTCACATTACAATTCTAGAGTTCATGTTAATATTTTATTGACATATGTTCCTTAATTTCTGGAAAAGCCAATTATTTCATTCATTATTTAGTTCTAATTTTTTTTGGTGTTCTCTATATAATTTTAAAATATTTTTAATATATGAAATAATTTTTTTTAGTTTAATGTCTATTTTCGAAAGAGTCGAATTTATTTCATAGGACGCATACTGTAAAATATAAGGGTGTAATAAAATATATCCACAACATGGTTATTTTATCAAATAGATTTTAAATCAGTATTATATAAGGATATATTTTTAAAACACAATCATTAATATTAATATGTATCCCCAAATTAAATTCATTATAGTAACATATTACAATTCTTCATCCATTATTTCATTGATTATAACATGTTATATTAGTTGAGGAATTTAGTATCCCAACCATTAAAAATATGTTTTAAATAGATATAATACAATAATTACAATTATAAAATGTTATATACAATTATATTTTCCTTACAAAAATTATATTTGTTTTAATAATCCTTATTACATTATTCATTTCAGATCCAATTATTCACCAATTATCATGTTGAGAATAAAGAAAATATTAATAACGATGATACTTATAAAATATTTTATAATCTATTGTTTTATTTTATGATCCAAAAGAAATAATCTATAATCCACACTACTATATGGAGATGTATTTATCTATAAAAATTATCACATTACATAAGGAAAATTCATAATATTACAGTACTTAATTTAAAAGATATCATTAATATGCACTATTATAAATTGACTAATTTTAATTATTTTTGAATTCTCCTTGAAAATTCATTATTTCATTCTCATTTTGAAATAAGTATAAATTATATATAAATCCAAAATAGTTCATGAAATTATTACAAAAATGGGTAAATGTAAATCAAATTTCTACATTGCACGGTGGAATTATTTTTAATATCCTTCCCCTCTACATTTTAACATCTTTTCCACTATAATATTTATCCTACTATGAATAAGGATATTTTCCCTCACGATTATTTTTCATGCCATATAAAAAGGTTATTTTTTTAATATTTATCAATTAAAATATATAATATTATAATAAAATCACGAAATATTATAACAATTATATTTAAAAAGTGAACTCTCTTTTATAAACCACATATATGGTAGAATTTATTGCATTGGAAAAAATTTATCAACATATTAAAAACATATTCTTTTATAAAAATATATTGGATATTGAGTTCACAAGTTTAACAAATTATTTTATTGAAAAGGTATTTGATATCAATATTCATTCATCTTGATGGTTTTATAATAATCTAGGTTATACTAATAACTCATTGATTACCATATCTAACCACAAGAGGACATTTTTTTACTACTATCACGCAGCGGTGCTATGAATCCATCAATGTCAACTATATAGAATCTTCTGACATTTTCAATAATTATCATCATTGGAATAGATGATTTATTATTTATCATCTTCATTTTCTAGGACACCCATATGCCACTAAAAATGGAACACATCTCTAAGTATATTTTATATCTCAAATGTCACGAACACATTTTTTATTTTTATATCTGTATAATACAATTTTTTTAACATTATATTTGATTCCATATAAAAGATGAACTTTTTTATATTGTAAACTCATTTTTTCCTTTAATATAGTGATATTTATTAGTAATTATTTTGAATCATTATAGAAAAATTATAACATATACCATATCGATCATGATGTCTCTATTTATAATAAGCATGATACAAAACATTGAATCCCTTTTAAATTAATTTAAACCTATCATAATATATAAAAAATATAAACATGATTAAAATATTTTTCCGCTAATTCATTAATTTTAAAATTAATATAATTTATTCACATTAAAATTACGATCATTAATAAAATAGTTTTAGAAATTTATATTGATTTTTTTAATTAAAAATGACATTAAAAACTCATTAAAATGTTTATCTTCTTAAAAAATTACGATTTTTTGAAATTTATGAGTTTAAATCCCATTAATAATTCAATATTATAATTCAATGGAATTAAAACCTTCCAATTTAGTTGATATTATATTTCCTATCATGAATTGATTTCATTTAATATATATATATTTTTCATTGACATACACACCACAATGGTTTAATTAATATTGTTTCAATGAAATATATATTATTTATAACAATTTAATTATTAATTTTATGAAGATATAATAATTATTGTGATTGGAAGTTTATTCTCAATGATTAATTTTAAACCATAACAATCTATTTTTAGATTAAATAAAATACCCTAAATACTGAAACGAATGCTTACATTAAGATGTTCAATTTAATATAATAATAATCCTAACTATTTACGTTTCATTGAATATTAAATTATGGAATTTATTTATAAAATACATTAAAATATAGTTTTATTAATTTAAAGATAATATCATAAGTGGTTTGGAGGATAATTAAATATGTCTGTAGTGAAATACATTACATCAAGTACCTTGTAAATTAAACATGACTTTATGGACAACGAAAATCCTTTAAAACCTCACCAAATATAAAATATGATATGTGTATATTGTTTTAATTTTCATTAACTTTTTAATATTATCACTGAAACATAAACATTATAAGTCGGTGAATTTTCGATTTTTCTAAGAAAATCAAAGTAGTAGCTCCACATAGAACTCTCTATTTTCCCTATTCTATTTTAATCGTGTATGAATTTTATGTCTGATATAATATTTCTACAAGGTATTGTCACAACCATAATATGGAATAGTTATGTTTTTCCAAAACATCCATCTTTGGTTATTCATTTTTATCCTTGATAAAAAATTGTAATATATATTTCAGTTCATCCTATACATTTTAAAAAATAATTTTTGTTTACTTCATAACCAATTATTTGAATTTCAATTCACACTAAGGATATATAAAAATTATATTTTCACAGATATTATTTACTATAAGATTTTATTTTTCCTAATTTTCTATATACTCCATTTAAAATTGAGTTAAATACCTAAATAATTATATTATATGTTTTTAAAATTCCATTGGATATTATGTATGTCTTTCTATAGTTTTGAGAATTGGCCTTAGTGTGCTAATCCCAAGATGTATAATCATCTATAAAAAATTATTATACAGTATTATTAAATATCTAAATGGGTTATATTAAAGAATCAAATACATGAGAGTTCTTAGGACGTGGAAATGAGATCTATAGAGGTATTTCTGAAGAATGATATACTCACATCATACAAATGTTCCCTTGGATGTGTGTAATATATGTTGTTTGTAGTATATATATGGGAAAGGAACCAATAAATGCGAGTTCCAATGATGTGATTTTTTTATCAATAAAGGTATTATTTATTCATTAGCTGTAGGGCAAAAGGAATTTGCTAACATTGTTTTTTTCATCGGTTTTGATCTTATATAATTCAGTTTTTAATAGACCTAGGGGACAGTTCCCCACCATTGTGGTAGTTAGGGTGAATAAATCTTCGATAAAAATCCTACTCTTAAAATAATTCTGATTAAAAATAAGGGTGTGGGATCATATATAATAAAAAAGATATGAGGTATAAGGAGTCCTTATATAAGCATGACATGTGAGTCCTTACAAGGCTCACACACTATTATTACATATTGGATAATTCATGGTGTCTAATGATTGTGATCCCACTATACACATTCATAACATATTTTCAATTATGGAATAATTCTCATTAATATTTTCACTATAATTGATATTCAAATATATCTTTGTTTAGTAATTCCATTTATGGTTAAAATAAACATTTTTTTAAAAGTAGAACTCTACTATGGAATGTAGTTTTGTACCACAAGATGGTCCTACTAAAATTATTTAGTCCTAATATATATATATATATATATTAAAATTTCCTCTTGTTATATCAATATTCTTTAATATATACTCCCATGTCTGCCATGACATAGAATAATTTATTATTTCATAGATCTCATTATTAAAAATAGAAATTAATAATTTCTAATATCATATTCATACAAATCATATGGAGTCATATCACCCACACTCATTTGTACTTTTTTATGGTCATAATAATCCTATTTAATATTAGTGTAGATACCCCAATCCATTCTTTCATTCGAAAAGTCATTTATTAAACATGACCATATTTATCTAATGAGAAGAAAAAGAAACCAACTACATTTATTGCATTAGTACCACAAAAAAATTACATCTCACTAATCATTGACATATTAAAGAGTTTTTTCATTTGAGAAAATATGTACTCACTTGATTCTTCATTAATTCTAGAAAAAAAATTCATCAACATATAAAACTATAATAATTTTTTTATTTTCATTTCTATATCCATAAATATTAGAATACACCTTTACATTAATGAAATTCAGTCACTGTATGTTGTATGTAAAAATTTTATTCCATGCATGGGATAATATTTCAAGACCATATAATTATTTAATTATCGTAATGACATTAATATTTTCCACATCATGGATAAAACCGTATACTTGTTCAATATAAGCCTCTTCCCCATATTTACTATTTAAAAATAGTAAATTAGACCCATTTAAAAAAAATATAATTAATGTGATCATATATTAGAAGAAATATCCTTAATGATAGAAACCGTTAAAAAAAAGAAAAAGTGTCATCAAAACTAGTGCCCTCTATTTTATTGTATCATTTGAACAAATGTAGTCCTTTTAGTTGTGTAATTTATAAATTATCACAAATTTTTAATATAAAAATATATTTTGATTCCAATTGTATTCATATAGACCTTAAAATAACTCAAGTTTCATTTATCTAAATTTGATTCAATATTACCACCATAAAAATGATTACATCTTCATGTTTCAATGCCTTCTACACACTCTTTGGTTTGAAATCCAAAACCTAGAAAGTGTGATTAGATTTTATATGGAATTACATAGTTTATTTAGGTTCTAATGTGTCTCTAATGTTATTTATAGTCAAATCGTATTTCAAAAAGAATTGGTAATTTTATCATATATTCTATAGCCATTATTTCATCATAAAAATTTTTATTACCCTGAGATTTGTTATAATTTAAAACATTTATCAGGTATTTTCATTAATTTTTAACAAATTAAGGTTCGATTCTTCAATAAAATCATCAATAGTCATGATGTTTGTGAATTGGTTTTATTTTACAAAACAAATTCATTATAGATATTAAAAACATCTTCATATTATTATTATATTAATGTTAACTATTTCCACAATGTGTATATCTTGGAAAAATCCTCCTAAAGCTCTTTAATGATCATTTTCCAAATATAATACTTTGATATTATTGTAATAGGTTCTTCAAAATAACAACAGTTTTTCATTTGTTAATAATTCCCAAAAAATAAAAAAAAATTATTAGTATAATTTGGGTAAATATTTCATTCAAAATGAAAATAAATATTTTGGGTGATTATATCAAAAAGAATTTTTGAAGTATCATGCTTTAGTAATGTGGTCATTACCATATTCATCAAAATTTCATCCTTCCCTTCAAATTATTTATTTTTTATAATCTTCATAGAGAACAATAGTACATATACATTCCATAAATATCAATATATTCCCCAAACTCATCATTCTTATATATTGATCAATTATTTAACAGAAATATTTTCATAGAAATTAAAATTAAATCATCGTCATATTTCAAAAAGTTTAAAAGCATCAAAAAAATATTATTTACTCAATAATAATATACCTAACATATTATGGTAGAATTATAAAAATATAAATCGGATAATAATCATCACTAGTTGATATGAACCTTATTAAAATGAAAATATCTTAGTTTTTTTAACTCGGGAGGGTTCATTGTTTTGATCTCCACACTCTTGGGACACTTTTTAATCATCTTCCCTATAAAAAATATTTCCCAACAATAGAGTTTGTTTGGGTTCTGATTTTATTCATTCTATATAGAATCATATTTGATATTATTAACCTAAATATCATTTTTCTTTATTATTAATATCATTTACCTCCATTACAGTCATGTAAAAACAATCTTGATCATCAAAAATTTTTAATATGTTTTCTCTTATTCACTTTCCCTTCGTAACAATTTTGTAATTGTATAATATATTAATTACACAGAAATTATTTTAAAATCCCACCTCATTTACATTATCATGGATTTAGGATAAACTCAAGATGTTATGAAACAACACAATAGTAGAGTTAACATCACATCCTCAAAAATATTTTCACTAATATTTGATATTCAATCTAATATCTTATTTAGTGATCATTTTTTTAATAAAATAATTTAACATACCATTAGATATCATTTAAATATTTCTTAATTATAATATTTTTTTATAAAAATTCGCAATCATGTTCTAAATTATTTCAAAATTCTATGTATTGTAAACAACATCAACCACCATTTATTTTTGTTCATTAGATCAAATTTTGATAGTAGTATGTTATAATTCATTTTAAAATTCAAATATAGAATTACTAGAAACATGCGGGTTATACATATGGATTGATTAATCCACATGTAAATATCCTTGTTAGAATAAAAAATATTAACCAATGTTAACATCTATTTTAGATGTTTTATTAATTGGCATCTATGAACTTTAGGATGACTTCTACATGGTTCATTTTCAATCCTTTATTTAGGATGTAAAATTTTTTACGAATATATTTAGTCCTAATGTTTATATAATCTACATTAAAAATATTTTCTTTTAAAATAGAATTTATTTTGTTATATATAATATTCATCCAAAAATACTTGCTGGTTTTCCATTCAATTTAAAATCCATTATTTCCCTTCAACTTCTTTATACATAGAACTTTTCATCTTTAAATTAATTTCTGTTCGTATGATTATACAAAAAATCATTCAACTTTTGAACATTATTTTATTTTAAATTTTCACCAATATTAATCATTGTAATTGGTGTACTCGCTTTCTTAGTTGATGTAATTTTATTTTTTTACCATATTGTTTCTAATACATCTATTTTTATTAAATATTCTATATCAAAAACAATATTTCCAGATAATATAGGTTATTCCACATGTTTATTTTAGAAATTAACATAATTATAATATAAATTTGAAGGCTCTATATGTTCATTGATATATTTTTAAAACACTACTTATTTCAAGTAATAATTATCATAGGCAATTTCCCCTTACAAGAATTTACCTCCTTGCTATTAACAATTACATTTTACTATCTCATGAACCATTTAGAAATATTCAAAGATGGATTTCAGATCACTCAACCTCTATAAAAAAAATATTTCTATCTCAGGGATATCCATAGTCATAAATTCATGAAGAGAATTATTTAATGAATCAATGTCACTATTCAATGATTGTTTTCTTAATATTTTTATATTTTATTTTAATTACATAGTGATCTACATAATTAATTATACACTATTTTCCCCCATCATTGTTATTATATTTACTAATATTATTTTTATTACTATAGGGTTTACTGGATTATTATTATTTTTCAATATAATCTACGGTTTCATCTCACCCAATTTAATATTTTGTCATTATATTTCATCATTGTGATACCATTAATCTTGTTTTTATGTATTGTTCATATTATTTGCAACATTATCCTATTTTATTTATTTAAAAGACATTCCTATTTGGATACCACATAAATCATTGTTTCTATAGTTTCCCATGATTTTCCCTATAATACATTGAAATTTTACAAGAACTATTTTTATAGGCTGGAATTGAAAGGTTGTGGGATTATGTGTCCTAGTGATCCTAAAATTGATATTATAACAATATTATATGTATTAAATTTACATACACGATGTTTTCCAAAAAAGTATAGAAACGCCGAAATGGTGACACATTTCAAAAATCTAAGACCGTGGTTAATTCCATAACAAGGGATTTACCAAATTAATGGAATTAATGGTGTTGGAATTAGACATTTAGATGAGGATGCCATTTGTTGGTACATTTAGTGGATATATTTAATTAATTTAATTCACACAAACTTATTTCCTTTACAAAACTACTTCGATAAAAATTCTCCATGGTTATTTTCAAAACCATTGGATTTTTTATATGAGTATTAGAGTGTTCATCATTGGTGAATGAGAATGGAACAATGAACAATGATAATATCAAGGTTGATTGAGTGGCAGTGAACACATCTATCCTTGTCCATCATTATCGAATGTGTTCTTCACCAATGATTAATTCAAAATTGATGTATGGATTTTCAAGTTTAGTTTCCTCCCTTCATTAAATGTTTTATCATGGATTTAAACTTCTATACATGTTATGTTATTTATCTATTCGGTTAGGTACACTAGGTCGAATACCCTGAGAGGGGGTTGAATTAGGGTATGATGGACTAAAACATTTTCCTATTAAGGTCTTGTTTCATTGATAGAGAAAACTCAATTATCTCTTCTTCCTGTAACAATATAGGAATTGTTATGAAATCATGCATAGGACAAAACAATTTTTACTCTGTTATCCCTATCTGGGCTATGTCCAAGTAGCAAACGAAACCAATGTTATGATGTACCAAATTCACTAAGACTCGCTAAAAATAATGAGTACAATGTTTGTGATAGATATTATATTCCAATGATCACTTTCTTTACAAGGTTTAGGGTCTGATCACTACATTCCCCCAGGTCACTCCCTATGCCAATTTATTAGGCTAACTACTTATGGAAAGGGTCATCATATTCCTCTTCATGAACTCACAGCTCATAGAAAATAATCCAATCATAGTTTATCGACTAGTAGGTCAAACACAGTTTATGAACATGTAGTTTTTTTAATTTTCAAGAATTTTTTCATCCTCAACTATAGGTAGATGCACTATTGAAGTTTTTTTTTATCCTGAATATTAATTCCACCTTCACGAGTACTGTGAGTTACCAAAAAATAATTTTTCAAGCTGTATTGATGTTTTCACTAGCATCATTTAGAAAATCAGGAACCACCTCATTCCACTGTGTAATATGTAGAGAGTTTGGTACACAGTCGCCTCCCCCACATACTGTTGCCACTACTACTAACTACTCTCCATCCGCAGATTGCCTCCACCTTCACAATCTTGTACCACCACTACCTACAAATTCTGAAAACCTCCTTTAAAAATTAATCAATTTAAATGAATTGTTTGCTATTCGCGGTCTAAATTCGCTTCTGCGTACTAGAGTGCTCCCTCCACATATTTCTTGCATAATTCACTCCCTCACGTATGAGATATTCCTCTTACACATACTGAGACAACTCCTTTCCCATACCAGACATCCTCCCCCCATTACTGGAGTTCCTTTTCATGCTATGAATTCACAAAAACACCTTCAGCACAAACAATTTTCTTCATCACAGGAGTATCCCCCGTGAACCACCCAAGCCTTTGTGGGATTATCCCTTAAGAACGACATTTGGACATTGCAAAATTCTAGGATAAAAATAATCATTCTAATGATGTACAATATCCATAGTAATTGGTAGGATTTCCATTTATTATATACGAAAAAAATACCTGCTTAATCCGCTAAATCAAGATTAACTAAATCTTGATTCGATACATCCCCCACCACGTACTGAATCTTCTACCGCCATGAACCACAAGCCTCCCATGAACCTTTTTTATTTTCACTCCACATAACCCCTTTTATCATACGCGGTTGACCTCTTCTTCTAACATCAACCCATATGTGTATCGCACCGCCGCTCAACCACAAACCATTTTTTGTTTCCTAAACCACTCCACTGTACCGTTTCTGCCACCCTCTGTGCTGTTCTTGGAATATTGTACGTCGCCCATGTATCATGGTACACGGTTCTCACCCTTCACCAACCCTCATCAACATTTTCATACAATTCCCTCCTATGAAGAAATTATTCTTTTCTAAACATCAAACTCTTGATTTTGAGGTCCCAAAATTTTGAAAACACTGGGAAACCGTGCCACCATAAAAACATGTCTTCAGAAAACACAAACCATACTCCCTTGCGTTTATTTGACATTTTCAACAAACACAACCACACTTAAAACATACCGAGATGATGCATTGATCGATTTTTTTCAAACAATATCCCTCTTTGGGATTGTTGACAACTATTTGTAAAAAAATTCACTACATATTGATATCTTGTTAAAGATCCTTCAAACATCAACCACCATTCCCATCAAACGATATATAAATCAATAAAATATTAACTCAACATATAATTTAATCCCACATTATCAATGCTCTTCATGAGAAAAAAGTGTAAATGAAAAGACCGTAAATGAATCAGTTCATTACAAACACAATCTTGTGACACCAAACTAATACTAGTGGCTTAAAATGATATAAATTGTTGATCATTGTATGCCTTCTCACACCATTCTGACATCACTCTTATAATTTTACCTTAATCCTTAGTAATCATGATATATACTGCTTGATCAATGACATTTACCCTTATCAGATTTAATGTTCCCCCTATCATATTGATCTTCCAAACATATCTACAAATCAGCTTCAACTCTCCCTATATCACTACTCCACATAACTGCTCCTCCCTATGTATTATATCACATTGGAATACTCATAAATTTCTCCCCCTATTAAATTTAAAATGAAGGGAACATCAAGGTTTTCTTAAATAGTGATAAGAACACATATTTGACCATTATGGAAGGAAACACAATATCCCAGGGAGAGGGAGACCCTCATCTGCACCTTTTTAAATACATGAATTCGAATGGACTCCCAGAGCATGTATATGACTTTAAACACATCTTTATGTAAGGCCTTTGTATGAATATCTATAAATTGTTGTTATATAGGCACATACACCAATTTTTCACAATCTTTTCCACTACTTTCTCCTTGATAAAATGATATTTGATTTCAATTTGTATTGTCCTTGAGTGATGGATTGGATTTATCATAGGATTATAGTACTGGAATTATTAAAATGGATTCTGATTTGATATTTCAATTCAATTCCAATATCTTCAAGTTGCTGCTACATCCACAATAGTTTGGGGTAAGATTGAGTAGCCGCAATGTATTCAGATGCTACGGTTCTCAATGAAATGCAATCTTTCTTCTTTCTTAACCAAGAAATATTCAACAGTCCAAGATAAAAAGACCCTCATGATGTGGATTTTCTATCATCTGCAGATCCTACCCTTTCTACATCTTTATAACCAAATAACTCTCGCTGAGATTTTTCATTATACATTAAACCAAATTCCCCAGTTCCCTTGATATACCTAAGTATTCTTTATAAATATAATATTGTGTCCTTCCATCAGATTTCTTTGATACCTCAATGCTTTTATTGTGAAAAAAACAATATCAGGCCTTACCGTTATCAGGTACAATTTAATTTTATTGATTTTCCTATATTCTGTGTGATTAGCTGCCTTGCCATCATCATCCTGTGAAGGTTTCAGTAGGGTAGCTACTGTATTATTCATATATTTATAATTATCTATTAAAAATCTTATCCACATATCCTTGGTATATTTAGAATGAGTGATAAACATGACATTACTTAATTGGGCCACTGATAAGCCACGAAAAAGGTAATTTCACCAATCATTGACTTTTCAAACTCGCTTTTCATAATTTCAAATAATAGTCTACATTCTGCTTCATCTTATCCACCAAAGATTATGTCATCGACATAAACCCGAACCATCATCCTTTGACGGTTTCCATTGTAGAAATATAGATTCTACTCCACTTCACCATGCTGGAAAACATGATTATTTTGAAACTGATGAAGCATTGAATATCGGGCTCCTGGTGACTACTACAATCCATATAAAGCCTTATTCAGCCGAAAAACTATGTTCTCATCTTTATGAACCTGAAAACCATATATTTTCCCAATGTATACTTCTTCTTCTAGAAATCCAGTCATAAATGAAGACTTGACATCCATCTAGAAAACCATAAACATTCATTGCACGTCTATAACCATGAATAATCTGATTGTGTCCATCTTTTCAACAGGTGAAACTGTCTCATCAACATATACACCCACTATCTGAGAGTACCCATTCACACCAATGATAATTTGTTTTGAATGACAACACCATCTTCATTCTTTTTTTTAAGAAAGGCACACATTGTCCTAAAAACATTCTTGTCTGTTGGTCTCGAAACAATTTCCCATGTTTGATTCTTCTCAATTTGGTCAAACTCTTCATTCATTTTATGAACCCAATACCTGTCATAGGTAAGACTCTACTTGATAATAATCATTATCTTCTTTTTCTTTAGAATATTCATTTTTCACTTTTTCTCCCCCTGATCCTCTTACCACTTCATCAAATTCAATAAGCATCTTGAATCTGTGTCATTTCAATTCTTTCAACATCATTTCTTAGATTCTATCATATGTGAACTTCAAATATTATATTTATTATATTTTCATGAAATTTAATTTTATTAGGGGATAGAAATCTCCCCCTATTATGTCCAACTCTTCATATTAGTTCCATTATTTAGACCCATAAGAAGTATTCTTCTTCACCTACAGCTCTGGTAACAGATTTGAATTAATTGACATTATTGATCACATCACATCAATACTTTGCACCTTTTAAGGAAACTTCTCCTTGGTTTGTATCTCCATTTGAACCTGAAACGTAGTAACATCATTTAATAACATTTATATACATATGGAGAAGAGATTTATGGAATCATAGAGATAAGGATTATGGTGGATCCTAATGTGTCAATCCTTTGATTCTTTTTTTTCTGAGCATTGCACTATTTCCTTTAATCGTGTAGTTATATATCCAAATTCAACTTTTATGGTCATATGACAAATCATACGCTACACACATGCAGATTATTTATCTAATATTTAGATACTACATGCTTTTCCTTTCTCAAAATTTTGGGTTTAAACCAATTAGTACACATTTCCTTCATTGATTATCCATCAGAATTCCATTTCCCTTGACTCCTTCTAGAGCATGATTATCTCTTCTTGTCATCTTCCAATGATCCTTCCTCCATTTTAGGAATCTTCTACTTTCATTCACTTCTCTTCATGGCAGATGACATTCATGTTTTTCAATGAATTGTTTGGTTATTTTTTATCAGATATCTGAGTCACCAAGCTGTTTTGCGGTGGTTTTGTGTCCTCCATTGAAGGCACATTCATCTTAAAAACAGTTGTATCATCTCCTCCCTTTTAATCCATATTTGATCATGTTCTCTTTTAGACAACTTTTTTGAATGTGACAGAAGAGGTGACTGATACACCATTTGTTCAGCTCCTTGGGATTCCCCTATGGCTCTAATCTAATTATTCAACTTACCACATTGACTCCTACTATAGAATTTTCAATTATAAATCACTAATGTCGATATTATTCATTCAGGTCACTTTTCTTTTCCTGCTTTCTTCTTACTACAATCTCATTCCAAATTCCCATATTGAGAAAACAAAAAATATCTTCCATCAAAGGCATTACTCAATTCATCATTTCTCTATTGGGATTTTTATGCATCTTGAGTTCTTCTTCATACATTGAGCTCCTGATCTACCTAACACATACTCATAGTGTGTCTCATTCTTCCTCAGTAATAACATATAATGAATTTTTTCATCTAAGAGACTCTTCTCTCGGATTTCACATGATGCTCCTTCTTATTCTCATATTTGGTAAAATTTCTATCTTTATAAAAAAATGTATTCCTGAGCCTCTGAAAAAAGCTTGATATATGGCCATGAGCCCCACAGAAATATCACATGTTATCATTACTTCATGTAAAAATATTTTTAGTTCTATCCCCATCACATACAATTTTTTCCATACATTTGGAACTCTTTACGAATTTCTTGAAATCATACATAAGAGAGAGATGAACATACCCATTTCCGAATTTTCCCATATTGTGTGCTATTTCAGATGAGAAAAGATGATCACACTAATCCTCAGAAATAGAAAAATGTATTTTAATTTCATCATCACCTGACAGAGGAGAATCTAATAATATGTGCAATGCATCCTTCAACTTATGATTTCTTTTAGAATCATACTTCTCTTCTTCATTATTCACTAACTCTAGATCATATCCCATTTTTTTAATCTTATCACCCCAAGATTCATTTTACCTATTGAGTTATTTCATGAGATTATTCTGAAAATCATTTCTTATTCAAATAATCATGCGATCTTATTTATCATATCAGATTTATCCTTTAATGTAGAATTAATCTGAGTAACAGATTCATTAAAACATTACTTCTCTTTCTGTAGCCATTAGTTATTCTTATTCAGTTTAGATACATGTACAGCATGATCATCATTTCATGTATTTATATTTTTAACATCATTTGACTTATGATTCTTTCCCTTTTCATCTGTATTTGAAATTTCTACCCTTGTAGACAAATTTTGTAGTTATCCATCACGGGAATAATTCTTTTTCCTCATATCATTATCCACGTCAATAAATCATTGATTTATTACTCTTATATTATTTACTATAATTTCCAGTGTTGGGATCATGATATCATTATATTTTATATCATCATCCAATTTCTGATTCAATTCTTTTGACTTGTGGATAGCTTCAATTTCTAGTCTTCATGCAACTTTATCCTCATCAGTAGTTTCATAATCACATTAAATTTTAATTACTTCACTCATTCCTACATCATCACATAGTGAGTCCATCTTATCCCAAACTTCATCATCACAACTATCCTATAGAAAATTGTTGGTTTCCTTTAACTCAATAACACTTCTACCAGTGAAACAACCACACTAAGGGATACCTCCTAACTTCTATTTATTCTTTTAGGTTTTTCATGTTCCCATTTCATAAAAGGGTTATAGTACACTATGTCTTGAGATTCAATTGTCGAATTAACCATGTAAGAGAAAATATATTGAATAGGACTATCATATCCCTCTAAATCAAATTGTTTGGTCCACTAGGTTGAATACCCTAATAGGGTGGTGAATCAGGGTATGATAGAATAAACTTTCTCCCATCTGGATCTTGTTTCATTGTTAGAAAAAACTGAATTCTATCTTCCTCCAATAGAAATATATGAATAAATATGAAACCATACAGAGGACACAATTATTTTTACTTGGTTCACCCTCATTGGGCTACGTATAGGGATCATACAACGACAATGTGTCGATGTAAAAAATTCATAAAGGGTCACTGTCAATAATTAGTACAATGTTTGAGCTAGATCATATACTCCCATGCTCATTCCCTTTATAAGGTTTAGGTTCTGCTCAATGTATTCTCATGGGTCACTCCCTATGCCTCTTTATCTGGATCACTACTGGTGGAAAGGGTCATCGTCTTTCTCTTCCTTCACTCAGTGCTCTTGCAATGGAATCCAGCCACAAATTATTGACATGTGGGTCAAACACAATTTATGGACATGTATTTTCATTCATTTGCATGAATTACTACATCCTCAACTATAGATATATTCTCTTTTGATGTTCTGTTTTCAATCGAAAATTAATTCCACCTTCATGAGTACTATTAGGTACCAGAAAATATATTCTCAAACTGTATTAATGATTTCACAAGATTAATTGAGAAAAAGGTAAACCACCTCATTCCTCAGTGTAATCTGTTACAGGTATATTATGCGGTCACCTCCACCGCATACTACTGATGCCATTGCAAACAACCCTGCATTAGCAGACTACTTCTACCATCACGATCGTGTACTACTAATACATACCAATTCCGCGAACCTCCTCTACGAAAAACCATGTTTCCGCAAACTATTCATTTTTCATTAATTGCATTTTCTTCTGTTTACCAGAGCACTCCATTTGTGTACCACTTGTGGTATTAACTCTCTCGCATACCAGAGATTCCTCCTCTCTATACCAAGAATACTCATTCCAGGTACCAGACATCCTCCTCTACTTACCAGACATCCATTGCGGGTTATAAATTCCTATTATCACCTTCATCATGAACCACTTTCTCATTCATGGGATTATCCATCGAGAACCACCATAGCTATTTATAGTTTAGCCCAAGCGAATGACCATTATAAATTTCTGAATTCTTGGAGAAAATATTATTTATATCGATGTTCAATCTACAAAGTAATTGGAATGATTAGTGTTTCTTATATAAGTGAAGATACCCGCTTAATCCGCTAAATCAGGATTTACCAAATCATAATTCGATACAGCCCCCACAACATAATGAATCTTCTACTACCATGAACCGCAGGTGACCCATGATCCATTTTAATAAGCGCTCTATGTACTGCCTTTTCTTTTACATGGTCAACCTCTTCCTCTAACTTCAACCCATCTGCGTACCGTACCGCCGCTCAGCCGCAAACTGTTTTTGGTTTCATGAACCACTCTTTTTTATTGTTTCTTCCACTTCGCATACCGTTCTTGGAATATGGTACATGGCCCATGTATAAGGGCTTGCGGTTCTCACCCTTCAACGGTTTTCTTCAACATTTTCATACAATTCACTCCTATGAAGATATCCATTGATTCCCAACATCAAATTTCCTATTTTGAGGTCCCAAAATTTTGAAAACATTTTGAAACTGCACTACCTAAAAATTTGGCATTCGCAAAACACCAACCATACTCACATGTGGTTATCTGGCTTGGTCAACAATCACAACCACACCTAAAACAAACCAAGAGGATGGATTGATGGATTTTTCTGAAAATATTCTTGCACATGATCCTTGTTTTTTATTATATCGTTAATTCAATATTTCTACCTTTTTCACTTTTTATCACACCATAAAATACTAGATCGATGAAAGTTTGACGAGAAAATTGTTCAAGTTATTGATTTAATTTCATCATGAGATTTGTATTTTATCTATTCATCACGTTGTTCACTATTGGCCTATGGGATCATGGTTTAACTTTTTTGGGGAATGATTGAGTGGAATCAAAACCATGTAATCATGGAAGATTCAAAAATGACAAATATACTAAAAAATAAATGATAGAATGGGATAGTTCATATGTTTTGTGTGATTTTTTGGATATGTAATCCAATGATAAATGGGACCATGTAGAATATGACAGGTGGAACATCATGCTATGTTTTGTCTTCATGAGAACAAATAGAATCATTATTCTATCCACCAAGGGATATGAAATAATTATTGGAGGGGACCCTCACTAATTCTATGTGGTAAACTAAATTTAATTGATGTGGAATTAGTATATCTGCGATCCATATGATGATACCAAATTTCTATAAAATATTCATCATAATGAAATATAGAGAAAGAACAAAAGACATATAGCCCCACATAGCTATAGAGGATTGGGTTTTAGGGAAGATAATGATAAGATGATGTCAAGTGGGACCACTCACCAATTGATCCTCTCCTAGAGGATAGGCTACATGCCAAATGCAGATAGACTAAAGACCATGTAAGAAGAAATGTCATGTACATTTGGAGTATGTAGGATTGGGCTGGAACCCAGGTACATCTAATTATATGGCCATGTACACAAACACAATGCAACAAATAATGAAAGAACAATAATAACTCGTTAAGTCTCTATGTAGAAGCGACCTTCCATTTAGGAACCCTTACATTCCATTTATGAAAACATGACCTTAAAGATGTGTCCAATAGTGAACATCTCCAGGAAGTGGATACATGACATATGTTGGGCGGACCCCATACCAGTCATGTCCCCTTTTATGAACTATAATCATTGAGTTTCTCCTCCATTTGGACTCGTATTTGGGAACATGAGTAGCCTATCATGAATTTTTTTTTCATATATAACTTCATGGTATTTTATATTGTATTTAAAGAAATGATGTGTAATTGTTTGAGTTTGAGGCTTCTTTAGCTGATGATTCCCAATGGTAGTGATCCAGTAGGACCGTCATAGAGAGTATGGGGTTGGAAACCCACCAATTGTATAAGCGTACAGGTCCCCAATACACCTGGAACTTGTTTGAGTAGAACCCCACTATGGAACAAGGGTGTGGGTCCTCTACCAAATGAGTGAAATTCATTATCTTGCATGGGGGAGGGTCTTACATGTATATTATATGAATCCCCCTATCATATTAGGGCACACGACCACTATTTAACCCTGATGACTGTAATCCCCCTAAAATAAATGGGAATGGGTCCTCTTCCCACTATGTGGAACCCTCTTGATGAACTATGGTATGGGTCTTCAATCGATATCTACTATGTGGAACCCCTCCGTATTGCACTAGAGTTTGGTTACTACATTCATTGAGTGGTATCCACCTATTTTATTAGGGAATGTGTCCAATATCTATCTACTATGTGAAATCCTCCTGTTACACTAGGGAATGTTTCGTCAATCCTTATAATTAGATGAACCCCCCAGATTTAATTGGGTGTGGGTCTTCATTCAATTTGATATTGTGCCCTCCTATGTCATTGGAGTAGTGGGGAGGTTTGGGTCCACCTCATGGCTTCTATGGATGACACCTTAGATGATGGTCATAGATTAGGTAAAATTAGAGCTATAGGAAGACTCATCATCCTAGGCTTGGATGGGAGATAATGATCCCCTTTCTCTCTAATCTAGGTTTCTTTATGAGTATATAAATTTTGTTGGAATTCATTTCAAATTTTCATTAGGATGAGAGATAAGCTTCTATCATATCCATCTATTGATTCCCTTTGGGTTTTTAGTAAGACTGTTTTTTGACAAATGCCACATGTCATTTCAGTTTACATGGATTCTATAATGGACTATACCAGACCAGTTTCTAGCATATGACACTACTATATGTGATGATGTTATAGCTATCATTCCACTCATTCACGTCCATATTTTTGAGTTAAATTAGCCTAATAGAGTCTTGAAATCGTTTTATAATGTTCAGCTGATTCAATTACCCTGAGATAGACAGAGGAGGTTCATGGCATGAAGCTGAATGGGAGGTATGATCAGGGATGATACTGAGTGCATACTTAATATAATGACGGCTAAGGGTGGCTTAAATAGTTTCATATCTGTGGTGTACTTATGATTCATTTAATTCTTTTACAGTTAGAAGAATATGAACCATGTTAGAGACTAAAGTCAATATTGTATCCTACTTGTAACAATAGAGTGATTTTTATGATTTCAGGTCAATAAATTTGTATTAGTTTTCTTATTAATATATTTTCAAAATAATGTGGAATAAATTTACATTATACTCACATAGATAATATTATTCACATCATTGATGAAGAGAAGGGGGTCTTTAGACGAGCAGTGGTCCATGATGAAGCACTGGATATGAGGCAATCTTATTTTATGCATTCCAATCAAAATCGTAGAGAGTCTTGCATAGATAGAGGATCTTCCTACCCTAGAGGAACATCCTCCAACAACTTATGGTGTCAATGAGCCATAAATATGACATCATAGATGGAATCGTGCTACACGTGAGGCATCGCCTATTCCATAGGTAGAGGTTGGACCTCTAGTAGTCCATCCACATCCAACTGAGGACTTACTTCTAGTGACATGGGATCCATCGTTCTTGATAGGATATCCACATCTCTCTCCATTTAGAGGTCCATATCTGTGACAACCTTAGGGTCCAGATCCATCGTAGGTGGGGTTCCACACTACAAGGATGGAAGGTCCTTCTACTACCCTAGTGAGAGAAGGATTGAGTTTACAGTAAAAGATGTAGTTGACACATCCTCCCACTAAAACATTTGTGGATCAAGTGATGGCTGATGTTCCAGTTCCAATGGATCATCCCTCTTAAGGTCATCGGACTCCACCCCAGCACAGAGCATGGCGATCTCGATATAGGTGTACCCTTAATAGACCACCATGTGTGGTAGAATCTCCTCACCATATAAATTTATTGCACCTTTTCATGTATATGTTTTATTTATATTTAAATGAAGATACTATTTTTTCTATCATAAATTTTTACATTTTTTCAATTGTTATATTTTTCATTAATATTTTTGGAATAGATTACATTTTTGAATATTTCAATATTGGATTCTTGAAACATTGGAATTATTATTTATTTTCAAGTATCTTATAGTAAATTATTATAATATATATAGTATAGAAGACACTAAATAAAATTTGAAATATATACTAAAAATCAAATAAATATTGAAAATAAAATGTGTTCCATAAATAGAATGAGTGAATGAAAATAGATGGAATGTAAAAAAGATTATAAATACCATTTTAATGGTTCAAAAAATACTAAATTTTATTATTTAATAAAATATTTATGAGGTTAACATTGTGGAATAAAACTACCCCCATCGATTGAAACTAGCTAAAGACCCATTTTATTTTCAACGACCATTTCTCTCTTAAAGACGCATTTTCACCCGATGATTTTTATATCAATATAAAGATTAATTAGAACCCAAACATAGAACATAAAAGTGCCTCAAATTGTAATGCCAAAAAATATACTTATTAGAAACCTAACATTTTCACATTGATTATCCTTAATGAAAACCAGTTTTGGAACAGATGAATTCATGTCAATGACTACACACTAAATATGGGAACTACAACCCCATTAGTAATGTACAACTGGATTAGATCTCACATAGGATGATAAAGCGATGAGGTTATCTCCACTATAATTCCTTGACAAGTTGTAACGAGGATTAAAACAAAGGATCTCTAATGTAACTCTATGGTTACTACTAAGTGAGAGTGAAGAAAAGGAATTTAGGGGAGGATCTAAAGAAAAAATAACTGCTTCATCACCTAAAAAATTTGTAGAATGACTGCGACATCTTAAATTCCCCTAATAAGGAGGTATTGGTGAAATGAACCAAATGAACTAGGGAATTCCATGTTCCACTTATTAACATAGCTAGTGGTGGGAACCTTCCTACTGGACGGCCCTGATGAAATTTTTCGTAGTATCTGATTCCTTATTATTGATTATACCCTTTAGTCACTAGCATTTCATTATATATATTCACATTAAATTCCATGAAAATTTTTCTCTTAAAGAACTGACATCATAAAATGGTATTTATTTCAACTTGAAGATCAACCAAAACCCATACATTGTTCTTAAAAATTTCACAAAATTGGATACCACAAAATCTATTACATATAACAGAATATTATCGCTTTCAAATGATATTGACATAATACTAAACCACATAAAAAACAATATATATATATATATTACTATATAAATATATATATTTATAAATATATTACATATATATTTAAATTATTACAATTATTTTTAGTTTAAAGGAAACTGATGCACTGCCACATTTGGTCTAGACCAAAAGGTGGTAGCCCGCTAGTTTCCATTCATGCATAGTTTGAAAAATATTTTTAATCTAAAAACCATTAGAAATATAGAAAAATTCAATAAAAAAACTCATAAAATGACTATTCATGTGGTTAGATGAGTCACCTATGAATACTGGAACTCCCGATAATGGTTTCCTAACAATTCTAAATTTTTTGTGTATAATTCATTCATTCAGAGAAAGGATCAGTGGCAATGGCTAGTCACTTGGTTTATCATCCATATTTTATTTTGTTAACTGATCCTCATCTTCTCTCAGTTTTTCCTAGAATTTTAGTTTTCCCTGAATTGTTGTCTATCAATTCTATCAACCCCAAGATTTTAATTTGTGTCTTTCAGTTATGGATGCATCAGCTCTCCTCAAAATCTATATGATGTCTCATTTTAGAAAACCTAAACCCTTAGTTTATGCCTTTGATATATTTATCTAAGAATGTTATGGATTATAGGAATTATTGGTGGACAACCATATTGATTTTTGTCAAATCCTGTTATGTTTTAAGGTTGAAGATGGCTAGATTAAAGATGGCCAAGTTCTTTGCCTCATGTCAATGTGTTTTTATTCTCCCTCATTCTGTTGGAATTCGAGTTCAAAATATATTTAAATATATCAACATTGGTTATTTTGGGTAGTTTACATTATTTTACCCAACCCACTTATAATCCCTCTATCTTCCAAATTCTGGTGAAATCGATCATCCACTACTTCTAATCCGATAAAAAGAATAGAGCCCTTTATTATCCTTCAATTCAATGTATCTATGTTGAAGTTTACTCTTCTAAACCACATGTGGATTTTATTTTGATTGAGATCATATATGAATAACAATACATGAAATAAGTGAAATTTGAATACTGGATTGATTTTTTTTCTCCTTCAATCAGTTGGATTATGGTGAACATGCATGTTATTATGAGTAATCAGAAAGGCATACCATGCTTCAATCGGTTTTAGATCATAAAAATGTTTCTAAGAACATTTTTTGCATTTTGAAATCTAGATGAAATGAAAATAATTAGGATGATTTCAACATATATCATTTGTTTGGATGGATTAATATGAAAGAGATAAATTTAAGTTGTTGGAAAAGGGAGAAACAAATTTCCCTCCCACATGCTATTTCATCCAATTTAAAATTGTCCCTAAATCTTAGAGAATTAGAAGGAATCTATTATCCTAATTGATATATTATTTAATTTTACAAAACTATAACTTTTTTATATATAAACATGTTGTTTAACACAGCAAAACACCATTCCCCATCAAGTGTAGTCCATCTCATACCACGCATCAAATCTCCATTGTAACACAGGTACATTTATGTGAAATTTTTTGTTTTTATGTTATATAAATCATTAAATTAATCTTTAAATACACACAACACTAGCTTGGATGTCTTTACACGCAATCGCGAACTTCCTCGATAGCTTGTGTCGTATGCAATACCGAGTTTCACTAAACAACGATATGCTATTAAAATATTACTAAACTAGCCGTTATGAATAGTAATACCAACTTATTTAAATTTTTGAAATTTCGAATTTCAAAATGGACTTCATTTTTGGATTTGGAATATTGAAATTTTCCTAGAGTAAAATTTTTGTATTTTTCTGAAAACATCCAATTTTTTATGAATAGTGAAAACATTGGGTTACTATTTAAAAACTGACTTTTTATTTAAATAATTATTTCTTTTATTTGAATTTATTTTAGGTAAAAATTGATACATAATACCTATATAAGATCAATTCAATTCATTGGATTCATTTTATAATAATTTTAGATATTCAAAAATTTTATTGAACTTTTCACCGTCTTTTACTCACCTCCTAGGAGAATTTCCAAATTCACATAAAACTTAATTTTACTTCTTCTGTGAGTGGAATTTCGAAAATCCGAGAGACACAGTTAATATCAAGAACTAAAATGTGGTACAATGAGATGAAAATATTTTTTGGTGAATAGTAACTTTTTACTTTTTTTCCCACGATTAAAAGTAAATAGGGTAGTTAAGGGTAAAAGTGTTATTATTATTATCCTAACACATGTCCTAATTCTATTGGATAAGTGTAATTCGACCAAAAACAACCCTGTGAATAATATATGACCATTTAGGCCCACATGGATTAGATTAGGACATTTATTATTAATTTATTTAAAGAAGGGTTAAAATAGTTAATATCAATGTTTAATAACTAAATCATTTTTAATATAGGGTTATACATAAGATAAATTCGAATATAAATATTAATTAGAAAGATAAAAATATTTCCTACATAATGGTATTTTATTTGTAATTTATACACTTAAAATAATTAAATTTATTTATGACACAATGATGATGCAGTAATTATCTTATTAATGAAATATTGACATAATTGATGTTATAAATACCCAAATAAATGTAATTTGAGACTTTTGATGAATGAAAATAATTTTATAGGTTAAAAAACATGTTATTATTGATTTAATTAAATTCTTTAGAACTTTCTGTTATGATTTTCACAAAAATCAATTACCAAATAATGTCAAAATTGACATAAAATAGTTTTTAAAACACATATTATACTATTAATTTCTTTTATATTCTTAAAAATATAAGTTTCGGACAAATGACTTAGATAAGGTTATATATATTAATAATAAACAACTTGGGGTTTGATTTTCTTGTTATTGTATGTTTATTAAACTTATAGTGTAAGAAAACAAAAAGACACGGTAAAAGTTAAATTATCTAACTTAAACGTAAATCTAAATGAAAAGTTTAAAAAAGATACCTAAACTTGTATAAATTCTATTGGATAAGAGGAATTAGACCCATCCCCACCTTATCTTCGAAATAAATCAATTTCGAGCTATTAAAAACCGAATATGACTATATAATAAAATAATATTTTTAGTTTTTCCAAAGGTACCCCTCTCCTCCATTATAAAAGGGCACATCATCCCTCTCTTCCTCACACCACTTTGAGCCTTCAAACTCGGCCAAACCCTACCAAATTCTCTTCTAAACTTCCCTAGAAACATCCTAGAGGTCCTGGTCTTCTTCAACGACTAAGTTTAGTGCCCTAAGAGGAGGTCTCAAAGAGGCACTTCAAAGAAGAGGTAATGTCCGTTACCGATTCTTACAACTTTATTTCTTCTTCCACTTCTTCTTATTTAGTTGTTTCATTATGAAGTAATAACATAAGTATCATTCATATACTTTTATGTTATTATAATTATGAAACAACCCTATTTCACCATCTATCCATCCTATGGAAACTGAAATCACCGCGTGTGCGTACGTACGGAATATCGTCTCCACGCCGTGGTGTAATCTATTTTCCACAACCACCGTACTTGGATGGGTATAATGGTGTAAATAATAACTATATATGATTATTGTAATGTGATACTGATTCTGAAATATTATAAATACAATCCAAAACAATTCCATGATCATGGGAACGATATCATTTCTCGTGCGTGCGTACGGAATACCATCTCCACGATGTGATGCGACTCGTTCTACATGATCATCATTGCATAATGATTATATAAATGAATTGAATGAAGGAATATGATATATATTACACTAATATCATTCTGTAAATGAGGTATCTATAACCTAAAGAGAAGAATAAGAATTTATTCGACAAAACCCGCATAAGAACAAAAAAGTAATAAACACCCGAATAACAAGTAACAATGAAATATCATTAATAAGAAGCTAAGAATATGGCCATTTATGATATCATAACAATGTGTATGATTCAGGAATAAGTAAATGACATTATTTATATAATTATACAAAAGTTTCAGACACTTAAGAAGCAAATTGGTCCTAAGGTAAGGGATAATTTATCAATCTCATTTTTATCTGAGATTGTTTATTCGTAAGTATTTACTGGGGTTATCTTTATCATCCAAGCCCATGTTTTCTAAAAATGTTTTCAATTATTTTTAAAGTCCATTTTACCCATTTTTGACTTTTACTACATGGTATGTGAGGAATCTTTTTTTGTTTACCATACGAGGTTCTTTTTTACTTTTCCGAAAAAAGTACGAGAGGAATGTTATTTTTAACTTATACGGCATGAACGGATTTTTACGGTTTCATAACTCCCCATTTTCATGAAGAATACTCTACATGGTTTTATGAATATTTTCAAAAAAATACTTTTATTTTAAAATTTCATGGAATTTTGTGAAAAGAAAATGATTTTGAAGAAAAAAGAATATTTTCCTCAAAGATTCATTTCATGTGTTTTATCAAAGCAATTCTTCCATATAAGATGACATTATTTCATATGTTTATGTTTCAAGTATAATGTCTCTATGATTTATATGGTTTCACTTTTCTTATTATGAAATTATATTCATTTCTTTTTTATAGATTATGTGATGATGGAATGATGTTTATGAAACCCATTTTATTCGTTGGGTTATGATGAATGATTTATGTTTATGTTGTGGCACAAGTAAGAATGATTTCATTATGAGATGGGTGGGACCTATATCTTCCTCCAATGCAATGGGTAAAGATTTATATCTCATGTGATAAACATGGCTGGAATGGCAGGTTAAACTGGTTCGGTGAAACAAGACTGAAACGAGGAGTGAACTCAGTTCCGAAATGGACTTTGTCCACTAAGATAGTATTCTCTATGATTATTGACTACTAAGAAATGATTCTCTATGATTATGTGTGTATGCCAAAAATTTTCATGTTTTATTTTATGATTATTGGGATTATATTTCACTACTATGATTTTCCCCATGTTATGAAATTATGATCTCTTTTGCAGGTTAAGATTTCCAAAATGATATGTTCTTAGGAATATGATGTGATTGATATACATTTTTTTAACCTTACTCAGAATTTGAGCTCACCATTTTGTATGTTTTCTTTCCCTTGGTCTGTAAGAAGGTTATTAAGTAGGATATGCCAAAAGGGACTTGAGATATGATGAAATAAGTGGGAGACAATATAGATGCTTTATGAACCAGTTGATTGTGTTTCCCAGTTCCCAAAGACACTATACCTATTAGGTCCTTTCTTGGTTTTGTTATATGTTATAACATGTGTGCATTAATTCTAAAGTAATAACAATATATGTAAAGTATGGGTCGTTATAGCTGGTATCAAAGGAAAGGTATAGTCAACTATTGGAAACTAGGATGTGAAATCCTTAGTAAGAACCCTAAGGATACGTCTAAGAATAGAACACAATCTTAGTGTTTAAGAAATGGCCCTGAAAAACCTATGATAAGACCTGAAGTGTGAAATTTTATTCTTGATTATGTGTTTTTTCTATTATAATTAGTGTTTCTCACACTATTCTTCTTGGTTGTAGTCAATAGCTGGAACCCGAAGGAATCGTGTTAATACGGAATGCGACGGGCAATTCAATGATTGTCCCCCTGAGCAACCAAACGTTATGGGAGCTGAAATGAAAAATCTTTTATCCATGCTCACACAACTTTCTCAAGCTATGAATCATGCAGGACTTCCAAATGAGAAAAGGAAGGATCAACATTCTGTTGAATCCTTCATGAGGCAGCGTCCACCTTCATTCAGCGGGTCTTCTAATCCATTAGTGGGTGAACAATGGATCAGTACCCCTGAAAAGATATTTTCAGTTCTTCAATTTTCTGAACATGATAAATTCATCTTAGCAGTGTATCATTTGGAAGTAGATGCTGATCAATGGTGGAATCTTATTAAGAATATGAGGCAAACGGATGATATTGAGTCCATGTAATGGGACGAGTTCAAGAAATTATTTTTCAATAAGTATTTCCTTCATATTCTTCAAACAAAGAGGGAGAAGGAGTTTCTTGAACTGAATAAAAAGGATGATGAATCTGTTGGTACCTACGAAGAAAATTTTACAAGACTTGCAAGGTATGCTTCTGGTATTATTATCCAACCTGAGTGTAAGATCGATTGATTCTTTATTGTATTAAAACCAAGTCTTTGATGGGTGTTATCCATAAGGGACTTCAATAACTACGAGGAAATAATTTGATGTGCTCTCACGGTTGAGATAGAGATTGGAGAAACCCATCAGTCTTATGGGTTTGATAAGAAGAGGAAGATGGAATTCAAATGAAAATCTAAAGAACACACTGAAAAGAAGATGAGTTTTCCCTTATGCTCAAAGTGTGGAAATAAACATGGAGTAAATTGTCTTAAGGGGACAAGCAAATGTTATAAGTGTGGAAAAGAAGGTCATCGGGAAATTGAATGTCGAAATAATGGGAAGAAGATATCTAATAATGCAAATAAAGGAAGTGATACACAGAATGAACCTACTACCCTTCAATAATTCATGTGCAAGGAGATGGGTCATTATGCCAATTAATGCCCAAATCCAAGGGTTGTTGATGATGATCGATGTCAAAAAACTCTTAATGCCAAAGACAAAGGAAAGTCACATGCAATTTCTATCAGTGATGTGGAGTACGATAACGAAGTGGTGAAAGGTACACATACCATCCACTCTAAAGTAGAAAATGTTTTATTTGATTCTGGATCCACCCACTCTTTTATTTCTAAATAATCTTCTAAGGGTATCACTGTATTATCTCACCAATTAAATTTTGAGTTATCTGTGACAACCCCTAATGGAACAACAGTCACATCAAAAGTTTATAATTATTCTCCAATTGAATTATGTGGGAATGTGCTTCCTGCAAATCTTGTGATCCTTCCTATAGTGGAATTTGATGTGATTCTTGGCATGGATTTTCTTTCTTTATATGGACCTCATATCAATTTCCAAAGAAGGGAAGTCACATTTCATATTCCAGATCAATCTATGATCGCCTATCGATGCAAAGATGAACATAACCTTCCAGTGGAAATTTATTCCATCTTATGGGTCTTGATTCCACTAAATGAATGTTATCTATCTCAAATGGTTGGTGAGAACCTCACAATTAAGAATATTCCCATTTTACGGGAGTTTGATGATGTCTTTCTAGAAGAATTTTCAAGTCTTCCACCAAATTGTGAAGTTGATTTTTCAATAGAACTCGTACCGGGTGATTTTACTATTTCATAGACACCTTATAGAATGGACCCAATTGAGATGCAGGAATTGAAGAAGCAGGTCCAAGAGAATCTTGATAAGGGATTCATACACCCTAGTGAATCACTTTGGGGAGAACCTGTTCTGTTTTTTATAAAGAAATATGGATCAATGAGACTCTGCATTGATTATCTAGAACTTAACAATATCATGATCAAGAACAAATATTCTCTCTTGTGCATTGATGATTTATTTGACCAACTACGTGGAGGTCAATACTTTTCCAAGATTGATCTTTATTAGGGGTATCATCAATTAAGGGTCAAAAGGGAGGATATACCAAAGACAACTTTCTGTACAAGGTATGGACACTATGAATTTATAGTGATTCCATTTGGTCTTACTAATGCCCCTGCTATCTTCATGGATCTGATGAATAGAGTCTTTAGAGACTATATTGATCAGTTTGTGGTAGTCTTTATAGATGATATTCTTGTCTGTTCAAAGAGAAAGGAAGAACATGAAGATCATTTGAGAATTATATTGAAGACCCCGAGAAAGGAGAAGCTTTATGACAAATTTATCAAGTGTTAATTTTGGCTTCAAAAAGTTGCATTTTTGGGTCACATAATCTCAAAAGAGGGGATAACTGTGGATCCAGAAAAAACAGAGGTTAACGAAAGATGGTCAAGACCAACAACAGTAACTGAGATCCTAAGTTTTCGTGGTTTATCTGGATATTCTCGACGTTTTGTGAAATATTTTTCACGATTATCTAATCCAATCACTAGGTTGACTCGAAAAGGAGTTAATTTAGTTTGGACAGAGGAATGTGAAGAGAATTTCAAGGATTTGAAAAAAAGGTTATCTAGTTCACCTTTACTCACACCTCCTTGTACTGGAGAAATGTTTTTGATCTACAGTGATGCATCTAAGAAGCGGTTGGGGTGTGTTCTTATGTAAAATGATATGGTGATAGCTTATTCCTCACGACAGTTGAAAATCCATGAGGAAGATTACCCAACTAATGATTTATGGTTAGCTGCCGTAATCATTGCATTAAATATTTGGAGGCATTATCTTTATGGAGAAAGTTGTGATATTTATACTGGTCATAAAAGTTTAAAGTATATTTTTACACAAAAGGAGTTGAATATGCATGAAAGAAGATGGTTGGAGCTGATTAAGGATTATGACTGCTCAATTCATTACCACCCTGGGAAAGCAAACAAGGGCATAGATGCATTAAGCCTACAAGACCATGCTAGCTTATCCATGATGAGGATCACAAAAGATCCAATATTTATGGATTTACAAAGGATGGATCTCAGAATTATAATAAAAGGGGAAAAATTGTATCTATCTCAATTGAATGTTCAACAATCTATACATGTGAAGATTAAAGAGGCGCAAAAAGAAGATGTGGAGTTACAAAAGAAGGTGAGAAATATTCTTGAATTCAACCTTGATTGTGATGGGATAATAATGTTCAGGAATCGGGTTTGTGTTCCTCCTATCCCCGAATTGAAGAAGCACATGCTGGATGAGGCTCATAGTTCTTCATTCTCTATTCATCCTGGAAGTACGAAGATGTATATGGACCTGAAAGAGTACTTCTGGTGGGATGGCATGAAAAGAGATGTTCCTGAATATTTCTCTCGATGCTTGGTTTGTCAGCAAGTTAAAGCTAAGAGACGAAGTCTAAGGGGATGTTACAACCATTACCCATACCTGAGTGGAAATGGGAAAACATCACTATGGACATTGTCATCGAACGTCCTAAAACATCCAAAGGAAATAATGCTATCTGGGTCATAGTTGATCATCTTACAAAGTTTGCACACTTCATTGCTATTAGAGAGGATTTATCTCTAGATCTGTTTGCCATGATATATGTAAAGGAAGTGGTAAGATTGCATGGAGTACCACTTTCCATTATATCTGATTGAGATCCGAGGATTACCTAAATGTTTTGGTGAAGTATTCAGCATACTCTGGATACAGAGTTGAGTTTCAGCATAGCTTATCATCCCCAGACAGACAGTCAGTCTGAAAGAACAATTCAAACTCTAGAAGATATGTTGAGAGCTTGCTCTATGGATTTCAAAGGTGGTTGTGATCAACAACTACGTTTGGTGGGATTTTATTACAATAATATCTTTCACTCCAGCATTCAGATGGATCCTTATGAAGCTCTCTATGGAATGAAATGCAGGACTCCAACTTGTTGGGATGAGGTTGGGGAATGAAAGTTATTAGGACCTGATACTGTTGATGAGATGGCAGAAAGGGTCAGATCTATTCAACAACACATAAGAGCTGCTCAAAGTCGACAAAAAAGTTATACCAGCAACCGAAAAAAGACCTAGAGTTTGAAGTGGGTGATAATGTGTTCTTATGAATATCTACTTGGAAGAGATTGATGAGATTTGGAAAGACGGGAAAGCTGAGCCCTGGGTATATTGGTCCTTTCGAAATACTGGATCGTGTTGGGAAGGTAGCTTACAGATTGGAACTTCCACTGAATATCTCCCAAGTTCATGATGTTTTCCATTTATCTCTCTTGAGAAAGTACATACCTGATCCTTCACATGTACTCAGCTCAGATGTTTTACCACTGGAGTAAGATCTTTCTTGTGAAGAACAGCCAATAGAGATTCTGGATCGTAGAGAAAAAGTCCTACGGAACAAGACCACTCGCTTGGCGAATGTTTTATAGAGGAACCACCAATTAGAAGAAGCTATATGGGAGCTTTAGGATATTATTATGGAGAGGTATCCTCGTCTGCTTGTTACAAAGTGACGAATTTCGAGGGCGAAATTCATTTTAAGGGGGTAGAATGTAACACCTGATAATTTTATGAGAAATATTTTGTTTTTATGTAATATAAATCATCAAAATAATCTTTCACTACACACAACACTATCTCATCTTGCTTTACATGCAATCACGACCTTCCTCGATATCTTGCGTCGTACGCAATACTAAGTTTCACTAAACAACGATATGCTATTAAAATATTACTAAACTAGCCATTATGAATAGTGATAAGAAATTTTTGAAATATTTTAAATTTAATCATTCAAAATGGACATCATTTTTGGATTCGAAATATCGAAATTATCCTAGGGTGAAATTTTGGTATTTTCTGGAAAACATTCGATTTTTTTATGAATAGTAAAAACATTATGTTACTATTTAAAAACTACTTTTTATTTAAATACTTATTTATTTTATTTAAATTTATTTTCGGTCAAAAATGATATGTAATACCAATATAAGTTCAATTCAATTCATTGGTTTCATTTTATAATAATTTTAGATATATAAAATGTTTATTGATTTTTCACAGTCATTAACCCACCTCATAGGAGAATTTCCAAATTCACATAAATATTAATTTTACCGCTTCTTTGAGTGGAATTTTGATAATCCGAGAGACACGGTTAATATCAAGGACTAAAATGTGGTTCAATGGATGAAAATAATTTTTGGTGAATAGTGAATTTTAACTTTTTTTCCCACGGTTAAAAGTAAATAGGGTAATTAAGGGTAAACGTGTTATTATTATTCACCTAACACATGTCCTAATTCTATTGTATAATTTTAATTCAACCAAAAACAACCTTAGGAATAAAATATGATCATTTAGGCCCACTTGGATTAGATTAGGACATTTATTATTAATTTATTTAAAGAAGGGTTTAAATAGTTAAAATCAAAGTTTAATAACTAAAAAAATTTAATATACGGTTATACATAAGATAAATTCGACTATAAATATTCATTATAATAATAAATTGATTTACTAGATAATTGTATTTTATTTGTAATTTTTAGACTTAAAATAATTTAATTTATTTATGACATAATAATGCTGATGTAATTATCTTATTAATGAAATATTGACATAATTGATGTTATAAATACCCAAATAAATATAATTTGAGACTTTTTATGAATTTCAACTATTTTATATGTGATATTATTGATTTAAGTAACTTTGTTCGAACTAATCTTTCTGTCATGATTTTCACAAAAATCAATTACAAAATAATTTCAAAATTGATATAAAATAGTCTTTAAAACAAATATTATATTATTAATTGTTATTATATTCCTAAAAATCTAAGGTTCATCCAAATGACTTAGATAAGGTTATATATATTAATAATAAACAACATGGGGTTCTTTTGGCTTGTTATAGTAAGTTTATTATCCTTATAGTGTAAGAAAAGAAAAAGACACAGTAAAAGTTGAATTATCTAACTTAATGTTAAATATAAATAATAAGGTTAAAATAGATACCTAAACTTGTCTAAATTCTATTGGATTAAGGGATTTCGACCCATCCATACTTAGCTTCAAAATAAATCTATTTTGAGCTATTAAAAACCGAATATGACTTTATAATAAAATAATATTTTTAGTTTTTCCAAAGGTGCCCCTCTCCTCTATTATAAAAGGGAACCTCCTCCCTCTCTTCCTCACACCACTTTGAGCCTTCCAAATCGGCCAAGACCTGCCAAATTATCTTCTACACTTCCCTAGAAACATTCTAGAGGTCCTGGTCTTCTTCAAAGACCAATTTTAGTGCCCTAAGAGGAGGTCTCAAAGAGGCGCTTCAAAGAATAGGTAATGTCCGTTACCGATTCATTCAACTTTATTTCTTCTTCCACTTCTTCTTATTTAGTTGTTTCATTATGAAGTAATAACATCTGTATCACCCATATACTGGAATGTTATTATAAGTATGAAACAACCCTATTTCACCATCCATCCATCCTACGGAAAACGAAATCACCGCGTGTGCGTACGTACGGAATACCGTCTCCACGCCGTGGTGTAATCTATTTTCCACCACCACCTTACTTGGATGGGTATAATTGTGTAAATAAAACTATATATGATTATTGTAAAGTGATATTGATTCTGAAATAGTATAAATACACTCCAATACAATTCCATGATCATGGGAATGATATCATCGCTCGTGCGTACATACGGAATACCGTCTCCACTATGTGATGTGACTCGTTCTACATTATCTTTCATTCATAATGATTTTATAAATGACTTTAATGAATAAATATGATATATATTACACTAATACCATTCTGGAAATGAGGTATCTAAAACCTAAAGAGAAGAATAAGAATTTATTCGACAAAACATGCATAAAAACAAAAAGTAATAAACACCCGAATGACAAGTAGGAATGAAATATTACTAATAAGAAGCTAAGAATATTGCCATATATGATATCATAACAATGAGTATGATTCAGGAATAAGTAAATGACATTATTTAAATCATTATATAGGAGTTTCGGACACTTATGAAGCAAATCGGACCTATGTTAAGGGATAATTTATCAATCTCATTTTTATCTGAAATTGTTTATTCGTTAGTATTTACTGGGGTTATATTTATCATCCAAGACCATGTTTTCTAAAAATGTTTTCATGTATTTTTAAAGTACTTTTTACCCATTTTTTTCTTTTACTACATGGTATGTAAGGAATATTTTTTTGTTTACCATACGAGGTACTTTTTGACTTTTCCGACAAAAGTACTAGAAGAATGTTATTTTTAACTTATACGGCGTGAACAGATTTTTATAGTTTCATAACTCCTAATTTTTATGAAGAATACTCTACAAGGTTTTATTAAAATTTTCAACAAAAATTTTTTATTTTAAAATTTCATGGAATTTTTGCAAAAGAAAATGATTTTGAAGAAGAATGGATATTTTCCTCAAGAATTCATTTCATGTGTTTTATGAAAACCATTTTTCCATCTAAGATGACATTATTTCATATGTGTATGTTTCAAGTAAAATGTATCTATTATATAAATGGTTTCAATTTTCATATTATTAAATGATATCCATTTCTTTTATATGGATTATGTGATGATGGAATGATGTTTATGAAACCCATTTTATTCTTTGGGTTATGATGAATGATTTATGTTTATGTTGTGGCACAAGTAAGAATGATTTCATTATCAGATGGGTGGGAACTATATCTCCCACAAATGCATTGGGTAAATATTTATAACTTATGAGATAGACATGGCTGGAATGGCAGGATAAACCGGTTCAGTGAAACAGGACTGAAATGAGGAGTGAACTCGGTTCAGAAATAGACTTTGTCTGCTAAGATAGTCTTGGCTATGATTCATGACTACTAAGAAATTATTATCTTTGATTATGTGTGTATTCCACAATGTTTCATGTTTTATGTTATGATTATTGGGATTACATTTCACTACTATGATTTACCCCATGTTATGAAACTATGATCTCTAGTGCAGGTTAAGATTTCCAAAATGATATGTTCTTATGAATATGATGTGATTGATATTTATTTTGTTTACCCTTACTGAGCATTTGAGCTCACCCTTTTGTATGTTTTCTTTTCCCAGGTCAGGAAGAAAGATATTAAGTAGGATATGCCAAAAGGCACTCTAGATATGATGAAATAAGTGGCAGACAATGTAGATGCTTTATGAACCAGTTGTTTATGTTTCCCAGTTTATAAAGACACTATACCTATAAGGTCTTTCAGGGTTTTGTTATATATTGTAATAAGTGTACTTCAATTTTGATGTATTAACAATGTATGTAAATTACGGGTCGTTATATCCATTACCATTAAATAATTTTCTAGTTCACTCCACACACCACCATTAGACTTCAAGTGAAATCCAGTTCTTCTACTAGTGTAGTAATCCTTTGTAGATATCATTTCATGTTGTGGCGTCTTCTCCAAATTTACAAACATGATTTCTGGATGACATCATCTTCACCTGTCTTCATCTTCCACCACATTATTGTTATATATGATTCATTATTTAAATTTTTTTTATATTAATTTAAATGTTATTTTTTATTTAGATTAATAATTTTCAATGGAAACATATTTTTTTGCATGAAAATGTTGACATGTTTTAGATAAATAAATTATCAATAAACAAAAAACGAATTTATCATTTTAAATTTTATGAAATTCATCGATTAATAAATTTTTTATACTAGTTAAATGTTGATTAAAATTATGAATATTGATATATTAATAGTACAATAAATGAAATTTAATTTAAATAGTTTATAATAGTTTGTACAAATTTAATATTAATATATATTATAAAAAGGAATTTTGTATACAAGTACGTAAAATTATGAATATTATCAATGAAATATCTATAAAAAATATTATTTTATATTTAATATAGAATATTAATATTTTAATGATAGTTTATAGAATTATATTAAATAGAATAAAATAATTAAATTCTATACTATAAATTTTAATATGAAACATTAATTATTTATTTTTTATATGTCATATTCCATTGTATTTGTGTTGTAAATTATATATATGTGTGTGTGTGTGTGTGTTTTCAATTAATAAATTTTTATGATTCATTTATTTAAAAAAATGTATGCCCTATGGATCAAATATATTGATCGTTGAATAATCATTTCAATAAATGAGAAGTATCCCGGGAGATAGTAGTTGTTTAACACACATATTGTGCAGTGGTATTTATTGTATAATAAAATAATTTATCATCGAAAAAAACTGGTAATCCTATCTACAAATTACATGAAATGATAAAAAGTTAGAGTTCAACAAATGGATCACCTCAAATGTAAAAAATAATTTCCACACATAATTTGTATTGGGTCACATTCCATTACAAATTTTTTCTATTTACTTGAAATACTTAGTGGTATGAAACTAAAAATGTATTCATTATTTGAAGAAAAAGATTCCATATGAATTTATATCCTATCACAAATTCTAAAAAACATAAATACTTCATTTTTTCATTGATCTGGTGATAAACAAGTATAAATTTTCTATGTTTTTGGAAAGAAATTATTTCTTTTAATGAAAAATTTCATTGCGAACAAGATGGATCCTAAGTATCTACCGTGATACACAATAGTGGATGATTAATCCCATATTTTATGGAACATTTCATATAATACCCTAATTACTTCAATTTTTAATTCTTATTATCACAATATTTAAACATTTGTTTCATAAAATATATTAACTAATAGGTTTTTATTGGATAATTAGATGGAAAACATATTCATGTCAATTTTTTTTAATAATGATGCACCAAGATTGTAACACCCCAGGTAAATAATGAATATGAAATTCTCATATTTATCCATATTTGTGAATAAAATATTAATATGACTTTAAAGGGGACGCTATGCTCGATGGCGTACCCAACACGCAACAACGAGTTTCTTGGGAATCTTACGTTGCACTCTAATAATAAAATAATATTAATTCCAATGGTAGTTAACATGTAGCCGTTGTATTGGCGGGAATGGATAGAAATAACTAAAATATGATTATATATGTTTTTTAAATTTTTTTACATTTATCCAATAAAAGCTAAAGGCTTAAAATACGGAAAGAATTCAATTTTAGGCGTATATGCCCTAGTTTTCACTAAAGGTTCACTTATCGCCTTTTAATGGAGAACTGTCATTAAATATAGTTTTGTTCGCTCTAAAACATTCTTTTGGACCAAATAAAACTCTTATTAGGAATCGGGACATCAAATTTTACTTTGTGTAATTTTTTGTTATTTTTCTGATAAAGTTCAATTTTTAATGAATAGTGTAAAATGTTGTATTTTAATTCAAAACCTCTTTTTAATCTAATTTATTTATATGATTAGATTATATTTTGAATTGGATTTAAAGTGAAATTAGAAAATATTTTTACCATTAAATCCAATAGTGGTCGTTGGAATTAATTTCACTTTGAAATCAGACTTAAACTAGTGTGAATCTTTTGATACTTATTGTTTTATAAAAACACGCTATTTCCTCTGACAGCGGGAATTAATTATTAAATTAATTAATGTAACTAATATGTTCTGAATTTTTTAATACGGACTTCATTTTTGAATTCGGAATATCAAATATAGCTCAGGGTGAATTTTTGGGATTTTTCTGAAAAACATCAATTTTTGATGAATAGTGAAAACAATAAGTGGTACTTATAAAAGCAGATTTTCCGTTTAAATGAAATTTTTCCATCATTGTGTTTTGAATTTCAAAAATCCGACATACATGGTTTTCATTAATAAGTAAAATGTGGTTCAATGAGATTATAACAATTTTTTGGTGAATAGTAACTTATTAAGTTCTTAATCGTGATTAGAGGTAATTAGTGTAATTTAAGGTAAAAATGATATTATAAGAATGTGAAAACACCATGAAACTTGTCCTACTCCTATTGGGTGAGTCCTGGCCGACCAAGACAATCCATGGGCCAACTTGGGGACCCCATGGAGACACTTTGGTTGGGAAATGACATAAATAACATTTTATTTAATGTAAAAGTAAAATTGACACAAACATGATATGTTTTACTAAAACAATTTTTAAGTGGGGTTATGAAAGTAATATTTTTTATTATAAATATTCATTGGAAAGCTAAAAATATTTCCTACATCATAGTAGTTTTATTATAATTTTTAGACATTAAATAAATTAAATTATTTATGACATAATAATGATGCAGCGATGACATCATTTTTTGACGATTTAAATAAAATGGAAAGATAATGTAAAATATATGAACTACACATGTCCAAAACTTATTGGATGAGTGGATTTAGAAGCCTTATCACCTTATCCACGAATTATATCAATGTGGGACCTTTTGAAACCGAAACACATTTTCAAATAAAGTAATATTTCTTACTTTCCAAAAGTGCCCCTCCTCTCCTCTTATAAAAGGCCCCCACCTTTACCTCATTTCACACACTCCTCAAGCCTTTGGCTCGGCCAACCTCTGCCATGTACTCTCTCCACATCCCTCTCCTCATCCTAGAGTATTCCCTTTGGGCATAATCCTTTCAAAGGAAGCCTTTAGGCTCAAATCAAAAGGAGTTACACTTTTAAAGGTAATTCTTTCTCTCATGTTCATTTGTTTTATTTTGCTTCTCCAACCCCATAAACTCTTTTTATTTATTTCTTTTGTAACAACACCAGTATCTTCAATATACTAGGATGTTGTTATAAGATTTATTCGAGATACACTCTCACACAACTACATCAAATGGTTAAAGAACATACGGTTTCCGTGGATGGCGAAATTCTGCCTCCCGAAACGATGATTGTTCAATACTCATTTAACACCTTCAAAGGTGGCCATTATGATGTCACTATTTTTATATATGATATATAATATGTTTATGTTTTCCTTAAGCTTCTGTTTTTTTCATTTTGGGCATACCTTTATTGTTTCCATTATGGGTAAACGCGATATCTTCATTTAAGGAAGTGCGGACTACCGCCCCCTCAAAGTGATTTGATTCGTTAAATACCATATGTGGGGCGTATAAAGGGTGGAAATATGATATTATATATGATATTATAATGTAATTATAATATACCTTTATATAATTATTATTCAATTCTATAAAATATGAAATAGAAATGAAAGTAGCGTTCATGCGTACGTACGACTTACCGTCTCCATGAACGGTGCATTTCATTTCTTACCTCTAAATGATTATGAAATGTTATAAATGCATGCATGTACTTGATATATATATGACATATATTATATCTACATCATGAATACAATTCTGGATATAATAAACATTTGGCAACATGAACAACATGTAATTGTAAGAAGTCCACTTTCGACTTAAGAACCAAATATCGGCAAAACAAATATTATTAACTTAAATGATTACATAATGTTTACGACATGGTAATAAGTGATATAAAAGGAATAATGAACTTGAAAAGGGTTCTTAATGAAGTATAAATTAACTAAAGTTTATTATTCAGGAGAATAAAGAACGATCGAGTCAAGTCGGACCCGAGGTAAGGGATCCTACTCCTCTCATTCTTTTTAAGTACACACTTTTATGTCGTTCCTTTTAAGCTCATCTTTCTTATTACTGGGATGTTATTTTATATTACTTCTACTGTAATTTTTATGTCCATGTTATTAGAAAACCTATTATCTCTCATCAATCCATTTTGGAAGTTTTGAGTGGCGCCGTTAGGCTGCCGAATTTTCGTAAGAGATCTAACCTCTCTCTTTCTTTTTAAGTACTCTCCTTTGTGTCACATCTTTTAAGCTCCTCTTTGTAATGTTGGGGGATGTTCTTTTATATTCCTATTGATGTACATTTTATTTTAATTTGATGAGATACCCTATTTTATCTCATCAATCCATATTTGGAAGTTTTATGTGGCGACGTTAGGCTGCCGAGTTTTCGTAAGGGATTTTTCATCTCACTTTTATTCCCGTGAGATTTATGCTAAATTTGCCACAAATTCCATTGAGTGGTGTATGTACTGCCCATTATTCTACTCTTTGTATAATATAATTTCGTTTATGAGTATTTACATCAATGATATATTGTCCTTCTTTCATGGGGTGTATGTTTTGAAAGATACCCAAGTCGGTAAGGGAACCTTTCACCCTCCTCTTTTTTTTAAAAGACTTCTTTTGTTGGGTCTTTTAATTTACATGTTGTTATGTTGGGATATGTTCTCATATATCCTTATTTATGTAAATTTTATGTCCAAGTGATGAGATACAATTTTTATCTCTCATCAACTCATTTTGATGTGATGCCGTTAGGCTGTCAAGGGAACTTTTTAACCCAATTTCGATTTCTTTGGGTTCAACATGTAGTCATTGAATATGTCATCCATTGAATATATTTGAATGTCCTTTTATTGTTTTAAACTTAATATCCACTTATATTGGGTGTATTTATATTTTTCACACATATTTTTGAGATTGATTTTTCCTTAATTTAAGGATACCTTCTTTATAAGGGATTTCGTCACATTTGACATTTCTATTGAGGGTTCATTGTCGTTATGCACCAATTCACTCTTATATGGTGTATATACTGTCATTTGGAGTATTATATCATGAATCCATTTATTCTCATGATATTATAAAGTTCTGACTAAATGTTATTCCTCAATTATTGTATTCAAGTGTCTCTAATTTTGGTAATACCCCTTTAACCAAAATATCGTTTTAAATGTTTTAATTATTTGTTCTTATTAATATCCATGTTTTCAAAATGGTTTTAAGGATTTATTTATATGGATATTAATGGTTTAAAATTTTAAGCTTCAAGGTGGTATGGGACACATTGATTCAAAAATCTCTTTATTAAATGTTTTAAATGGTTTTGGAAATGGTTTCTTTTTGAATGGATTCATTATTTCAATATACTAAAATGTTATATTGTGATTGAAATGTGGAAATGTTATGTTTCCTTTATTCATGTTTTATGTGACACATTTATGTTAAGGTTCTTGGGCATTGTTATAAAAATGGGTGGTTCCGTGATAAACTAAGGGCGGGTGAGCCCGTTATAGCTCTCCAATGCATTGGGTAACGCGAAGGAGTGAAACGTTAAGGTTTATCCGAAGAGATTTAGGGAATATACTGTGATGGGTATTCCAAACGTAACCAAGAGGGTTACTCCCTACGTAAGAATGTTATGAATGCCTCAAGTTACCTTCATGTCTTATGTTTTCTATGATTTATTCATGATATGATATGCCTATGTTTTATGGGTAATGTGTGATTTCATTCTAATGTATATATGAACTCAGGTTTCCTTTCCATATTTTTTTATAACTCTTACTGAGCTTTTTATGCTCATCCTAAGTTTTTGAAATGTTTTTCACAGGTCAAGGGAAAGGTACATGATGTGATGATAGTGTCAAGGATGTGTCAAGAAAGAATCCGTGTTATAATTTAAATATGATTCCGTTGATGGGAAGAATGAATGCTGTCTTTTATGTAACTACTTTGTTTAAATGTGGAATGTAATGCAAGTTTCATGATCTAATTCCCTAAAACTCTAAACCTGAAAAGATCCTCAATGTGTAATCTTGTAATAACTCATGATTAAGTAAGTTTATAAGGCTGGGGCCTTATAGTTGGTATCAAAGGTCAGTTTAGATAACTTTAGAGGTTATGGTATTCTTTAAGCATAAGTGACATTACCATAATGGTTAGGATTTCAGAAAGAGTCCTGGTTTTAGATAAAGTGAATGAGTAAGTGTATCTTAGTGTTTACCTTCCTCATTAGTACATGATGGTTTTGTTGATATACTCAAACTGGCATTTCTATTTTTAGTGAATGGGTGGATCTAGCAGGCACCAAAGAGACAACAGGTTTGAAGGAAACTGTGGTGGTTCTCTGATTAAGATACTAGATAAAATGGAGGATTCAATGAGGAAACTCATGGTTGTTCTAAACCAAATATCAAGGAGTCATGATCAACCACTTCAACCTTGGTGAGTTCTCTAATGCATCATGTACGAGATGGCCAACTCGATGTGGAAATTCAGGTAATAATTATTATGGTAACCATTAGGGTTTATATGATACTTAATTTTTAGGTAATTATGGGTTACTATATGATATGATGGAAAATGAAAGGAATGAGATAAACTTGAGTTTAAAATATGTTATGATTATTCTTGAAGATTTTATCTCATTTTGGGGAATGTTTTAAGAATTATATAGTTTTGAAAAAAGGACAACACACAGACCGTGGGACAACCCGTCGCGTCGGACAAAGCTGCGGGAATCGAACCCACAACCAAAGTGCGACTGGTATTTATCGCCTACCACTGGACTATGGGAAGTCCCTAGTTAGTTTGACTGATTCATTCTAGTTATATGATTTTATGAATTAAGAGTAAGTTGATTTTGGGTTATTTATGAAAATGATTAACCTATCATGGAGGATATGTGATTAGGTTAATTACATTTCAAAACGAGACTTTAGGAGCAACTGATATTGTTTGGAGATAAATGTTATGATTTATCTTGGATGACTATGAGTCTAAATCCTTCAAATATTTGGGTTTCAATCTTATATTGGTTTACTTTGAGTAATTTTTATGGACAAATTTTTTTATAGAATGGTCCTCGTTGAATTTGGGTTTTGTTTGACAAATATTGGAGGTTAAGAATAGATTTTCTTTTATAAAGGGTTATCCTTTTCTGGAATATCTGATCTTGTACTAACCTTATTGGTTTTGGTTTTGGTTAAAGCCTAATGACATGGGAGGTATATAGTTCTCTTTTGTGGATTATGTGATTTTCTAAAAGTTGATTATAGTACTCTTAATGTGAACAAGTCTTCCTAAATACTCGCCTTCTGGAGAAAATATGAGTTTGATTAGGGAATCTAATAAAAGTTGAAAGTCAACATGATAAGTGATTATGTTTCCTTATGAATAAATTCCTCAATAAAAAGTAACTTAAAACAAAAATGTTGTCTATTATATTTTCCTACTGGGGAATCAAATACAGTTTAACCCATCACATGTTTGTGATTTTCTCATGGTTAACTTTCTCCTAAACATGTTTTCTATCACTCTCCATGAGAACATGAACCTATGTTTTCTCCTCCATGTCCATATTTTCATACTTGGAATCCTAGTATGGGTTAACTCCGGTGACCTTTGTACTTATCTTTCTTTATTTTAAATTGTTTGTTTTACCGACTTTTGTTCCGATGTGGGACTTTCAAGGATGTTTCCAAGCGCAATTTTAAAATTGCGAGGACGCAATTCCCAAAAGGGGGGAAGGATGTAACACCCCAGGTAAATAATGAATATGAAATTTTCATATTTATCCATATTTGTGAATAAAATATTAATATGACTTTAAAGGGGATGCTATGCTCGATGGCGTACCCAACACGCAACAACGAGTTTCTTGGGAATCTTACGTTGCACTCTAATAATAAAATAATATTAATTCCAATGGTAGTTAACATGTAGCCATTGTATTGGTGGGAATGGATAGAAATAACTAAAATATGATTATATATGTTTTTTAAATGTTTTTACATTTATCCAATAAAAGATAAAGGCTTAAAATACGGAAAGAATTCAATTTTAGGCGTATATGCCCTAGTTTTCAATAAAGGTTCACTTATCGCCTTTTAATGGAGAACTATCATTAAATATAGTTTTGTTCGCTCTTAAACATTCTTTTGGACCAAATTAAACTCTTATTAGGAATCGGGACATCAAATTTTACTTTGTGTAATTTTTTGTTATTTTTCTTATAAAGTTCAATTTTTAATGAATAGTGTAAAATGTTGTATTTTAATTCAAAACCACTTTTTAATCTAATTTATTTATATAATTAGATTATATTTTGAATTGGTTTTAAAGTTAAATTAGAAAATATTTTTACCATTAAATCCAATAGTGGTCGTTGGAATTAATTTCACTTTGAAATCAGACTTAAACTAGTGTGAATCTTTTGATACTTATTGTTTTATAAAAACACGCTATTTGCTCTGACAGCGGGAATTAATTATTAAATTATTTAATGTGACTAAAATGTTCTTAATTTTGTAAAATGGACTTCATTTTTGAATTCTGAATATCAAATATAGCTCAGGGTGAATTTTTGGGATTTTTCTGAAAAACATCAATTTTTGATGAATAGTGAAACCAATAAGTGGTACTTATAAAAGCTGATTTTCCATTTAAATGAAATTTTGCCATCATTGTGTTTTGAATTTCAAAAATCCAACATACATGGTTGTCATTAATATGTAAAATGTGGTTCAATGAGATTATAACAATATTTTGGTGAATAGTAACTTATTAAGTTCTTAATCGCGATTAGAGGTAATTAGTGTAATTTAAGGTAAAAATGATATTATAAGAATGTGAAAACACCATGACACTTGTCCTACACCTATTGGGTGAGTCATGGCCGACCAAGACAATCCATGGGCCAACTTGGGGACCCCATGGAGACACTTTGGTTGGGAAATGACATAAATAACATTTTATTTAATGTAAAAGTAAAATTGACACAAACATGATATGTTTTACTAAAACAATTTTTAAGTGGGGTTATGCAAGTCATATTTTTGATTATAAATATTCATTGGAAAGATAAAAAGATTTCCTACATCATAGAAGTTTTTTTATAATTTTTAGACATTAAATAAATTAAATTATGTATGACATAATAATGATGTAGCGATGACATCATTATTTGACGATTTAAATAAAATGGAAAGATAATGTAAAATCTATGAACTACACATGTCCAAAACTTATTGGATGAGTGGATTTCGAATCCTTATCACCTTATCCACGAATTATATCAATGTGGGACCTTTTGAAACCGAAACACATTTTCAAATAAAGTAATATTTCTTACTTTCCAAAAGTGCCCCTCCTCTCCTCTTATAAAAGGCCCCCACCTCTACCTCATTTCACACACTCCTCAAGCCTTTGGCTCGGCCAAAATCTGCCATGTACTCTCTCCACATCCCTCTCCTCATCCTAGAGTATTCCCTTTGGGCATAATCCTTTCAAAGGAAGCCTTTAGGCTCAAATCAAAAGGAGTTACACTTTTAAAGGTAATTCTTTCTCTCATGTTCATTTGTTTTATTTTGCTTCTCCAACCCCCTAAACTCTTTTTATTTCTTTCTTTTGTAACAACACTAGTATCTTAAATATACTAGGATGTTGTTATAAGATTTATTCGAGATACACTCTCACACAACTACATCAAATGGTTAAAGAACATACGGTTTCCGTGGATGGCGAAATTCTGCCTCCCGAAACGATGATTGTTCAATACTCATTTAACACCTTCAAAGGTGGCCATTATGTTGTCACTATTTTTATATATGATATATAATATGTTTATGTTTTCCTTAAGCTTCTGTTTTTTTCATTTTGGGCATACCTTTATGGTTTCCATTATGGGTAAACGCGATATCTTCATTTAAGGAAGTGCGGACTACCGCCCACTCAAAGTGATTTGATTCGTTAAATACCATATGTGAGGCGTATAAAGGGTGGAACTATGATATTATATATGATATTATAATGTAATTATAATATACCATTATATAATTATTATTCAAATCTATAAAATACGAAATAGAAATGAAAGTAGCGTTCTTGCGTACGTACGACTTACCGTCTCCATGAACGGTGCATTTCATTTCTTACCTCTAAATGATTATGAAATGTTATAAATTCATGCATGTACTTGATATATATATGACATATATTATATCTACATCATTAATACAATTCTGGATATAATAAACATTTGGCAACATGAACAACATGTAATTGTAAGAAGTCCACTTTCGACTTAAGAACCAAATATCGGCAAAACAAATATTATTAACTTAAATGATTACATAATGTTTATGACATGGTAATAAGTGATATAAAAGGAATAATGAACTTGAAAAGGGTTCTTAATGAAGTAGAAATTAACTAAAGTTTATTATTCAGGAGATTAAAGAACGATCGAGTCAAGTCGGACCCGAGGTAAGGGATCCTACTCCTCTCATTCTTTTTAAGTACACACTTTTATGTTGTTCCTTTTAAGCTCATCTTTCTTATTACTGGGATGTTATTTTATATTACTTATACTGTAATTTTTATGTTCATGTGATGAGAAAACCTATTATCTCTCATCAATCCATTTTGGAAGTTTTGAGTGGCGCCGTTAGGCTGCCGAATTTTCGTAAGAGATCTAACCTCTCTCTTTCTTTTTAAGTACTCTCCTTTGTGTCACATCTTTTAAGCTCCTCTTTGTAATGCTGGGGGATGTTCTTTTATATTCCTATTGATGTACATTTTATTTTAATGTGATGAGATACCCTATTTTATCTCATCAATCCATATTTGGAAGTTTTATGTGGCGTCGTTAGGCTACCGAGTTTTCGTAAGGGATTTTTCATCTCACTTTTATTCCCGTGAGATTTATGCTACATTTGCCACAAATTCCATTGAGTGGTGTATGTACTGCCCATTATTCTACTCTTTGTATAATATAATTTCGTTTATGAGTATTTACATCAATGATATATTGTCCTTCTTTCATGGGGTGTATGTTTTGAAAGATACCCAAGTCGGTAAGGGAACCTTTCACCCTCCTCTTTTTTTTAAAAGACATCTTTTGTTGGGTCTTTTAATTTACATGTTGTTATGTTGGGATATGTTCTCATATATCCTAATTTATGTAAATTTTATGTCCAAGTGATGAGATACAATTTTTATCTCTCATCAACTCATTTTGATGTGATGCCGTTAGGCTGTCAAGGGAACTTTTTAACCCAATTTCGATTTCTTTGGGTTCAACATGTAGTCATTGAATATGTCATCCATTGAATATATGTGAATGTCCTTTTATTGTTTTACACTTAATATCCACTTATATTGGGTGTATTTATATTTTTCACACATATTTTTGAGATTGATTTGTCCTTAATTTAAAGATACCTTCTTTATAAGGGATTTCGTCACATTTGACATTTCTATTGAGGGTTCATTGTCGTTATGCACCAATTCACTCTTATATGGTGTATATACTGTCATTTGGAGTATTATATCATGAATCCATTTATTCTCATGATATTATAAAGTTCTGACTAAATGTTATTCCTCAATTATTGTATTCAAGTGTCTCTAATTTTGGTAATACCCCTTTAACCAAAATATCGTTTTAAATGTTTTAATTATTTGTTCTTATTAATATCCATGTTTTCAAAATGGTTTTAAGTATTTATTTATATGGATATTAATGGTTTAAAATTTTAAGCTTCAAGGTGGTATGGGACACATTGATTCAAAAATCTCTTTATTAAATGTTTTAAATGGTTTTGGAAATGGTTTCTTTTTGAATGGATTCATTATTTCAATATACTGAAATGTTATATTGTGATTGAAATGTGGAAATGTTATGTTTCCTTTATTCATGTTTTATGTGACACATTTATGTTATGGTTCTTGGGCATTGTTATAAAAATGGGTGGTTCCGTGATAAACTAAGGGCGGTTGAGCCCGTTATAGCTCTCCAATGCATTGGGTAACGCGAAGGAGTGAAACGTTAAGGTTTCTCCGAAGAGATTTAGGGAATATACTGTGATGGGTATTCCAAACGTAACCAAGAGGGTTACTCCCTACGTAAGAATGTTATGAATGCCTCAAGTTACCTTCATGTCTTATGTTTTCTATGATTTATTCATGATATGATATGCCTATGTTTTATGGGTAATGTGTGATTTCATTCTAATGTATATATGAACTCAGGTTTCCTTTCCATATTTTTTTATAACTCTTACTGAGCTTTTTATGCTCATCCTAAGTTTTTGAAATGTTTTTCACAGGTCAAGGGAAAGGTACATGATGTGATGATAGTGTCAAGGATGTGTCAAGAAAGAATCCGTGTTATAATTTAAATATGATTCCGTTGATGGGAAGAATGAATGCTGTCTTTTATGTAACTACTTTGTTTAAATGTGGAATGTAATGCAAGTTTCATGATCTAATTCTCTAAAACTCTAAACCTGAAAAGATCCTCAATGTGTAATCTTGTAATAACTCATGATTAAGTAAGTTTATAAGGCTGGGGCCTTATAGTTGGTATCAAAGGTCAGTTTAGATAACTTTAGAGGTTAGGGTATTCTTTAAGCATAAGTGACATTACCATAATGGTAAGGATTTCAGAAAGAGTCCTGGTTTTAGATAAAGTGAATGAGTAAGTGTATATTAGTGTTTACCTTACTCATTAGTACATGATGGTTTTGTTGATATACTCAAACTGGCATTTCTATTTTTAGTGAATGGGTGGATCTAGCAGGCACCAAAGAGACAACAGGTTTGAAGGAAACTGTGGTGGTTCTCTGATTAAGATACTAGATAAAATGGAGGATTCAATGAGGAAACTCATTGTTGTTCTAAACCAAATATCAAGGAGTCATGATCAACCACTTCAACCTTGGTGAGTTCTCTAATGCATCATGTACGAGATGGCCAACTCGATGTGGAAATTCAGGTAATAATTATTATGGTAACCATTAGGGTTTATATGATACTTAATTTTTAGGTAATTATGGGTTACTATATGATATGATGGAAAATGAAAGGAATGAGATAAACTTGAGTTTAAAATATGTTATGATTATTCTTGAAGATTTTATCTCATTTTGGGGAATGTTTTAAGAATTATATAGTTTTGAAAAAAGGACAACACACAGACCGTGGGACAACCCGTCGCGTCGGACAAAGCTGCGGGAATCGAACCCACAACCAAAGTGCGACTGGTATTTATCGCCTACCACTGGACTATGGGAAGTCCCTAGTTAGTTTGACTGATTCATTCTAGTTATATGATTTTATGAATTAAGAGTAAGTTGATTTTGGGTTATTTATGAAAATGATTAACCTATCATGGAGGATATGTGATTAGGTTAATTACATTTCAAAACGAGACTTTAGGAGCAAATGATATTGTTTGGAGATAAATGTTATGATTTATCTTGGATGACTATGAGACTAAATCCTTCAAATATTTGGGTTTCAATCTTATATTGGTTTACTTTGAGCAATTTTTATGGACAAATTTTTTTATAGAATGGTCCTCGTTGAATTTGGGTTTTGTTTGACAAATCTTGGAGGTTAAGAATAGATTTTCTTTTATAAAGGGTTATCCTTTTCTGGAATATCTGATCTTGTACTAACCTTATTGGTTTTGGTTTTGGTTAAAGCCTAATGACATGGGAAGTATATAGTTCTCTTTTGTGGATTAGGTGATTTTCTAAAAGTTGATTATAGTACTCTTAATGTGAACAAGTCTTCCTAAATACTCGCCTTCTGGAGAAAATATGAGTTTGATTAGGGAATCTAATAAAAGTTGAAAGTCAACATGATAAGTGATTATGTTTCCTTATGAATAAATTCCTCAATAAAAAGTAACTTAAAACAAAAATGTTGTCTATTATATTTTCCTACTGGGGAATCAAATACCGTTTAACCCATCACATGTTTGTGATTTTCTCATGGTTAACTTTCTCCTAAACATGTTTTCTATCACTCTCCATGAGAACATGAACCTATGTTTTCTCCTCCATGTCCATATTTTCATACTTGGAATCCTAGTATGGGTTAACTCCGGTGACCTTTGTACTTATCTTTCTTTATTTTAAATTGTTTGTTTTACCGACATTTGTTCCGATGTGGGACTTTCAAGGATGTTTCCAAGCGCAATTTTAAAATTGCGAGGACGCAATTCCCAAAAGGGGGGAAGGATGTAACACCCCAGGTAAATAATGAATATGAAATTTTCATATTTATCCATATTTTTGAATAAAATATTAATATGACTTTAAAGGGGACGCTATGCTCGATGGCGTACCCAACACGCAACAACGAGTTTCTTGGGAATCTTACGTTGCACTCTAATAATAAAATAATATTAATTCCAATGGTAGTTAACATGTAGCCATTGTATTGGTGGGAATGGATAGAAATAACTAAAATATGATTATATATGTTTTTTAAATGTTTTTACATTTATCCAATAAAAGCTAAAGGCTTAAAATACGGAAAGAATTCAATTTTAGGCGTATATGCCCTTGTTTTCAATAAAGGTTCACTTATCGCCTTTTAATGGATAACTATCATTAAATATAGTTTTGTTCGCTCTTAAACATTCTTTTGGACCAAATAAAACTCTTATTAGGAATCGGGACATCAAATTTTACTTTGTGTAATTTTTTGTTATTTTTCTTATAAAGTTCAATTTTTAATGAATAGTGTAAAATGTTGTATTTTAATTCAAAACCACTTTTTAATCTAATTTATTTATATAATTAGATTATATTTTGAATTGGTTTTAAAGTGAAATTAGAAAATATTTTTACCATTAAATCCAATAGTGGTCGTTGGAATTAATTTCACTTTGAAATCAGACTTAAACTAGTGTGAATCTTTTGATACTTATTGTTTTATAAAAACACGCTATTTGCTCTGACAACGGGAATTAATTATTAAATTATTTAATGTGACTAATATTCTCTTAATTTTGTAAAACGGACTTCATTTTTGAATTCGGAATATCAAATATAGCTCAGGGTGAATTTTTGGGATTTTTCTGAAAAACATCAATTTTTGATGAATAGTGAAACCAATAAGTGGTACTTATAAAAGCTGATTTTCCGTTTAAATGAAATTTTGCCATCATTGTGTTTTGAATTTCAAAAATCCGACATACATGGTTGTCATTAATAAGTAAAATGTGGTTCAATGAGATTATAACAATATTTTGGTGAATAGTAACTTATTAAGTTCTTAATCGCGATTAGAGGTAATTAGTGTAATTTAAGGTAAAAATGATATTATAAGAATGTGAAAACACCATGACACTTGTCCTACACCTATTGGGTGAGTCATGGCCGACCAAGACAATCCATGGGCCAACTTGGGGACCCCATGGAGACACTTTGGTTGGGAAATGACATAAATAACATTTTATTTAATGTAAAAGTAAAATTGACACAAACATGATATGTTTTACTAAAACAATTTTTAAGTGGGGTTATGAAAGTCATATTTTTTATTATAAATATTCATTGGAAAGCTAAAAAGATTTCCTACATCATAGAAGTTTTATTATAATTTTTAGACATTAAATAAATTAAATTATGTATGACATAATAATGATGCAGCGATGACATCATTATTTGACGATTTAAATAAAATGGAAAGATAATGTAAAATCTATGAACTACACATGTCCAAAACTTATTGGATGAGTGGATTTCGAAGCCTTATCACCTTATCCACGAATTATATCAATGTGGGACCTTTTGAAACCGAAAAACATTTTCAAATAAAGTAATATTTCTTACTTTCCAAAAGTGCCCCTCCTCTCCTCTTATAAAAGGCCCCCACCTCTACCTCATTTCACACACTCCTCAAGCCTTTGGCTCAGCCAACATATGACCATGTACTCTCTCCACATCCCTATCCTCATCCTAGAGTATTCCCTTTGGGCAGAATCCTTTCAAAGGAAGACTTTAGGCTCAAATCAAAAGGAGTTACACTTTTAAAGGTAATTCATTCTCTCATGTTCATTTGTTTTATTTTGCTTCTCCAACCCCCTAAACTCTTTTTATTTATTTCTTTTGTAACAACACAAGTATCTTCAATATACTAGGATGTTGTTATATGATTTATTCGAGATAAACTCTCACACAACTACATCAAATGGTTAAAGAACATACGGTTTCCGTGGATGGCGAAATTCTGCCTCCCGAAACGATGATTGTTCAATAATCATTTAACACCTTCAAAGGTGGCCATTATGATGTCACTATTTTTATATATGATATATAATATGTTTATGTTTTCCTTAAGCTTCTGTTTTTTTCATTTTGGGCATACCTTTATGGTTTCCATTATAGGTAAACGCGATATCTTCATTTAAGGAAGTGCGGACTACCGCCCCCTCAAAGTGATTTGATTCGTTAAATACCATATGTGGGGCGTATAAAGGATTGAACTATGATATTATATATGATATTATAATGGAATTATAATATACCTTTATATAATTATTATTCCATTCTATAAAATACGAAATAGAAATGAAAGTAGCGTTCATGCGTACGTACGGCTTACCGTCTCCATGAACGGTGCATTTCATTTCTTACCTCTAAATGATTATGAAATGTTATAAATGCATGAATGTACATGATATATATATTACATATATTATATCTAAATCATTAATACAATTCTGGATATAATAAACATTTGGCCACATGAACAACATGTAATTGTAGGAAGTCCACTTTCGACTTAAGAACCAAATATCGGCAAAACAAATATTATTAACTTAAATGATTACATAATGTTTATGACATGGTAATAAGTGATATAAAAGGAATAATGAACTTGAAAAGGGTTCTTAATGAAGTAGAAATTAACTAAAGTTTATTATTCAGGAGATTAAAGAACGATCGAGTCAAGTCGGACCCGAGGTAAGGGATCCTACTCCTCTCATTCTTTTTAAGTACACACTTTTATGTCGTTCCTTTTAAGCTCATCTTTCTTATTAATGGGATGTTATTTTATATTACTTCTACTGTAATTTTTATGTTCATGTGATGAGAAAACCTATTATCTCTCATCAATCCATTTTGGAAGTTTTGAGTGGCGCCGTTAGGCTGCTGAATTTTCGTAAGAGATCTAACCTCTCTCTTTCTTTTTAAGTACTCTCCTTTGTGTCACATCTTTTAAGATCCTATTTGTAATGTTGGGGGATGTTCTTTTATATTAATATTGCTGTAAATTTTATTGTAATGTGATGAGATACCCTATTTGATCTCATCAATCCATATTCGGAAGTTTTATGTGGCGCCGTTAGGCTGCCGAGTTTTCGTAAGGGATTTTTCATCTCACTTTTATTCCCGTGAGATTTATGCTACATTTGCCACAAATTCCATTGAGTGGTGTATGTACTGCCCATTATTATAATCTTTGTGTAATATAATTTCGTTTATGAGTATTTACATCAATGATCTATTGTCCTTCTTTCATGGGGTGTATGTTTTGAAAGATACCCAAGTCGGTAAGGGAACCTTTCACCCTCCTCTTTTTTTTAAAAGACTTCTTTTGTTGGGTCTTTTAATTTACATATTGTTATGTTGGGATATGTTCTCATATATCCTTATTGATGTAAATTTTATGTCCAAGTGATGAGATACAATTTTTAACTCTCATCAACTCATTTTGATGTGATGTCGTTAGGCTGTCAAGGGAACTTTTTAACCCAATTTCGATTTCTTTGGGTTCAACATGTAGTCATTGAATATGTCATCCATTGAATATATGTGAATGTCCTTTTATTGTTTTACACTTAATATCCACTTATATTGGGTGTATTTATAATTTTCACACATATTTTTGAGATTGATTTGTCATTAATTTAAGGATACCTTCTTTATAAGGGATTTCGTCACATTTGACATTTCTATTGAGGGTTCATTGTTGTTATGCACCAATTCACTCTTATATGGTGTATATACTTTCATTTGGAGTATTATATCATGAATCCATTTATTCTCATGATATTATAAAGTTCTGACTAAATGTTATTCCTCAATTATTATATTCAAGTGTCTCTAATTTTGGTAAAACCCCTTTAACCAAAATATCGTTTTAAATGTTTTAATTATTTGTTCTTATTAATATACATGTTTTCAAAATGGTTTTAAGGATTTATTTATATGGATATTAATGGTTTAAAATTTTAAGCTTCAAGGTGGTATGGGACACTTTGATTCAAAAATCTCTTTATTAAATGTTTTAAATGGTTTTGGAAATGGTTTCTTTTTGAATGGATTCATTATTTCAATATACTAAAATGTTATATTGTTATTGAAATGTGGAAATGTTATGTTTCCTTTATTCATGTTTTATGTGACACATTTATGTTATGATTCTTGGGCATTGTTATGAAAACGGGTGGTTCCGTGATAAACTAAGGGCGGGTGAGCCCGTTATAGCTCTCCAATGCATTGGGTAACGCGAAGGAGTGAAACGTTAAGGTTTCTCCGAAGAGATTTAGGGAATATACTGTGATGGGTATTCCAAACGTAACCAAGAGGGTTACTCCCTACGTAAGAATGTTATGAATGCCTCCAGTTACCTTCATGTCTTATGTTTTCTATGATTTATTCATGATTTTATATGACTATGTTTTATGGGTAATGTGTGATTTCATTCTAATGTATATATGAACTCATGTTTCCTTTCCATATTTTTTTATAATTCTTACTGAGATTTTTATGCTCATCCTAAGTTTTTGAAATGTTTTTCACAGGTCAAGGGAAAGGTACATGATGTGATGATAGTGTCAAGGATGTGTCAAGAAAGAATCCGTGTTATAATTTAAATATGATTCCGTTGATGGGAAGAATTAATGTTGTCTTTTATGTAACTACTTTGTTTAAATGTGGAATGTAATGCAAGTTTCATGATCTAATTCTCTAAAACTCTAAACCTGAATAGATCCTCAATGTGTAATCTTGTAATAACTCATGATTAAGTAAGGTTATAAGGCTGGGGCCTTATAAAGATATTGTGGTAGAAAATATTATCCCACACTAAATGTGCTATGTGCATGTACATTTGACCTAAAATTTAACTATTTGTTTCTTGGATTGGAGGGAACCACATCTGACACAAGAATTATTAAAAAATAATTGTCTAGAGAAGTAAATATTAAAATACTGACCGATAATTTATTCTTTACATTATAATTACATGTTAATATATTTAAATTCAATTATATTTCTTAGTGATATTTTTATTTGAAATAGGAAATTTTTTCTTGTTGATACGGGATATATGTAACGAATTTCCATTATACCTATTATAGAGGTGTACACTATCCTAGTAAAGAGTAATCAAATAATCATATAGAAAATGATCAAGAGTTATGTAATAATTGACATGCTTCATTGCACAATTACATCGAGAGACTTGATTCCATTTTAATGAATGTTTTTTCAAATATATCAACTACAACAGAATCTATGTACTTAGTGATTCCATAATAAAATATTATATTTTTTTGGTTTGTAGAAATTATTTTTTTAATGTGTGTAGATCCATATGAAAATCATCTTACCTTCGTAGATAATGCCACAGAAAACCACTATGATGTTCAGTGAGAATCTAGTGAGATAATTGACAATAATTTAGATTAAAAAGGGGGAGAAAATAAGAGATGAAATTGCAACAAAAATGTGGTTTGATTAGATTAATAATTAAATTAAATCATGTTTATCTTATGTTTTCAAGTTATTTTACCAACATGGTTTTATTATTCAAGTATTACATATTTTTATAATTTTTAATGATTATGATATTATTTAATCTTGATATATCATTGGAGATATCAAACACTTTTCAATTTTTCTTGGAAATGACTAATATTTTGTTTATTGTTTTAATTCTGGTATTTGAAATGTTTAAAAAAAATGAAAACACTAGAAGATTGTAAAAGAGAAAATGTTTCATGGACACATCAAAATTATGATGCAATGATTGATACTTTATATAATAAACATGTTGAAGGGAATAGAGTCATTGGAACTTTCATTTATTCGACATAGGATAACATTTATAGAGAATTACGAGAGAAATTTAACATATCTTTGGATAATTCTAAGATCAAGAATCGACTAAATACATTAATGGAACATTTTTAGTAATTTTATGATTTATTTAAGAATATTAGTGATTTTCCATTGAGTTCAATATCACAAATGCTTAATGATATTACTGATGTATGGAAGGAATAGATTGTTGTATGTATTGAAATTTAATTTAATTTATGTATTTTTCTAAAAATAAACGTAAGGCTCAATTATAAATTTTTCTTCTTTTTTTTATAAATATTTTTATAGAAGATAAATTCATATCTTGAGTAATGGAAGCACAATCCTATTGGAAATCATGAGAAACATGATGATAATTTTTAAAATGATAGAGCGATATGTGATGGTTCTAAAAAATATTATGACAAAAAAGAAAGAGTGTAACTAATATTCTATTAATTTTTATGATGATATAATTGAAATAATTAATGAAATGATGTTTCAAAATGATAAAAACCTGAAAATATTCAACATAACAGATGTAGATTCAAATGCATTGTCTCCCCCAGGTGAAAATATTACGAATAAAAGGAATCAAAAGGGCACAGATAGTAATAAAAAAATTGAATTATTATATCTATAATTTCATGACGTTATATCTGTCACTAGAGAAGGAAATTCATATTTGGCCATACCGTAATGATGGTTACTAGGTGGAGAGATTCATTAAGCACTACAAGAAATAGGAATTGCTCAGAAATTTATTACCAGGTCCAATATTTTTCTCACCATGAAGCCATAGAGGACAAGAAAATTCTTAAATATCTCAGTGGTGTTTAGGAAAGTGAATTTAGATGCTATAAATCATGACCCCTATAATTGTTGGTAACTGCCAGTTTATAGAAAAGCAATTTATTCGAGTAATATCATCTTTTTTTTCAAGGAAATATGTTTTGGTTATCAATTTTCTTTAAAAAAAATTTGTATAATGGTATCATTTTATTAGATTCATCAATGTTGCATCATATTTAGTCCTTTAATTTTTTGAATTATGATTATTTTATGTTTTTGGTTTGAAATCTATATAATCCCTTTGAAATGTTTCTTTATTCACATTTATGTTTTAAAATAAATAGAGGTACTTAAGAGATACTTTTGGAGTACATGTATGATTATAATACTTTCCTTGATAATTCATATATTCTCAATTTGATGAAAAATAAAATGTATTTGGTTTCTAAATTCAACGTTGTGATGGGTTGAGTTTCTTTAAAAGAAGATAATGTTGTGTCTTATTCCTGGAAATATTATATACATGAATTAATATTAATATTAATGAAAATATTTTTCTGTATTAATATGAAAAGAATATTTTCTTGGGTATCTAGATTCTTTGTTCATTTTAATTTATAAATTAGTATTTTTCTATGTAAAACATAATTTAGAGAGAATAATGACAATGAAATCTAAATTATCTTGATAATCTATATATATGTAATTTTGATTATAAATAATTATCTATATATAAATAATCATAACTAATTTACAAATACTTTTCATTACGTATATATTTATTTTTAAACAATTATTATAATCATGAATCAATAATTTGTACAAACAACTTATAGCTAATTAGTAATTAATAAATATTTATAATTATTAATTTTTGAGTTAATAAATATTTTAAAGTGACAATTATTTTTAATTAATAAATTTTTTAATTAGTAATATTTAATTAATATTTCATTAGCATTAATTAATAATTTTTAATCAATAAATTATAAAATAATATTAATTTTTTAAATAATGATTTTCCATTTTAAAATTTTTGTTATGATATGTTTGAAATATAATGTTTACCTAATTTTTTTGATTTGAAAGAAAAATATTGATTAATGTTAAAATTATTTTTTTGACTTTTAATATCAGTGGTAATAAAAATACATTTCAAAAAATGTTATACATGGTATTTAGAATAAATTCTTGATGATGCGCAGAGATGGAGGTAGGAATGGTGTCTATTGTGATCAAATCTTTGCATTTTTTTATTTTTGAAATGTATACCATTTAATTCATTGTGTATGTTTTATTTTTTAACAATGGCTAATGTTGTCATTTCAGAAAAATAGTTTCTTTTATTTTCATTTCAAAATTGTCCCAAAAAATGGATGAGATAAATGATAGTAATATCTTCTTTTACCAAAATTTACATCCAAACAAAATGAATATAAATCAAAATAATTTCTTTTCTTTTATTTTAATTAATTAATATGAAATTATTTCATTTATTTTACTAAACCATGACAAAAAAGTGTAATTTTATTAATATTTTAAGCATGCATTTTACTTATATCCATAATGGATATGCACACCCAATATACATTTTGGAAGACGATGATGAGCATGAGGGATATGTAGATACACTCTATGTGATGCTGATAATGAGGGTTTCAATCAATTTTATAAATAGTATTTCCCTGGGATATAATAATTCTTTATCTATATATATCACTATAACCAATATCTGGTCATAATCAGATTTAGTTTTATCTCATTCTTTAATAGGTATTGGTATTTATACCAATAACCTACTTATTATTCCTAGGGGTTTCATGTTTAATGAGGTTGAATGTGAATTGTCCAAGACATATACTCTTGAATTCTTATTGAAATCACCCAAGGGAAATGTTGAACCGCTGATTTCCAATTCTACCATGTGCAGTAATTTGGGTTTACCAATCCCTAAATCTCTATATTATAGATCCATTGTTATCACTGATGTTGATAATTAGTTTAATGATGATAAAGATAATCTTTTGAACAAAGAGAATAAGGGATGGAAAAAAATGTTCTAACTGTAAGCAGAAGACTCAAGGACCTATTACATGGTCTAGTCATGACTTTTTTGAGTATATTCCCTAAATTTATTGTTATTATTAGATGATTGGATGTGTATAATACTATAATCCCAATAGGAATTTCAATCTTATTAGTATTTCATTCCAGATATGGTAGAGTAAAATTAAGAAAAAGGTGTATATGCCTCTGGATATTTCCAAGTGTCTATAAAGAAGACACCCAAGGAAGTATATTCCATGAAAAAGGAAAATATGCTTGGATAGGATAGTGGGTAAGAATTTCGGATTCACCAAAAATAGGGACTCACCCACAAAAGGTCTTGTGGAGACTGAATCTATTTGTATTGGATGTATGGTAGAGCATATGAATCCCTCACAATCAGAACCTACTATCTAAGAGACTATACCATCAGATACGACATTTATAGGGATTGATTTCATTTATATTTCTTCACCAACTTATCGTAGTTAATGGAAGAAATTTATTAATGGTTTGTTATGGAATAAAAGGAGGAAATTCAAGGGAAATGTTATTTTTATTTTTATGCGAGTCCAGATGAACATGCCATCTATAGGATTGGAGATCACTTGATGGACTCGAGAAGATAGTTCAGTTTAGTTATACATCCAGAAGGATGTCATTATTCTAAATTTGTGTAATGGTTTATTTTCATTTAGTGAATAATTTTTTTTGTTTTAATTATCAGGTTCAACTACAATGAATGCCACCTATATTTCCATCGTGATCATGATGTCACTAATATGACATGGAATTATTGGTCTCATATTTATAGCTACTAAAATGCCAACTCAAGTAGGTTGATGTTATTTAAATGTTTCAAATTCTTCCTTTCTTAGTTTGAAAAATAGTATCAGTATATGACTAATTTGGAATATTTGGACTTGATAGGTCTTTTAGATAGTATAGTTGTTGTTTTATATGGTATGTCTCTTATTTTATGAAATGGATTTTATATTGGTTCCACATTCAATTAGGTGCTGGAATGGATATAATAATGTCCATTGGTAAAGGATAACATTATGTGGTGGTTGAATACAAGATCTAGGTACAAAACTCTTGTATATGGTTTCTTAATTCATGATATTCAATTTGTGCATTGGTGTTGATATAATTGGTTTTACCTGAGGGTGTTTCTTTTGATGCTTAACAGGTGATAATATAGGGATTAGTTTACATGATGGTCTAGGTTTATACATGATGGTATAAAGTATTATAATTTAATTAGAATATTAATCATAGTAGGGAGTGGGTTTATTATCCTAGTGAATCCTATTATCTTTTTTCTCATATGATATTAAATGTGGAATGTTTATTTGTGAGGGTCCCCACTTAACCCTCAAACATGTTAAATCTAGATAGAAAAATAGTGAATTAAAGGTTATGTTCTCGATCACCATATCTCTATATTCCACTTTCCCTCTATTAAACATGTTTTCATTCTAATCATCATGTTTTCGTAACCATTTTTTCAGATATGAATTTATTTATTTATACATTAAGGTTTTCTCATTAGGTCAAACCTAATGATATGTATTAATAAGAGATTTAAAATTTTCATATCTTCCTCTCCATGATTCTTATATTTTAAATTTATTTTTTATGGATCCATTATAGATATCTTTTAATTTCTTCTATATCACCCTCGATCACTATATCTTCCTCTTTGGTTACATTAATACTCTATTGATAATTTCCCTCCAATTTCCCTCTCTATTACTCTCAAGATTACTTTTCAACGGTGTTACTTATATTATATATTTTATTTTATTTTATTCATTTTCAAATTTTTATATTAAAATACATTTTTGTCAATGATAATATCATTATTTTGTGTAACATATTTCAGGATACATTAACTAATTCATATATTCTAATGATGGATTTTTAATCAATGTTTATCTTTTATATTCTACCCATAATTTTTTTAAGGTTGTATATACATTGATGATAACATTTTTTAGGGGGATACTATGTCAAAAACATAAAATTATTTATCCATGTTTTCAATTATGTGTAGTGTAGTGGAAATGAAATTACTATTATATATATGACCCATCACATCCAATATAATACCTTATTATCATATTCATTTAATGACAAACTTCAATCCATTTCCATTCATTTGTAAATTTATTAAACCTCATAAAAATTGAATGTTTTTCGCCTTGATTGAAATACACTCCATTGAGATGCGAAATTATTGACATTTTTTAATCCCCATTATTTTATATTTTTTTATTTTATCCAATACATAATTATTTTGATTAGAGGAAATTTTCTAATGTTGAGAATTCATTTCCATGGACACTTGTTTTATTTCAATTGGTTAATTATGTTTTTTATGGATTTATGACTATTTTATATCATATCGTACAAATTTTTATGGAAACATAATTAAGAATATTTATGGGGATTATAATTATATATATCTCTAATTAATTGGGAAAATAATTTCATCTCATTACATAAATTTGATTTTGTGACAACGGTTCTACCCCAATCTACTATGTATATTGGTCTATTGATCAAACATAGTCCAAAATATTATGATTTTTTTACTAAAGAGACTAGATAAATATTATGATTTTTTATTCTTATAAATTTTTCACATTCCAATATTAAGCCACATTTCTATTTTATACAACCACGATTCATTATTAATTTCCAAATTTTTATCATATTATGAAATGGTGTATATTTTTCTTTCATATCACTATATTTTTATTCCATGACCAGTGATAATACTTGCTATCTCATTGACTAGTTATAACTATTTAATTATATTATTTCTTTTATGATGGAATTTTTCTCATGGTCGAGTCTCTAATTTTGTTATAATATATTAATAACTTTTAAATATTGTATTAATAATGATTACCTCGAACTACGAATATAGGATCACATCATTCTATTTTATCCCTTTCCCCTAGGTGATCACATGAGTTAATGTGATATTGGTAGATTAAAAAGTTATCTTCAATTACGTATATGATTAAATTTTATGATACAATTATAGGTTAAAAATTTATTATGTACATGTTTTCCAATGATCCCAAACATTTTCTTTTGGTAGTTAGTTGTGATCCATATCATGTATATGAAATATATTTGTTGACCACACGATCCAAATATTTATCCCTTGGGGAATCCAAGCTTATATCAAACAAAATATTTTTTATTTTATAAAATAATGATCTTGTAAATCATGTTATAAGGAGTTAGATAACAATTTTTTCAAGATTAGTAGGTTATGTATAACAAGTATGATAACATAGAAATAAAATTTCCAATGCATTTATGTAGAGTCATACTATATAAATATTAGTGTATATCTATGATAACATTTTGTTTTTATAGTATTATTAGTGTAAATAGAGGGAAACATTAATTCATTTTTTTAATGAGAATAACATTAATGGATGATTGTTTTTGAGGCATGTAGAATATGTCATTTCATATTTTCAATGAATATCATCATAAAATTTCTACTTATTTATATGAATATAATATTCCTTTATTTTATTTTGTTATTAAAGATTCGAAAGTAAAAGTTATATATGAAATTATTATGAAACAAAAAATAATGAAAATTTATTAAATAATAAAAAAATCTATCTTTTATACTAAAATTGTGATGCTGCTACTTATTTATCATATTCATTTTTTAGATTAATATTTTTCCATATTTTCTCTAAGATATTGGACATCATGGAATTGTTTATATTATTAATTTTCATTTGGGATCCCACATTTTGGGGTTAATTAAATGATTCGTTGGAGTATGGGGGCCTTGATGGTGTTTCAGGGGTTCAATACATGAATTGAAGTGAAATTGTTCAAACCATTGCAAGGTGCATGGTATGATCATGTCAAGTAAATCGTGTGGCTTTAACAAGAAAACATGAATACATGGATAGTGGAATATTGCACTGTTGGTGCATGATTTGTAAACCACACAGGTCTCCCTAAGTAACTTTGTAGCCCAACTTCCCCTGGATAGTGGTTTGTGCACAGTTTGGAAAACTGTTTTGATAAACCATACATCCCTTTAAAAGTTATAAAAATTATATTTTTTTTTTCAGGAATTTATGGCCTCAACTAAATTTATTACCCATTTTCTCCCTTGAACACCTAGAAAAAACTCATGTGATCTAGTCTTCCTATGGATTGATCTCCCTATTTCTAGGCTATTTGGAGCACCATTGGATGAATATTTAATCTCTTGTTATGTATAATAATCTCCCCTCTTTTCCTTTTCTGATTTTGGATTGTTTCTTTGGTGATATTATTCTAATGCCCAAAACCCCCCTTTTTATGGTGGAATCTTGGTTATAAATTCAATGAGTGTTTAAATCCAGATCTAAGTCAATGATTAATAGTATGTTAATCATTTTATTTGAGGTAGGTGGTCTACATGTTATATCTCATGTTTTAATGGTGATATATGAAATTAAGATTATGTTTTTATTTTCCCCTCATTGTGTTCTTGGTGTCATTAGTGTGATTCGATAATATGGGTATTTAAATGACACATTTAACCCCTAATTATCCCTATGGGATGCATGGAGGATGACTTGACTCATTTACGTCAACCCATGTTGTGCACCAACATTCTCAAACATTGCTCATGGAAATGTTATGTCTGAAATTGACTTGTGATTACGTAGATCCCATGAAGGGAATATATGTTATTTAATGTGATTCATAAGAAGGGAATATGGATAGTTAGGTCTAGATGTGTATAATGGATAAGGTGTTAACTTTTCATTGCATGAAAAATCTATTAAATGGGATAAATGTGAATGTGAAAAAATAAATTTATACATAAATTCATATGTGTAATAATACATTGAAATGATGGCTGTATTAAGAGAATTTACAAAAGGGAATGGTTGTATATGTCAAATAAGATAATTTGGTGGACTAGGGAATTTTCTTAGTATTTTGGGAATTGGAAATTGGAATCGATATAAATTGATAAGAGATATAAATAGTAAATGTGTTAATGGGTTGTGGAATAATATTAATTCTAATATAGTTTCTTATGGATGGGGATATTGCTATTTGTATTGGAGACTATTGGTGGTGATGTGGTTAGTTTGTGGTGAATGGATAAATATGAATGTTCACATTTCATGGTAGTGTGGGGTATTAACATGAGCCTCTATTCCCACAAGTCAAGTTAGATTGAGGATCCCACTCTTCCCATAATGAACAGGATAGGGAATTGGACGAGGTTCTATTCCCCTAATGGTTACATTTAATGAGACCACATGGATCAGGTATTCATGATGCGGGTGTTGATTATATGATGATGGTTTTATCCCTAGTGAGACAGAAAACATGACTTTATCTCCTTATGTGTTGAGATTGATGAATATGCCAACTCTATTAATGATTTGATGGAAGTGTATTAAGTAATTAAGATGGATAGAGTAAATAAATGGGGAATAGTGCTAGGAATTACATAAGTGATTATTTATTCCTTGTATAGACTACCTATCTAGGCTAGATATGTAGTATACATTGTTGGTGGTGTCCTTTCGAGTTGTACTCAGACACTACTCAGGCCGCCACAAGGTACCCATGTAGAATTCATGTTTGAATGTTAGGATAAAGGAAATGGCCTCGTTCCTGGGAGTTGAGTTTGGATTGGGATGTACATCGATGAGGTTCTGGACATGGACTGAAGAATATTTTGGGGATTTTTCTATTTGTTATTTTTTTGGGTTTTGGTGACTTGGAACTATTTAGCATGACATAACAAATTTATTATTGGCTATGATTTGTACCCAATTTTGGGAGATGTTTCTTATGGATGTTCTTTGGTTATATCATATTATTTTCTCTATTAATATTATTTTATTTTGTGTATTACTCATGTTAATAGGGTATTGTCTCCCACCATGACTTATTTATTCCCTCACTATAAGTCTGCAACCTCTGGCATATAGGGAGGGGCTCTTGAGGTCATGCGGTGGCCTAACCTGAGGCATCATTTAGTGGCTCATAGGATAGGAAAATTATATATTAATATTATTGTAATTTTATTTAATAGATAATGAAGATTTATTCATAAATTTGTTATCATAATATAATTTTATGGGCATTATTTATTATTCAAAAATGTTTTTATTGTATATGTTTTAACGAATTCAATAATCTTTTTAAAGATATAGTTTTATTTTATGTCCACACTAGTCTTATTTTTAGATTTATTTTCATATGGATGTTTTATAAAAAATGAATCCATTATAATCACATTGTTATCATAGTTTTGTACATGCAATTATGATGATATTATTGTAACATATGACCATGTAAATTTATGTAATAAAATTATATGAAATTTAATTTTCACTATATGATATGAAGATTATAACATTTTGTTGGTAAACCAGACGATCTTTTTATTAGTAATTTAAAATTTACATTATTATTTGTTTAATTATGAGACAATTATGATAATATTCCCTGTATATACACTATAAATTCCCTTCTAAATGGTTAAGTGACATGTTTTTCAATAAAATAAAACTATGAGTATTAGATATATTCATTTTGAAATTGAATTTCTCATACATAAATACTTACAAACATAAATACATACACACACACATAAATACACACACACACACACATAAATATATATATCTCTTCTTTTTTTTTAAAAATGGTCACTATATTTGCATAACATTTTCATTTGAAATGTAATATGGTCCTTCACATTATATTTTAAACATAATTAATAATAGTCATCAAAATGAAGTTGATTTCATAAAAATTTAGTTATATGTTAAAATTTTCATAATTAAAAATGTATTTTACAAAATATGAATATTTTTTCACCCATCACATTGAAATTATCTACCGGTAAACATTCATTATTTTTCAAAAAATGTTATATTGTTTGTAAATTATAAAAATCCAATTTTACATACACTTTTACTTTTATGAAATAATCATAATAATTTTTTACCTAAACATTTATAAAACATTTTTACATATAAAATTGTATTTAATGAATTGAATATTTCATTTAAGAATATATAAATATATTTCCAAACATCTAATTCAATTTTTAAAATGAATATTATATTATATTTGAATAAAAAACTATTTGACATTCATCACATTGTATAAAAAAATTTCAATGGTAAAATTTGATTTGGGGTGTGTTAAATTTCAATTAAATTTTTATTTATTAATCAAAAAATATTAAATGTCAACTGAATCATCAATATTCAAAGTATAGAGCCTGAATAATAAAATAATCAATATTATATTGAAATACTCTCTTCACCTTTGCCTATACCAGCATCCCTTATCCAAAAAAACTTCCTCACTCTATTTCCTCCTTGTATTGTCGATAATCATCCAAAATATATTCATAAAATAATTCATACAAGTCCTTGGGCCCCTAATGTGACCAAAAGTCCCTCTTCAAAGGGCTTTATACACATTCCAAAGGAGGCGACTCTAGAGCACGTTCTTCAATACCATGTATCTATTTTTTTATTTGATATTATTATATCATAAAACAAATTTAAATATCAACATAAATTACTACCATGATAATATTCTTGTTTTATTAAAATACTATTCATCAATTTCAAATGTGAGATTACCTATCCACCCTCACCAATTCCTTTTCATAAACCATTTTAATTCGAATGTAAATATTTCGAAACATATATCATATCATTTAAATTATCCACTAATGAAGAATATAATTTATGTAGTTATTAAAATTTATTATACTATAATGTTTTTATAAACCTATAATATTAATTAGTCTTTTTCTCTTAATTATATATTCTTAAAAAATTATTCACTCGTTTTGATTTTACACAATGTAGGAGAACAATTATGTGTTATTTTTCAATTAATCATTTCATTACTATTAGTCAAAATAGGCTTAATTATGTAACATACCATTTAAAAAAAATTTATTTATATGACTCTATAGAGAAATAAATCTTGTTAATGATGAAACTAAAACTGAACAATTTTAGTCATTTTATATAATTAAAATAAGCATGCCATAAAACATTTCTAATATGTACCTATATAGAATTTTGTTGATATCATTCACTTATATAATGAAATAAAAACCTTTAAATGAATCTTCATGTACATTTGATACCATTAAATGATGTTCTTCAATCATTTCCACTATATTGAAGTGGTTTCAAACTATAATCTGAACAACTTAACAATAACCTATATTGGTAGTGTACAAAAAATGACAAAAAATGGTGAAATGGATTATAAGAGAGTGAATAAAAAAAATATTCTATGAAAATTAATTAATATAAATTTCAACTCTGGAGGTTAGGGGATTGGGTATAGAAAGTCAGGACAATATGTAATTGTTTCATTCCAAATGAAAAAAATTCATGCCTTTTTTATTTAGTTCCTATCATTTTATATTTCTCACATAAAAAGGTATTTAATGTATATCTTACAGTTTACCCATAACTATTGATAAATTAATTGTCTTATTCCCTCCCAGGTTGATTTATATTTCATAAAATACATTGTTCATAAGTTGTCTTTCCCCCTCATTTATATTCTTACGGTTACATTATCTATCACACTATAACACAGTCATCTGATAAACCTATATTTAACATTCTTCCATTATTTACATTATATTATTTCATATTTCAAGGTATCATATACTTATAGCTCGTTACTTTGTGTTTCTAGGTGTTGGAAGGGATGAGAGAAGGTTCAGAGGAGGTAGGAGGGAAGTTAAGGTGAAATTTCAACTATAGAGTGGGATTTTTGTGTAGAGGCATGGGCTACACCGTGCAGTCTAGTCAATTGATTAAATTGTGGCACAAAATATGATCTATGGAATATAAGTTCAAGGGGGTAGGTTTGGATTCTTCTTTGAGTTTTAGAATCACTTTGGCATGGGGGAAGGCTGCACTGTGGAATCTAGAGAGTTATGTTTCAGTGGTTCTTCCTTTTTTATGGTTGCTATGAAATTGAACAGATATGTAGCATTGCCTTCAACAATGGAAATTAGAGTTCAGTGATGTGGTGGTTCCTTGTCTTCATGGTCCATATCCTAATGTATATGATATACATCATGTAATGCACCATGTTTCTTAGATGTGGATTTGACCAGATGTGTTATATCATTGTCTCTTTCCTTGCACAATATATTTTCTATGTGTCAATATATTTTCATCATTGTGTAGGGGGTTTCCATGTTTTCCTCCAATTTTTTTGATTGAATATAAATTCTTGAACCCCATTCGAAATTGTCTTCTAGCAAATTTATCTTTCGAACCCTTGGTGAACATAGGTTCTCTTTCAAGGTGCGTCAAATACATATCATTTAATATTGATCCCCAAATTCCAAGGTTTAATTCATGGTGATCCAATGTGATTTTTTACTCTATTCATGTTGTTTCATAAAAATTTGGTTATTTTTCACAGATTCTACCTTACCATTAAATGATAGTTGATATATCTCATTCTCAGGGATTTAATTTAATTTTTTTCATCATGTTTGTGGTGACAAGCTCTTGGAGGGTGGTAGATTCTCTATAGAAGAGGTGATGAAAGATCTGCATTTTTTTCTATTTTTGGTCAATGAACGGAGAAAGCCACGGTATAGGGTATTCATTAATTCTCCTTGATTTAAAGTGAAATCAAGAATTTATCTTGAAATATCCCTTTGTGTATTCATAAAATTTTCATCAATAGAGATTAATAAAAATTAAATAAAAAATGTTTTTGGATGTAGTTGGTCGTATGTGTTACTTTCATGTTAATGGTTTGCATCATGATTTTTTAAATAGTGTAGTATCATATTTTATAAAATTTGTTACACTATTTTGTGCACTTTGAATTGGATAAACAACATAAATCTGGTAATACGTGTCGATTAATAAAAAAAGATGAATGAATAATTTGTAATTATTATTCATTTAATTGATTGTAGTTATGTTATACTGAAAGAATGTTTAAATAATTTCATTGATTTTTATATATAGTTTCATTTGATTTATATGATTATATTATGTGATCAATTAATCAATTAATTTATCAAAGTATTAAATTTTTTTATAAAGATAATTTTTTGGGGCCAAGAGAGCATGTTTACATAGGAAGGTTTGATGCCTTATTTTTAAAGTCGTGTTTCCTCGATAACTATTTATTTCATTCATAATTATTTATGTTTTCAAATGGATGTGATCCTTTATATGTGATTTTATATGATTCTTTAATAGATAATGGTTTTGATTGATTAGTTAGGGATTCTTATATTTGTGGTAGTAGTTGGAGAATGTGATGTAATGATGGGTGATGATATGTATAGTGGGGTCAAAGATGTCACCAAGACTGATAGGGAGAGGTGATACCACAATTACCCATTATTGTGATAAAATAAGGGAGGCCTTATTGTTATTGAATCCTATTTAAAGGTCATATGATCATGTTTCTTATTCAGGTATTCCTTTCCCCACATTCTGACATAGCCGGTTTTACATGATTTATTCATCTCTTATGGCATCATAGAATGAGTCTAAGAGTACATGGAATTGTGGAATGACAATGTTAAATAATTTAACCCATGTATGGTAGTGTTAATAGAATTTCAAAGTGATACTAATTTGCGGGGAACCTTTTAAGAGGTTAGATTATGTCTCGAGATCATGGAATCTAATAATTAATCAATGTAAGTGTGATATTTTAAAATAATGAATTTATTGAAAACTATTGAAATGATAGTATGATTATATTATATCTATTATTTTGTGGTGGGAGATGATATTTTGAGAGATGATAGATTCATATGAGGTTAAGGCATGGAAGATTCCCATAATGGGGTTTTCTACCTATATATACATATATATATATATATTCCATATGTTATGTAATTTTATATGGTAGCCCACATAAATCGGTTTGGAAACTGAATCCTAGTGAAATTTGGGGGGTTTTTTTTCACAAAATCCTAGTTGGGGAGGATGTAATGGATTAGTACCACTATTTTCCCACTATTTTCCCACTATATTCTTGTATTAGTATTATGTGTTAGAAAGAATGGTGGTTTCCAATACTATACATGCATGTATTGTTTTTAATGGATTAGATTTGTTTCACCCAAATGTGTCTCCATATATAGTATCCCTAGGATTATTTTTTTTAGATTGAAATTGTAAGACCATTAGGTTAGGTTGAAACATAATTATGCAATCAATCTTAAATATTCTACATTCCAGGTTTAAGAGTCCTTAACAATTTTTCCTTTTTTGGGAATGGCTCTAGGTCGAAGACCCCATCACGTTCTTGACGAAGATGTTTGTAAATATGTGACAGAAACCACCATAGAGTTATGATTAATGATGATAATGAAACTTGGATGAGTACACTTTTATTTTTTTTCATAGTACTCTATATAATAATATCTCTATTTTCGATTTAGTGTTGGAGGAATAGTTGGAGGAGGTGGAGATATCCTCCGGTTTGATATGTTCTTTGAAGGGGAAATGGGTTTCATTAGTGATGACTATATTATGTGTGGAAGATAGGTGGTGATTATTATTATTCCTTAAGTAATTCATGGAATTTATTATTTCATGGTATAAATGTCAAGATCAATTCTTTGTCGGGTTAATTTCCTTTTCACAAAAGCAGCCAGCCGTCATGATATTTTTTCCCTTTAATATGGAATCTCTATTATGCTAGATTTGGGGATCTATTTTAATAATATTATTTGAAATTATTTAAACATGTTTCTAGATTATGAGGTAAGAATAATACACATTGAGGTGTATTAACATCATGGAATCTATCTCTAGGTTACTATATATTTTTTGTTGACATATCTTGTGGTGCAATTGAGAGAATATGTGTATGAGATAATTTTAACCAGAATCAAATAATTTTGAGAGTAGAGACATTGTATATAGAGGATATACCATTTGATTCTCCCAATAATCAATTATTAGAGTGTGACCGTGGAGGTGTTCATCATGAAGTTTATATAATTCATGAAGAATATTATTGTTAGATGAAAGCTTTAGAGTTTCCAGCACCATGTGAGTAAGATCTCATTGAAGGTGTTGTTTTCTATTTTTCAACATGGGTTCTTGAATTATTTGATTTATGTTTATTAAATTGCTTCATAACACCCTATCTAGTCCAGTCTTTTGAATTTTTTGTTGAGAGACATTGAGTTCAATTGGTTGTGACTACGCCTATTGAAGGTTGAGATGGTTTTTTGGAATTTGTCGAGACATTTAGATAATTTTTAATAAACATTTATCTAAGGGATATTCCAATATTTTATGGATATATATAGGGGACATCATCATTAACATGTATTTGATGTATTAGATATTGTATTTCATAGATTTCACCATGTGGGATATCATTTTTATGATAATGATGGAGATTCTTCCATGTTTTTTGCTCAAAAAGGCCCATATATGGGTTAATTGAATGTTACAACCTCATCTTCCGTGATGGTTGTGTTGATTTTGAGTTATTTGTATGTTCAATGGGTATTGATTCCTAGGGTTCTTGAAGATTACCATGATGTGTTTTCTAAATATGTTGTGGTATGACCCCCTCAATGGGTGATCATGTTTTTGATAGATATACATTTGGGAGAATCTTTGGCCGTGATGTCTATATACTGGATATCACCTTATATGTTTTGGTATCTATGAATATAGATAGTTGAACTCTTATTTTGAGGTCTATTTATTTAATCATGTCACCATGGGGTGTGTTGGTTTTGTCTATAAATAAGACTAATAGCATTTTGTGCATGTGTATCAATTATTTCCACTTGGATCAGCTCAAATTGAAGAATCACAACCCTTTTCTATGGGTCTATGTTTTATTTTAATAGATGAAGGAGCTAGTTAGTTCAAGTTGATTGATATGTAGTTGAGATATAATCATTTTATGGTAGAAAAGGGGAATATTCTAAAGACTTATTTTATTATTTTGTTATGGGAATTAGGAGTTCTTTTTAATACTATTCGCTCTGAATAAAACTAAAAATATGTTCTCGGTATTGACTAATGTAGTGTTCTGAGAGTTCATGGAATGGTTCATGGTTGTGTTTATCAATTAAATACATGCATACTGTGATCCCATGGGGAGCATGAAAATCATCTATAAGAATATTTTTGAGTCTTTTATCTTTAGTAGTTGTTCGAGAAGCATTAAAACTGTGAGTTTCGGGCTTCTAATGCTTTTTTATTATTGAATAGTGTGTCCCAATGTGGAGTAGTTTTGGACACTATTAATATCTATTTAATTATTTTATGAGTATCCGCTAATAATATTTTATAGGAGAGTAATATCCTTAGTTTGGTAGGATAATATAGGATGTCTATAATCGAATCCTCTCAGATTGTGACCCCTCTGAAAAACATGACAAGAAACCATTGGACAATATTATGGACTAATTAGTGCTATGTTACATTTGAATATCTAAAGAAGAAGTTAGTTAAAACCATATATAATTATATTCCAAAAGTAAAAGATCATTTTGAGGACTTTTATAACTCTTCATATATTGGATTGGGTTGTGTCATAATGTAGAAAAGAGAGGTTTTCTCATATGAGTATCGATAGTTATGACCCCATGAACATTACCATTCCACTCATATTCTAGAGTTGGAATTAGATGTGGGTTCTATATATTTATATAGACACTACCAGATATTTGAACTCATTATGTGTTTTTTTTATTATAAGATCCGGAGGTATGTCTTCTCCCAGCATGGCCATTACTTGCAATAGAAATAGTGGATAGAATTCTTACTAGTTTTTGACCATGAAATTTCATTTACACCTTGAAACGTTAATGTTGTAGTTTATGTGATTAATTGGAATTCATGCAATGATGCTATGCATGAATCTGGGAATTCATGGAGTGTGATGGAAGCATTCTCCATGATTCATCTCTATATGGGAGATTATGGTGTAAGAGGATTCATTTTTTTAAATGATGGTGCACTCATATTTTGTGCAGTTGGTGGAGGATGTCGTGCTGAGGGATTCCAAGGTAGATTTCTAGTGAGATAGAGTTGTATATGGTTATTCCCTTGATGGATGGTTTGTGGATGATCAACACCAGGTGTTATTTTATGATATTTTATTCATTATTTTAATGATTCCTGAGGTGATTCTACATGAGTTCCATAGCTTATTCTTATAAAATCATCCATGAATGAAAAATGTGTAATTTTTTTTGATAATTAAGTTTTGGTGGACGGGGTAAAAGTATTCTATTCTAGAGTTTTTGTCATAATTTTTTTTCTATCATAATTTGAATATTGTACACGTGTTCCTTATGGTTTTATGCATCCATTATATGTTCCACCATAGAAATGGAAGAAAATTTCAATGGAAATTGGTACCAGTTTTAATCGAGATAAGGGAAGTTGTGATGTTATATGTGTGATAGTAAACCATTATAAAAAAATCAAAACACCTCTTTATGATCATGGATTTGAGAACAGTTTTGGTTTTATCGAGGTAATATGTAGAGAAGGTGGTGAGTCCTCACGGAGTCCCAAATATTGTCATCTCCAAGTATGATCCCCATTTTCAAGTCCTGTGTGTAGAGATGACCTCAATATGATTTTTGATCTTAGTTGTTCCTTATCACCTCTTCTCATCTATAGATAGATTTCCAGATAGATCAAACCATATAAAATTTTGAATTCATATTGCACTCATGTGTACATGATTTTGTAGGATCATGGGTGAGGCACCTACCTTTGGTTGAGTTTTATTAAAAACAATCTACTCAAAAATTGGTATGATGACATTTGAATATTTGTATATATGACCTTGTGGTTAACCATTATGTTGGAATAGTGTTTAAGAGTCAATAATATTTATGTTGAAACTAGTTAAGTTCAAGATAGAGATGGTTAAAGTGATTCAAGAAACGTTAAAGGCGTCATGAGATTATCTTACGTCATATGAAGACCACTAGAGATTTTTGTCAGAGATCATGTTTTTCTTATGGTGACTCTTAGACTTCAGAATAAAATGGTTTGATGTGATAAGAAGTGTTATATCTATTTTATTGGTCCTTTAAAGGTGTTAGATCACATCAATGTCATTATGAATCAGTTATAACTTCCTCTATAGATGATCCATATTCATGATGTCTTTCATTTTTCATAGCTTCATTATTATATTCATAAAGATTCTAATGTCATTGATTGGGTGAATGATAGATATTGATGATGATGATACATTCGAGGAGTGGCCTATAGAGATTCAGGACCGCTTAGAAAATGGGTTTTGTGGGTGTGTTATTCACTTATTTTATGTCTTATGTGAAATTGTGGCATGGAGGATATCATCGGGGAACGTTAGTCTCACAGATACACATTTTATCTCGATTTTCTTGATGGTTAGTTATTATTTTATTATGATTCATTTTGACGATGATGATTATATATTTTATGAAATCATTCTCTCTTCCTTGATTCCTTGTTTATTATCATACTCTTATTTAGAGGTATCATCCAGATGAGAGATGTTTCTAGATGGTTGTTAATTTTGTGTGTTATCATTCATTATTTCTATGATTACGGGGGTTTTAATCCTGTGATGATGAGATTCATGAGAGGTATCTCATGATTTGGTTGTTTGAGTGACCCATTTTCAATCTATTTTATCCAGGTTTGGTTATAAATATTGTGGGTGAGAATCAATTGAGATGTATCTAATGTATTGTTTCAGATCCTTATTGCTGGATCCATTGTGTGTTTCTGATATCATAGAATCATAGTGGATGATTAGAGGATAAATGAGAGGAGTTATGTTAAAATATAAGTTGTAGAGTAGTAATGTGTCATGAAGTCTAATGCAACGTCATGGAGTCAAGTCAGGAGTTGAAGTTACAGGGTAGACTAAGCACAATGGTTTAGAATATCAAGGGGATTTAGGGGTTCTTATTCATGTTTTGGTACCATTATGGCTTTGGGGGTAAGCTACAATGATGAATATAGGGGGGTTGGTTTCAGGGGTTCTTCCATTTTAGGGTGACTATTCCACAGGGATGGGTATTAGCATATCCATATACTGCTGAAATTAAATTTCCACAATATTTATTTCTATTATGTCATGATACTCCTCCAAATGTACAGAATCTATGGAATTTAAGACACCATGTTACTCAAATTTGGATATGATTAAGCATGCTACGTCATGGCCACCTACCTTTCACTATATTTTTCCCATATGCTATCATCTTTGTGTCATGGTGTATGGTGTTGTTCCAATGTCTTACAATTTTCCAATTTTCCAATAAATTCTTTAACCCCATTAAAATTTTTCTTTCTTAAACTTTTCTATCGAACCCTATGAGGTCAGAGGTGCACTTTCACGGTGTTTCAAATCCATATCATTTGGGATTGATCCCAGGCATCCTGATTTCGTTATAAGGTGATCCATGATGATTTTTACTCTATTCCAATGGATTCTGTATCATTAAATTATTTTTTCTCTTGTTCTACCATTCTATGCTTTCTTAGATGATCTCAAAAATACTCATGGAGTTATTTGGTCATTTTTTATAGTGTTTGTGGCATGTAGTCAATTGGGGGATAAATATTCATTGTGGGAGAGGTGTTTATATAACATAGTTTTTCTATTATAATTCTATGAATATTAAAAGTATTGATGTTTATGATTCATTGCATATCCATGATTTTAGTTCAAGTCATAAAGTTATCAGGATTTATCTCTCTGTTTAATGGAGTAATTATTATTAATAGGGATTAAACAAAATTAATGAACAAATTATTTTTTGGTTTTTTGTGATCGTATGTGTCTGTACCATGTTTATAGTTTGCCTCTTGATATTTTTTATAGTGTGTTATCATTGTTTATTCAATGTTTTATCATGTTTGGTTTTCTTGGAATTCTATGAATAATGTAAATTTGTTAAATCATGATTTTTACAATAATAGTGAGGCATGATTAATTTATAACCATTATTCTTATAATTGATGGATGTGATGTTATACTTGAAGTATTTTTAAAACATTCAATAGATTTTTGTATCTAATTCATTTTGTTTCATGTGGTTATAACTTGTGATAAATGAATTAGTTAATTTAATATGGTAAACATTTTTTTTGGTAATGATAAGTGTTTGAGGTCGAGCGAGCCTATTTACATATGAAAGCTAGAAGCCTTTCTTATAGGGAATACTATTCCTAGTAATGTTTTTCATTATTCTTATTTCAATTTATATTTTTTAGGTATGTGATTTTTTATAAGTGATCTCATGTGAGCCTTTGATGGATGATTGGTTGAAAATAATGGGAAGGGATTCCTTAGTTTGAGGAAATAGTTTGTGCCCATGATGGGGGGGGGTGGATGGAGATGTTTATATTAGTGTCAAGGATAGTGTTGGGATTGATAGGCAAGGTTGAGTTATAGATTACTCATTATGTATTGTTATTAAATCCATGATTCATTCTAGTTTATGAATATGATTTAATTTAGGGATGGTTTGGTTGATTTTTTCTTCATTCATTTCCCCTTTTATTGAAATAGCTTATTGTTCTTTGTTTATAATTAAATTATGATAAATTTGGATGAGTCCTACAATACTTGGAATTATCGAATGACATTGTTCAATAATGTATATAATGTGGATGGTGTACTAATAGATTATTTAAATGATGATAATTTTTTAGGAACCTTGGAAGATGATGGATTATGACCCGAGGTCATGGAATTCAGTTATTATTAAATGGATATGTGAAATGTCAAAAGAAATAATTAAGGGAAAAACTCTGGAAATGAATGTATTCTTCTAGGTCATCTGATCCATAATTGTGGCATTCAAGATTCCTAGTGATGATAAACATAGTTTGGGTTATGGCAATTTATCTACCCATATTGTGTTTTGTGAACTATATATATATATTACATATTTGATTTCATATGCTACCCCGATGAAATCAGTAATATGATTGACACCAAGTGAAATTTGGAATCGTGCTTTTTCTGACATCCATGTTATTGAGGGAAAAATGGATGAATACACCCTCATTCCCCAATAACTTCTTCTAGATGTATTATATATTATAATTCAAAATGGTTACTTTTCGCATACATATTTGTAAATTATTGTAATATATTTTTGTTCTATCACAAACATTTATCTATAGATATAGTATCCTAAGGATTATTATGTGTATGTTGTGTACAGATTGTGATGGCTTGAGGTATAATACATGACTTATGGGTTGTGATGTTTCTAGGAAACTACTCTGTTACTCTCTGAATTTGTGGATGTTGATGATGAGATTATGTTATGAATGAGGTGAATAAAATGGTTCAATTTCCCATGTGTATTTGGGAAGGATTATTTATTTGAGATAGATGAATCTGCGCATGCGACTTTGTGGTAGATCAACAGACCATTGGGAAAGTGATAATGGGGTACCTTAACTTATATATTATGTTATATACTAAATTACAACTTCTATGAAATATTTGGTGTGAGATCCATGGTTAGTATGAGATCATTGATTTTGTGTTTAGGTGATGAGTTAACATTAGTTGTTTATTCATTGGGATTTAGTATGCTTTCTTTATCATCTGTATGAGGAGATCCGTGGAGGATTCTTCTAATATTTCCAATTATAGTCACACAATGTATATATATATATATATACTGATCTGTTGGAGTTGGTCAGTGATCAAGATAGAAATTACATTCTCATGGAATTGTTCATGATTACTTTGGGATTACAGGTCATTGATAATGATTTTCTTTTGGTACATACAGTTTCTTTTATAATAATATAGTTTTTATGAATTTAAATGCATGTTTTGGGAAAACAATTTACTATGAGAATGATTTTTTGGTTTTTTCATGTTTTATCACACTCCACATGTTATTCATAGAGGGTGATTCCTACCATATGTGTGTATTATATTCTCTCTTTTCTTTTCTCCAACCCATTTTTTATTAAGGGGAGGCTCCATGTGTGATTATCTCTCATTCCTCATTGGCGGCCCAGGATGGATACCTTAGTGGGGGGGATAATGACACTTCTCTTTCCATTTTTTTGACATTATTTTATTTATGGATCCCTTCCAATTATAACCTTATATCAAACCATATATTTTTAATAGAAACATATACAATTAACTTATTTTCATCTCCATGTTTCGTGTTAAAAAAATCGTTCCACCGTTCCACTATTATTTCATTTTATTGAAAAAATGTAATTTTAAAATATTTTTTCTTAAATTTTTAATATTATTTTTATAATATACATATTTCATTTTTTATGTTGTTTTTATTTAAATTTATAAACAAAAGGTTATAAATATTTCTCTTACATTTCCTCTCTAATATTTTCTTGTTTCTTTTTAAAATAAAATATTTACCATATAATTTGTAATATGTTTTTTAAAAAAATTATTAAAATAAACATATATTTATGTCAGTGGTACTTTCATTATTATTACAATGTGTAAAATCTAAGGTATTTTTATCTTAAAAATTTATAAAATTGTATTTTAGACAGATTTATTTTTCATTGATGCTAATATTCCTTTCAATTCCACCATTTAACCATTTATCATGTTTTACTTCATTGATTTTTATTTTATCATCAATTTATATAATATAAAAAAAATCCTATAATTTATTAAGTACGATTATTTTAATGTGTGTTATGATAGAAATGAAATCCATGTATTAGAAATGATACCTCAATACCATTTCCTTACCATATTATCAGTATTATATAATGATAACCATATTCCATTGTATTTAACATATGATTACCATATACATATTTCTTTTTATTAAATTGTGTTCAGTTAGATTGTTATACATTTGCTTGACATGGGATATTATTGACTTAACGATGTTCCCTTTATTATATATGGTGTGAATACATGATACATCATTATCTTGACTATGGTATATTTACCAAGATAGTAACATTATTTTATAGGATAAATATTTTATTTCAATAGGTTAATTTTGAAATGATTTTAAATTATTTGTGAATTTTTTCAGATTTATGTGTCACCCATATGTGTAGATATATCATTATGATGACGGATGGACATCAAATTATAGATCACTCAAATTCATTGAGAAGATGATTAAATATCATGAGATAATAATTCCTATAAGACTGAGGTGTAGAACCTATCAACAATGTTAATGGGACTATGATTTGTGTTGATAGAAAGACTTGGTATTTTCTATCATTTTTACACTTTTGTATGTTCTAAATTCAAATATCATTCCTAATTTAGTTTTTATGTCACCACGATTCATGATTAATGCCTTTTGTTTTCACATCCTTATGTGATGTGACATATAACTATTTCATGGTCCATTATTTTTATTCAATAATCTATGATTATGATATCATTATTCCTGATCATTTCTAATTATTTCATATTATAATTCATTTAATAATGTAATTTATCTTAGTATTGTGTCTCCCATTTTTTCTTGATCTATTTATATATTCTCTAGGTTACATTGGAAATTATTTCCGAATATTGATTATTTTATCTTTTAATTTTTTAAAATTTATCCATTTACACATGTGATTGTTGGTGTTAATACATTTTTTTATAAAATTCTTAATATTTTTTAATGAAGGATGTCATTATATTATTTGGAAAAATTATATGTAGAGGATGTGTTATGTACCTAATACCCAAAGACACAAGAATTTTGATTTTGGTCGTTAGTTATAATATTTTTAATGCATAAGAAGTATATACTTTATCACTATATCTGAATGTTTGGGTCCATTGGCATATCAAATATTCACAACTATAACAAACTACCAAATGCAACCAAAAAGGAAGAACTTGTGATTGATTCTATCATGTGGTAGTGACCACCACTATTTTGTTGGTCATTTGATTCAGTAATTACTGAAAAGGGATATGTATAATAGATAATATATTTTATATTATTCAATTTTTACACTATGAAATGGTCATTTTAAATAGTTATCATTTTTTAGGTGAAGTGGATCGATGGTGCACAATAATAAAGAACAAAATTAAAAATGAAGAAATTTACTCCATGGAATGAGTGGGGAATATGAAATTTGTTTAACTAATATTTTCATTTCCCTTCTCACAAAAATATTGATATGTAATTATTTGGGAATAAGAAGAACATTTTTTTAATATGATAATTTTTTAAGAAAATGATTCATAGAATGAAGTTATACCTTTAGTATTATCATTGATCCTTAATATGAAATTGTTTGATTCATTAGTAGATTTGAATCATGGATTCGAAAATCATTATTAATATGAGTCTTTGAAATATATTTATAGATTATTTTATGTTCACATAATGTTGATATTGAAATTAGATTTACCCATAATACTCATCAATATAGGGGTTATGAAATGAAAAATATTTTCATGGAAGATCAAATGATAATTCCAAAAGAAGAACGGAGATTCAACTGCCTATATAAATAAATTTGTCAAACAAGCTCAAATAAAATTTCATTAATAAAATGGGAAGATATTATACATACCAAAAAGTTATCTATCACGAAAAAATTTTAATAAGAGATATTATGTTTATGGTTTAAAAAATGTTGGAATTTTTGTTCTACTTAATACACTACCATCATTTATTTTCATTAAAATAATGGATTTTTTCTATTATGATAACCAATATGAATCTGTGATGTTTAATAAGGTAAATTTAGGTCTAAAAAATATTAAAAAATGATGGAAAGAAGTTAATTTTCAATCACTTCTAATGATTAGAATCATGTACAGTAAGTAGTCAATTTGATAACTATTTTCAATATAACAACTATAAAGGTATTATTTTATTTCAATTACAAAAATTCCTTTATATAATGAAATATTTTTATGAATGAATATTTAGTAGTTCAAATATTATATATTAAGTTAGTGGTGAAAATATATAATGGTGTTCAGATTTTATCCCTTTAATACAACTCCTTTTTGATTTATTATTAAGGAAATACTTTTCCTGAAAAGCTGATTATTCATCACTTAGAAAAATTGTTTTCAATATTGGACATGGATTAGATATATGTATAAATAAATAAAATCATTTTACATTACTATTAAATATCATTTCATATCCCAAATATTTTAATGATAATATATTATCGGTAGTGTTGTTATGAACATTTTAATAAAACTAATTCATTTATAAGGAATTTAATGTCAAAAAATGAAGGAAAATTGGATTAAATAGGTTTGTAGAAACTTAATATCGATGATATACATATTATGTTTCAATATATAGATGAATATACTAATGATTTACCATGTGTTCCTACGTATCATGTATACATGATTTCAATTGAACATATAGATTGCTTTATATCTATATTAAATATTCCCTATATAATAGACACCATTGAATAAAAAAATGAAAAGAAACTGCATGATAATTTTGAAAATGGTTTTACACACCGACTTCCTTCAACTAGATTTTCATCAATAAAATTATTAAATAAATTTTGTTAAATTTATAATTTTTACTACTATTTTGAGAATTTGATGATCATGATTTAGGAAATATATCTTTTTAACCATTTTGGTAGCTCATTATATCGACATAATTTGGATTACTAATTAAAAATGATTTATTTTTTTCTAGATTCTATAAATTAGGTGTTATAAGAGATGAATACTTAATTTTACATTCCATATAATATATTGTGAGTTAAACGTCATAGTGATTCATTTTAGGATTAAAAATACCCAATCCGTCATTATAGAATTAATGAGCTGTGTTTTTATATATAACATAGATTATTATATTGTAGCCATTATATATTATATTAATAACTATTCCATGTGAAAATATGAATATGGAAAGAATATTTTGATTGATCTGATAACCATGTGAAATTTTAAATTATCTTTTAAATTAAATAAGCTTAAATTTTGGATGCATAAATTATCAGTGTTGGGAAATGTAATAAATTGTGTCTGTATATTTGTGTGATTGAAGAAATAATTTAATTAATATCCATGGTTTTCTTAATATGAATCAATTCTATTAAATTTCATATAATTTACAGAACTATTAATCAGGTTATCTAAATTGGAATATAAGATTTCTTGGACAAAATTATATTGATACATTTTTAATGAGCATAGGAAGAGGTTTTTAAAAACACATTTACATACAATATAATATAGATGCTGAGGGATGGTGATGGATACTGAAAAATTATATAATAACCTTTGGTTGTTTTGTAATGAAAAATTATAATGTGATATATTATTCCTTGAAAACATAATATATACCATAGAAAAATCACTCGATGCATAATATCAATTTTGGAGTGGCTTTATTTCATAAGGTTTTTCATAAAAATATAAATACATGGAGAAGTTTGATATATATATTTATCACAATATATTAAATTATAAATTATCATATATGAATTTAAATATTCCCTAATGGATATAGTAATGGTTAGTCATGTATTTTGATTGATCAAAACATTACAACTCATTGAAGGTGGATATAGTCGCTAATTATCTTAGAGGGACGAGTTATGATATGTAATCCATTGTGGGGTTTTCGACAAAACCAATTTAGATGGGATTAAAGAGGATAGAGATTAATATCCAAAGGTAAGGTATAAAATCCTACCATATATAAATGATTCCCCAATAACATATCCATTGGGAAAATTGTAAGGTATAGAATGATAATAAAAATCTACAAAAGATTGGAAAAAATATCTCAATTTATAGTCATGAAAAAAGATAGATTTACATGATTTGGAATTGAAATATGTATTAGGAACCACCCCTAGCAGAACCCCACTAGGGTCATCATTGAAGATAAGTTTTACAGCTAAATAAAACTTCCAATAAGGCTTAGGTTGGATATTAAAAATAAGAGTATTATTCATATGATTGCGATGAAATAATTACCAATAAAAATTAAATAAACCACCAAATATATCTATATATATAAATTTGATGAAGAAATTTAAATTCATCTACACTCTAAACCATCAAACCGCAAAACATTTTTCTATTTTATTTTATCCACTAATTATCCAGTGTCCTTTGATTTATGTTTTAAGAGTTTATGGCTGAAATTTTTGAGTTTTGTGTAGTTTTCCACCTATTTACATGTTAGTTCATAGAATTTGAGGAAATTTGTGGAAGCACTTTTATACAGGGCCATCTTCTCGTTCAATTTATTATTTCGTGATTCAGTATGCATGGGTAGTGCATGGTTTAGTCCCAACCATGTGAATTCCAAGGTAAGGTGTGTAGATTTTATGTGATTATGTTTAAAAGAACATGAAATTCACATCGTTGTTGGAAACTATATGGTATGCGTGAATAAGGGGTTAGTAAAATGATAGATTCAGTTCAAACGGTTTCCGCTGGATTTCCCAAATTGGGTGTCTAAACTGGGAAATCTGCTAAAATGTGTTAAACAAGGGATTAATCCTTAGAAAATAATTTGTTAAAATTTGTTTTCAAATAATATACCTTTCACATACTATATACTTTTTGGAATTTAAATTATTCCTTTACTCAATATTATATTTAAACCCTAATTAGCCCAATTCATTTTGAATGACCATTATCCCTGCTCTATTCAATTTTTTCTCCATACCATGGAAATTTAGTGGGAGTTTATCATTGTTTTCAATCTGATTCTTCAATGATATGTTCTTTATTCCCATTTTCTTCTTCCAATCTACAGTCAACATATTTTCCATATTCATTATTTTTTATTATTTTCTTTGGCCATCAAAAAAGGCTGTATTTAAACATAATATTTTATGCACCTTCATTTTTGGGCTGGTTTGAACTTCTCAGATTCATTTTTTCTTTCTTTGTTGTGTATTGTTTCCTTACGCATTTGAAATAAAAATTTCTTCTATAGGGTTCCCTAAGTATTGAAATTTAAATTAAGAAAAATTAATTTCATGTTTTTTTATATTAATGTTTCCATTTTAAATTATGTAATTATTTATTTTTATATATTATATGAAATAAAAACCGATTTCTAATATATTTTTTTGATAATGTATACTGGTTTACATTTTCAAATTATTAATTTTGATTTGTATTATTTATCATGACCCACCATATATTTGATGAAATGACCATATATCCTTTATGAAATGAGTTTTATGTTTTAAACGGTGTTCCATGAATCAAAGGTTAATTATAAATGTTTTATTTAATTTTTACCATGTGATTAGTCAATATTAAAGGGTTTATATCTTTTTTTAATGAGTGTTTTCATGGCCATATTGGTTCTTTCAAAATGTATTTCCCATTGAACAAATATATGAATGTTTTCCAAATGTGGTTTTTTCAAAAATATTGATAATTTACATAGAATATTATAAAAATTATGTTTTGTTGTACTTTAATGTAATGGGGGTAGTATTATAAGGGGTTATCGGGGATAAAATGTTTGTGTGAATCCAGTTTCATGTGACAAAATATGATTAATTTCATATAATTATTTGATATTACTATTTCTCTAAAACCAATTTTACATTCATCATTAGAAACAAGACATGAAAAATAAATTCATATAAAACATCATTGAAACCCACCAAATGAGCATCACATATTCTAGAATTGGTGAAATACATGAAACATTGGTATTATTTTCACTGAAAGAATAAATGAAGCAACATGACTACATGATGTCTATATGTAAAAATCATGTAGATCGCCTAACCCGTAGATGAATATGTTATCACATGACCCTAATTAGGTCATTTAAATTGTTCATGTGTTGGGAATGATCTATTTATGATCACATGAATCCCCTCTAACAAACTATCATGTTCATGGGAATTTGTCGAGATGAGTGCTAGTGATCATTTGAATGATTCCAAAGGTGCTTCTATAATGATACAACTTGTCAATCAATGGATTCCAAAAAATCACCCAATTAAATTTATAAAATGATGGTGTAAAAAGGTGAAATATTCATGTGATGGTGATTTATATTGATCTTCATGCGATGTGATTATGCAATTTGGAATACCCCACAAAGCCTTAATGAGACTTGATGATCTGGTAACACAATATCATATTTTTGAATCAACTTCATCATGTAATATACCTCAGACATTCCATTCCATTCATGTGATTCTCGTTTAGTTCTATATAATAGTGAAATTGATTTCCCTGATAATGTATGCACACCATTGTGGGATCCAATATTGATCGTATGATGAATCACATATATATGGCGAGATTTTAAGGGATAATTCTCTCATGATGTCATTAGATCCCTTATAGATCATGATACATCATGATGGAATAGTAATGTAAATAAGAAAAAAGTCTTATTAATTAATTTATACCACATTAAAAATGTTTATTACTCTCAAAAAGGAAAGATATATATATATTCATGTGAAGGGGATCTATGCCTCATGTGATCATAGTTATTCATACGAATACCGATTTGAAATAATTTATTGAACTCATGAGAGGCCATTAAAACCCCATCATGGTCCCATGAAATGCCATTGAAAACCTATATTCATCTCTTCATGTACCCCAAACAGGCCCTCTCGGATCACATGAGAGCATTTCAGAAGGCATCTAGATATCATGAAGACTATCAAACATATTCAATCAACCATTAAAAGACCTTTTGATATGTCCCCATGTTTATATAAAATTATTTTGATGGGATGGTGTCCAATTTATATAGTGATGAAAGAGTGTTATTGTCATCACTTTTTATCATGTGATTCCATGGATTACCCGCAGCATTATCAGGCAATGTGCCTGATGTGATGCTCCCTCCCCTAACTCCATCTATTATATGAGATATATGCACAATGAACAGTGGTGAATAACTGAGGTGGTGAGGCTGAAAAATACATATACCATGGCATAAAAATGTAGATACCAAGGACATTACACCCAATAGAACACATAATATCAGACTAATAAAATTGGAAAGCCTCACTGTCACAAGGGTCATCTGCCTTGTAGAACCCCAGAGAACAACATAAGGAATTTCAAGACATGAATATTTGTTGGTAATTATTTGCCTATTAATCATGAATATGACCTCTAATGTGTTGAACAAATTATGTGGAGGGATTTTTGCATGTATACCTCACCACCGAAAACCTAAAAAATCTAATACAAGATGAAACCAGAGGCACATATGCAATAATGATAGAAAAATGATAGATGACTTATGTGATGTTGAATGCATTAAAATTATTTCAATAGAATCATGTGCTTCCAAAATCGTGTGATATGACCATTAAATATCCACCAAGTCATATGAAGTCCTTCGAACATATCAACTATGTCTTGAGAAGTACACCAGACATGTCAACGATGTCTCTTGATGTCCCACGGAAATGAAAACCAAGTATTGTGATGCCCTCCTAACATGTCTCCCATGTCATGTGACAACACTAGAACATATCACCCATGTCATAAAAATTACTGTATACATATAATCCCAATCATACGAGAAAAGCAGGACATGTGTCCTGAGTCTTATATAGTCGTTTGGACATATTGGTCGAGTCATGCGAAGCAATCCATAATTTTTTGTCAAATAATATTACAGATACATAACATGTCTGCTTCAATCATGAAATGAACCCTATGATGTTTCCACATTTCCAGAAAGGAAATCATGACATGTTAGAAAGTCTAGTATATATCATATAGACAATCAAAAAATATTAGGCATTGACACTATGACATTCCAAGAATATCAGTAAAATACCTCAGAATATGATAAACTTTTATGTTTGGCATTTTCATTCAGAACCAAACTTAACATAGAGAACTCAGATTCCTTCTAAAAAAGTATATGTATGATTCCATCCAATGAACTGAGATCAAAATGGGCACTCACCTCAGTTTAAGGCCATTAATATCTCAGACACTTTATTACATGGGAACCAAACTCCCATATGGGATTGTCATTCTTCATCATCCATAAGTAGATTGAGAAACCAATTGAACTATGAGTACTCTAATTCTTTCCCTAACAAATTTATGTAAGATTATCTCTTGTGTTATGAGTTTCACATCAATATGCAGTGAGATTAATCACTTGTTATCACTTCTCTATCAGATCATGAATGACTCATATGGGAATAGGGATTAGTAAGAATCATATAATTTTCATTATGAATTACCCTCAACATGGGAAACAACTATGTGTATTCCGTATTCAGTGGCATGACACAATTTCCCTCATACAAGGGAATCCACCTCTGGGCATGCCCTGAAAGATATTTTAAATTGGTAAATATAATGTAAATTATCATTATGGTCATTAATTATCTATCACCACTGATCATTATGTTGAGCACAAATCAAACTAGTATGACTCTGATCCAAATTATAATAAGGACATTAAAGATTCCTTCATAGGGCTCAATCTTGTTAACGAGTTCCAAATGACCCCCATATAATTCCATTCCAAATGATGTTAAACATCGTTGTCTAAATTAACTATGTGGGGTTGGATTCCTATTAAAAATAGGATACAGTGGATGCCTCAAAAATGTTCAATCTCATCCTCATAACATCAATCACCTCCCTAGGTGGCCGTAAACTCTAGCTTGCTTGGATTTATTACTTCAAAATATATGATGTTGACCTTTGAATAGAAATGATTAGAAACAGATGGCGAACCATGAATAGATAAATATTATATCACTGTTATAACATCTATTTATATATAGAAGGACTAAAAACATGATTATTTTTTAGTGTAACTAGTTACATATCTGGATCAAAAAGTGATTGTAGAACATATCTTAAATCCAAAAGATAGTCTCTGAATAGAAAATAATTCTCTACAAAAGGTATTTTTATCCAGAACCCCTATCCCCTTTGTAATGCACTGACCCCAGTTACCCAGAGTCAGTGCATTATTACATAACATTTTCATGATCACAAAGGATCAAGTCTCAAGAGACCGATTAGTTTAGTAGTCTTGCAAACACTAGATATATTCTTAAGTCATACATTACATCATAAAGTGAAAAAAGTACAACAACATCTTGTCTTCATATACCCTCATACTATCCCTGCAGGTCATTCATAAATTACTTCTTCACAGCCTGGGAAAAATAAAACATTGAAAGGGGTGAGCTCAGATGCTTAGTAAGGATAACAATATAGCAGAAGCTTTCATAGATAATCATAAACAATAAGGAAACTTATAACTAAAACAAAATCCTTTTAAAGACAAACTTCAACATAATATGACAAAGATAAAATGAAATAATTCCATTTACTTATTCACATGGATATTGTACAAGTCGAGTAATCACATGCAATATCAATAACCACTTTCATAATGATGGAATGCATAAATCTATACTATCATAACCAAGTAGCCAAGGCCTCGTGCCAAGACTACAAATATGATTTTCTCAAGGACTCATGAAAAGACACTAGTTTGTCTCATTAGACCTACCGATGCATTGAGGAACTATAGTGGGCTCCACCCATCACTTACTTAGTCCAATGCATTCCTCATATTAAAAGTTTGAAATATAACCTAAACAGTCGTATTAAAACTATCATACGAAATGTCAATACTTAATCCAAAAACCATGAATGTTATAAAAATAGCACATCCATTATTAAACATAACCCATTTTATACAATATGGAAGATTGTATTATATCAGATTAACCACAATCGAGAATAATGAAGGATAATGACATAGATGAAAATAATCTTCAAAACTATTAGATAGAAATATCCCCCTTTTTCTTGAAATCATTTTAAAGTCACACTCTTTGTCAAGAAACCATTTAAAAATAGATTTTCGAATCAAAGTGTCCCATACATATTTGAAACTTTTAAAATGAATTATAATTTTAAAACATTAATTTCCATATAAATAATCATTAAACCCATTTTTAAAACAAGTACATTAATGAGAATGGTTTAGAAGAATAAGTCTTTCAAACATTTAAAAATGATATTTTAGTTAGAGTTTCTAACCAAAAGAGAGAAACTTGAATAAAAATAATTGAGGTAATAAAAACTTTTTAATATCTTGAGAATAAATGGGTTCATGATATACTATGTCAAAGTACATTATATACACCACATAAACGAGATTCGGTGTATAACAATAAAGAAGTCTCAATGAGATGTAAATTGAGATTAAGTCCCTTATAAAGACCGTATCCTTAGGTTAAAGATAAATCAATGACATAATTATGTTGGAAAAAATATAAATAAACTCAATATGATTAGATATTCAGTATAAATCAATCATAGGACATTCATACATATTCTTGTAAAAACAACACCAATGAATTGGATGTTTAACTCAATAAATGGAGATTGAGTTAAAATTACTCTTATCCAGTTCATATCGACGACTTGGGAATTTATCGATATAGTGATTATGTGTATCAAAATTATATCCACAGAAAGGGGAGTGAAAATTATAACATAAGAATATGAATAGTGATTCCACACACAATCTTGGTATAAAATAATCAATAAAGTATGCGTAAAGTTGAATGAGTGTAAATTGAAATTTCAAATTCCATTATCAATTTGGTAACTTATGAAACATACACCCATGAAAGAAGTATCATACAATGATGATGTAAATATCCATAAATTAATTTATATTAAACAATTAATACAATCTTTGTTAGTACACACACCACATGAAATAATTAAGTGATGAATAATAGAAATCTCACAGAATTAAAAGTGAGATAAGAAACCCCTTACATCGCACTTTTTCCTTGGTAGACCCTAGGTTATCCTCCTGTATAATGGTGAAATAATTTTTATTGAATTATATAATATTTATTTAAATTAATATGATATCATATATGATCTTTTAACATTTATTTGATAATAATATCTTAGTATTATCGTTGTTTCGGGTGTTAACGGATTCGTTTTCCTTTATATTATTCCTTATGCGAGCCGTATTTGTTATGGATGAGATGTCTCTTATTCATATCCATAATTATATCACGTCTCTAAAAATTATTTTTATTAATAAAATGAAATTTAGTCTTCAATGGATATGATGGGGAATGAATCTCATCGCGTTCTTGGAGACGGTAATCCGTACGTATGCACGAGCGATAATATCATTATTTTGATATTAAAATAATAAATAATTGGATTTTGTATAATATATAAAGAATAATTATCATGTTATATTTATTATTTACATGAATTAAACATCATTAGTATACCCATACAAATAATAATATATTGAATTAAAATTATACCACGACATGGAGATAGTAGGTCGTTCGTACGCACGTATGGTGACATGTCATTCAAAGGATAGACAGAATACTGAATATGGTTGTATCATATATATAATAACATAACATTATATAGAATATAATGGAGTTATAATTTTATAATCGAAATAACAAATAAAGATGAAGTGGAAGAAGAAAGGAACTTGAAAGAGGGTGGTAAAATCATTACCTCTTCTTCGGGTTCTTCCTTTTGATTTGATCAAAAGTGCAACATAGGTTGGCTTTCTGATCAAACTAAGTCCACTAAGTTGAAGTGAGGAATGTTGGGAGGATATTTGTATAGGTTTTGGCCGATCCAAAAGGCTTTGAAGGTGTGAATAATTGGTTAGAATTCATGTCCTTTTATAAGGGGGGAAGGGGCTCTTTCCAAAAAACCTAAAGTATTATTTTATAATAAATTAATAGTGAGTTTATAATGGATAAAAAGTAGATTATTCAAAGTATAAGGTCGGTATGGGTCTAAATACTTTCAGAAAATAGATTTTAGACAGGTTTCAGTCATTATATAAACCTTTTCTTTTAATTTAAACTCTTAGTTAATTAGTTTGACATTTACCATGTAACTTTGTATTTTATATTATATAGTTAATAAACTTACTATATACCTCCAAGAGACCCCAAAGTAGCCCATTAATGATACACCTATCATGATAAATGTCCTATAGATGAAACATTGATTTTTTGGAATTTAATATAAATTAATAATATAATATTTGTTTTAAAAACTCTTTTATGTCAATTATGACACTATTTAGTATTTAGTTTTTCTAAAAACCATAACCGCATGATTACTTAGAAAAAAGATAATTAAATCAATCCTAACATGTCATATTAACCTATAAAATTTTTGGAATTCATTAAGATTTTCAAATTATATTTATTTGGGTTTTTATAATATCAATTATTTTAATATTTCACTACTAAGGTAATTACTGCATCATCATGGAGTCATAAATATATTAAATTATATAATGTATAATAATTATAAAAAAATACAATTATGTAGGAAATATTATTATATTTTAATAAATATTTATAGTCTAAAATATAACATATATAACCCACTGTAAAAACTGTTTTTCTAAAAGATATATGCTTATGTCATTTTTGTAATTACTTTAACTTAATTAATATAAAGTTTCATTATCACCTACAAGTGGATCCATGGGGTCCCAAAATCGACCCAAATATGAACATGGTCGGCCTTGTATCAAAGAATTGGTTTAGTACACGTTTTAGTGTAAATAAATATTATTATAATATTATTGTTTTACCCTTATTTACCGGATTTACCCTTTAACCACGATAAATAAAATATTTACCGAAATAATTATTCAAAATTTCTCAAAATAAGAGATATCTATTTACATAATTTGGGAATCATGATTCCAAATATGGAATCCATTTTTCCAAATTAAAAACATAGAAGTGGAAGATATTAATTTAAAATTAATTCCCGCTGTCAAAACAAAAAGCGTGTTTTTAATAAATAATAACTATCAAAAGATTGACACTTGTTTATGTTTAGTTTAAATGTGAAATTATGTCCAATGACCAACATTGTATTAAATGGTAAAAATATATTCAAAATATACTTTAAAACCACTAAAATTAATAATTTGTCACGATTAATTATTTCTTTTAAAAATTTGTTTTTAATTAAAATTTAGTAATTTGCAATCTTCATCAAAATATGAAAGTTATCCGAAAAATACCAAAATTTCGCCCTAGGATAATTTCGATATTCCAAATCCAAAAATGATGTCTATTCTGAAAATTAAAATGTATAATATTTCAAAAAAAGGGTATTACTATTCATAACAGCTAGTTTTATTAGTTGTGGTGTGTGTTAAAACTTGAAGTTGTGTATAACAAACACTACTGTATTATTCAGTGAGAAGCGTACCATGGAAGATTGAGGTGTTACATTCTCCCATCTGTCAATAAACCGTGTCCTCGCAATTTTAAAAAAATTTATTGGGAATATAATGGAAAGTCTCACATCGGGAAAAGAGTCAATAAGACTATCACTTTAAAAGAAAGAATGAAAAGTTCAAAGGTCACCCGAGATAACCTATACTAGAATTCCATGTAGAAATTCATGGATATGGATAATAAAATAAGTGTCAAGTTCTGATGAAGAGGGATAGAAAACATGATCATGTAAAAGTCAACAATAAGAAAACCCCAAACTTGTGATGGGACAAACGGTCATTAGTTTCCCAGTAGGAATAGTAAACGGATGACATTTTTATTATTATTATTTTAGTTACATTACATAAAGATGAGGAATTCATTTCTGAGATTGACTAAAAACATAAAAGGATATACTTAATTTTAATTTAAATTTTCATTATTTAATAAATTTCTACTACTAACTCATTTTTAAATGATGAGTATTCCATAAGACATGGTCATAGTAGAAGAGCTACAATAAAATTCTTATAGAAACACATGATCCGCGAAGAATAAACTATATACTTACCTTGTATTTTTAGAGATTAATCAAAACCAAAGCGGTTAGTATAAGATCTGATGATCCCCCAAAAGTTTATTTCATTAGAGAAAGAAACACTAATCTTAATTTCTAAAATTAATCCAACAATACCCCAAAGTTAAATAAATAGAAATCAATAAATAATTGTCCTTAAAATCCTTTAATAACATCCAAAATAATATTGAAACTCAAAACATAGATTAATTTGGCTATGTAGTCTTCCACGTTAAATGGTATCTCCAAATGACATCAATTACTCTTAAAGTCACATACTTAAATGTAATTAACAAAGTCACATATTCTCTATTATAGGTTAATCATTTCCATAAATAACCCAAATCATTATAAATCCACAATAAAAATATATATAAAAATCCACCATTACTCCTCAAATGAAATCCCATACTATTCTATTTTCTTTGGGCATATTGTGTTCCCAACAAAGCGAAAATCATTCAAAATAACATTTATCAATTAATCACAAAATCATTTTCCTATACTAAGATTAATTATTTGATAAGACAAAAGATCCCAAAACAAATTATTATTGATCAATAAAATCATTTAACTAAAAATAATAGTCACACTAACCAGGGACTTCACGTAGTCCAGTGGTTGGCGATAAATCTCAACCGCTATTTGGTTGTGGGTTCGATTCCCATAGCTTTGTCCACCATGGCGGGTTGTCACACGGTCTGCATGTTGTCCTTTTCCAAAAAATATATTTTATAACATTACCAAAATGAGATTAATTCATCAAAATAACTATAACATAAGTTAACCACAAAGGTTATCTCATACCTTTCATTTTAATCCCAAATTATAATAACATGTAATTTCCTAAAACCCAATGATCATATAGAACCAAATGGTTATTTTTAACTATATCCATAAGAGAAAAGATAATTCTTCCTGAAATATCATTCTCACATGGAAAACTGCAGGGTTAGAAATAAAAGAAAAAATTATTCCAATGTAAACCCATCAACAAGGAGCACTAATACCTTTTAGACATTTCTCCAACCATTTATTTCTACATAACTTCTTCTTCGACAAAGAAAATATCCTATAGAATAGTGCATTCACTCAGGTAATGGCCAGGTCCCCTACATTTACAACAAATGACTGTTAATGGATTCTTGGGACCATTTTTATCTTCTTCCATAGTACTCTTCAATTTTCTTCAGTAATTCTTCACTTTATGTCCTTCCTTCCCGCACGTAAAGCATTTCTTTGTCCAATTGGGACACTTTCCAGGGTGTCTCCTTCCACATTTCCTACATGATGGAAATTGAGGATTCCATTCTCCATGGTCTCCACTGCTAGAGCTCTTATCATTCATCACCTTTCTCTTCTTTTTTGAGTGCATGGTTTGTTTAATATATATATTGTTGAATATAATTTTGGAAAATTGATTTTGCATGAAGATGATATCTTTTACGCCTATCAACATTCCATTTTGTTTCTCATTTCCACCACTGTTACCACCTTGTACATAATTCTCAAAGTCACTATGACTTCCTTGGAATCCATCCATTGACTAAAATCAGAAATCATTGTGTGAGTAACAGTAGTCATTAAATCATTTAAAGAATATCATGTCACCATATTCTCAATTTTAAACAAATTAGGATTAACCAAGGTCATTTACTCTCATCTTATATATAATTATTCAAATCGTTTTGTAAATAAAATGTAAATTATCCTAATCATGTCCCCTGGGAGTGTTGTAACCAAAAGTGCAGCAAGGCCCATTGTCGTGCAGCAGTTCCCGTTCGAGTCTAGCTCAAGCGGTGTTTTCGGGTTTTACTCCTAGGTAAATATGTTCCAGAGCTACCTCTACCTGCACGTATCCAGATAGGGACATATTGCTTGGAGAAATTACAAAGTCACTACAATACCAAAATTCTAATATGTTCTTCTCTACTAATCCTCAAAGTCTATCTTAGGGCTATGTTCACTAATCAGAGTTTATATAAATCTTTCTCCCAAGGTTTGTACTAATATTCCTCTGATACCAACTGCAACGCCCCGACCCCAGTTAACCAGAGTTGGTGCATTATTACATAACATTGGAATGATCACAAAGGATCAAGTCTTGAATGACTGATTAGTTTAGTAGTCTTGGAAACACTAGATATATTCATAAGTCCTACATTACATCATAAGGTAAAAAACTACAACAACATCTTGCCTTCATATCCCTTCATACTATCCCTATAGGTCATTCATAAACTACTTCTTCACATCCTGGGAAAATTAAAATATTGAAAGGGTTGAGCTCAGATGCTCAGTAAGGATAAAAATATAGCAGAAGCTTTCAAAGATAAGCATAAACACATAAGACAATTTATAACTAAAACAAAAGCCTTTTAAAGTTAAACTTCAGAATAATATAGAAAAGATAAAATTAAATAATTCCATTTACTTATTCAGATGGATATTCTACTAGTTTAATAGTCGCATGCAATATCAAACACCACATTCATAAAGATGGAATGCATAATGCCAGACTATCATAACCAAGTAGCCAAGGCCTCATGCCAAGACTACAAATAAGATTTTGTCAAGGCCTCGTGCCAAGACACTGGTTTGTGTCATGAGACCTACCGATGCATCGAGGAGCTATAGCGGGCTCCACCCATCACATACTATATCCAATGAATTTCTCATATAAATGTTTGAAATATAACATAAACATTCATATTAAAACTAGCATACGAAATGTCAATACTTGATCCAAAAACCATTAATGGTATAAAAATATCACATCCACTGTTAAACATAACTCATTTGATACAATATGGAAGATTGTATTGTATCAGATTAACCTCAATCAAGAATAATGAAGGATATTGACATATATTAAAATAATCCTCAGAACTATTAGAGAGAAATATCCCCCTTTTACATGAAATCATTTAAAAGTAACAATTTTTTTCAAGAATCCATTTAAAAATAGATTTTTGAATCAATGTTTCCCATACCACTTTCAAACTTTTGAAAGGTATTTTAATTTTAAAACTTTAATGTCCATATAAAAAAATTCTTAAAACCATTTTTAAAATATGGACATTAATGAAAATGCTTTAGAAGAATAGGTCTTTAAAACATTTAAAAATGGTATTTTAGTAAGAGTTTATAACCAAAAGAGAGACACTTGAATACAACTAATTGAGGTAATGAAAACTTTTTAATATCATGAGAATAATGGGATTCATGATATACTATGTCAAAGTATTTTATATACACCACATAAAAGTGATTTGGTGTATAAAAACAAAGTAGTCTCTATGGGTTGTAAATTGTGATTAAGTATCTTATAAAGACTGTATCATTAGGTTAAAGATAAATCAATGACATAATTATGTGTGAAAAAATATAAATACACTCAATATGATTGGATATTCAGTGTAAATCAATCAGAGGTCATTCACACATATTCTTGTAAAAACAACACCATTGAATTGGATGTTTAACTCAATAAATGGAGATTGAGTTAAAATTACTCTTATCAAGTTCATATCGACGACTTGAGAATTTATCAATGGAGTGATTATGTGTATCAAAATTATATCCACAGAATGGGGAGTGGAAATTATGACATAAGAAAAAGAATAGTGATTCCACACATAATCTTGGTGTAAAATAATCAATGAATTATGCCTAAAGTTGATTGAGTGGAAATTTAAATTTCAAATTCCCTTATCAATTTGGTAACTTACGAAACATACACCCGTGAAATAAGTATCATAAAATGATGATGTAAATATCCATAAATTAAATTATATTACACAATGAATACAATCATGGGCATTACACACAGCACGTGCAATAAATAAGTGGTGAACAATGGAAATCTCACGGAATTAAAAGTGAGATAAGAAACCCCCTACTTTCTACTTATTCCTTGGTCGATGGTAGGTTAACCTCAAGTATAATGGTGAAATAATTGTTATTGAATTATACATGAATCATTTACATTAATATGATATCATATATGATCTTTTAACATTGATTTGTTAATAATATCTTATTATTATCATTGTTTCAGGTGTTAACATATTCGTTTTCCTTTGTATTATTTGTTATGAGAGCCTTATTTTTTATGGATGGGATTTTTCTTATTCATATCCAGAATAATATCACGTATCTAAAAATTATTTTTATTTATCAAATGAAATTTAGTCTTGAATGGATCTGATGGGGAATGAATCTCATCGCATTTGTGGAGACGGTAATCTGTACGTACGCATGAGCGAAAATATCATTATTTTGATATTAAAATAATTTATAATTGTATGTAGTATCATATGTAAAGAATCATTATCATGTAATATTTATTATTTAAATTAATTAAACATCATTATTATACCCATCCATATAATAATATATTGAATAACAATTACACCACGACGTGGAGACAGTAGGACGTACGTACGCACATATGGTGAAATGTCATTCAATGGATGGATATAATTATGAATATGGTTGTACCATTTTTATAATAACATAAAATTATATAGAATATACTGGAGTTATTATTTTATAATGTAAATAATAAAGAAATAAGAAGTGGAATAAGAACGGAACTTGAAAGAGGGTGGTGATATCATTACCTCTTCTTCGGGTTCTTCCTTTTGATTTGATCAAAAGGGCTCCTTATGAAGGATTTATGATCAAAATAAGGCCTATAAGTTGAAGTGAGGGATGTTTTGAGGATATTTATGAAGTTTTTGTCCGATCCAAAGGGCTATGAAGGTGTGAATAATTTGTTAGAAGTGGTGTCCTTTTATAAGAGGGGGGAAGGGGCTCTTTAGGAAAAACTTCAATTATTATTTTATAATAAATTAATATTCAGTTTGTAATGGCTCAAAAGTGGATTATTAAAATTATAAGCTGGGTATGAGTCGAAATAATTTCAACCAATAGATTTTAGATAGGTTTGGGTCATTATATTAACCTTATCTTTTAGTTTTAACTCTTAGTTAATTAGTTTAACATTTACCATGTCACTTTATATTTTATATTATATAGTTAATAAACTTCCGATATACCTCCAAGAGACCCCCCAAGTGGTCCATTAATGATACAACTATCATGATAAAAGTCCATTTTCCTAACCTTATATTTTTAGAAATTTAATAACAATTAATAATATAATATTTGTTTGAAAAACTCTTTTATGTCAATTTTGATAGTATTTGGTATTTGATTTTTTTGAAAATCATAACAGCATTATTACTTCAAAAAAGATAATTAAATAAATTCTAACATGTAATATTAACCTATAATATTCTTGTAATTAATTAAAATTCTCAAATTATATTTATTTGGGTATTTATAATATCAATTATTTTAATATTTCATTAATAAGGTAATTACTGCATCATCATTGTGTCATAAATAAATTAAATTATTTAATGTCTAAAAATTTTAAATAAACTAAAATTATGTTGGAAATCTTATTATCTTTCTAATGAATATTTATAGTCTAAAATATAACATGCATAACCCATTGTAAAATTTTTTTTCTAAAATATATATTCTTATGTCATTTTTGTATTTACTTTAACTTAATTAATATAAAGTGTCATTATCACCTACAAGTGGATCCATGTGGTCCCAAAATCGACCCAAAGAAGCCCATGGTCGGCCATGTATCAAACAATTAGGTTAGGACACGTTTTAGTGTAAATTAATATTATTATAATATTATTTGTTACCCTTTTTTACCGGATTTACACTTTAACCATAGTAAATAAAATATTTTCCGAAGTAATTATTCAAAATGCCTCAAAATAAGAGTTACCTATTTACATAATTTGGAAATCCTGATTCCAAATATGGAATCCATTTTTCCAAATTCAAATCATAGAAGTGGCATAAATAAATTTAATATTAATTCCCTCTGTCAAAACATAAAGCGTGTTTTTAAGAAATAATAACTATCGAAAGATTGACACTTGTATTTGTTTAGTTTAAATATGAAATTATGTACAATGACTAAAATTGTATAAAATGGTAAAAATATATTCTAAATATACTTTAAAACCACTAAAATTTATAATTTATCACTATTAATTATTTCGATTAGAAAAGATGTTTTTAATTAAAATTTAGTAATTTTCACTATTAATCAAAATATGAAAGTTATCTGAAAAGTACCAAAATTTCACCATAGGATAATTTTGATATTCCGAATCAAAAAGTGAAGTCCTTTTTGAAAGATAAAATGTATAAAATTTCAAGAATTGGGTATTACTATTCATATAAGCTAGTTTAATTAGTTGTAGTGTGTGTTAGAACTTGAAGTTGTGTACAACACACACTACTGGGTTACTCAGTGAGAAGCGTACTGTGGAAGATTGAGGTGTTACACCCTTGACTAATGTAATTCATTAATAATAATATTACATGAGTCCCCTATTATACACTAGCCTTTGGATAGATTTCATATACCTTTTTATGGATATTGGAGCCTTCAAAAAATTCTACAAAATGAAAATGTTGAACAATGAATATATTATTGTGCAAAACCATTTAAACCCCCAAAATCTCCTTATAAAAAATAAGAAAAAATGGTAAATGAATTGTGAATGAATTCAATTATATAATAAAAAAATTATTATTTGGTCCCAATGACTTCTCTCCACAACCCAGGGAACCACACATTATCTATGTGAAACAAAAGTGGTGAACCTGACATGAATCAATCTAATGAAAAATTGTTCTGTTTACTATGTTTTAGAAATTATCGGTATTCCTGACATAAAATCCAACATAACCAGGGTTCTTATGAAATATGACATTCTCTCCATGAAAATACCATGTGTCCAAAATGGATGAACTGATAATGAGAAATGAAAATTATGGTATCTATGAAAAGTTGATAAAGCATGTTTCATACTAGTTATAGTGAACTTATTGGTGACCAATATCCATATTGTATTCGTGACTGCTGATACTTATATCTCAGACAACACGTTGACCAGAGATCATTCTTCACCAGATGAATGTTTTGGAACTTCGGCTATGATTGTACCCTCTATTGGTCGCAAAAAAACCTCTCCTACCCAACAAAGTTAGATTCAGGTGGAAAACTCAATGGTTTTGGAATACCAAATTCTTTGTGCAATCAAAATCCTTGATGCTATGGATAAAGGTCTCGAGGAACTGATCATGATGGGCCCTTCATATCAAGGAAAAGACGTAGTGAATCCAATGACAATTTTTGACACCACCAATTACTTCAGAATATTATCCTCAGAGTGTTAAAATCAACTCCATCCATATCCAATGAAGAGGGATCATGGAGAAAACTATTGATCCACATCAATTCATAGAACACTAAGGAAGAATCCTATCAACAGTCGTTACCATAAAAAACAAATTGGTACCCCATAGTCTCATACTAAGGGTACCAGCCTCCACGTCACCCCCTTAGTCACTCAAGCATGTGTACCATGGAAGTATCACTAGTCATATAAATATATCAATAAGTAGTACTAGTATCATATCCCCACTTTTAGTAATGAATCCATCTGATATATTTCAATGGAAGCTAGTGGGAAGTCTTATTTCCATACCCACTCAGATCATGTTTGTACACATATTTCTAAAAAATGATTGGTGGAGGCCAATATCGCCACCCCCATGCATGAATCCCATTAACATATTCTGATGGAACAAGTAGGAAATGAGTGGGATTATATACATTATTTATCCAAATATATCTACCAGTAAATTTTAGACATTTAAAATGTGTAGTCCTACATATATGCACACACATTTCTAAAGTGTCACTCCATTCTAACTATGTATAAAGAATATCATATGCATATTCTTTCATTTGTACAAATCCAAGAATATTCACATATTCGTATCCTAGAATCAAGAACAGAACATCAACATGATTAGTACAAATAAGTGGATACTCCATGGAAATAACACATTATTTCTCTAATATAGGAGGATTTTCATCATATTCGGGTAAAGGAAGAGGCATACTATTGGGATCATATCATTGTTCTAATAGGGTCTCACCAAGTGAGAGATGCACATTCCTTAGGATAGGAACACATTCATGTAAAAATATTTTAGCAACATATCCTGGTTCCAAAGGGGGATTGCCACGTGAGCGCATCTGATGCCTTGGTATAGGCTCATATTTCTTTTTACAATGACTAATAACATATTTCAAAGGAAAAGGGCTAGGATCATATCCCCATTTCAACCAAGGCTCACTTAGATAGAGTGGAACATGCCTTGGGAAAATTTCATATTCCAATCAAAAAAGATCCAGAACAAAATCTAAAGGAATATGATTGGGAACATATCCCTATTCTAACTGGGGCTCACCATGTGATAGCAACATGTGACTGGGGATATGATCATATTACATTTACTGAATCTACTAGACATATCCTAGTAGTTCATGAAATCTAGGCTTTTATCCCAACAAACACTAATGAACAACTGAACCAGCATTCTTCATAGGATATACAAGATATGGCTCATGTCTCTTCTCTCATTATGGAGTACTATAATTATATTCCTAATAGGGAGTCATATTTGAACTAGATCATATGCCCATTTCTTCCAATTTTGATCAATATATTCTAGCAGATACCCATAGGCAGACTCATATTCATACTGATAATACCGAATATCACTATATTACACAATTATATTCTCATCAATGGGATCATATTTTCAAAAATCTTGAAATTTATCAACCTATTCTAGATGCCATCATGGATCATTCTCATATCCCCTCTCAACCCCAAGGTTTTTAATAGATAATTCTATACACAATGTTGAATGATGCCTATATCCCTAGTATGCTCAATGATATCACCATTAACATTGTTTGATGCATATCGTCCTAAACCTAATGGGTCCATCAACTATGAAACCAAGGTATAATACATCCATAGTCCTCTTATCGGTAATGTGGTAATGAATCAAAGGGGATCTACTCATAACTTTTTCCATGGTAAACCTTCTAATGGTGATCTCTCCCTTGGATAAGTAAATCCTCTCCATTCCTTGAAATCTCCATATAATGTGGTGTTTAAGAAATAGACACCATCATATAGATTTTTTTATCAAAATTCCAAGGTCAAACATATATAATTCCCTACAAAATGTCAACAGTACATACCCATGGTCAGTAGGTGACCTAGTAAACCAACATATGTGGTATGATATGGTAGAGGGATATAAATATGATGATCGAGAGTCTGATAAGTATATTTGGTGAGATTTTTCTAGAAACAATGTCCCAACCATCTTATAGCCCATCACAACATCTGGCTATGAGATCCTAGATGATCTAGAGAAGGAGTGTATACCTCACATGTGCCAAAAATATAGGGAAAAGTTTTACACAGCTAACAGCTAGACATATCACCTTTTCTGAATATGAGGTTCTCCTTTAAACCGTACACATACACAATCTTCATGTAGACCTAGATAATATATTCATTTCCCTAGATATGAAATAGGAATGTCATTGGAAAAGTCTATAATACACATTCCAACAAATGAACCCTAAGCCTTCAACAATTGACCCCTTAAGCCTTTTTGATTATCTGTATCTGAGGATGGAATATGTATGGAATGTTTTAGTTCACTACACACTAAAATTAGTATAAAACCCAAAATATGGTATCTCATAATGTCATAGACTTTGGTGATTCTTTAGGACTAGACAATGCACGTGCTAGTTCGTAAATATAGAAAAATAACCCCACTTTAAAGATTTTAACAAGTTTTGAATGGGGGTATATGACTCCTAATAAATTCAAAATCTAGACCCTAAAATAAATGGGATCACATTTCTGACATGGAATCTATTTTTCTGTCCAACTAGATAACCTCACAAAGAAAACGACTCCCATCAAGGGAAGCCACTACACCCAACTCACACATGATCACAATTTTTTAAAATAATAATATTATCTACCATAGTATCCATCTATGAGATAGCCCAATCCATAGAGATGGGTAAGTATTTTCCACCACTTACACCCATAAGGTCATTAAACCTTGTGTAGAACCATGACATATTGGTAGCTACTACAAAAAAACACTGGCACACAAGGGTTGGGGGTGTATTTTTTTCTCATTTTCCATCACCACATTCATAAAAACCACAGATGGTATTGGATAAATCAATGGATATTCCAGATCAACCAGTGATGTTGTTATTTATATCAAAATTATTATCCAAGGATTCATCAAAAACTCAATCAGAATCATCAAGTACTCAACAACAGGATGAAAAGGTGCCGATGGAGTCCGATTAAAGTCTCCATCCAAGAGGGTTGGGGGTATTTTCATCATTATTAACACCCCATAAAAAATTATTCTTCTCTAACATGGGAGGTAAATATCAAAAATTGGAACCCCATATGATCCTCTCGCTTTAAGAAAAGCCTTTTCTATTTGAGGACTATTTGGAAAACATGACTAGAATCTCCCTAAGATTATATTATCTTTGGTCGATATATGAATATTGTATAGAAAAAGGAACTCATACCATATAAATATCAAAACACAAATAGGTCCAATATGGATAAGGGTCAATGAAATTATCTTGATGAAAGTAGTGTAGAATCATCATGTTTCATTGAGAGTAATGGTATAACAACAATTTCTTGAAACACCTTTGTGAATGCCATCACGATAAACATAACCAATGATGTGAATCGGGTTGAAAACATTGATGGATACAATACAAAAAAACATACCTCCAGATGAGCGTGCATTGGAAGGACTAATTGGGGATTCACTAATGCATAATTAGCAGTGGAACATGAATTTCGTGCACTCGAATAATGAGTTTCTACATATACAATGGGACAACAAAAAGGATAAAGTGGAAGGTGTGGTTAAATTCTACTCACCACCCATAAGAGTAAAAATTCATTCAACAAAGGAATATGTGGCATAAAATAAGTATGAGATTCAAAATCTTAGACAACTCAACAGGGAAAAACTCTAAGGAAACATTCCCACTGGGCATTGTATTCAGAAAGAAATGAATATCCTTCATCCCATAAATCATGAAAGACATGATCCATCTAAAAGATATGAATTTATAATCAAGTAGTATATGTATATAGGTTTCTTGTATTTATAAATGAAGTTTTTGAAGATGATCATGACTTCCCTCTATTATGGTGGCATCCTTTCCCCCACTAGGGATATCATTCTGTCTTAAAATAAACAGATAACAAACATGATATGAAAATGGGGTGACATCATCAATCATTTACCACTTCATATAGATGGTTTGTGGTCCATAATGTAATACCTCAGGAACTACTCAATTTCATTGAATCCCTGGATGGTCTAATGGAAGCCATGGAAGAATGGTCCACACCCATGAAGCTCATGAAGAACCCGTATCCTGAATCGGTAGATGAAACTTTAACCCTAACAAATAACGACAATAAAAACTTCTCAGCCATTGATAGTTCATGATATCTATATTTATATGTGATGCACATCATGTCATGATGCATCCTGATGATGGTCCCTCGAGATTAGAAAGAGGTGACCATGTTGTGATGCTTTATATGGACATTAATAGGTCCATCCATTGTCAGGTAAAAATGTATTTCAATAAAATCCTTGTAAGATAGGAATAATTTTTTCTTAAACTAATATATTACATCATCTCTACACTAATTCAAATGAAAATCAATGATGTCATAAACAACAAAAATTTAAAAAATGATAGGGTTTAGGACATCATATATAGATAAAAAGGGATATCCTATTTACTCACCATATTTCTATTACAATAAAAAATTTCTATAACACTATGATGAAAATATTAGGGATGATCTATAGGAACATTTGATCCCAATGAAGTATCCTTATAGGTTATGTGTGTTTATAGAAATATAAAAAAACCAAGAAGATTCCATTTAGTAGACCTGGTCTATGTCTGGACTAATTCCCTCATGACAGGGGAAAATTATTGGGAAGTAAGAGAACAAAAATATTTCACTACACACACTATAAATTCCCATTCAAGCACCTAGGAAGTAATCAAATCATTTGGAACCTCCCATTAAGTGGCAGTAGCAGAAAAATCTTTTTTGCCCAGAATCAAACATAGATTAGGGTCCCCTGCAATTTGAGGAATAGATGAATAAAGTGTACTGCATTCAAAATTAATAGGTCCCTAATTATTTCCAAGAATCCATGGAAAATAACATAATCATGATAATACATCCTAGGAATCCAAATAAGTCCAGCCTCATCGATCATCCTAAATACATCCCTTACTATTAGATGGTGGGTCACACTATCCATGATTTTTTATTATTCAAATACAACCTCCAAATAATGGTTTATTCTAGAAAATTGGTGTTGGAATATTCATTTGTATTGTTTAATTGTGTATTAGTAACCCAAATAGAAGGTGAAGGTGATTGGAAAGATTTTCCCACTAGGCATGGGCATAATTATGAAAACTATTTGACAAGAATGACAGTCGAACAAGATCATTCCACATTGAGAGGATATCTTGGAAAACCCATATTTATCACATCACCTAGAGAGGGGACATAAAATATACATTCTCTTAGTGGATTAAATATTTAGTCACAAGAAATGGTTGAGTATTAAGAGTTATATTCAGCTTCCACAAATACTTTGATTATTGTATATTTCTTTTCGTCAATTTCCAAAGAATTGGACTCAATCCACCAAATAGAATCCACATTAGATAAAGAGATCATCATTGGTTATATTAATGTATTTCACATAATAGAGCACATGTTTAAGGGTGCATTAATCTCCAATTATGAGTCCCTCATATTTTATAGGGGTATTGGAGGTCGATGGCATAGGATGCAGGGATACGAGGGATATCACGGGTATAGTCAAACACAATATTTTAATAAATTCTCCTAAAAGGACATATATACAGCAGAGGATCGTTGGAGATCACTCTAGAAAGCCTAATAAGAATACATAAGAATCCTAAATCACTAAAATAGTAATCCATTCCTAGTAATCTTACATTAATTCATGGTGTATGTGTCATTATTTGAACATCTCAAACATATGGGATGGTTAGAGCGACCCAAACCACTAGAAGCTAATGCTCCCTTGACCTATACCCAAGCACCAGGCATGTGATTCCCAAAAACCTCATCTTCTAAACCAAATAATGAATAGTAAACCCGCCATAGAAAATGTAGACCATTGGAACAAAAGTATGATATTCTAAAATAGTTTGTAGCTATTTTAGCCAAACTCTCTATCCTGGATTCTCTCCATATTTCAAAAGAACATAAATTGGTACTAATTTTGGCCCTCTAGAACCCATAAATCATTGAGACAGAAGTCATTGAATCTAGATTTAATGGAGTGGATACTATGAAATCATAACGATGTATTATCATCTCCTTCATAGAGTAAGATTAGGAAGCAATTATCCAGGGAACTTTCATAAACCTATATATTTTAGGTAAATAAATAATGTCAACATCTGAATGGATATGATTGAAAATGATATTGAGATTAAACTCACCTATATTTGGACCCTTTTATATTTGGGATTTATAAAAGGGGACTTATCTATGAAAAATATTACCATTCTAGGGTATGATAAGAGTGAGGAAAGACCTCTCACGAAGATATATCTCAATGTTCAATTGGGGAATCTCAAATATATTTCTATGATCATGGTAATCTTATAATACACTGCATAAAATTCCCCTCTTGGAAGACCTTGATTTCATATCCACATGGTGGTACCTTCAAATTTTAATCAGTTTTTTAAATACCCATTCTATTATAATCTCAGAATACGACAAAGTGAAAACACCCTTTGGAGTCTTGTGAAGGTATATATGCTAAATAATGTTTCTACAAATTGGAGGGAAAATGTCCAACGATGGATGATGATATGCATGTTACATCCCCGAATGTATTGGGGATCTCCTCTATGAATCCATATAGTATGATTACAATGGATTAGGTGGTTCCCATAAACCTAGTTGATGTTTAATACATAATCCTATATGTCCAATTTATTCTTATCCCCAAAGAAAGTATAATAGAAAACAAGTAACTCCAGAGCCTATACACAAAGAAACTGGATGTTCAGGATGAATATTTTCCTTCTTATAGACTCTCTTACCTCAACAATGATAGATATGCACCTAGATTAGTCAAAATGTTTGAAAATTCCTCCACTGACTCAGAGGTGGAAGAATAAGTGGATGACCTCACAAATTCTCCTTCCACATTTGAGGAGGGAATCCCCACCCCCATCGATGATCTCTTGTATGTAAATATTTGAACATAATAAGAACCCATAACGACGATGATTATTATCGCCTTGTATATTCAGAAGAAGAATATGTATGTTTCATTCCAAAAGAAGTGTTTATAAGTGTTAATTTGGAATTATACCTAAATTTTAGGGTTGTGCTCCGATGTAGTGACATAGCACATAGGCTTAATGAATGACCATCGAGATTTCATGTAGGAAAACAAAAGAATGAATCTCTCTCATGCGTGAAATGTTGAGTTAGAAGTCCATCAATTTAATAAAGAGATTTTTTTTATGAATTGTATTACCCAAAATGGCTTTCCAATGTCTTCCATGTTACAAAAAACAACGATCAGATTATGGTCTATATCGATTTAAGACACCATAATCAATACTTCATGAAAGATGATTTCCCATTGATAATCACATTAATAATGATAAACTCAATTAATATCTTCCAAGGCATTTTGATTAATTATTGGTATTTAAGATAAAATAAATGAACAATGGCCCCGAGGATGAACAAGTATCCTCTTTAGATCACCCTGATGGGTTCTTTTCGGTCGAGTTATTTCTTTTGTATTAAATAACAATGTCACTAATTATAAAGTTCCATGATTCATTTATTTAAGACCTTCTTTATATTAATATTATAATGTACCATCGATGACCTGTTTTTAAAATCTCGATTGTGATGTGATCACTTTATGGATCTTCAATCAATATTCCACATGTTTCAATTACTTGGTTTGAGGATGATTCCACTACAGATCACCATTGGGGTAATGTTTGGGGAATTCCATGGATGTGTGGAATGCCACTACGGCATCATCATCAACATTTTAATGACTAGTTAAATGTACTAAATTTCACACCCTTGGAATCTAAATGAATGTGGGGGGCTATAAGGGTACCCCACTTATATTCCCCATTTTATACCAAACCTATACATCCAATCCCTTAGATTCAACAACTTAATGAAGAAGTGAGTCATCTAACAGTGCAATGAGAACTGTTATAAAGCCTCTGAAGATATATATTATTAAATTCTGTTCTCACTGGTCTTCATTCCATCAGTGGAAGTAAAAAAAGAACATCTTATATGTGGCCACCATGGATTTATATCTCGGTGTTGTCTTCACGTAGAAAGTTGATACTGGGATTTAATAAATTATATATTACCTTAGTTCATTGATCCTAGGTAAATAGATATAGTAATATAAGGTTGATAAGAACTACCTCATGCACAAATTTTTAGTAAAAATGTTATTTCGTTACCTAAACCACCACATAGATCACATGGTCTCTCTTATAGACCCACTAAAGTACCATTTTGGCCATCTTATGCATATAGGAAATTTGACCTGATGGGTTTTTATTCTACAACAATTGATCATCGAATTCATTTCAGAAAGGAAATTTAAATGGACATCCATATATGATTTCTATATGACCCATCCCACCCAATAAAGTACATTAGTTGACTCAAAAATTCTTGACCAAGAGGTTTTCTATACCCATGAAACTCCCTGAATGTGGGAGATATATTTTGATGGTTCCTCATACATTCCTATTAGAATTACACTAGAAAACCAAATTCTCAACTGGGTTGGTCTAGGGATTATATTTTTTTCTATGGAAAAATAAATCTTTCATACTATTTCTCACTATCCAAAGGATGTACAAATAATGAGGCAGAATACCGGACCCTCATTATTGTTTCAGAAGTATCCCTATAAAGAATGATAGCCAACCAAAAAATTAAAGGTAATTCAAATATAGAGATATAATAGATTAGTAATGGATAAGAAATCTGTAAGGAAGAATTTTCCCCTCTCAGTATCTATGTCATACGACTAAGGATATTTTTACCCTTTGAACCTCTGTTGTATAATGTACATCAATCCAAAAATGTTTGTTCTGACACACTAGATATGGAATCCACAATAATAAAAAACCATAATTAGGAAAAGGATGGATTCCTCATTACATAACAAAGGATGTCATCATTAATATTCATCTATGAAACTGATGAAATAAACCATTTCAAAAAATATGAGAGCGTGATGAACTGATATCCACCCCTGCATGAATGTAGCCCATTTTTTATTATCTATAAAATAGGACTCTCCTGATAGAACAACCATAAGGGAACATCTTCATTTCCATGTAGTGAACAATTTTTATCATGATGTTCCAAAAGAGAAAAAAACCCTATCTAAAAAAGGATTAAATAAAATCATCCTTAAATTAATAGTTTAAAGAGATGTTATCACCATCATGGAAGAAGTAAATGGAGGCTCTAGTAGTGTTCATCTATCCCAGACCAGGGTCTCCCATCAAGTTATGGTTAATAGTGAATGTAATAAGGAAATGATATTGTACATTGTTGAATTCAATAGGGAATTTCATGAATTCAAAATTCTTGTAAAATTATTCTATCAATTCCTAAAATTTCTACATACAAATAAATATTTTCAGCCATTTTTGGTATATGGTATGGATGTTGTGGGGAAATATTCCCCATCCAAAAATAATAATTTTAAGTACATCCTTAATACTATTGGATTTTTTTCAAATGGTTTAATGAATTTCTCCTCATGTAATTTGTGGCCAGTAATATCATTAATATTTTATATTCCAATATCATCACTATAGGCAGAGTCCCTCCCTAGATATTCATAGACAACAGTGTCGACTTCTGTTCTACAGAGTTGAATAAATTTTACCAAGAGTACATCATTGTGTATGACCATTCATCCTATTACCATGTAGTGGAAAATGGAAAAATAGATGACTTTCTCAAGATTCTATAAAATATATTCAATAAGATTGTAGACATATATAATAAGGCAGAGCTTGAAAATATCTTTCATACTTTATAGGCCGACGACACCACCACCCATATTTATACACAAGAGAATATTTATTCATTGATGTAGAGAACTAAGAAAATGATTCTCATAGAATTATAGTTTCCCTTTCACAATGAATATATCTATTAAAAAATCTCATATGTTAAGAAATCATAAAATATGCTAGATGAGTTGGAACAACTCGATGAAATAAAGTTGCATACACTATACAACCATGATTTCCATCAGAATCAGATCACATGATCCTTCAATATAAATATTCACCTCTATTAACTCCTTCATGGAGAATTGATATTGGCTTTTATAACCCTTGTGATACTAGGAAAAAACCTCCAATGCTAGATCCCCAGTTGGAAGGGCCTTACATCATATATAATTTCTATTCTAATAAAGCTTACTCAATGGACACAATGGATGGGGAACACATCACGCTCCCCATTAATATAGTATTTATTAAGAAATACATGAATAAATCATGTCATGAATCCATCATCATAGTTAAATAAAATTAAACTGGAATATTTTTCTTGTTGTAATGATGTTAAACGGCACAATATTTCCTTAGTGTATGATGTTAAAACAACCTTAAAGGAGTTCAACCAGTATGATGTTAAATTTCACAACATATTATTTCCTTGCATTATGACACTAACCTATATGAATAATTTAACATAATGGATGATTCACTACACATGAGATATGTCTATGTGAAATAAAAATTATGTACCTTGACCAATTGTATGAGTCTGATCCACATTGGAAATCTCCCTATTCATGAACTACATGTGGATTGATTCTCACCATCATAGGTTACATAGTGCTAACCAAATCACAAATCATTAGTTAACCACAATATATTCATCCCAGTCAGATGAAATCAAACCATGTAACAATGCCTTCAGTATATGTTTTTTAAATTTTGTATCCCCCTATGTATGAATCATGTGATGCCTTGGGAAACTTCTCTAGAATAATCATATCACAAACACTATATTCCTCCCATGATATGATTTTTTTAATTCCTAGATAGTGTATATAGAGTAGAATTCCTTTTTTTCACATCAGGGAACTTTCATCCTTACCGCATGATGAAAAATTGAATGGCTTTTTATGAACTATGTGTAACATGATTCCTATCATTACAGGATACTTAGTGACACCATGATCACCCATATTGGGTCCATCTGAAATAATCAATAATCAAAACACCCCCTCTATGTATGGGTCATCCATTCACAGAGAGTTTACTATTAATGAACTAAATTTGGCTTGATTTCTATCATCACATGATATATAGATACACCCAAATATCTAACCATGGGTTCATAAATAACAATAAATGATAATAATAACCATATCTATGTTTAGGATAGAAATGTGATGAGAGTTTCCTATTAAATAACTTTGTTTTAGTTGATTCTTATTATCATATGAGATTATGTGGTACCTGTATCTCCAATCTGTTGACCAGTCATAACATGAAACGAGAAAAATTCCCCCCCATAAATATGTGTCATTTCTATATTGAGAGTTTCCCATTCATGAACAACATAGGTCTTGATTCCAATCATCGTAGGATATGTAATAATTCTTAGAAATCAAGTCTCGAGTCCAATTGAATTATTAATTGGGAACAATGATCCCCTTTATATGTGGGTCATACGAACATGGAGTATTTTGCATTTATGAACAACACATTGCTGGATTCCTACAATCACAGGATACGAATGATATCAAGATCTCTAATCCTCATACCAATCATAATACCAATGAAAAAATCAACTTCTTCTTATAGGATGGACCTATTAAACAGTAAATCTATAAAACAATCCCAAAATTCATAATGGATTTGATAGTTTTCCCTTGTTTCTCATTCCTAGACTAGATCATGTGAGATTAAGGATGCTAAAAGTACATTATGGATGATGTGACCAAGATATATCTTATATTGATAATCATCTCATAGTCACATGATGTCAAACTGAATGACCATGCAATAATATGATGATGTTAAATTGCAATGTAACTTGTATTAACTATGCATAGAACATCCCCTCTGATGGTTGTGTTCTCAATAATCACATGTTTTGTTACTTAGCCTCAAAATGAGTACAATATATATGGTCATGGACTTTATGGTGCTCAAAACCTTCTAGAATCATACATTCTCCCTGAACTAACTACATATCATTGATATGTGAGTCTAAACCACCATTTCATAGATTTTATATTCTTCTCATGGAACATCATATACCTTGGGATTCCATAACTATGGATATTCCATGTAAAAAATTGTTAACAGGGAGTGGTTCATCCAAATGAACCCTTTTGTCCAATGATTAACACCTTAAATCAAGCAGTTATTTTCCTAACACTTTGGACCTTTATCAGCTTCTGTCGTTATCCATGCTTGACCTTTACCCATTACTTACTACTTCTAGTTAAATCAAGTATTCTATTCCTATGTTATACACCTTATGTATCCTAGCTATTAAATATGATTTAGATAATATTGATGTTACAAATATGTGAATAATAACCATTTTAAAATCATGATTATGACACAAAATCGTTGTACCCATCCATTTTAGGGTATTCTTCTTCTTGGAAGATGTAATCACTCTAAGACAATCACTTCTATACCCTGCATATAAATCAGATCAACATAGGAGAATCACTTTAAAGGAGTAAATTATGAAATGATTCATACCATTATGATATTAAAAAAGAAACCAATGTAATATCAGTCATATAAATATCATATACCTATTTTTAAAGAGGTCAAGGTCTTACTATCTCATTCAACCTACAGACAAGTCATATCTACATATCGTAATCTTGAACACAAAATAAATCTTCACAAGAAGGTATATGACATATGGATACCCACCAATAATCATGTTCATTGATAAAATGTGTTTCAAACACATAGATTCCCCTGAGCCGTGATAATTTAACTTTAGGATATCTTCACAATCTAACGTCATCTACAATTTTCTTTCTACATGATGTTAAACTGAATTGAAAATTTCCTTACCGATTGAAATCAAACTATATGGAAAACAACCTCGTCACATGAAATTAAAATGTACATTAGATACATACCCATTTCATGATGTTAAAATACGTAATACATCACAAGTCATTATAATATATCAAATGACCACTAGAACCTAACAATAGTTAACATTTAAACAAGATTATCTAGTCATCATTTAATTCCCTTAAACCATAAATCAACCTTCATGTCTCAACCACCTCAGGTTTCTAAAAAACTCACATGGACATTGGAATGTAAAATTGGTCTCTTTGTTTGGACAATGCATAAGGGATCTGACCTACTAACCAAATAAATCTTATCCCCTGCAAAAAGGGATTTCTCATCCTTGTGATGCAGATGTCACTATAGAATAACTCATCAATATATGGGGTTTTGGGTCACTTTTGGTATGATTTCCCAATATCATTACTCATGATATGATAAACTTGATCCATGATTTACAACATTTTCAACTCATGCTCAAAAGGATGGTGGATTACTCATACCCTTGGATATTATAAATAAGTTTTTTTGCAAAATTCCCCTCATACTAGGTATATGTGTGTCGTGACCATAAATTTCATGCATTTTAAAAAATTTTATATGAACATAAACATTAGACATTATGGTAAAAATAGTAACAGCGGAAAATTTATAGTTAAAGAGATATAAAACATTTCATGTTGGAAACTTGAAATGAGTGGCATAATAAATAGTTAAGTCTTCACTCAGTAATGCCTCCATATCAATTTCTAGGTAAAATTTATATTGTAAATGAACAATGAATGAATCTTATAAGGCCCAAATTTTGTCCCTAGTAAAATATTATCGATGATCATTATACCCCTTATTTATTAAAATGAGAGAGTAATGATTTTTCACATATCCTCACCATGATAATGTGTTCACTTGATGAAAAATACAATATTTAGGGTGATTGAGCCCTTCTTGTGTATCCACATTTCTGTAAACCACCTTCATGAATTTCAAATATTAGCCCAAACAATCATTTTTTCAAGATTATACACTTATCATCGAACCCCATAGGCCTTGGGATTCCTATATCTTGGATCCTCTCTATAAAAAACTCATAGCATGGGATTAATCATCCAAATAGATCCTTCTTCCACTAGAATGTCCCCATTAAATCCAATATATATTGACCATAACTTATGAAACATTATAAGTTCCCACCATTAACAATGGGGAACTTGTACCCATTCATTCCCAACCATAGTCAACTCAAATATTCATAGAATATGATTTGAAATATCCATGACTAGACTATTCATGTGGATCTGACATTCTTGATGCTACACCAATTTTTATTGTGCCCTTTCTCAAAGAATGAATACAACACTCTATTCCTAATACAATTTATGGAACACACTATGTGACATGACACCACATGGTGTATGACCCAACCCTCCAAACAAAAATATAAACATCCCAATAGTTCTAGAACCCTTCTTGGATAGTTCTCTTCTCCATTCCCCATTTCTCAGAAAAAAATTTTGAGTCTTCACAAATCCTTTCTGGCCCTTGGAAAAGTGTGGGGATCCACATTATGTGGCAATGCATGTAATCTGTAAGGGCTCATGAGTATGGTATTCTAACCTACAAAGTAGATGAATACTCTACTTGTATATATGGAACTCTTATCTTCATGAGCCTCGATGACACTAGGGAAGAACCTGTCACCATATAATTTTATGGTTCATCTCCGATATGTTTTCCCCATTCTATATACCCCAACTCAAAATCCTAGAAATATTTTTTACACAACACACATTTCAGAAATCCAAATGGAGTCAACATCCCTAATTTTATTTCATCCTCAAATATAGTCTTTAAAAATCATTCATGGCCCTTATAAAGGAGTGGGGAAACATTCACTTGACCATGCTTGTAATCTTTATGGGCTCATGCATAAGGGCCTCTCACCTATTAACTTGACATATATCCTCCTTGTAGGAATGAAAATATAATCCTCATGATCCCTATAAACAACGTGGTGGAAATAAACACCATCAAGAGTTTTTGGCTACCAACAATGTATTTTCCCTTCATGAGTCATGTCTCAGAAGAATGAATTTAAACAGTATATAATTTATATCCTTACCTCATGGATGTAAACTACATGGAAGATTTCCTTACTACATTATATTAAATTTCCAGGAGAATGTTACCCTGTAATAATTTTATTACCACTAGTAGAAGGTATGATCTAGAATACATTAAAATCAAACAATATAATGTATTATATAGAAGATTATAATTTATAAAAAACAATGGCCTAGTTTTCAAGACCATATAACAAAAAAACTATAAGAGATATAATGCAAACCATTTTAAATACATTACAAGGTAATCCATGAAAAAATTGAGTCCCTTCCTCATTGGACATGAATTTTATATGATCTTGGAAACCTTAAACAATTATAAAATGGGAGTGGTATAAAACTCGTCAGGTCAGAACCCCATAATAAGGTATCTTGAAAAAAATACAGGTCTCTGATTGCAAATAGTTCCCTTAAATAATGATAAAGAAAAATGTAGGGAAATATGAGGACAAATATTCAAAGCATGCATGGGGTCATATTTTCACAATAAAGAATAAATCTAAGCTTTCTAAGTCCATCATCTTTTGAAAATATTAGAGCATTCTTCATCAATGACATATGCATTAATCAAATTATCCTTTTAAATCAGATGATTCAGATAAACATGTAGAGGTACAACAATTAATAATCTTATGTTTATGGGAATTCATGATAATTTATCCAAAAAACATTGTTGTGAATTCATCATTCATGTACTAGAATTTCAGTTTACATGGTATCATATAAAGGATTGGAATCATTGATGATTCTTGTGAAATAATGGGAGTGAAATTTTATTCAAATCATGAATATTAGAATGTTAGTCAGTGATATGTTATTATTAGATGGTTTATTCATTAATTAAGGGAATAAAAAAGAGGGATATCCATATTCTAGAGACTCTATAAGGATTTAGTGAAAGAAAAAATTTAATCAGACTACAATAATATTTGATCAATGGAATTTTACAAATTACGTAGATCCTAGAGAGAGAATTCAATAGAATGATGAAGTTCCATATACTCCGCTTCTTTTATTTTCAAACAAGGTTGATGTTTTTTAATAAAATATGAAAACTCCTCTACTTCATTCTGAGTAGTAACTAATAAGGATGATGACACCATAGTATCAAATTTTGAGAGAGCGGTATTTTCTTCTTCCTTTTCTACCTAAAAGGTTTTTTAAACCATCATGTAATGTATCTAAGATATTATCTGATGTCTTTATTCCTACACACAAAAAAATTCCATTATTAATTTGAACATGGGAGTCCCATCATCAAAACTACACAAGTCCCCCTTACCACTGGTCAATTATTGTTATGTTAAGATAGTATATTTCATGATATCATAACTCAATTTTCATTCAAAACCACAAACTACAATATCATGAAAACTATGTGGTAGACATTAATCATGGCCATGAAACGCATCTAAGAGAGTCTCTATTATCAGTGCATGTATTTTCTGAAAAATTTCCCTTCATGATACTTGGTTCTCTGTAACCACTTGTTCGGGTGCATCAAAAGGAGGTGTAGTTGGTTGAGGTGATGTTGTTGTAAGAGAATAAATTTATGCATCGTACATTATTGATATTGAATTTCCATCTTCCTTATAAAATTCTATCCCACTAATATTATTTTTTTTTACTATAATGATAGAACAACCATAGAAGCTTTACCAAGTCCTGAATCAACTCCATTACTATTATAGATAATTGGAATGCGTAAACACATATTCTTTCACCTAAAAGACCAATATATTCCATAAAATTATTGGGTAGGCTTCCAGTAAAGCCTAAGAATAGTAATTGGTGAGGAAGATAGGGGAACTAATTGGTGGATGAATTATCCTGCAATTTGTCTGTTCGCATGCCAATATAATACCAAATTTGATGATATGTCTGATATGTTGTTATACTCACACATTAGTAGAATGATGAGTTGAAACCATTTTATTACATCCAAATTATGGAACGAACTGATAGGGAAAATATGGATTAAGATTAATAAAATTATTTATACAGGCCATAATAACACCATCATTGAAAGAGACTTTATATGACCTCACATCAAGATGGCCACAACCATTATCAACGATTATCCTGGTAAGTTCAGGATATAGAATAATGTTGAAAGTATAAGACCATATCAACATGTCAATAAACTCATCAGGACCTAGAAGAAATGCCCCACCCCTAGAATTTGTGTGTTCACAAGCCAGTAGTGTTATGATATTTTTAACAGTGTAAATGCTCTCTTTTCTATCCAAATAAGAAATCCTAGGGGACACAAATCCTTTATGGGATTTTTCATTTTTAAATATTTCATCGGAGTTCATATAAGTGAGAAATCGTTTATATGTCTAGGTTAAAAAGGTACCTATATTCCAATCCGGAAAACATTACCACGGTTCAGACACGAATTTTCAAGAATGTGTCCACAACATGGAAAATCCATATGTTCAAGAAATATTTCTAAACCTCCCACTAGTTGAAGTCTTGGGGATACCTCGTGTATCAACCAATACACTAAAGTGGAATACAACATGACCTCAAATTTTCTCAATAAGAAACCATGTTGTCAAAAAACCATTCTGAGAGGGCACCAATGAGGGCATATAATAGACAATTGTGTACCAAAATGGCATAATATGGTGATATTCTACTCCATGAATGAAATCAAAGAGTGAATTCTCATTTGATTCTATATATTCCCCTAAAAATGGAATGTAAGACACGTTCGAGTATCATGCTTTATGAAGTCTCATTCCAAATAACTACAATAGGAAAAAATTCATTGTATAATTCCCTAAGAAAATATATACATCCCAACCCTTATCTATTTCAATGTATAATCCATATTTCATCTGGAGACATATGGAATAAATTAGTTCCATGAAAACAAGGCATAATCATATATTTTTGAAGGTCTGACTGGAAAGTAAACAATGAACTGATAAATACATGATTCCTAGTAAAGACGAATAGTGTGTACATGGTCGGATAATTATATACAACTCTTACTATCTAAGAATGGTCATGGACATTCATCAATGAAATTCACTACCATGTCATAATTCATACTTAGATATTCACCCACTTCTTAGAGTATTCATTTTCAAGATTAAGATTCATGAATAACTTTGAACAATTGGATGTTGGGTGAGATCGTAACTATCTGGACCATGAGAGGAGTTCTCCTTCATATTTGACAACCCCTAGGATAGTTATATGAGAAATTGACTTTATATCGAAATTTTATTTTGAGTAAAGTCAATGGAATATGATATCCAACAATATCGGTGAATTTAATTAGCTGAGGTAATGACATCATCATCCAGTAGTCTAAATTTGTACAAAGGAAGCCATCGTGACATGGGATAGATTTAATGTTCTTTTTATAGAAACCCCTTCAAATCCTCGTTTTCCAAGAAGAAATGAGACTAAGTGTCAAAATTTTGATTCATGACAATCAGAGACATCTGGTCAACATCATTGGAAGACATCTTAGAACTGGAATCCATCTGTATAAAAATAGTAAGAACCTTTCAGATTAGTGAGGGACATTTCCAAAAGATGCACATGAATGAGATAGAGAAATGAGTGTCATATGAACCATGACGTGATTCATGACCACATGACCTGATATTGGTCTCACAATTTACATGAATCGTAGATCAAAATTATACCAATTATCATTCATAAGACGTTTGATCGCATGACCCTGAAATGGTCAAACGATCTTTAGGATGACCAAGTGGTCATGCGTCCCAACCAACATATCATATCAAGCCCGTACAACAATCTTGAGGCATAAGACTAAGGTAATGGTTCAAGAATGTTATTGAGAATTAGTTTTTTATTAGTGTGAACATGGATTGACGTAAATCATTCAAGTAGAAAGATATCATGAAACCAACATACAAAATGGTATTGCAATCAATTATCATGAAATAGTATTTCCAAATTGTATTAAGACCAGTTCTTATTGAAATGTCTAGTGAAACGGATCTTTAGGTGAGTTATTTATAATTAGTCAAATTATTGGAGAAATAAAAACATATATAGAGTTAATATTAATAGGGGGAATGAGACTGCCCCTCACTCCCTTATTTATCAGATATCGCACAGAATACCAAAGAACACCAAAATATCCAAACATCGATGTAGACATCATTTAGTGAAATCCACAAGGAATCAGGTGGGAATATACTCTCCAAATGATCATATCCTTTTCCATGATAATCATTCATCACAGGGAGAATTTTATTATTCCCATGATATGATTATCAACAATTCTAGAATTGATAAAATAATAGAATCAAGGGTATTATTTTCTCTCGAAGAACAAAGGAATGAGTATTATGACTACATAAAGTACATACGGTCGAATCATATAGATCATGTAACCCTTAATAATAAATCTATTAAATGTCTTTTCAATGATTATGAGATTGGTTTGTTTGATGTTCACGATATTTTTATGATCATGTGACGGACCTTTGACCAAAAATCATGGTCTTGTAATGGTATCCAGACGAGTACTCTGGATCGTACAATGGATGCAAAAAATAGATTCTCTGATCATGAAAATTTTCAATTAATAGACACCTCTAAATATCCCAAATACCTATATAATATAAAGGAGTAAAATATCGATAAGATTCATGTAATAGAGAGTTTCATTTATCTTCATGTGACGTGCTTATGCGTTTCATAATATATCATCGATCCCTAGGGCGACATGATTATCTTGTCATATGATAGTATACTGGTGTTTCACCATCAACATGAGAAAAACCTCTGAAATTCCAATTTAATAATTTTAATCTCCCTAGGATCCATAGAATATTTTATTTATTTTCCTTGAAAGTGCATGTACACCATCATGGGATCGAGCATTGATTGTTCGATGCATCACAGACAAGTAGGGTGATTATCCGTGACAATGTTTGCAAAACATCATGGGATCACATATAGATTAAGTGATAAACTTATATAAAACCAATGAAAATGGCCTAAATACTCACAAAATAATGAATAAAAGGACAAAAAATTTGGAATCCTCTCACGAAAGGAAGATACATTTATTTTCATGAGAAATAGTTTTGCGTCTCTGGTGATCGACATTAATAACATAATATCCCTTTTGAAATTCTCTCTTAATATCTCAAGAGTCATGGGACAAACCATATTGATCCCTTGAAAGGAATCCGACAGGATATCATAGTCTCACAAAGTACCCTATAAAAGTCTTCTTCATTCACTTGATATCCATTTAAGGTTATATTGATCTCCCGAAGGCTATCACACATGTTTCATCAAATGGTGAAAAGACCATTTGACATGTCATCCTAGTGATGTATAATCCCTTTGATATATTAGGGTACAATAAATATGGTTATGATGGGGTTATACTAGTCATTGTATATCATGTGATGCCATAAATGACATGTGGTTGAATCATGTGAATTGTTTGATATGATGCTCCCTCCACCGACTACATCTCATATCTATGAGATATTCACCAGGCAAGGTAAAGTATAAATAAGGATGAAATTAATATAAATCCCTCCCCCATATCACAAAATATAGAACAATGAATACTACACTCATGTTAGTGTGGAAGAGTATACTTCATGAAGCGAAAACCCTCACCGTCACAAAGGTCATTTACCAGGAAAAAAACCGAAGGATGGACAAAATGGATTATGCAACATGAAATATGCTTTTCAAGATCACCCTTTTGATCGTGTGAAGGACCAATGGTGTACCATCCAAATAATGTGAATGGATATCCACATGCCTGCATCATCATGTATAACCTCAACATGCTAACATTTTATGACCATTGAGGGACATATAAAAAAATACTTAAATAATACAGAAGTGATATGTGAAGATGAATCTACTAAATTTCTTGCACAATATCATAATCTTTACAAATAGTTTGACCAGTACAGGATATATCATCAAAGTCCATCAAAATCCTCCAAAAATATCAAAGATAGTATTTTGAACTCAAATGGACATTTCGACCATGTATTTCAACGTCCTCTAGTCATGTCAACCAAGTCTTTTGAGGCCTTATGGATGTGTTTACCTTGTCATACGTAGTACCAGGGCATGTAACTAAAGACTTTGTGATTCATGTGGTAATATCACCCAATTTGTGCGAAAAAACCTTGTAATTACACTCGTTTCTTACGATGTCATCTCGAAATGCATTTGAGTCATGTGAAGCCCTAAAAACATTCATTTGGATCATGAAAGAGATTACTGGTTTGCTTACATCGATCATGAGAAGAATCCTATGTTTTGTAAACCATTATAGAAATTTAATTGGAGAATTTCATAAAGACTAGGATATGCCAGAGTGAAAATTAAGACATGTCAGGCATATACCCTTAAATATATCAATCTTGTCAGGCAGACACCCCAAGAATATGATAAACTTTTATGTTAAATTTATTCAAGAATAAACCATGAAAACAACAATGACTTTGATTCCAGCTATAAGCATGATATAGGGGACACCTTAGAAATGTCTAATCACCAAATATACATTAACCTCAATGTATGTACATCCATATCTGATACATTATATCCCATTGAACCAAAACACCCCTTTCGGATTATCAATCATCCTCATCTATCATAAAATTGGGATTCCAACTGAACTACATGGAATCCGATTCCCAATATAAGTGTTATATGTAGGATTCCTTCATTAGGCTAGATATTAAGATCCATATATGGTGAGATTCATCAGTTGTAATCCTTTTTTTCTGACACAAATCATAGATTTCATGGAAAAAGGGTTTTCGACACAATCATATCAACCACATCATGAATCCCCGCAGCTAGGGTAACGTCAATGTGTAAGTCCCATTCAGTGGCATGATATGATATCCCCTATACAAGGGTATCCACCCTAGGAAAGTCCTGAATCCACTAACACATTGGTAAACCATATGTAAATAATCCTAAATTTAATTAATTATCAATCACCTCCCTTTTGTTGGTTGAGAATAGATCTAATTTTGAGGAATTTCATCCTTTTTATATGTGAGATATTTTTTATTCCATCCTAAGGCCGGATCTCTGTACATTGTGTCAATGTAAATTTATACATTTTCATTCATCGTGATATTAAATTGCATGGTTTTAATGAACTTTGTGGGGTTTTAATCATATTATAAATAGGATACATGGGATGCCTCATAGAGGTTCCATCCCATCCTCAAAACATCAATCACCACCTTGGGTGGTAGTAAACTATATATTTAATGTTATATGGCTTCAAAATATATGTAGCAACCCATTTCTATGAAATAAAAAAATGTATGAAAAAATAGATTCATATAGATGATCTCATTATTATATCCCCCTTTTTAAATATAAGGATTCGACACTCGATCATTTTGATAGAGTAACCAGTTCCATATCAGGATTTGGAATAGATTTGTAACACCCCAAGATTTTATGAGATATATTCTTTTTAATTTCTTTGATATCTTCAATTTTATGCTACACTAAAACTAGCTTGCAGTATATGCAACAATATACTTATCTTGTGTTACACACAAGAGTGACCTTCATCGACAGCATAGGTGGTATGCAACACCGAGTTTCTATAAATACAGATATATTATAATATTATTTTGAACTATCCATTATGAATAGTATTAACCGCATCTTAAATTTGTAAAATTATAATTCATCCTACACATTTTCAAGAACATACTATGAGATCAAAATAAATTTTTCGTATAAAAGAAGTAATTTCCAAAAAAATGCAGTTTTTCTGCTTGTTGATGGCACACCCATTTTAAATCTATTTTTTGATAATTTTATAAGTTCAATTTGAAAAAATAAACTAATTTTTTTGAATCAGGATATAAAAACTGTCTTTGGAATTTTTTTTCAAATTTTTATGACAACATTCACTCTTTGATGAATAGAAAAAATGCCCTAAATTTTACATAAGAAAACTTTTTTCATAGAGATAATTTATATGGATAAACTATAATATTGAATGGTTTTAACATAAAAAGAGAATATAGTATTAAAATTTAATATAATATATTTCATTATCATTAATATTACATTGAATAATAGTTAAAAACATTTCAATCTGTTGAATTGTTTTAAACAAGAAACCTGTTTTTTTCAACAACAGGAGTAATTTTAGATTAATTACTGCAACTTATGTGTATTTAGTTTTAAAAAATAGATTAAATATTTGGAATAATTAGGTCCAAATTATGTAAATAAGATACTTTTACTTTTATACATTATGAATATCAACTACGGTAAATTTATTTACTACTATTAAATGAAAATCAGGTAATTAAGGGTAAAAATAATTTTATAAAATTACTATAACACTTGTAAAAATATAATTGGATGATTATATTTTATCCTAAAATATACTAGTATCGAAATGGTATCAACTGCTACCCCCATCGATGAGATTGTGAAATTTATTTTATTTTATTTACAAGGAAGTGAAATATGTCTCACTGAAACTTTAATTAATTATAATATTTTTATTATAAGAATATACAGACTTTAAATTCTATTATAAATACTAATTAGAAAGATAAAATGTTTCTATTTATCATGGTACATAATTTTTAATTTTTATGAAATATATAATTACTTTAATAGCTTCTATATTAATGATGCCGAAGTTATTTATTTAGTGACAAATCAATAATATTGTATTTATTAAAATAATAAAACCCATTAAAAAGCCCAAACACCTAACCAAACATTATTTCTCGAGTTTATATAACCCATAATCATCCACATGTCGACTTCTGGACCAATTGGATCCTTATAAAATATATTATGACATTTATATTTTTTTATTTTAAATGATGTCAAAGTTGTCACCTTCATAATTAAATAAAGATAACATTTTAAATGTTTGGTGATTTATAAGAAAACTTCGACTAAATGTATTCTTATGAAATATATTATATTTAACGTCATCATAGTTTTTTATTTTTAAATTTTATGAAAAAAATAAGTATACAAAAATGATGTTGTAAATATTTTATTAAGAGAACTATAAAATATATGATTTTTAAAATATTAAAATAAATATTATATGAACTAATTAATTTTAACCATGAATTTTATAGATTAATATAACAATTTATAAATATATTAAATCTTTTGGTTTGATTATATCTTCTGGGTGGATTTTATTTAAATTCAAATAAATGAATAGTGTCAAAATTGACACTATTGATATTTTATAAAAATAACATATTATTAAATTGTTTAAAAATCAAAAAAAAATTGAAAATTGAAAATATAAATTTTAAAATTATATGTTCTAAATTTTAATAATGTAACTAATTATGTACAATTCAAAACACATTAGTAAGTATTTATAACTATTTAGAATCCAGAATATTATTACCACAAATAAAATTAAATAGATTAAATAAAGGTAAAAAAATGATAAGGTTTATAATAAATTTAAAACATGTTTAAATTTTATTGGTTGATGATATTACAAACCTATATCATCTTTTATTATAATTTGAGTCATTTTTTGATGTTTTTAAGTGGGTTTTGAGTTTATTATAAATTAATATTTTGGAGGTTTCCAAAAGTGCCCCTCTCCTCTCTTATAAAATGGATAAACATACCTCTTCTATTCACTCCATTTTGATCTTTAAAACTCATTCAAAACCTGTCCATTTAAGTTATCCACATCCATATAATCATACAAGAGGTCCTAGTCTTCTTTAAATACCATCATTAGTGTACAAAGAGGAGGTTTAAAGGATACACCTTTAAGAAGAGTTAATATTCTTTACTGATTCTTTCAAACATCATTCTTCATCTACATACTCTATATGAGTTGTTTAATTATTAAGTAATTACTCCAGTATCACATGTATACTGATATTTTATTATGAATATGAAATTACCATATTACATCTTTTATTCATCTTATGAAAAAAAATCACCACACATGTGTACGTACGGATTACCGTCTCCACGTCGTGGGGTAATCTATTTTTCATCACCAACATATATGGATGTGTATAATGGTGGAAGAAATAACTATATGTGATTATTGTGAACATGTACTTATTCTGAAAATATTATTCCCCATATACTTAAATATAATTCCACAATCATGGAAATGATATCGTCGCTCGTGCGTACGTATGGTCTACCGTCTCCATGATGTTATGTGATTGAATCTACATAATATTCATTTATTATTTATTATATAAATAAATTTAATGGATTAATATGATATATATTATCCTAATACAATTCTTTAAATTATATTACTATAATTTAAATAGAGGAATAATAATTTATTCGACAAAACATTCAGAATAACATAAAGTAGTTAACTTATGAATAATGAGTAACAATGAAATGTTACTAATAAAAAGATAAGAATATGACCATATATGATAACATAAAAATGAATATGATTCTGGATATAATTCAATGACATTATTTAAATCATTATATAGGAGTTTATTATTCATACAAAGCAATCGGACCTAAGGTAAGGTGAAACTTTTCAATTCATGTTTCTAATTGAGATTGTTTATTCGTAAGTATTTATTGGGGTTATATTTATCTTCCATGTCCATATATTATAAAAATATTTTCATAAAATGTTTACTATTCTTCCAAGTATGTTTAATTTATTTTTTACCCTTAGTTGACTTTTACCACATGGTATGGAAGGAATCATTCTTTGGTTTACCATACGAGGTACTTTTTGACTTTTTTGGTAAATGTACGAAGAGACTGTTTTTTAACTTATGCGGCATGAAAATATTTTTATGGATTCATAACACCTTATTTCTAGTAATCTTTTTCTCCAAGATTTCATGATTAATTTCAAAAAAATTCTTTTCATTTATAATATCATTGTATTTTGAGAGAAGAAAATGACTCTGGATAAAAAAAAGATATTTTTCCCCTAGAATTCATTTCAAATATTTTATCAAAAAAAATTTCCATCTAAGATGACATTCTTTATTATAGATATGTTTCAAATATAAATTCCATATTATTTACATTGATTTATTTTGTTTATGATGAAATTATTTCAATTTTATTTTATGGAATATTTTATGATGGAATGATGTATATGAAACCCATTTTAGTCATTGGGTTATGATGAATGATTTTAGTTTATTTTATGGCACACGATAGAATGGTTTCATTATGAGATTGGTGGGACCTATATCACCATTCAATGCATTGGGTAAAGATTTAAATCACATGATATATACATGGATATAATGGAAAGTAAATCTTGTTTAGTATTACATGGCTAGAACGACAAGTAAACCCTGTTCAGAAATGTACATTGTCCACTATAATGGTCTTAGACGAAATGCCTTGGCTACTATAGAAATCATATCATGATCATCATGGTTTTCCAAAATTACATGTTTTATTCCCATGATATTTTATCATTATTAATGTTCCTTTATGATCTATGCCTTACGTACTACCAAGATTTATTTCAAAACTCAATATTTTGATGTTTAAACATTATGTTCATATTTTTAACTTCAACAGTATATGGTTTCTTTTCTCCACGTTTACCTTTACTGAGCATTTGGGATCATCCATTTTATGTTATCTTTTCCCCAAGATATAAAGAAAGTATTTTGGTAAGAAAACAAAATAGGAAGATCTTTATAGGAGATGTTGAAGATCCTTCATCATGATTAGATGATTTTGTACTGAGTTTCTAAAGACACTAAACTAATACGATCGTTGGGCGTCTCTTTGTGTCATGTATTAAGTTTTCCAAAAAAGTAATGTAATTTCCATGTATGTCAAGATTAGGTCTCTACAAGATTCATGAACATATATAAAATATATAAGAGAGTCTGGAAATATGACATAATTCTATCCAAAAGGGTTTGATGAGCCCATCATCCTATCTTATTGACCAATGTTAGTTCTTAAGAATCCTTGTTCATGAAACATTAATTGGTTCCCTACCTTTGGAATTTTGTTATATGCATTATTATATATGTGGGAGTTGTATGATGTTTCTAAGAAATAAATAAGGATAATCATGCACAAATGATTGTGAAACCGTATTTGAACCCACAAAATCACCCTCGAAAAAGGGGAAAATGGTAAACCCAGTTTGTAGTCATGTAATGAAAAAATAACAAAATTATTATAGTCATTATTCTCCTTGTCTTATAGACATGGGGAACCTTGTATTTTTCGAGTGAAACACACATATTAACATACAATAGGATGATTATATGTCTAGTGGACATTCTTATTGACTTCTCTATACTTTGTTAATTCCACCTTAGTTAGTCTAGGTAGGGTACGAATTAGTGTAAAGATTGTTAACATTCATCACACATTCCTATATAATGGATATTTTTTTGTTGTGTATGTTGTATAAATTCCCCTCATTATCAGGGGAATCCCAAGATATTTGTAATTTTATTATTTTATATTAGTTGTTATATTTACCTATGTACCAAGGGATGATATGATTCTTTCATGTTTACCTTATTCCATAAATGTTTCACTCATTATTATATCTATTATTATTATCAATTTTATTGATTCCATTAATCATTTAGATTTATTCAATTAAATTGAAATAAAATTTTGTATATGTATTTTGAAAATTATTTGAAAATACTAGCTTACATATTAATATAAATGTATTCAAAAAAGTATTTTTTTTAAAAAAATCCTTTTATTGTAATGTTTTATGAACTCTTTTTAAAATTACTAAACCTCATATTTACTGTAAGATCTTTTTTAAATAAAAAACATAAACAAGACATTATTTGTTTTATAAACTAAATGTAAAAAAAACATATGTTTATAAATTTTATTTCAAACTAATTACAAATGCGTATTAAATTTTATGGTAATACATATGGTGTTATTTACTTTTAATTCATATGTAGATTTGTCCTCATTTATACTTTTGTCATTTTAGTTTCAGGAATAGGTTCTGGATTATCCTTAATCACCTTAGAGTGATTCTAGGTTTTGGGTTTGGACTGTGACCCACATGGTCACCAAGATATATAGTTGGTTGTTTTGTTTTTTATATTGAGTATTGTTTATTTTTTATTGGCCATCTCAGCCTTTATTTCTATGTATTTTAGATATATTTAGTCTTATTCTCTATTGTTGAGTTGTGTGTTTGTTTCTATCATGATTTGTTTGATTTTGGTTTTTTTAATGTCTTATTTGTTTTGGAATGGGGGTAAAACATATATATAGGTCATAATGGAATCCTAAATAGATACCACTATATGTTTGATTATATTTAATTAAGGGAAATCATTCACACATGTTATCTTATAATTTACATTGGTACATTTATCTATCGTGGGTGGACCAAGAATGCCTATAGGGATTGATACGGTGAAGCTCAGGTGCCTGGTTCAAGGGATAGCCTCGTCTGGTTCATTACAAAATTGTATCAAAGGAATTAATGGTATATTGGATTATGACTATCATGACATGGTGTTCATTAATAAGTAGTGTTTGGACAATTTATTCATCATTTCTCCTCAAGTCCCCAGTTTATGTTGGGTTTTGAGTTATGATTTTTTAATTTGTTATTTATTATTTTCTAATGTTTTTCAATTTTTGTTGATTATATTTTCATTTCATTGATGTTTTATTGTGATATTTAAAAATTGTTTTGATTTGTGGGATAATATAGGAGTATCGGTAGTGGTTCCATGTAAGCTTAAATGGACTAGAAAATTATGTGGGACTAGGTACGAGGATCTAAATAACTATATGTGGTAGTGGTGTAACTGGACCATAGTCTATCTTCTATATGGAATATTTCTTCATGATCACCAATAACCATTGAATTTTCCATTGGATTTATTTTGATATTAATTTTTTTTCATTATGAAATCAATATGGTAATAAAATAAAATATAATTTTATAGGATGAAAAACACTGATTAATGATGTAACATTTTTGTTTCATAAAATACAAAATTACTCTACCTAAATGAATTTAAAAGATAAAATTGGTATTTAGACATTGATTTTGGTGGTTTTGATAAAATGGGTATTTATAAAATTAGTTCATGTTTTTTTTTGACTTTAAATGATTGAGTGATTCATTTGAAAAAAAATTTGAAATGGGTTTTGATTGATGAGGGAAATTTTGATAATAAATTATGGGGTTTGAAAATGAAATTTATAGTCATTGTGAATTAAAGGGAATATATTAATGTCTATAATTTGGAAAAAATTATGTGTGTAAATTTAAGAATGATTTTCCAAATTATAATGAACTACTTTTATCAATTTTGTATATAATGGGTGGAATAATGTTATTTTTATGTTTGAAAATTTATTCTGATAATTTTTTTTATTTTGTTGGTTTTTATTGTGTTTTTTGTTTTATTATGATAGTGAATGCTCCAACTAGACATTCCTGAATTTCCAAGTGAGATCTATAGTTGATCCACTATTAGTGATGCCTTCAGCTGATCACCCAAGTGAATACCTTTTAGTGATTCAAACATTATTTCTTTAACTTGATTATGGTCAACTAGATATTTTATTATGTGGAGGAATGATTGTGTTGAATAGAATTAATATTTTTCCACCATATGTTACATAACTCTTTAAATATCAAGCTTTCTACCGTTATTCTCTATTAATCGAGTTGGATGTGATGGTAATATATCATTTGGACTAATACATAGGAGTATTTTTCCTAGTAGTATTAAAATACTATTTAATACAAAAGTGTTTATTTAAAGTCTTGATTTCAGAGAAGGTGATGGTGTTATATTGTCTTTAGGAAGATGATCAAATAGTGTTGGTGTACATATATCAATTTTGATCTATCCCCCAATAATTATGAGTAGGTTGTAGATGATTCATTAGGGACTTCATACGTTTAAAAATTTCTACATAATGATCATCATTCATGGGTGTTGGATGTTAGTTTAACATCCCATGTTTATATACTGAGGTCCATATTTTGGATTCACATGATTATAGTCAGAGTACATGAGGAAGATGTTATTTACTATATTCTATGGTTTGGAGAGGGGAATAAAAATCAGGTAATGAGGGATCATTCTATATTTAGGAAATTGGGTATTGTAGTCAAGAAGCATTTATATTTTTCTAATTTTGATCGTTATAGGGAACAGACTCTGGTGTTAAATCAATGCGGTAATCAGGGGCACAAAAATCCTTCATTTGAAATTCATTTAAATATATATCATGCTTAGGGAAATTTAAGACATCTTCAATTTTATTTCCATGGAGTCTCTTTTAAATGGGGTGGAGCTAGATCTACTCAATATTTGGAATCCCTTGTTCAATATGTAGAACTTGTTTCTGATCAAACACTTGTTTAAGCCATTCTTCATCTTATCCCAATTTCGCTTTTTTCTTATGTGGTTTTTTTGTCTATTATTTTTGAAATTATTAGATGTCTTGTTGAATGTTGTTTTATATGGATGATCTAAATTGTGTTTATGGATTCCTTGTTATAATATTATTATTTTTTTGGAGGCCCCTATGGGTATCCTATTTTTCTTATATTTCTTTTTTTCTATATTTAGCTCATTGATGGAACCTTATTTGAGAAATTTTCTAGGATTGAAAACACAACTTTTTTGACTCATGATATTTTGAGTTTACCATCCACTTATGATGACGTTTCGATCATAGAGAAATCCTTGTGGCTATCTTGGTACCATGTTTCTTGAATTATTCTAGTTATTTTATATTTCCCCATTGATGTGTTGGTGTTCATCAGTTTTAGGTTTCATGTCATGCTGAGTAGTTGGGTCTTCTTCCTCTTTACTGATCAACTGAATCCACTATAGAATTATAGTGGTATAATGTGTTTTTTGGGAGAATATTCACACCTTAATATTTTTTCATTTTCCTTTTATTAATTTACTATCTATTGTTCTTTTCATTATGTTTTTATTGTTTCAAGGTAAAATTTATATTATTGAGAAACATTTCTTTTATTACATGGTTATTTGACATGAATTTTAGAAAACCATATGATTACATTTACATATGGCCCTATTATAATTCTTTTTCATTTTTCAAATTTTAGTTTACATAGGTAAACCACAGTTGATTCCAAATAATTCAGATCCTTTGGTAATCTATAGAAGACATTTTTCCCCTTATTGATGGTGTACGGCTTTCACCTAGTTATTTAAATTCACACAGAAAGTATGAAAGTGGGGTTCATAATTTGATAGTGTTTTTTCAAATAGTTGACACATTATTTTATAATATTATTAATTAACTGTAGAAGGTGCTCAATTATTTCTAATAAAGGACTCATGGATGGTGCATATTTTCACAAAAGGTGTATCCAAGCCTTATGCCTTTCCTATAAATTTAAATGTTTGGAAATTAACCATACACCCTTACATGATTTTAATCCAATACACTCTTTTCTCCCCCATTCATTGTAAAATACCCTTTTGCCACCTCTTGAATTTTGTTTTCACCATCTTGTGTTGATTTAATGGAATTACATCATGGTTTTATCTTAGATTATTCATGGTAAGGCTCATTCTTCCCCATTTTGTTCTATATCTCATCTGTATTCTTGTTTTATGCTTCCTTCTAGATGATTCTCCTTCTTGGATTACTCCTAATGGGTTACTTAGACTTATTCCTTTGTTTTCCTTATTTTTTAGATTTGTTTGGACTTTCAAGAGTCATGCATTCGTTTTTGTGGTGGAATTTTACCACAAGCATTACAAGAGATGATTTCATAGTCTGTTACATTATGTATTTTACTTTAATTTGAGAACCATTAATTTATATATTGTTTATATTCATGTTTACCTTATTAATTATTAGTATTTTATATATTGAAATATTATGTGGAATTATAAATAAATGTCTACATGATTTTTATCCTAATGTAAATAGGATTCCTTTATTAAATTCTTGGTTTTGATTGGTCTTATTTATCCCGATGCACTAGAGATTTGATTAAATTTCCATATAGAAAATAATAAATTATTTTTATGTTTTAATTTATTCTTTGATATTAAGTGGTGATTTCTAAAATTTTTATTTAATTTATAAGGTTTTTTAGTCCCTTTTAAAACTAGATTATATCATTTGTTAATCAACATTTATAAGCCCCAATTTTCCACAAAAAAATTGGTTTCTCCTTTAAAAATCTCATTGGAATGTTTTTTCCAAAATAATTATAATGTATTTTATATTGAGAAATTTTTTTAATGAAAAGGTGTATTTTGTATTATGGGTGCTCAGGAGTGAAGTGTATGTCAGAGTCATGTTTCAAGTTATTACATGTAATTACATTCATATCAGTATCTGATATTATTACTTTGATCACACCAATTTTAAATATATCATGGGAACCAAGAGTAGCTAGCGTAAGGTTAGAGAACACTTGCCACTGTAGATTCTGATCAAGCTCTTACTAATGATCCATTTATTGGACTACGATCTACTTTTGGAGTTTCCCCTCTATTAGGATGGGTTCGGTATCATAGAGAATTATGGATGGTAGATTGCATCAAGAAATGTCAAGATCTTTTCTCATGGGGGAACACCACCGAGGGTTTTCCTAGTGTGAAATTGGCATGGTTTTATGGTCTCTTATGTGTGGCTCCATCGCTATGGGGACTATCATACCCTTTATTTCTAGATTTGTTGAGGATCTTACATAATAATGTAAAATTCTATTTTATTTGTATTTTTAAATGTACTACTAATTCACTCTAAGAAAATGTTTATTTTACCATCAAACCAATCCTCCCTTTCATTGAGTCCCACTAATCTAATAGGCTTGTACCATCATCACAACAAATCTTTCTATTTTTTGACCCCTCGGTTCACCGTCTTGTTTAGACTGCATGAGATCCTATTTATTGAGGTTTTATTTTTAAGGTTATGGAAGGGTATGATTTTTACATATAGTGTTATGTCGACAATAAAAAGAAATATGGGAAATGACAGGTAGATCACACTCTTTTAAGTAATCTTGGGTGGTGGTTGGTCTTGGTTTTTATGGAGGTGTCATAACAATTTTTGGTTGGGTCTGGGCTATTGAATTTTTTCTTATTACCATTATGTCTTTTAAAAAATTTATTTGTGGGACTATATTTCATTGATCTTTTGGGGCATCGTCAGTTTTGGCCTATAGGGCCTCCGAGATAGCACTAGTGAGAAGAATGAGGAGTGACTGAAAATAGGTGAACAAATAAATGCATTAGGAAGGTAGTGTGGGAAGGAACTAATAGATATGGATCATTGATTTGATGTATAGGCATGATGATTCTTATCATCCAACATTTTTCCCCTATAGCCCACCTATGTAGGATGAAGGATTTCACTTACAACAAGAAATCATAACTTGTTACAGATATAAGGATGAAAAGAAATATGTAGGTGATGAAAGCATCATTATAATATTCACCACTATCTAGGAATCTTGAAAGAGAGATGGGTTTGCTAGAAACCATCATGAGACCCTCCTCCCACACCATGGATAGAGGTGTCTGTACTACGATGCAACAATCCATGAATGATGCAATCGTTCTTGAGTGGCAGGATACAAATTTCATACTATAATTATTGTGTTATTATTAGTGACTGGGTGTGGAATGATGTTTTATTGGGGACATGGAATGAAGCAGAGTAGTCACTGAAGGAAATATGAGAATGTATTGCCCTTTAGTGTTCCATGACTTTAGGACTTGTAATATTGGGCCTATGGTATATTAGGGCCTTCTAGTTTTCTTAGGGTTTCCTCTAAGATGATTTAAATAGAGGGTGTTCTTTACCAATAAAAAGGTGTATCGACCCCAACCTATTAAAAAAATATATTTTGTATCTCTCCACTGATGCATGGTATGATGCTTTCATATATCCGTTATTCTAATGACGTCTCCCTCATTATTACAAGTATTAATATTGTCATTGTGATTTCTTTTGATGATCTCTGATCATTTTTTCTTTCTATATAAAAAAGAAAAATTGAAATAAATGTATTTTTATAAGGACTTGAAACTTCTATTTTCTACTATAATTAAAACGGTTCTAAATTTATGATTCAAAATCCCCAGCTTTTATCATAACTTTTTATGAACACATTTTATAGAAATTACTAAAAATATTGTTTAATTTAATTCATTTTGTAAATAAATATTAGAAATATAATGTGATTTTTTTTAAGAACTAAATATATTATAAAAGAAATATGTTTATTGAAAGTATTTGAAACTACCACGAAATGGGCCATTTCATTAAAGGTACTACAAATGGTGTGGTTCACTTCAAGTTCATGATGAGAATTGTGCTCACACCAACTTTTATAAACTTGGTATTATGTTCAAGTTCTAGCATGGCTTCAATCACCATTTCCTGATGGTGGGTTTTTTGGATGGATATTAACCCATGGAGTCACCTTGATATTTGATTGGTTGCATATTTTTATATTGGACTTTGGTGTCGTTACTTATGTATTCTCCATATCAGCCTTGTTTTACCTTTTATTTGAGATGTTTCTTATCTATTTTCTCTAATTAGGATTTGTATGTTTATTTCTATAATAGACTATTTAGTTTTATTTTTCTGATGAAGCTAATTGTTTGTTTTGGAATGGGCATCCAATGTATGGATGAGTCATGTAAAAATCATGATTGGATTCTTTTATGTGTTTTATTATATATATTTTGGAAAAAATCATTCCCATGAGTTATCTTTTAATGCCCTTTAGTGCTTTTCACAGGCCTGGGAGGATTGAAAATTCCATTTATGTTTGTTGCGAGCCATCTTAAGATCGAGGTTCAAGGGGTTACCAAAGTTGGATCATGAAACAAACTCTATGTGATGATGAAATATAATATAGATGATAAAAACTCATGAAGACGTCATTGTCTCCACTCGAGCTGTCTGAACAACAATATCTCTAAATTCCATCAGTATGCCATGTTAAATAACTAAAGAATAGTAGAGAGGTGTGAGAAATTGTGATTACTCAATAAGATCAAATATCAAATTAGATCTACATCCTTGTGAAATATATATATTGGGATTGACATTAATGAAATCTACTAGGAAAGAAAAATTTTGAATTATGAATATGGTTTATAATATTAAGAAATTAAAAACTAAATATAATACTATAGTTTACCAAAACCATAACAAATTGGAAAAATATGAAATCATGGATCTCAACCTATGCCTACCATCCCAACATCATCAGGAAATCTCATCTCTCAACCAATGTCAGCTAACCCAACCTCATTATTAAATATCATCTATCATTATGTTTTAACCATCCAATCAACCCAAATATTATAACATAATCACTTAAATGAGCGGTGCTATAATATTGAGACATCACATCCCAAATAGAACATAACCCTAAACATTACATCTTTGGAGAAATTTTACATCTTATACCATGAACCATTTCATATCATGAATAGTTGCACATGTCATAAACTTGTGTCATCATAGTCCACACATATAGTATTTATCAAAAATAAGCATTAAGGATGATAAGAAAAAAAATCATAGAAATAAAAAAATATATACAAATAATAACATCCATAAAAAGTAAAAACAACTTCACTATTAATCACTCTAATAGAAAAATTAAAAATAATAATAATAATATATATAAAATTAAAAGAAATAAACAAAATGGCATAACAAAAAAAATCAATTCATTATATCATAATAATCACAAGAATAAAAAATACCGCAATTGTATATAATACTTAAAAATAAATATTATAATATCCCATTTTTTCCCTCAAGTATGGATCCTTGAATTTTTTGTCTAAATATTTACTTTGGACCTAATATGGATACCTAATGAGTTTTTTAAGGTTATTAGGGTGTCCATGACTTCTTCGGAGACTAGAACACATTTTTAGAGAAAGAAGACTAAGCGCACACATTATAGTAAAACATGTGGAGTTTTTTCATGGATTTACAAACTGTGCAGATGGTTTTTTCAGACAAAGCCACCTCACATGGTTGATGCCCGGCCATGCGGCCTAACTGGGCGAGCGACCCTTTGGCCTAGGTATCCATGCATGAGTTGCACACAGTTTCAAAAACCATGTGGACAAAATGTATGCGTGCAAATTTTCTAGATAAGTATTTAGTTTTTCTATTAAGGATCTAATTAAGTCTCCCCTTATTCCCTAATCCACGATTATGCAGGATTGACCTATTTATCATTCAATTTGGGTCATTTTGAGGATCAAAAGTTATAATCAAGAGTTCTCCTTTTTCTAGAATCCAATCAAGCTTTTGTTCATCATGTTGGATGTGCAACGGTATGTACTCAAGTCCTATTTATCCATTCTTTATCTCATTCACTATTGACCTAGGTATCTCCATGTGAGTGTTTTTCATAATTTATTAGATCTACTTAGATCTAAGGAAAATCAAGGCTGATACCGGAGAAGAGGGATCGTACAACCCTAAGGTGGGTGGTTTAAAACGTATCCCTAAAGTTTTTTATTTTTGGAATGTTCTTGTGGGTCCCACATTCTTTATCATAATCCTTTTCTTAAATTTAAATCCCAGGATTATACTTGTTATAATAATTTTGTTATTCAAGTTTTATATATCTGATTTGTTGTTAGAGATTACACCCACTACTCTTTCCATGTCATATCGAATGTTATTCCATATTGGGGTTTTTAGGTATTTGGCATGTTTAAGACACCATTCAGGCATGCTTTCACATGACCTTCGTAAAGGTGATCTATTATTTAATAAATGGATTTTTGTTAATGATAATAGCATAGGGGCATGTACAATTTATCCTCACCACATGACCCACCTATGTTAAGTGCTTCTAAATGTTTACTAAATGTGAAATGTTAAATGGAATGTATTCTATGTATATATCTTGTCCATAAAAATGTGTTTTAATTTAGGTTACATGTCCATGGAAATCCTTTCCATATTAGTGGAAGATAGTGGAGTGAACCTCTCAAATTGAAATGCATTAATAGTGAATTTATACTTTATTTAATGGTTTTAATGGTGCATGGCCTATCCATATTAATCAAAACTAGGCCTGGACCAATTAGAAAAATTGTTTCAACTCAACATGACATATCCAAACTAATGGAAGGAAATTAATGAACCAAATGACTTATTACATGGTTAAAATATCAAATATTAATGGACTAACTCGATATCATAATGGATTCTGAGAGGAGAATACCATGTGTCTAAGGAACACCATTATGGTCAAGGATGCAGTTTTCTTAGGTTGATGCCAACATGGACTTTGGTTCTTCTATATTCATAAAATTCAATTAATAATACAATAGGGTCTTTTACTTTATTATAGGATACCTCAAATACACTCATTGGATCCAGCATTGACTAGTAGGTGCCATGGTGAAAGTCGATATGGCCATATATTTTCATAGCCCTGTTTTACCATATTCAATCACATTGGAATTTGTAAGCACCTTATCCTGGAATCCCATTGATTACGCTCCTTCGATTACACTCTTACCCATTATCTAGAATCAGATAATATTGAGTTAGCATTCTGTGTGATTTACATTACCTTGGTTATTACCCTGGAACTCCCTCATTGGATATTGTTTTTAGGTTACCTTGTAACATCCTTGGAACTTCACTAAATATACAATTATGAGGTGATTTCAGTAAATGAAATTCCTCAAGTGACATACTAACAATATATTGTAATTTCCTAACTAATGACTTGGCTACATGTTCAGAAACTATCCGAGGGATGAAGCAGGTACTTGGGTGTTTAGAAATATCGTACTTATTGCTTTACTTTATATAATCCTGCATTCACACTACTATATTCCATTACATGGGATGAATGATATAGACACTATTGGTGTTGGCCTAATGATATTTTTCTCACACCCTCTCGGGGTTCCATTTGGTACTCAAAATAAATTATATAGTATTAGGTGTGGACAGAGGAAAGCTTATGGGTTGAAACACATGATTTATTTTTGATTAGGATGCAACTTGATAGTGATGGCCGAGTAGGAACTCGGGATGTTTGAAGTAGTCTTTAATTTCATTTACCTTGTGATGCATGTTATTTATATTGTTTTTATCCACCTTTTCAGTTTTCTAGTGACATGACATTACATCCTCATTGTTCTAGTTTATAATGTTATTATTATTATCATTTATGTGTTGCCTCATTTTTATTAGGATGTTCATTTATGTTATCTATATATTTTATAAAATTTACTATTACATTATATTCCATCATCTATGATTCACTCTACAATTGAGGTGATAGTCTTCCCACAGACACACCCAAATCCCTTGCTTCTTGTTAGTAGCCTCTAGTGTTTGGGAAGATGCGCTTGAGACCATGTGGCCCATCGGGCTCGGGGCACCCGTTAAGTGGAATCCAAGTATGGGTAGTCAAAAAGTGGTATCAATGGGGGTTTATTTTTTTCTTTACTATTTGAAGACAATATATTGGAGAATAATAACCCTTGGGACTTGTTCATAAGTCATTCCTAGGTATTGTGAACCCATGTTCAGGTTAATATCCAGTTTATACAACACAATTTTTTTTTATTTTTCCTATAGCCATTGATATTATTTAACCATTCGGCAGGACACATGTTTTGTGGTGTTGTTGATTATTACACTTTTAATAATGTATTTGTGGTTATCTATTGATATGAGGGATAAGTTCATTGATAAATTCATCATTATGGGAACCTATAATTCACATGTCCTGCATATGGCCATGCCATATAAGTTTATTTCACTACTTTTCATTGCTTGATATGTCTATGATTGTTGAGTGTTATTTTGATAGTTTATTGTATGTGTTTTACATTGTAATTGGTTGAGTGATTTCTTGTATTAATTCATGAGGTGTATGGCCATCCATGGGTTAGGATGATTAATTTACCAAGTCGATCCATTAAGCAATAAATAAACCAGTTCTGTTACTGGTGGTAGGTGTATGAGAACAAAATTATTAGAAATAGATATCCATTATAAATTGAATACTAAAAAAATGGTTTTTTTGAACATCCTTATTTCACCTTGTCATGTTTATGAAAGGTAAATGAGAGGACCTATAAATTACCAACAAAATGACATGAAACATGTACATGAGAACTTATTAATACCTAGTCATGTAAATGGGTAGGTAGGTTGGTATTCCTTGTGTCCTGAGTTTTCGTACGTTCAATTTCCACTAGTGACACAATATTATTCTCACACTCTTGTTCTATGGCGCGCTTGGCATTTGTAGACCAACAGTGTAATGATGTCATCATGTTGTTCTCAGGGAATGTGGTTAAAACCCTACTCAAGGAAATGCGGGCCCTATGATTCTAGTCATACATCTTGGAGTTCCAGTTGAGGCACATCCTTTTGTACCTAATCTGGGAACTAATGCTAATGTTTGTGATAGTTTCTTACATCTGATGCAGTCCATGAAAGATTCTCTATGGGTTTCACCAACGCTGGGTGACCTGACCCACCAGGTCCAGCAACAGCACCCTCCTACTTTTTCAGGGGTTGGTAGTTCTCAGGATACTGATACATAGCTACGGGTTGTTATTTGTATCATTGTGCATCTAAAAATTCCTCCACATTAGAGATTCAATCAATCTATATACATGATTCGGAATTCATCCAATTGTTGGTGGGATGTGGTTACCCTGGCCTACCATCATCATTGAATGTTCTGGGTTGATTTCCAGACTGTATTCTATTATTAGGTCATTCCTAATACACATAGTGATAATAGAGATAAATAGGTCATGCATCTCAATTATGGTTCAAAGATAGTTATGAAGTATTTAGCACATTTTAAAGATTTAGTGTTATTTCCATCACTTCTAGATGGAGATGAGATTTCACGTGATAAACATTTTGGGGATCTGATTTAGAATTCCATCCAAACATAGATAAATGACTTTAGCCTTCCTACGTTATCTACAATAGTTGATCAGGATCTTATCATTGAGAATAACCTAAGGGATGGTGCAAGTACAAGATTTAAAGGATCATTGTCACGTCATGACAGTAGTTCTTCCAGTGGTAGGAAACATTCCCTTGAGGTTTCTCTTCATAGAAATAGCTTCTAGATTATCTGGTATGAAATCTTTGTGCTATGTCAATATTGTAGAAAATAAGGGAATAAGAATCCATATTTTGACAGAGACCCTTTGGAGTGTCGGGCAGGCATCCATATGGGTCATATTTAGCAACTCTTCATGACTATTCCACCAGTTCTAGTGGAAAAAGATCAACATCCACTACAAATTATGGAGAAAGTTCTTTTTCATGGATTTTGACAGAGAGATTGAATATCAGCCCCCGGTCTGGCTGAGGATGAGGTCGTGGTCGTGGTAGTTCGACCGCTAATCACCAGTAGAGCCTATAGAGCAGTAAGGATCATGGTAGTCCATCTCATTCATAGAGTCATGGATCAGGTTAGTTTCATGATTTACAGCCAATAACTGAGGATCTGTCTACATGACCATATTCAACATGAGATGTTATTCTAGTAGCCTACATTTTTATATTTTCTTTGTTTGATACTAGTGCTTCAAACTCATTTACTTTTTTTATATAATAATATTTCTCAGACTAGAGATACAATGTTCGCTATGGTGCAATGACCATCAATAAAACAATGGGAATATGGAAAGAATCAATATGCCAGTGTCGAGATTCTCCACTTAAGGTAGGCAGTTACACTTTTTTTTAAAATATCATTCTTTTAGAGTTGACATTCTTCGATGTCATTTTCTATATGGATAGGTTAGTCCGCATTCGGACCATTGTAGACTGCTATCATCGTAGGGTCTATTTTACATCCCCAAAAGGTAGTGTTTATCCTTTTATAGGTGAGTGGGAAATCATGGTTGGGGAGCGGGACCGAAAAATCAAGGGCTAGGTGAAGTGGCCGCTGAAAATGAAAATATTTTCATGGAGTATCAATGTTTTCATTAAACCTATTTCCCTCAGTAGTTGATCATTTCAGGGAAGTCTTTCACATTGTCATTTTTTCTTACCACCTAATAGAGTGGTAGAGTTTTCAATTGAGCTTGTTCCTAGAGTGGATCTAGTGTCCATTCCTCATTATAGGATAAAACCAATATAGATTCAAGAGAACAATTGGACGATAGAGGACTTAGAGGCCAAAGGCTTTATACGGCCTAATATATCCTCTTGGTGTTCACAAATGCTTTTTTCAATGAAGGCAGATGGAACTCTTCATCTATGCCTTGAATACTGAAGGTTGAAATATCTTATGGTCAAGAACTAGTATCCAATTACTTGAACAGATGACATCTTTGACCTGCTCCGAGGAGAAATGGTTTTCTCTAAGATCGACCTACGATCAGGTAATCATCATGTGCGATTCTGAGCATCAGACATACCTCATATAGATTTCCATTGTATTTATGGTCTGTATGAGTATCATGTTATGTCATTTCGTCTTACGAATGCATCATTGGTTTTCATATATTAGATTAATGTTGAATGTGGGTTCCCTAAACCCAACTTGTATTGTACTCTGATTACTGTTACATGTATTCAGTTTGTTATTATACATGTGTTTATCTTTCAATGATAGTGTAGATACTTAAGCATACATTTTATTAATGGAAATCTCCTTAGATTACCTGTCACATCAAATGGTTATAGTAGGTCCCATGCTATAATGAGAACCTTGAGATTCCATGACAGTAATCTTAAAGTATTGTCCTATGGTCCAGTTACATCATTCTGAAAGGACACAAATGATGTTTGACCATCAAGTGCTGGGGGCTCATAAGTATGGAGAATTCATCTCATGATGTTCGCATTTGATGATCTCTAGCTCTAGTTATTGAGATCATGAGGACAGGCCTGCATAATAGGAAGACCACATGTTTCTGGTGTCATCAGTAACTCCTATCTACGGAAATGTGTAATGGTCTCCTAACTTGAGATCATTATCAGTGAATGTCATTTAATTATGTACATCAGATATATATAGAAACCCATGGCGAAAAAGTCATGGTGAGGAATTTTGTATTGGGTACGTCATTAAAGGCATGACATTGATTGAATGATCGGGAAAGGATTTTTCACTTCCGAGTTTAGGAAGAGATATTTCGATCCTGGTTGATTAGGATGGTTTCACCCTAATTAAATCCATGTCCATGGTAGTCAAAGGTAAGACCGTCTGGAAAAATCAACAACAACAAAATAAAGAAAATAATGAATGAAGACACTTTTATGCATTCTGATTTATTGAGATATCGATGACAAAGAGATAATATTACATGGACCGTGTTCGTAGGAAGGAATTCATTGCTTTTACTTTGCCTTATCTCTATAAGGGCCTCGATGTGTTACTAGACCCTTCTCTAGGTTGGTGGTATTATTCACTGCTATTGAGATAAGGGCCTAGAGGGTCATACACAATAACACCTTGAGAATCATCCCTATTTTGGGAATAGAAATATATAACTCGGTGGGCCCCGCCAATGGTTCCGAGTACTATCCAAGTTATATGGATCACCAAATAATAAATAAATTCATTAATTATTTGAGTTCATAATAATTTGTTGAATTTATTTATAACATGTATTTACAAGTTATATATAAATACACATATTAATATTATTTGACTGGATTTAAATATCCTAGGTTTGTTTAATATTATCCGGAGGAATGATTCAAGTTAAAGACTCAAATTTATCACGTAATATATTTATATATTACAAGTATGTGATAAATTGTAATTAATATTTATGGAATAATTTTATTTGTCATAAATAATTATATATATCGCTTATATTGTGGACGTCTATTACATGGGGGTTAGAAACCTATACCGTGTGTTTTAACACTCCCTATATAAGTGCGAGAGATGCTCTCCCACTATTACTATTCATGTGTCAAGATTGGGAGGACCTCTCTCCACCCGGAATTTAGAGAGAGAGTCTCTCAAGAAAAGAAGGATCTTCATGCTCATCCATCCCGAATCTAAGCTTCCTCCTTTGCGGTGATCATCGATGCGCTGTTGTGTACGTCGAAGATCCGCGCTAGCACCCAGATCTTGATGAACGGAGTGCGAGCAGATTCGCGAGGTGTTTATGGATGATCTAGAGGTCTTAGACGTCAGATTCCTCGAGCAACGATCGTCGGCGTCCTGCACGTCAATTCTAAACAAGGTAAATGTTAAGTTTATTATTGTGCTCTTTATGAACCTTGCAAGATCCTCAGACCTATCTGGGACATGATCAATGGAGTTGACTTGGTTATGTCACTCCAGTGAAGCAGAAAATTTTAAAATCCCATCCCATCGGCTTCCATTGCGCAGTCCCGGTACACAACAGTGGTATCAAAGGGAATCAGAAGGTTTTTCTGAGTCAAAAAAATTAAAATGAATTAAATTTAATTATGGGGTGTTAAAACGGTAATTTGGATTCGACCACGTGTCGTTTCGAATTTTAATGATCAAGAAACGATCATTTGAAAATTTAATCGGATCGACGTCGCATGTTTTTTGTTCATTTGATGTTTATCTCAAATTGAGAATTAATGTCAAAAATATTTTTATTATAGAATTTTATAATAAATATTTTTTTATGTTTATAATAAATATTTTATTATATTTTTTTTAATAATAAAATATATATGGGAAGAATACCAAGACCCCAAATGGGGGTCTTCTTGCTTTTAATTAAAAAAAGGAGAGAAGAAAAGACCCCAAAAAGGGGTCTTCTCACTTTAATTTTAATAAAAGAAAGGGGCTGTAATTTTTGTCTAAAAGAAAAATTAAAAAAGAAGGAATATCCCATTGGGGTCTCCTCACATGGCGCACACAGGGAGGCTAAACCCTAGGGCCTCCCTTGGCCTCTACCGGAACCTCATCCGTTAGAACGACCTGCTGTGTCGCACCGGCCTCAGAGCCCCGCATTGGCCTCCTATCCTCGCATCGGCCTCCTTGCCTCTGCCACATGCGTGATGCCAGCCCTGGCCCCAATCCGTGCCAGCCTCCTTCCTCCCGTATGACCTCCCCCGCACCGGCCACCACCTCCTTCGCACTGGTTGCAGTCTGCGCCGGACCGGCTCCTGTCGCCAGCCTCCATCCAGGCCGACCTCCCTCCCACAGGACCACCTCACACCAGCCAACCCTCACACCAGACCTCCTCCATCCGGCCATCCTGAGCCCGCGCCAGACCGGTTTCATCCGGCCGACCCATAACCGCGCCAGACTGGACAGAGGCTTCGTCGTCTCGCTGGAGCAGTAGGCTGCTAGCCATGTGGTTGGACGGCCTCTTTCCCGGCCACCTACTGTTCCCTTCGGACCACGCCTGGAGCTGCAGCTGTCATGGGAATCGTTGGATGCCACGTTCACGCCGCAATCACAACGTGTTCATGTCGCGGTCACGACGCGGTCACGCCACGGTCACACCACGGTCATGTCGCGGTCACCCCGCAATCACGCTGCGGTCACGACGTCGTCACGCCCTGGTTCTAGGACGATATCCAGAGGTGGTATGCAGTCTTGCTGGACTCCTCTCTGGCTAGAGCTAACCCTGAACTAAATTAATATTAATTTATTTATTTTTTTAAATTAAATTAATTTGGAATTAATTTTGGGTTTTATATTATTTTAATCTGAAATATTAATTTAATTTTTGTTTGAGAACTAAATTAGTGGTTTATTTTTATTTAATTTTTAGAATTAAAATTAAATTAAACAAATGGAACCGATAATAATTAATTATTTTAATTTAATCAAATTCATTTAATTTATTAGAACACCCTAGCATAATTTAAATTTATTAAAATTTAATATTTATTGCACTTTTACACAGACTGGTTTTGAGCTATTGACCGACTTGTTTATGTCTATCATTTATTTAATTATTTAGTTATTTATTCAATGCGTGCGATGATTGAATATTTCATTATATAAATGACGATCAGCGAATCATCTTTTATTTCAAATATGTATAAGGGCCTGCATGTCCATTACACTGGTTGTATTTTGTACCCCAGACCCCCTCGCCTGTGTGCAAGTATATTTTTATTTATACAGTGAAGATTCGAGAGGGAGACCCCGCCATGTTGAGGTGGTAGTCCGGACATGAGATGGTTGCTTTGGACTAGGGCAAGCTGCGACACGAGCCATGTATCGACTCAGGTATGGATGCCCCTATGTGATGATTGATCATTTATCGATCGATCATTATAGAATGCTCAAGACCAGTTGGATTGCATGATTTAATTTATGCACAATTTATTATTTTATGCATCTCCATGATTATTGCATAATCACATAAGATTGTAAATAGGATAAAATGCATAAAGTTGTGATGGATAATATTATATTGCATGTTCAGTTGTGAGCGAGACAACCCTGTTTGAACATAATAAATAGAAATGGATTATATTTGTCAAATAAAATTAAAAATCCCTCAAATATATATTAAGTCTAAATTCCTTCCATCTATCATATCTAAACAAAACCGGATGTTTGGGTGCTCAACAGCCTCAGTTGAGAGTGCCTCTTACTATCAAGGCGTTTTCATGTGAGAAATGGGCTGACATAACTAAAGTGAGTAGTCAAGGATTAGCCTTAGCTAACATGCTATCAATTTAGAGGGAAGAGGATGAGGGAATAAAGTTCATATTCCAAAAACTGGGACTTTACTCAACTACACAAGGAACCACAAGAACAAGTGGTTGGACAACATAGCACCTACCTTGAAACCCACCAAGTAGTGGCGTATCCCTAACATGTAGACTACGAGGGAGGATTTGAGGATCCTTGCCACTAGAATGCTCAAGAGATAGAGTATTTCGAATCTAATATTGAGGGATGTTGTGGTTCGTTAAGATAGTGGGAGATATTAAATGATATAATAATTTATTAATCATAAAATGTCAAAAGGTAATCAAGAAAAAGTACTAACTGCTAAATTATTATCTGATGTAAATTAAAAATGGAAATCACCAACATCACTATTAATTTATCACTGCAACTGATCATGGATAATGAAAATATCTGGACTGGTAATAACTTCTAGGAGTGGAACAGGCATTTGCACATATTACTACACCAAGAAAGGAAGGAATATGTGCTGGAATCCCCAATTCCTTCTGATCCTCATCAAGGAGCAATAAATACAGAAAAATATAAATGGAGAAATCTTGTAGACGATACGCTTGATGTACAATGAATCTTGGTTTTTTCCATGTCCTGCCAATTGCAAAAAATGCTTGAGGAAGAGGATGCCTAAAAGATTCTTTCACATCTCCAAGAACTATAAGAAGAGATGGATGGGCAAGAAAGGTGTGAGATCTCAAGTGTGATTTATAATTGTAGGCTAGTAGAAGGGTACCATGATGGTCTTCAACCAATGAAGATGATTAGTAATATTGAGGGGCTTGAATTCCATGGGTTCAAACTGAACCAGGAACTAGCATTGGATCTCATTCTTTCCTCTTTACCGTCAAACTTCATGACTTTCATTGTCAATTATAATATGAGTGATATGACAAAGTCTCTCCTGGATCCTTTGGCCTTAGATCGCCAAGTTGATAAGGACATGAAAACAACAATTCAACTGTCCTTATGTGGAACAATAAAAACAAAGGAAAGGAAAATGGGTTTAAGGCCAAGTCAAGGCCAAAGACACCAATGCATCGTCCTACAAAGAAGCCAAAGATTCAGAGGCAAAGTAATGAGCAGGAAGTTGTCTACTTTGGATGTGGCAATAAAGGACACTAGAAGAAGAATTGCAGAGCCAGGAAGAAGAAGCAAGCTGATGCTTCTACTTCAGGCATTTTTGCCATTGAATCCAGTCTATCTTTATCTACAAGTTTTCTATTGGATACGGCATATGGCTCATGCATTTGTATTCATATATAGGAACCAAGTATGTTCATGAAAATTGAAAAAATTCAAGTAGATCTATGAGCTGAAAATGGTGAAGGTCTGGCGGCCTTGGCAGTGGGAGACTATCACTTGACTTTACCAACTGGTTTGGTTCTTGATTTAAATTATTGCTATTATGTATCGTCTGTTATCAGAAACATTATCTATGTGTCATGTTTAGACACTATGGGTTTTTATTTCAAGTTTGGAAATAAATTTTTTCTCTTTTATAGGGATAACATCTGTTATGGTATGGCACATCATTACATTGGATTATATATACTAGAACTAGGAAACTCAGTAATGGATATCAATGACAAAAACAACCAACATGACTCTAATAATACCCGCCTATGGAACTTCAGGATTGGTCATGTAAATGAGAAGCGATGACGTAGTTTACATCAAGAAGGGTATCTGGACTCGGTATAGTTAGAACCCTTAGATGTATGTCAAGCTTGATTACAAGGAAAGATGACCAAAGCACCTTTCTCAGGGAAGGGAGAAATAACCAATGCAGTGCTGGAATTAATACATACCGATGTATGTGGTCCATTTCTATTAGAGAAAAGGGGTGGTTTTATATAGTTCATTACTTTTACCGATGATTATAGTAGGTAAGGATATATATAATTAATGCGGTATAAGTCATATTCCTTTCGTTTTGTTAAGGAATACCAAAATGAAGTAGAAAACGAACATGTTAAGAGGATAAAAGCACTTCTCTCAGACCGAGGTGGAGAATATCTTTACCAAGAATTCATTGATAACTTGAAGGATTATGGGATAGAATCCTAACTCAATCCTCCTTATACACCATAATGGAATGGTGTTAGTGAAAGGAGGAATATGACCTTTCTTGACATGGTCAGATCAATGATGAGTCATAAATCTCTTCCATTATCCTTTTGGGGATACACCATGCAGACAAAAGAATATACCATTAACCGAGTACCAACTAAAGCTACAGATGGTATTCTATATCAGTTATGGTATGGAAAGAAACCCAATATGACACCAATGCATGTGTGGGGGTGCGGGGAATTTTTCAAGACTTTACCAAGTGAAAAATTAGCATCCAGAAGCACAAAGTGAATCTTTATAGGTTATCCTAAGGAAACTAGAGGATACTACTTACATAACCCTTTAGATAGAAATGTCATTGTGACAAGATATGCCACATTTCTAGAATTGGATCACATTTCTATTGGAAATAGTGGGAGCAAGATTTACATCGATGAAGTTAATGCTCCAAATGCACAAGAGTTGGTAGAGGAACAATCTCCACAAGAGCATGTTGAAGAAGAAATTTTTCCTGAGACACAGATACTACGTAGGTCTATGCGAGAGGTTAGAGAACCAGAGAGTTATGGTTTTCTTATCACTGAGTCTGGTGAAACAATAATCCTTGAAGATGATGAACCTCTAACCTACATGGTAGCATTAGATGGAAAATAAGCTGCTACATGGAATGAAGCCATGAATTCGGAGATGGAGTCCATGTACCGAAATCAATTTTGGATTTTGGTAGACCCTCCAGCTGATGTAAAGCCCATTGGATGTAAATGGGTATTCAATAAGAAGATGGGCATGTATGTTAAGGTTAATACCTTTAAAGTAAGACTGGTTTCAAAGGGTACCAAACTACATTAAAGGATTGACTATACTGAAAACTTCTCAACAATGGAAATGCTTAAATCCATCAAAATATTTCTTGCATTAGAAGCCTTTCATGATTATGAATTTTGGAAAATGGATGTCAAAACTGAATTTCTAAATGGTATGTTGGTTAAATTTGTCTATATGACTAAACCCGAAGGGTTTCTTACGTCAATGAATGCCAATAAAGTATGCAAGTTTTAGAGATACATTTATGGATTAAATCAGACATCAAGATCATGGAATGTATGCTTTGATGAGGCCATAAGAAATTTTGGTTTTGTCAAAAATGAAAGCGATCCTTGTGTATTTATAAATGTTGAAGGGAATGCTATTGTTTTCATAGTTTTATATGTTGATGAAATATTAATCATTGGAAATGAGTTGCAAGTCTTACAGTCAGTTAATACATGGTTAAATGAATGCTTCTCCATGAAAGAATTAGGTGAAGTAGCCTACATTCAAGGGATCAAAATCTATCGAGAGAGATCTCAAAGGATGCTTGGCCTAAGTCATTGTACATATATTGACAATGAACTCAAAAGGTAAAATATGGAACAATCCATGAGGGGAATGTTTACTATGTCATGTGGGGAAAATATCTCCTAGAAAATGTGTCCAGAAACACATGAAGAGATTGAAATAATGAGTAGTTTCCCTTTTTCTTCAGCAGTGGGTTCTATCATGTATGTCATGCTATGTACTAGGATTGATGTTTCCTTTTCTTTAAGCATGGTGGGTAGATATCAAGCCAATCCAGAAGAGTTGCACTGGACAGTTGTTAAAACTATCCTTAAGTACTTGAGGCGTACTAAGGATATGTTCCTGCTGTATGGAGTAGATGAGGAACTAGTTGTGAGGGGATACACTGATGCAAGTTTCCAGAAAGATCACGATGATATAAAATCACAGTCAGGTTACATTATTTTCTTGAATGGTGGTGCAGTGAGCTAGAGAAGCTCAAAGCAAGTTGTGGTTTCTGATTCTACAACAGAGTCTGAATATATTACAGCTTCTGATGCAACAATGGAAGCAGTCGGGATATGTAGATTTATCTCAGACATTGGTGTGGTACCTAGCTGTGCAGACCCTATTCCTGTATATTGTAAAAATACTATTTCAGTGGTGCTTTCCAAGGAGCCCAGGTCTCACCATAGGACCAAGCATATTCTTCGGACGTTTCATCTCTTGTGTGATTTTACTCAAAGAGGTGAAGTGACAGTTAACAGTGTAGCCACCAAGGGTAACATGGCATACCCCCTGACTAAAGCCATTTATCAGCAGAAGCATGATTCACATGTGAGAGCTAGCGGATCGAAACCTATTAGAAGTTGGCTCTAGTACAAGTGGGATTGTTGAAAGTGGGTGCCCTAGATCCAACTTGTTTTGTACTTTTATTACTGTTACATGTATTCAATTTGTTATTATACATGTGTTTATCTTGCCATGATATTGTAGATACCTCTTCATCCTCTTTATTAATGGCAATGTCCTTAGATTACATATCGAATCAAATTTTTATAGCAGATCCCAGGTTATAATGAGATCCCTGAGATGCCATGATAGTAATATTAAAGTAACGTCCTATGGTCGAGATACATCATTTGGAAAGGACAATGATGATGTGTGACCATCAGGTGATGTGGGATCATATGCATTGAGACCTCCTCTCATGATGTTCGCACTTGATGATCCCTAGCTATTGAGATTAGGAGGAAAGACCCGCTTAATTGGAAAACCACATGTTTCTGGTGTCATTGGTCTTTCCTATCTATAGACATGTGTAATGGTCTCCTGACTTGAGATCATTATCAATGAATGTCATTTAATTATGTACATATGATATAATGTGAAAACCAATGAGACAAAGTTGTGTTGAGGTAGTTTGTATTGGGTACGTCATTAATAGCATGGCATTGATTGAATGATTGAGAAAGGATTTGTCGCTTCCGAGTTTAGGAAGAGATATATCGGGCATGGTTGATTAGGATGGTTGCACCTTCATTAAATCCATGTCCATAGTAGTCGAAGGTATGATCGTCCAGAAAAATCAACAAACCAAATAATGCTAATAAAGAATGATGACACTAGTATGCATTCTGCTTCATTGAGATATCGATGACGAAGAGATTATATTACATGGACCATGTTCATAGGAAGGCAGTCATTGCTTGGACTTTTCCATATCTATATAGGGCCCTCGATGGGTTGCTAGACCCCACTCTAGGTTAGTGGTATTATTCACTTCTATTGAGATAGGGGCCTAGAGGGTCACACACAATAATGCCTTGAGAATCTGCCCTCTTCTGGGAATAGAAATTTAGAACATGTGGGGCCCTGCCAAAAGGGTCCGAGCACTATCCAAGTTCTATGGATCCCCAAAAAATAAATAAATTCATTAATTATTTGAGTTTAGAATAATTCATTGAATTTATTTATAACATGTATTTACAAGTTATATAGTAAATACACGTATTAATATTATTCGACTACATTTAAATATCCTAGGTTCGTTTAATATTAGCAGGAAAAATGAGTTGAGTTAAAGACTCAAATTTATCACATAATATATTTATATATTACAAGTAAGTGATATATTGTAAATATTATTTATGGAATAATTTTATTTGTCATAGATAATTATTTATATCACTTATATAGATTAGGTCTATTAAACAGAGGTCGAGAACCTATACCACGTGTTTTAACACTCCCTATATAAGTGAGAGAGATGCTCTCCCACCATTACTATTCATTTTTCAAGATAGAGAGAATCTATCTTTTACTGGATTTTTTAGGGAGTGTCTCTCAAGCAAAGAAGGATCTTCAAGCTCATCCATCCTGGATCGAAGCTTCCTCCTTTTCAGTGATCAGCGCTGTGCTGAAGTGTGCATCGATGATCCGCGCTAGCACCCAGATCATGATGAATGGTGCACGAGCAGATTCAAGAGGCATGTGTGGATGATCTAGAGGGCTTCGAAGTTGGAGTCTTTGAGCAACGATTGTCAGCATCCTGCATGTCAATTCTGAACAAGGTAAATGTTTACTTTATTTTTGTGCTCCTTATGAACCATGCGAGATCCTCAGACCAAGCTGGGAAAATATCACCGGAGTTGATAGGGTTATGTCACTTCGGTGAAGCAGAAATTTTTAAAATCCTAGCCCACCGGCTTCCGCTGTGCATTCCTGGTACCCAACAATTAATAGGGGTTTCCACCCCTATTTGGACTCATTTTTTGAGGGCATTGTGGATGACATCTTGGTGTATTCTTTCACATGTAACGACCAATCCAAACATATTGAGATCATTCAGAGTACACTAAGAGAGCATTATATTTATTCTAAAATAGATATGTGTAACTTTTGGATCAATAGGGTACACATTATGGATCATATTATTACATAATTAGGAGTATATGTTGACCCTGAAAAGGTTAGTGCTGCAGTTTCTTGGGAGCAGCACAAAAACGTGTTTGATATCAAAAGTTTCTTAGAGATCTCTAGAGATTACATGAATTTAATATGGGGATTCTGATGCCTTAGTTCATCTCTGAATAGACTTACAAAGAGTTGTGTTATGTTCTTGTGGTTAGAAGCATCTAAGAAATCCATTCATGATTTAAAAGGGACGCTTGTTTCGACACCTATATTGATTCTTCCAAATTATGGTAAAGGTTATATCATCTTCTATGATGCATCAGTCAGAGTCCTAGGAGCAGAGCTAATGTAGGAAGACAATGTCCTCACATACAAATCATGGTATTTGAGGCCTCACTAGAGAAATTACCGGACACAAGACCATGAGCTAGCATTAGTTGTTCATGACATAAATTTTAGGAGACATTATATGTTTTGTGAGTGGTTTGTGGTGTATAAATACCACAATATCGCCAATTATTTATTTTCCCAGTGTGACATGAATCTCAGATAATGGAGATGAGTCAAATATCTACATTCCATTAATTTTGAGTGTTCCTATATGTCTGGAAAGGAAAATGTGGTCACTGATGAACTGATTCAGAAAACTCAAACATAGACTATACATGAATATAGTGATGATTGAAAGTTAATGGCCATATTTTTGGAACATCATATAGTGTTTCATGATATTCACGTATAATATTAACTCTAAGCCTTATCTGTTACTTATTCCATCCTTGATAAGGTAAAGAGTTGGCATTTTTCCGATCTGGAGGGTATGGTTCTCCTTCATAGTGTATCCAGAGATAAACCACCTTTGTATTGGTCTATGCATATAGACGATGTCCTACATATACGTGGACGTACTTTGGTTTTTGCAATGTGAGTGAGGATTTAATGAAACTGTCCCACAATTCTGAAGTGGCAGTTCATCCAGGAATCTCAAAGATGTATCAAGATATGTGACACAAGTATTGGTGGCCTGTAAGGAAAAGACATATTGCAAGATTCATTACTAGGTGTTCCACCTATCAGCAAGAGAAGTCAGAGCACTAAAAATATGAAGGCTTGTTACAGCCACTTCCAATCCCAAAATAAAAATGGGAAAAAGTTACTATGTATTTCGTGGTCAGATTACCTAGTTCATTGTGGGGTAGTGATTCTATATGGTTAGTCATTGAACAACTAATGAAATCATCCCACTTCATTTTAACTCAAGAGTTTTCTTAGTTTATGAGTTGGAAATACTATACGTTTCTGAGATCATATGACTACATGGGGTTCCACACACTATAATTTTAGATAGGTATGGTCATTTCAATTCACGGTTCAGGATGGGATTGGTGAAATCTATGGGAACTCAAATGATTCTAAGAACAAATTTTCAACCTCAGACTAATGGAAAATCCGAACGCACAATACGGGTTCTAGAGAATATTCTCCATGTATGTGTCCTTTATTTCAGTGGTACTTGGGAGAAGCATATCGCTTTTATCGAGTACCCTTACAATAATTTTTTCAAGAAATGATCTGGATGGATCCTTTTGAGGTAATTTATGGTATGCCTTGTTGATCACCATTGTTCTAGCTTGCGGGAGGTGAGCCATAACTACTAGGTACACGTCTCATTCAGGAGACTTCAGAATAGGATCAGATTATCAAAAAGTATATCCCTACTACTCATTCAAGACAAATAATCTTATGTCGATCATCTTAGAAGTCATATTTAGTTTGAGGTTACGGATCATGTTTTCCTTTAGGTATTTCCTTGGCTAGGGTACAGATGATTATGGAATTTGGGAAAGCTGTAACCTCATTACATTATCCCATTTACAATTTTAGAGAGAGTCTGTCCAGTAGCATATCTATTTCTACTACCTTAGAGGTGCTGTTCCATGTTTTACATCAATCATGTCTCACAAATTTTTAAAAAACATGTTGAACCATCTCATATATTTTATCCTAATGATGTTGAGTTAGATATTGATGCTACATTTGCAGAGTATACAGTACTAATCATTGACTAAAGCAAAAAGGATTTACAGGGTAAGTATGACCCTCTCTTAAGGATGCTAGGGAATCATGGTAAAGTTCATGAATAGACTTGGTATAGGGAAGATGATGTATGTTCACAATGGTTAGAGTTGTTATCATACAATGTTTCTTTACCCTTGGAAGGAGAACTCGGGGGGGGGGGGGGGGATTGTTGGAATCTAGTTTTTCTCTCAGGTAAGGATCCATTAATTTTCAATCTAAATCATTAAATTGGACCTAATATAGATTCTTAAAGAGTTACTAATGGTTCTATGTGTGTCTGAATATTTTTTGAAGCTCATACCGTATCATTTTATTGAAATTTGATTATGTGCATGGTTTGGAGTAAACTATGTGGAATTGCAGCATGGTTTGACAAACCAAGAAGATGGTGTTACTTCAGACAGGGACACCACGCACAGTTGGTGCATGCCTGTTTGGTCTAACCATGTGAGCACCTCGTTTTCATAGCTCTCCTTTCATGATTTGTGCACTGTTTAAAAAAATTGCAGACCAAACATTTGGGTAGAGCCATCCCACACAGTTTGTGCATGGTTCCAAAAACCTTGTTGAAAAACCGTGTGTTGGATTATTTTCTAGATAATTTTTTTTTTGATTTTCCCTTATTGATCAAATTAAGTCTCCTTATTTCCCATATCTGAGTTTATGCGGGATTGACCTATTTCACTCTCTATTTGGGCATTTTTGAGGATCTAAACATGGAATCAAGAGATCTTATTTTATCTGACATCTAATCAAGATTGCGTTCATCATGTTGGATTGAAAACATTAATTAATCGATCCCTATTTATCCATTCTTCTTCTCCTTTATTCTCGACCAAGCTATCTTCATGTGAGAAATTTTTACCTTTTGTTTGATCTACTCCAATTAGAGGAAAATCAAGGACTGATACCAGAGAGAAAGGATTGTACAACCCTAAGGTAGGTGGTCTATAACATATCATTAATGTTCATTGTTTTTTGGAATGTTTGTATAGGGCCCACTGAGTTCATTGGTTCCTTTTCATAAATTTACATTCCATGATTATACTTATTAGAATCGTATGGTTAATCTCTTTCCATATATGTGATTAGTTGTTAGATGTTACACCCAAAACTCAATCTTCCTCATGTCTATGATTATACCATATTTGAGTATTTTCTATTCTGGAACGTTTAAGACATCATTCAGGTGTTCCTTCACTTGAACTTCCTAAATATAAACCCTTATACAAAAAAATGGTTTGTTGTTAATTTTTTTTCATATTGGAATGTACCATGTATGCTCAACACTAGACTTTCCTAAGTTAAGTGCTTTAAAATTCTTATTAAATTGGAAATGGGAAATGTAATGTATACTAAGTATATATCATGGAATTAAAATGAGTTTGTATTATGGATTACAAGTATGTCTCACCCCTTTCCATGTTAATTGAAGGTATCCGAGTGAACCACCCTAATTGATATATCGTATTGGTTAATTAAGACTTGATTAAATTTTTCATTTCTACATGGAATATCCACACTAATTGAATAAAAGGTATAGGAAAAATAAATAAATGGTTTCAACTCTACATTACCAATAAACACTAACTGAAGGTGATACTTGATCATAATAACATATTACATGATTAAAATAACAAATAGAAATGGACTGACTTGATATCGCCTTGGATTTTGAGGGGAGATTACCTTCGGACTCAAGAACCCCTATTTGAATCTAGGATGATGTTTTCCTAGGTTGAAACACCCCTAGACTCTGGTTCTAGTCTATTCCTCATATTCCTAGTATACTACTGTGGGGTCCTTTGCATTATTACCGAATTCCTAGAATAAAGTCCACAGATCCAGCATTGACTACTAGGTTCCATGGTGAATCCCATAGCACCTTGTATTTTCCTAGCCCCATTTTACCTTGGTAGATCACCTTGGACTTGGTATGAACCACATTATGGAATTCATTGGATTATGCTCATTGGATTACACACTTACACCTTTTCTAGACTTATATACTACATAGATAACATAAAATGATATTTTCATTACCTTGGTTATTAACCTAGAATTCCCACACTAGACATCATTTTCAGGTTACCTTATTACATCCTGGGACCTTCACTACCTAAACTACCATGATGTAATGCCAGTGCTTACTATGCATCATGTGAATTTTTAACATTAAATGGTAATTGCTTAATTAATTAACTAGTTACATGTTCATACACCATCTGAGGGCTGAGGTATGTAATTGGGTGTTTAGTAATATTTTACTGCATACGTTACATTATATATAATCATGCATACACACTTCTATATTACATTAAACGAGCCAAATGTGATAGACACTATTGGTGGAGGTCCAATGAGATTTTTTCACACACTCCCCAGGCACCGTTTGGTACATAGATTAAATTATGTGGTTGCAGGTGTAGAAAAAAGAAAGCATACAACTTCAAACACTCGATTGATTTCTATTTAGGTTAGAGTGAGATAGTAGTTGACCAAGTAGGAACTCATGATTCTTGGAGTATTAATTAAATTCCTTTTCCTTGTGGAACATATTATGTTCATTGTTTAGTATACATGATTTTCAATTTCCTAGTAAAATTACATTACAAAATCATGTTTCCAGTTGATACATTTTTATTATTATTCTCTTTTATCTATTGCATATGTTTTCTTCCGCTGTTCATTTATGTTATCTATATTCTTTATGTTGTTTACTATTACTTCATATTCCTCCCTCGGTGCTACACTCTACTAATGAGGGATTAGTCTTCCCAAAGACATGTACTAGGCCCTCACTGCTAGTCATAATCCTCTGATTTTCAAGAAGATGCGCTAGAGGCCATGTGGCCAACCAGACTAGGGGCACCTATTAAGTGGCATCCGAGTCCAGGTCATCACACATGTTAATACATGTATTATCATTCGGTTGTCCCACTTTATTATTAATATAATATTATTATCATTGTTTTAATTATTTCCCTTTTTAGGTTACTGACATATCAACACAGAATACCATATAAAATTATTATATATATATATATAATTAAAAATAAAAATATTTTTCATTTTTCATCAACTAACTCAATTTTCACATTTCAAATTTCATTTCTAAATCACTTACCATATCATACATAATAACAACAATGTAAAAATGTTCTTCAATTTCCAAAAAAAAAACATGGAATGATGTTATTAATATTCTATAAATGAAAATTTGAGGAAGCATGAAGGAACCAAAACAATCTATCAAGATACAGTGAAAGAATAAAATTAAATAAAAATAGATAGATATAGGGAAAATATTATCATACACGGGGGATATACTAAGAGTGGGTAGATTATAAATCATTATAGAGACATAAAGAATCATGCATTTTATTTTTCATGGTAGAACATTAATTTGCGAATGATCATAATTCATTCATTCATTAAAATGAAGGTTAACAATTGATGGTGATGAGTGTAAGTCCAAATAGAAGATTCAAAGGCCAAGAAATGAATGGTATTACGGGCTTAACTTGTAGTTTTGAAGATTAAACAACATTCCATGGAATATATCATTTCAAAAGATAATAAAAATGTTTTGAAATCCCCAACTAAGTGAGAATCTTTAGGTTTCATTGCGATACACCTATTATAATTCCATACACATTAATTATAAAGGGGGGAAAGGGCTCACAAATCCAAGTGCTCTCATGGAACATGATTCACATTCACTATAACGAAACTGGTGTTTAATCATGGTTTCTTAAAATGTGGATAAATCATTATATAAATACTTTAATTAGGTTTCAAAAAATTGTAAATTTAGTTTGATTTTAAAACAGGGATAAATTATACATATATTTTTGTTTTTTTGTGATATAATATATATATTCACTCAGACTATTACAAATACATTTCAAGAATATGTAAACATATATGTATTTACATATAACACACACCCAAATATATTAACACACAGAAACATATATATATATATGTGTGTGTGTGTGTTAATTTATAATTATAATAATATTAGTATATCTGTATATAAATATAACAATATATTTACATTATATTTTTGTATAAATATATATTCATATATAGATATATAATAATTAATTTAAACATATATATATATGGGGGGAACTTTTTGGTTTCTTTAATGCGGTGGCATCCTGGCCTCAAGGATCTGGGTTCAATTCCTCACAAGGAAACACACACTATATGCTGACAAAACTCTCATGGGATCCTCTACCCCAATGGGAACTCTCCTAAGCCAGAGGGTAGGCCACTATCGACCTCAATGGGGACGCGTGTTGCATACGTGTGGAGACTACCCCAATACCTCATTACCCACCAACATGTTTAGTAGTTGGGGTTTGGATTAGTGGTAAGCACCATGTAATCCTACATGAAAAATCGGGGTTCAGAACCCATTAGGCAGAACACTTTAGAAGTACTATAAATGTATTGTAGTGGTAGAGAAACTATAGAAATGGCAGGCACTATAGCGGCCGCATACATTGTAGTGGAGGACGGTATTGTATGGGAAGTGCATCAGGCATGTAATATGGAATTAAAATTTAGATGATGGGCTTTGGGCCAAATATTTGGGCATACGACCCATATAATGTACTACTTTTCCACTGGGCCTTCAGGCTATGTTATGGGTCTCCCTCTACCCATTAAAAAGTGGAATTTACATTGATTTAATAATAAAATGGGGCTTTTGCCCTAACTTTTTAAAATATATATATATCTGTGTGTGTGTGTGTGTTTGTTTCTACACACATGCACGTTCACACAAAAATAAAATATAATTATATAATATAAAAAATAACATATATGAATAATAAATATATCCATGTATTAAATTATATTACACAACCATATTCATACAAACATACATATATGATTATAGATAGAGAATTATTTAGGCAATACAGATATAAATTTATTATATATAACATTAAAAAAATATGTATATATAAAGAATTAAATTTACTAATTTTTATTGTGATTAAAAAGTAATTATAATGAAGTTGATAGTAATTAATAACTAAATGGTTGTTAATAATCCGTAATTAATAATAATTGTAGAAGTTAATATATATATATATATATTAGTAATTGATTGAATAATTTTAAAATGTTAATATTTTCTTTTTAGAATATATTATAATATGTGTGTTAATATATTAATATATTAGTTTATAGATATTTATATATTTAAAATATTAATTTATAGTAAATTCTATATATTGAAATATTAATAATATTACACATATAATTGTATTATATAACAATAAAAAAAATTTATTTATATAAAATTAATATATGCATATATAGATACATAAATATAAACAAAACAACATATATGTTACAGTATAACCATAATAAATTTATAATAATTGAATAAATGATTATTAAGATATATATATATACTCAGTTAAATATATTTGTGTCAATTTTATATTAATATATATATATATACTTATGAAATAAAAAAAATATTAGTTTATATTTTCCTAACATAACATATATATTAATAGAAAATAACATATTATAACACACAAGAACAAAAAAACATGTAAATGTAGCATATAAAAACATATATATAAATATATAATAACATATACTAAATCATGATCATGTAACAGATAATAACATCTATGGTAATATATAATAATAAATTTATTGATTTATATATAAATATATAAAATAATTAAACTATATATTAAAATATATATATAAGAAAATATATCGATTATAAGTTTACACCAACACAAATAAACTAACATGTATATAAGTATAATATATATATATATATAATAATGTTCATAATTACACTTTTTTTAAATATTGGGGATGAAGCCTCATTTATTATTAAATCAAAGAAAAGGCCTCTTTAATTTGGTAGAGGGAGACCAATTACATAGCCAGAAGGCCCAGCGGGAATTTAGTTTGTGATTATTTTTCATGATGTGTTGGAGAAACATCTTCGATTCTTGTGTCCATGGTCCTTTCATTTATGAATTTAGGGTGAGTGTTATATGTGTTATTATATTTTTTTTAAGATTATTAATTTGAAATTTTTTTAAAAAAAAATCTGAATGAATGGTGAATGTCTCCCAACCGCCAGTCTGTCTCCTGACACCTTTTCTATGGATTGATGAAACAGAAAAGGCATGTAGGGAGTATCATACAGTCCACCATAAGTGGAAGTGAATGGCCGAAGGGGGGAGCGTGCCATTCTCCCAACTGAAAGGTGAAAGGTGAACTTACCCCTAATGTATCTCCTTTAATGTCCTAAAATGGGTACATGTAGTACCCCCAAATTCTAGTATATAAAACTTTCTTGATTCTTTTAAGGTTTTTAAAGTTACAGGTGATTAATGGGAGACTCGGGAGAAATTTAAATGATGTTTGAGGCAAAGGGGATGTCGCACGGGTGGCGCTAGTATATTCTGAACAGTGCGGCCAAACCGTTGGTAGTGGGCCCTTGAGGCTGTAGCTTCCACACAGACGGCGTACAGTGTGTATAACCGTGAGGAAACACCATGCATGTAGTGTCTTCCTAGGTAGTGGCTAACGTACGGTTAGCGCACAGTTTGTCTAACCGTGCGAGCAAACCATGTGTCCCCTTAAACGAGATCATATAATGGTGTATCTCACACATTTTTGCCTCTATGTGGCTCGTTTTTCTTTCTAACCAACCATAACTCAGGATTTTTCTTCTCCTAAGGTCCAAGATAGGACTCCCATCATTCTGCAGGAGATCCTAAGGATTCTATTGGTGAATCGGAGCCGGGATCTTGAGGTATGTGATCGTTCTTCTTCGCTTTTTGATCAGTTTTTTAGATCAACATAGATATACTTCTCCTCTTTTCTGGGCTTCATAGATCAACACCAGTTATGGGTATATCTATGTGTGTGAATGCCAAATATGATTATATTTGTTCTTTATCTTTCTAGGAGAAGAGATCTAAGGAGGGTTCTTGATGAAGAAACCCGTTTTTCATGTGAGTTCTTCGTTCGATGTTGTTTAAGTCAAACCCCTAAAAGTAGGTGGCTTCTTTCTTGACTCCACTTAGTAGAAATGATTGGCATGCTTCCAAATTGAGTGTGCTATGTAGAATTGATTATGAAAAGAATATAATAAATCATCTTTAGTGATGATTTATGGTTTTATTGAAATTGTGAAATCATTGTGAATTGTAGTGCAAAGTGATTTGGATTCTTGAATTTAAAATAACGATTTTAAATTATGGATTTTTAGAAATTTTAAATGGTTTGATGAAAAATTGGTTTTCAATAAAAAGGATTTTCATTGAAATTTTTTGGGATTAAAATCGTTTGGCTTTGAAATGGTTTTGATGGAAATGGTTTTCAATAAAAAGGTGTTTTTATTGAAAGGGGGTTTTGGCATGATTGATGGGCAGATGTGGTGTGTGTCCATATTGAATTTGGGGTGGACAAGGGTTAGGAGTCTCCCTCATCAGTGTTGGTATGGATAAGGGTATTGTCTCTCCCCCATCAAACATTCAAATTGCATTTAGGACGGATAAGGGTTAGGGATCTCTCCCATCAGTGTAGGGAGGTATAAGGGTTAGGGCTCTCCCCCATCAAACATTCATGTGAATTTGTGTTAGATAAGGGTTAGAAGTCCCCTCCAACATTATTGGGATGGATAAGTGTTAGGGATATCCACTTATTCTAGGTAGCATGCATGGTTTGTTTCATGGGTTTGTGGAATGGTTCGTTATGCCAAAAAAGGATCTAGTGAAATGGTTCTAAAGCTTGTTTGGTTATTTTTCTGGAAAAATATCTTACTGCAAAATTTATTTCAATTGCTTACAGAATTACTTTGGTTATAAATTGTTTTGGAAACTTGTTTATAATATGTTATAAACTTTCTTTTAGAAAATGTTTTATATAAATTATTCTTTATATAAATGTTTCTAAACTTTCTATCCTAGTGGCGTGAGTAGGGAAGTCATTGGGGGAATCCAACTGAGTTTTATACACAACCTTGCATTGACACTTTGGTGATTTTGCAGATGTTGTATTTCAAGACGTAGGTAAAGGTAAAGAATCTTATTTCTAGTGTCTCATGGTGATGCTCGAGAGATGTTGTTGGGCTTGGAGCTTGTGGATCACAGAGTTGTTGTGTCTTTTGAGAGTCTTCAGTTATTTATCATCTATATACCCTGATGTTTAGTTTGTTCTTATACTGTTTTGAAAATGATGTGGTTTGACATAATGATGTTGTTTAGTGGTATTTATTTTGTTCATGAATCATATAGTGAATGTTTGGTTATGCTGGGTTGGTTTATGGGTTATTTCTTAAAGAGTAAAATTTCCCCCAACTTATATTTGAAACCCTTCAACATTTATTGCCAGCCTTTTTCATCTTGCGGATGTCACTTAAGTCCTAGAAATGACTCATTGTACTCTCAAGCCAATGATAATTGGGGGGTCATTAAAATGGTATCATCTTTTTCGGTCCTTACATGACAAGTTGTCATCAATGTTCTTGGTCTTGGAGTTGAAATTAATTCGAGTCTATTCCTTGGGTCGAAATCTTAGACAGGTGTAGAATTTTGGGAACGTGAAATTTATATCATAAAAGAATGTAGATATCCCATTTATGCTGAACTTCAAGTTACCAGGGTGTTGGGTACATATGGGTTTTGGATACACTTCTAGAATGTTTGGAAATCTCATTTTAATGGGTTTAGCCAATGATATGAGAATGACATGAATTTTAGAGGAATGATTTCCCACTAATATTTCATATATCATTGTGAGGAATGAGTATGTATTTTTATCAAGGTTCGTATTTTTTATAAATGTAGAAATTGTTTTCATGTAAAAGATTTTGACAATTGGGTAATTGGTGTATTTTGAAAATGGGTTGATTTTCAAAAGGCATGACGAATGCTTTCAAAAATGATTGAACATGGGAAATTGGTTTTTTTTTTGAAAACAATGTTGTGATAGATTATGTGATATAATTTGAAATTCTAAGCCATCGGTTTCTATAGACTGATATTGAAAGAGTTTGTTGTTGGTTTAGAAAATGGAACCCGATAAGCATCGTCAGAACCAACCCGAAGAGGCTGTAGATAATGTGGTTGCACAAGAACCACTTGTGAACCAAGAGCTAGTTCAGAGTATTGTCTAGGATTTTCATACTGTGGATACGGGAAACCAGAGGAATGAACCAAGGCATGTAGATCATACCATCCAATTCATGAAGAAAAACCCACTGAACATTCGGGGTGATGCTGAACCTAAGAAGGCAAAGTTCTGGCTATGTAGGTTGAATCATATCTTCAATTTCATCGACACGCTATTAGATATGAACTTAAATTTGGCGATGTATATGCTCGAGGATCTTCCACATCAGTGGTGGGATTTAGTGGTGCATGATAAATTGGATTAAGGCCTTACCTTGGTGGATTTTGGAGAATTGTTCAACAAATAATTCTATCCTCACACGTTCAAGATCCAGAAAATGACGGACTTCTTCATCTTGAAAAAAGAGACACTCTCTGTCACAGAGTATGTGGCTAAATTCTTGAATTTAGTCCATTTTGCACCAGAGTTCATGGCATGTGTTTCGTTGAAGGAATGCTTCTTAGAATCGGGGCTAAGGCAAGATATTCGATCGAAGATTGCAGTGCTCTGTATTACGGATTATACAGAGATGGTGAATAGAGCGACTGATGCTAAACTTGATATCTTGGGATTAATAGGAGGAGTAATGATGATACCTATAGGAAACGGTGGGAACTCATCCTCTAGGAACAAGAGGAATAGGAACACATATTGCACGATGGAAGTGGAAATAACTATCAGACAGCAGGATCAATGAACCTTCCTCCACGATCCTAGATAAAAGCAGGTTGTTTTCAATGTGGTTCACTTGACCACAAAAGGAGATAGTGAACGAAACATCCTAGATCATGTCACAATTCCAAGCAGATGGATCATCTATAATGCTATTTTAGGAATGCAATGAGGTCGGGTGCACATGACACCCCTCAGGCATCACAAGCATCATATGCTTCGATAGGAAGTGGACAGAAGAATCAGTCTCTAAAACATAACAAAGCTAGCCATGTTGATTCTTAAAATACAAATACTCTTCAAGTAGGGAAATCTCAGCAAGGAAACCAGGAGAACAGCGTAGTGATGAAGTAATTGTATAGAGCTGATCGGATGATGGTCGATGATTAGGCTAGACCATCTATGGTGAGAGGAACGATTCTTTTGAATTCTACCCCTGTGCAAATACTCTTTGATACTGGTGCATCACATTCTTTCATTGCTTCTTGTTTTGTTGAAGTTCTATATTTAAAACTGTAAATGATGCCTTTTGTTTTGAAACTGAAAACTCCTCTTGGTGAAATAGAATGTCAAGAGATTGGGTGTAGTGAATGTTCTATAAATATTCATGGAGTTGAGTTAAAATGGGATATATCGATGTTAGACATGGATGTATATGATGTAATCCTAGGTATGGATTGATTGATAATGTCTAAGGCTCACATTGACCATTATGGGAGAACCGTTAGTTTCACGACTGAGGATGAAATTAACCATCCCTTTAGAGGAGAGAAAATGGTAAATAAATGTACAAAGAGCTTGTTGGCACCAACAGTGGGAACGATCACTTAGCAACTAGCAGCGTTGAATTTGGCATCAATGGAAGAGATTGAGGAAAAAAATTCCAGCTATTGGGGATCAATTTCCCGATGTCTTCCCCAATATCTTCTCGAGGTTACCACCTCTATGTGAAGTGGAGTTTACAATTGTTCTCTTTTTGGGTACCTGTCCTATTTCCCTTCTATCTTATAGGATGGAAAAAATAGAGTTACGGGAATTGAAAGTGCATTTAGAGGAGCTAGAAATCAAGGGTTTCATTCGACCATGTACATCTCCATGGGTAGCATCGGTGTTGTTTGTGAAGAATGCAGATGAAACTCTTCTGTTGCGTATTGATTATCGTAAGTTTAACCAAGTTATGATAAATAATAGACATCCACATCCATGCATGGATGATCCATTCGATCAATTAAGGGGAGGTCATGGGTTCTCCAAGATTGACTTGCGATCAGGATATCACCAACTGCGAGTTCGGAAAGAGGATATTCCAAAGACAACTTTTAGAAGCATATATGGCCACTATGAATATGTAGTAATGAATTTCGGTATAACGAATGAACCAGAGGTCTTCATGGATTTGATGAATTAGTTATTTTAGTGATATCTGGATTCTTTATTTATGGTGTTTATGGATGATATTTTGGTCTATTAAAAAACAAGGGCTGGTCATGAGGTTCACCTGGAAACAGTGTTGCAAATCATGAGAGATCATCATTTGTATGAAAAATTATCAAAGTGGGAATTTTGGTTACGGTATGTACATTTCCTTTTCCATGTCATTTCTGAGAAAGGTGTTTCTATTGATCATAAAAAGATATAAGTCGTTATCTCTAGGCAACCACTTAGGAATGTGTTCGAGATACAAAATTTTCTTGGTCTAGCTATTTAATACCGACACTTGGTGAGTGATTTCTCACGACTAGCTTCACCAATGACAGCTTTGAATAAGAAGAATTATCTCTTCCAATGGATAGAAGAATGACATAAATCCTTTCAGAAATTGAAAGTTCAGCTTACATCTGCACCTATCAAGATCTTTCCAGAATTAAGACAGGGGTATGTGCTATATTTTGATGCATCGGGATCAGAGTTAGTTTGTGTTCTCATGCAATGAGATCATGTGGTTTCTTATGGCTCAAGGTAGTTGAGGGTGCATGAGAAAAATTACCCAACATGTGATTTGGAGTTGGTTGCAGTCATCCATGCATTGAAAACAGAGAGACGTTATCACTTTGGTGAAAAATTTACCATGTTTAGGGATATCGAATGCTTGAAACACATTTTCACATAGAAATATTTGTACCTGAGGCAAAGGATGTGGATGGAGTATCTCCAAATGTTTGACTTTGACTTTATGTACACATCTGAGAAAGGAAATTTGGTGGAAGATGCATTGAGTAGAAATTCATAAGCTTAGTTAGAGGAAGAATCATCAAATGAATGGAAGTTAATGTCGGTCTTAGCCGACAGGCATGTGGAATGTGAAGACCGAGGTAATGTTGCTATTTTTATTTCAACTAAACTTTTTCCTAATTTAGTAAATATGATCAAAGAAGAAAAAACATCTAATGAAAAATGTCAGGTTGTATGTTCAAAACACAATGGTGGGGAGACCATTGATGGATTGAAATATGATAGGGGTTCAATTTTTTGTTTCAGAGATTGTATGGTTGTACATATTGTTTTTCAAGAACAATTACATCATGCTTACGATCATTCAAGATGGGTTGTACACCAAGGTAAACAGAAGAGTTATAAGGCATTGAAGGCATAGTTTTGGTGGAGCGACATGAAAAGGAAGGTGGTTGTGTTTCTCTCATAGTGCTTAATTTGTCAATAGGTTAAAGAAAAGCATCAAATATCAGCTGGTATATTATAATATTTTTCCATCCCAGTGTGGAAAATGGGATCAAATAGCATTGGATTTTGTTATAGGTCTTCCAAGAATAGTCCGGAAACATGATTCCATTTGGTTGATAATGGATCGCCTAACCGAGTCGATCCATTTCATCCCTATTGTTGAAACCGATACATTGGATGATCATTCAAAAATATACAACTGAGAAGTGGTAAAGAGGCATGGTGTACTAGTGTCTATAGTCTTAGATTGAGATCTGAGGTTCATATGTCGTTTCTGGAAATCATTACAGTAAGCCTTTAGAACACAATTGACTATGAGCAAGGCGTATCATCCTCAGACAAAGGGGAAATCCGAGCGAACAATGCAATCTTTGGAAGATATGTTGCGGGCCTTTGTAATGGATTTTGGTGGCTCGTGGGAGGAGCATATACCCTTAGTGGAGTTCTCATACAATAACAGCTATCAATCCGTGATACGCATGGCTCTGTTTGATGTATTGTATCGGCGTACTTGTCGTTCTCCACTATGCTAGGTGGAAACTGGTGAAACTTGACTATTCAGACCAATCCTAGTCCAAGAAACGACAAGAAGATCTAGTTGACTAGAAAGATGATGGAGACGGTTCAGACTCATCGTAAATCTACTACAGATCACTATCGAATACCATTGTCGTTCATTTTGGGAGATCATGTCTTCTTGAGGATATCTACAAGGATTGGACATCGTCGTTTCGGGAAGAAGGGAAAGTTATATCCATGATAAATTGTCCCTTTTGAGATACTCGAATGGGTATGGGAGGTGGCATATCGATTGGAATTACCACCATGATTTAGTTTGGTGCATAATGTCTTCCATGTATCTCAGTTGAAAAAGTATCTGCCTAATCCTGACCATGTGATCAGATGGTATCACGTTGACCTAGAAACAAATGCTTCGCTGATACATATCCTAATACGGATTGTGGATAGGAAAGAAAAAGTCTTGCAAGGAAAAAGCATCAGTATAGTGTGGGTTTTATGGAAGCATGGTCAGATTCATGAAGATACATGGGAACGTAAGAATGAAATGAAAGAGAAGTGGTCGGAACCCTTTCTATTGGGTGAAGGTTTTATACATTCTGAGGATGGAAAGACCAATGGTGGGGAGAATGTAGTACCCCCATTTTCTGGTATGTGACACTTTATTTATGATTTTAATGGTTATAAAGTTAATGGTGATGAGTGGGAGAGTTGGAAGAACATTAAATGATGTATGAGGCAAAGGGGAAGCTGCACGAGCGTCACATGGGTTGTCTAAATCGTGCGGCCAAACCGTGCGTAGTGGGCCCTTGAGGCAGTAGATTCCACATGGGCGGCCCATGGTTTGTCTCACTGTGCTGCAAAACCATGTAGGAAGTGTCTGCCGAGTCATTGGCTAACCCACAGTTAGCGCACGATTTGTCTAACCATGAGAGAAAACTGTGCATCCACATAAACGAGATCCCATAAAGGTGGATCTCTTGTGTTTATTTTTCTTCTAAGTGGCTCGTTTTTCCTCCTAAGTGGCCCTACCTCGGGATTTTGCTTCTCCTAAGGTCAAAGTGGGTTCTCCCATCATTCTGAGGGTGATCCGAAGGCTTTTCTTGGATAATCGAAGCCGGAATCTTGAGGTATGCGATCATTCTTCATCGTTCTTGATCGGTTTCTTAGATCTACTTAGATCTACTTCTCATATTTTCTTAGTTTCGTAGATATACACCCGTTATGGGTAGATCTAAGTGTGTGTATTCCAAATATGATGAGATTTGGTCTTGATCTTGCTAGGAGAAGAGATCTAAGGTGATTAATTGAAGAAGCAACCCGTTTTTCTTGAGTGTTCTTCATTCATTGTGGTTCCTGTCAAAACCCTAAATGTAGGGTGCTTCTTTCTCGACTCCACTTGGGAGAACTAATTGGAATGATTTCAAATTGAGTATGTGGTGAGGAATTGATTGGGAAAGCATAGAATAAATCTTCTTTACTTATGATTTATGTTTTTAGTGAAATTGGGAAATCTTGGTGAATTGTTGTGCAAAGTGATATGGAATCTTGAATTTAAAATGTTTATTTTAAATTATAGATTTGCTGAAATTTTAAATGTTTTGATGAAAAATTGTTTTCAATAAAAAAGGAAGGTTTCTTGAAATGGTTTGGAATTTAAATGGTTTGGATTTGAGATGGTTTTTATGGAAATGGTTTTCAATAAAAAGGTGTTTTATAGAAAGGATGTTTTGGAATGATTGATGGCCATATGTGGTGTGTGTACATATTGCATTTGGGATAAACAAGGGTTAGGAGTCTCCCCCATAAGTGTTGGGATGGATAAGGATTCGGGAAATCTCTCATCAAACATTCATATTGCATTCAAGATGGATAAAGGTTAGGGGTCTCCTCCATTAATATTGTGATGTATAAGGGTTAGGGCTCTTCCCCGTTAAACATTCATCTGTGTTTGTGTTGGATAAGGGTAAGAAGTCTGCCCCATCATTGTTGGGATGGATAAGGGTTAGATATTTCCCCCCTTCTTCCAGGTTGCATGCATGGTTGGTTTCATGGGATGGTGGAATGGTTGGGTATGTCGGGGATCTTGTGAAATGGTTCTAAAGATTGTTAAGTTATTTTTCTAGAAAAATAACTTGCTGGAAAATTTATTTGAATTGATTTTGGAATTCCTTTTGTTATGAATGGTTTTGGATAACTTTTTATATTTATTTATAAATAGCCTTTGATAAAATGGTTTATATAAACCATTTTTTATATAAATGTTTCTGACCATTCTATCCTAGTGGAGTCAGTAGGGAAGTCATTGGGGAAACCTACTGAGTTTTATACTCAACCCTACTTTGGCACTTTGGTGATTTTATAGATGTTTTATTCCAGGACACAGGTAAAGGTAAAGCATCTTATTTCTAGTGGCTCATGGTGATGCTTGAGAGATGTTGTGGAGCTTGGAGATTGTGGATCATAGAGTCGTGGTGTCTTTTGAGAGTCTAGTGTTGTTTATCTGCTATGTACCTGGATGCTTAGTTTGGTCTTCCGATGTTGTGTACTTCATGTGGTTTGAAATAATGAATCTTTTTAGTGGTATTTATTTTGTTCATGCATCATATTGTGATTGTTTTGTTATTCTGGGTTGATTTATGGGTTATTTATTGAAGGTTAAATCATCTCCCAACTTATATTCAAGACCCTTCGTCATTTATTGCTAGCATTTGGCATCTTGGGGATATCGCTTAAGGCCTAGTAATGACTCATTGTACTCCCAATAAAATGATAATTGGCAGGTCATTACAGTTCTCACCCCCCTTTCTCATCACATAAGAAATCACTCATCTCTCTACATTCCATAGTCTCTCTCTATTGAAGAGTACTTCATCATGAGGAGTTGATCCGGTGGTCTAAAAGAAGTCCCTGTTTTTTTTGTGAAGCATAATGTAGAGGTTTTCTCTTATTTAATTAAAATAAAATTATTTATTTATTTAATTTTATTTAGTTAGTTTAATATATGTTTTCTATTAATTATATTAGTTAATTATATACATTTTAGAAATAATACTTGTTATTAGTAATGATTATGTATAGATTAACTAATGGATAGCCTATGAATAAAAATGATTACATATAATTATTAGCTATTTATAAATTACTAATTAATATCAAATTATTAACTTTTTATTAAAGAGAAATTAAATAAGGATTTAGTAATGTTTAAATAATTATTATAGAATGCATAAATTTTGAATTTTTAATGATTATATAATGATTATGTATAGACTAAGTTATGATTAAATTATGCTAATGTAATTATAAAATATTGATTATGGAAGGAATAGAATGTAATGATTACCTATGATTAAGTAATGTTTAACTATTGAATAAGTGATGATTATAGAATAATTAAGTAATGATTAATGAATGATATAGTAATTATTAATGAATTATAATGAGATTATTATATAATGATTAATGTATGATTAGAAAATGTTTATGGGGTGATTAAGAAATGATTAAGAAATTATTAAGGAATGATTAAGGATTGATTAACCAATGTTTAACTAATGGTTAAGAAAAGTATAAATATATGTTAGGAAATGACTACAATAATCTTTTAGGATATATGAAAACATTCTAAAGTTTTACTAGCATTAATATTATGTGGTTATCTATAATATCAATTCCATATATTGATACAAACAAGTTGATGTGGCTTTGGAACATATGTAACTAGAAGTAAAAACTCTGAAATGGTGTCCCATGCCTGTATCTAGGTATCCTGGTACAATATATTTGGGCTTGATACACAATTTGTTTCACACTCTTAGTGCATATTCATTAGATGAATCATTTTTTCATTATAAACTACTGAAATATCTTTTAAAAAATTAAATACTACATTTAAAAACATTAGTATTGTAGTTTATGATATAAGAAGTTGTTATAAAAGTTTAGTATTTTAAATATTTTATGGTGATCCCACATTTTTAAAAGTATTCATAAAATGTTTTGGACACTAAGGTAAAAGGAATAAAAAACACCAAATCAGTTATTTTTTTATTGGTTAAATGAAAATTGAGATCAGATAATGTGAAATGGTGAAGAAAAAACACATCAAGTAACACATGAATGCTTTACAATATTCATTAAATTCCATGAAATGTTTCAATAAAAAGTGTTTTGGATCATATGAGGCTCACTTCAGAAGTGAGGTAAAATCCATCATATAATTAATTGGGTTTTCAATAATGGATTCTAAATTTTTGTTCTTACTTTTGAGTTTTTTAATGTTTTCTACAATCTAATAACATATCTGATTACATCTAAGATATTTCATTTGAAGGAAAAAACCTGTTTAAAATTCAGAAGTTAAGTATATGCCATTGGAAGATATTATTAAGCTACCATTTGAAAATAACCTAGATTTAACATCACATCTAAATTCAGACTCATCTAATCCAAACATTGTCCTATTAAAAATTTTCATTGTATTTATACTATCTTTGAAATAATTAATGTGTAATTTAATTTGATATTTATTCCATATTTAAATTTCGTGGGCCATAATTTTCGTTTAATCAATGATAAAAAAACTTATTTGGTGTTTTATCTTCTTGTAAACATTTGTTTCCAAAACATTTTGCGACTTATATTCTAGTATACTATTATATATAGAATCATTAGTATCATATTTTAGTGTATAATAAGGCATTATAAAATTTTAGTATAGTAAATATTATATGTTCATCCATCATTTTCAATAATAGGTACACTATCAAATTCTGGATGAATTTTTTTACATAATGTGTCTTCTTTCCCATTTGTAATACTATGGGGAGGTTATTCAAACAAATTATGGATCTTCATATAGTGAAAAGAACAAATGTGGTTAGTACAGCTGATTGTTTAACCCTAAATGAACTTTAAGAAATTATTATTGGTTCCATATATCGGGAACCTGATTAAGAGTTCATGTGTATGTTCTATAGATATTGGAAATTCTAGGACACATTATGGAATCTATCTTGTCAATTGGTTACTGATGTGCAGTGGGTCCATGAAATAAATTTATTTTCCCAACGGTTAGAAGGTACTATGAGGGAGTTATATGTTGATGTTTCTACTATACAACAACAAATTCCAATTGTAGGATGACATAAACTTATAAGAGTGGTTTAAGATGTTTATGACCTAAGAAATAGTGGATTTTCCATTTGATGAATAAGTGGAAAAAAGATTATCTCCCAGATATACTTGTAAATAAAACATTTGATGAGGATTTCTATATTGATGGATCATGCAGTGACAATAGTGCTGATTACGAGGGAGAAATGGAAGTTGTGGAGAATGATTCTAGAAATCCATTAGTTTTACAACAGACTTGACCCATAATTGATCACTCTCAAATCATTACATCTTGGTCAGAAGAAATGGATCATGTTTTTTAGTTCAAATACTATCTTCTCACACATAGAAATGAGTTTCCCAGCATTCTATTAGAGAGTTTTAGTGAGTTGGACAAAAAAATATATTTTTTAAGGGATTTGTTTATGAAAACCTCAATGAAAAAACTTTCTAAAAAGATTTCACATTAAAAGGAACTACATATATATAGTTCAATAATCATGCCATTAATTTTTTTTGCATATTGTGTAAAAATTATGGGTTTGATTATAGATTTATCTTGAGGACGATTATAATCATTGAATTTGGATGTTAGAGAATATAAAAGATTTAGACAACTCATACTTGTGTTTTGTAAAACTTGACAGAAGATCTTAACTCATTAGATGCTGAATTTTTTTCATCGATTATTCTCCAGATGATTATGACATGAAAATATGTTTCTATATCCCTCGTGTATGATAGGATTCTGAAAGTTCCCAGTTATGATAATTGTATCACTAAGAGGGGGTGGTATGAATCAATGATCCAATTTTACTTTTATATTTCCTTGGGAAAACCTTTTCCTCCTGTTAATGATTTCAATCCATGCTGAAAAAATAGAACACACATCCAAAGGAACCTATGTATTTACAAGGTTCACAATTCAATAATAATAGCTACGTCATTAGTATTGTTTGAAAATGATCCATTAACAAAAAATCAACTAGAAACCAATTGTTTTATTACATTTAGTATTAAATAACCTTTCACTTGTGGAGAACAATGTTAAAAATTACAATATAGTTTTTGCACCGTCATAGCACAAACAGGGAAAAACAATATTTGTGTAACAGTGTATGTTACCGATGTTAATTTTCAACTTAAAAAACGTTCTTTGTTTTGAAATAATTATTCAATTTCTCACACAATAGATATTTGTAACTTCATGGACATTGATAAGGAAAACTTAGTACCACTTTCCCCATATGTTTTTCTAATATGATTCTTAAAAGTATGATTATCCCAATATGATTTTTCTAAATATAGTTATTCTTAGTACGATTACTTCAAATATGATTCTTATCATAATGATTCATCCTAATAAAATTATTCCTAGTATGATTATCCCCAATATAATTCTTCATAGTATGATTCTGAATATGAAAATATATAGCACTATTTGAGTATGATTGTGACAATTCGGAACAAATTCTTCCTCCGTCCAAAAATACCAACACAGAAATATTGATCCAATTTTCCTACCTGATATGATGGTCACCTGAATAAGATTTAAAATATGAATATGAAAAACCCTGAATATGTTGATCAACTGAATTATGTTGCAATCTTGTCTCTTCTTTTTCATTTATTCATGTCGGCACTTATTTAACGAAGTCTCAATATGGAATAATAATTCTCTACCTAAATATTCATAACATCTCTCTATTCTCACATGATTATCACTCCATTTTCTATCATCTAGAAATTAAAATGTTCTTCTCACTAATTATAGGTGACCAATCAGTGGTTTTGGCATGAATCTTGAAGCCATTCTTGCTCTGTTAAATGCACCCAAATATCGATTTCCCTTGAATCACAAATTCATTTATGATGTCTAAAACACTTCATGTATATTATTGAATCATTTTCAACCATTATCTCTTCATCATAAATTCTTTTCATAAGACAATCCAAATACAGTGTTAGAATCTAGGTTTTTTATTTCGAATTATTCTAAAAAATATATTATAAACTACTTGAATATATAAATGATGAAATGGAATTATCTGTATTTGATTCACTTGAACATTACCACATATTATACTGATGTAATTGAAATAAAAAACTATTCAACTCTGATACAATGGCTCTTTAAAAACATGTAGAAACCAAAAAAAATCATCAATTTCAAACTCCCTCTTTGACAACACATCTACTAAATTCATTTAGTACTTCTCTCAATGCACTTGTTAAAAAACATTTGAAAAAGTTAGATTTCATCTATCTCTTCCATCAGTCAATTCATTTAACCATCACAATTGGAAGACTATATTGTTGTTTAGTTTCTATTATTACAATTTCCATCAGAATCTGCTCAATTACTTTTCCATAGGTCTTTTATAGAAAACAATTCTTCTTTAATATGACACAATTCCAAATATGGTGGACTTGTTACAACATTTTTGGAATGAGAAAATCCTTTAATTCAGAAGTGTGTTCATGTATAATGACTTCCATCATGACATTAAAGACATTTATGAAAATATTAAGTGTCTTCTGACTTACAATGGAATGTATCAAAATATTCCATTCTTTCTAGCTTCTTTCAACCCTTTTAGGCCCATGTATGTTTTTACAGAAAACAATTGTAACAAATACAATTAGCTAGTTTTAATATGATTAATGTGATTATGATCTTTTAGGGTACCATTTCTCAAGATATGATCATCATGAGTACGATCATCCTGATTACGATTTTTAATACACTTTATCATTCCATAAAGATCAGATTGCTCTGAATGTGATCAGCCTAGATCTCATTTTGTCTCCCTTTATTTCATCAATATTGCACCATATTTTTCCAACATACGTATGATTTATGGGAAATAAAAAGCATAAAATCATTATCAAAATTATTTCATCATAGTCATGCAGACTCTGATTCTTCCTCAATATAATCACTTCTTCCCTACCAAATCCTTAGTGAATATGAGGACCTTTAAATTACATCAAGATGCGTAGTCAATGAGACCAGGATTTTTATTCCATATTCAATTTTAATTTTATGAGAACCATGAATCTTCTTATCCTTAAATTGAATTTCTAAAAAATATTAATCCTATTTTCTAAAAATAATGAACAAATGATTATCACCGTATTCAATGGTATGTGACTTTTCTTGTCAATTTTAACTTCCTTGAAAAAAAATGACAACACCTGAAAAATATAATATTCAACATCACCTTGGTCCTAAAAATATCCCCATTAGGAATTTTTTTCAACCATGTTTCTTAAATCAATGAACAATCAATCCTTGGATAATGTATTATATTTCAATAATTCTATGAAAACGTGAGGTAACTCGTTTTCGGAAACAGGAATCATTGACAGAAAAACAATTTTTTCCAAAGTAGTGATTATAATAACCTTATTTATCTTATTAATATTTTATTCATCAATTATTCAATATTTATGGAAGAAATATTATTTCTTACAATCACTCCATCAAATAGTTATACTAGTTTACTAACTTATAATGTTTAATTAACAACATACTCACAAATCCATTTTTTATCTGCATACAGAAGTATAGATTTATAAATCAATATAATTATCCCAATTGAAAAAACTATCCAATTGTTTGGAGAGAGAGAGAGTAAATAAAAACAAACCTCATTATTAATAAGAAAAAGGTTGGACCCCCATGTTCAACCATAATTTAGGTAATGATTCTATCGGTAAAGGTTCTATGAATATTTTGGCAACTTTTTTGGATGTTGGAACGTACTCTATCATTAATTAATTTCTCCAGACATAATATTTGATGAAATTATGTTTGATATCATTATGTTATGTAATATAATGTTGAAATGGATTTCCATTGAATTTTATTTTATTTTTATTGTCACAACCCAAGAGAAAGTGTAAATTCACTTAAACAATTAAGTCTTCTAGCTGGGTTTTTAACCAAATAATCTGAGTAGTTACTGGAGGGGAAAATACATATTATTATTTAACCATAAAAATAGTTACTGAATTTTAATTCATTGAATTTTAACATAGAAAATCCTTTCCAAAATAATAATTATCCTCGAGATGTGGATCATTAATCATCAAAATTTCTTTCACAATTAGTATTTAAATATCCTAAAAAATCCTTATATTCTGATATATCAAACCACATACCTAATCTTGTTGTTTATTCTATGTATCTTAGAATTATTTTTCAAGAAATATTATGTCATTCATTTAGATAACTCTGAAATATATAACATAATGTAAAAAAATAAACAATTTCCAATATTGATGTAGTAAATAAAATATTCTTCCAGTCAGCTTTTGAAATTCTTTAGTATCAACAACTTTTACGTTTCAATATTTTTTCAACATTGTTCCCACTGAAATAGGAGTGGATACATGTTTTGATTTTTCCATTATGAACCTCTTCACTGGATCATTAGTATTCATTTCTTATGGAAGATAAATTTTTTATTTATAATTTTTAACAATATAATGTATTTCATTTCCCAAAGCATGGAAATTCCAAAAACCATTTTCATCTCATCCGAAAATCATTCAAAAAATGATTCTTCATTTCCAAAATTGATAATTTCATAAATATTATCAATTATAGTGTGGTAATACTCTTGAATTTCCCAAACCAAAATATATATATCAATGCTTCCCTTCATGAAACACATCTTCATTAAGAAAGTATGAAATTTGAAATACCATTCTCTTAGATCTTAGTTTATCCCATACAATTAATTCATGAATCTATATACATAACATTTGTCTTTCCCATCAAAAAATCGAAAAGGTTGTTCAATATAAGCATCCTCGTCAAGAAAACCATTCCAGAATGGAGATTTAACATCCATTTGAATGATATATTTACATAATTAAACAGTAATAGAAATAATGATTCTAATTGTTTCTAACCTTTAAACTAGAGAAAATATTTCATCGAAATTATTTCCTTCAATTTTTTATTACCCTTTGCAATACAATATTTTTTTTGTTTTATTATCACTTTAACATATTCATTCCACTTTATCTAGATAACCAATTTTGTACCACTGATGTTTTTTTTCATTCTTGGGTATGAGTTCCCATGTATTATTATTTTCAATCTGATCTAACCCTTCATTCATTGGTTGAACCCATTATGGATACTCAAAATATTCTTTCAAATCAACCATCTCTACTTTTGAATACAAATAATTATTTTTTATAGAATTTGTTTTTCTATTTGTTTAAAACTTCTGATTTTGATATACAATTACATTCTAAGCTTCCACTTGATTCCTCAGAATAGGATGATAATTTCTAGTATCTTCATCATCAATAGAAATAGTTATGTCTAATTATTCTTCATGGGTAGGATTACAATTGTCAATATACTTATTAGAATTTTTTTGAAACATTTTTATTTTTCTCGACTTCTATGTCAGCCAGAATACATTTTCCATCCTTATATTTTCAATTACTTTTACATCAACTCAATCAAAAATTACCCCTATTTATTTTTTTTAATCATCAAAAAATTATTCCTTTAATATCATAGTAGAGAAATATTCCATATTTACTTTTTTTCTCAAACATTCCATATTTTTCACCTTTCTTCTTTAAAATACATGGAATATCGAAAAATATAAAGTGTTTAAAACATGGAGGATTTCAATAAAATAATTTATATGGAGTAATATCTGAATGATGCCTATATAAGAAAATGTTATAAATATAAATTTCTATACTCCTAGATTGCATCCAAAATTAATGAAAAAGTCCATGTTCAAGTAACATAGTCCTTCCCATTTACACCAAAAATATATTATTTCTTACATAAACCCAATTTTATAGAAGATTATTGGGGTGAAAATAATCATATAGAATTCTAATATTATCTAGATAATAGTTAATTTATTCACCTATGAATTCACAACCATTATTTGTTCTCAACTTCCCCACAGAATACTCATTTTTCTTTTCATCATTCCTTTTGAAACATTTAAAAATTTTAAAGAATCTTATTTATGATTAAAGTACATACTCAATTAATGCACGTAAAATATTAAATGAAGGTTATGAAGTACTTATATTATTTTTGATTGTTTTCTTATTTGACCACAAACATGAGAATGAATCAACTCCATGGGTTTTAAAAAAATCCAAACTATCTTATGCACTATATTTAGAAGCATTCCTTTCTGGAAAATATTACAAAACTAATCTCTTCTTTTTGGATTATTATGAATGTCGTAGACACTATACCTCATTTGAAAATTTCCCATGTTTCATTGACACATGTGTCCCACCCTCTTATTCCACAATTGATTATCTTCCACCATACTTATGTAATATGATTTTTGTATTCCACTTACCATAAACAAGTGGACTATTATGTTTTGGACTCTTGTAACTATCTACCCATCATGTCAAATTTTCACAAAAAACACCATATTTTCTAAGGATAATTTTTTTTCACTCATCAATCAATTTTGAAACACTTAGAATTTTTGGATTTAACTCATAAACATACATTTTATAATTGGATTTCATGTTTTATTTCCCAACCATCACTGATATAACACCTTTGATTTTCAAGGATGTATCATTTATAAATTTCACTATTACTGCTATATAATCATTCAAATAATTTTTCAATTATATATATATATATATACATATGAGAAGAATAACCACTATCATGAATCCATGGTCATTCTCCTTTTGATGATTTCAGACCAGATTCTACAGAAAGAGCTTTATCTTATTCGTTATCTTTCATCAACATTGTTTTATGAGAATTGGTAAGAATCATTTTCTGTGATGCTAAAAAATAATACATCCTTTTTCATACTGTTTATATTGTACATATATTTTAGAAATAGTTTCCAATGCATGGTACCCATTTTCAATTCTTACTCCAACCATCCCAGGTTTATTCTTTTGGGGGAATCGACTCCCCCTTAATCCTTTCCTTCCATAACATGTGGAATAATAGTACGGTTGTTGATTAAACAAACACATATTAAACGGGTATATGAATCCATCAATATTCCAGCAGTATCCATAGAAATAGTATTTTCCTCCGGAACATACACACTGACAAGACTTGTAATTATGTTTCCTAAGACCTTATTGTCTTATCTTTCGTATCCATCATCCTTTCTATTTTCAATCATAATATTCATTTTATTTTCATCTTTATCATAAATAGAATTTGTTGATACTTTTCGAGACTCAAAATTGTTGGATATAAGATATTTATATACATTTAAATTCCAAAAATTATTAGTTATGGCTACATTAATATAACTTTCATTTCTTTCATCATTTCAGAAACAATTCTATCATCCTTCTCAACCATGGATAGTATTTTTTGTTGATCATTATTTAGAATCTATTTTCACAAACTTTTACTATCTTCAGTGATCGATTTTTTGAAATGTTTATTTCTCTCTTCATATTTGGAATGCTTTTGTTGGATAAATTAAAACTCCACTTATTGTGTCTTTAGATTCACCTCTAAATTCTTATTATGATTCTTTTCTTCCTCGAGATATTTCTTGAAATAATTAATTTCCATCATTAGCCTCATCAATCATTTGAAAAACATTGACTATTCATTATTGAGGAGAATTTATCAACCTATTTGTTTTTATTTTCATAACTTTTTATCATTATCGGACATTATTTCAACTCTTCATTAAAATGAAATTCATGTTGAGTTTATTCTTCTACAGAACAATTTCTTACAAATTCATCATCACTCAAAATTTCAACAAATTTATTCTCAATACCATTCTCAATTTTTATTATGATTCGGCATCACTACAATATTTGTAATCATTTTAGATAATAAATATCTTCTTTTTTATTTAAATAATATTTTATCTTTCCATGTAGAATGCAATTTTCCTTTCTCTCCTTATTTCTTCATCGATTTTCTTTGTCATCTATTATCTTCATAATTATCCTCTTATTTCATTCCTTGAAGACAGTTAGACCTAAAATTACCAATGGATCCACATTGATAAAATTTCAAGGGTTGTTTTCCTTAGTATTTCATTTTACACCTTTTCAGATTTTAAAAAACATGGTAAAAATTTAATCAATATTTTTACATAACTCGTTTTCAAAAATCAGATTCACCAGCTTCATAATCAATAGAAATATTCTTTGTCTTTTTTTTATTCATATCCTGGAATGAAAATTCCCAATCAACCATTCCTTTATAATCATGTATTTTTCCATTCTCATTTCATAAGTGATGAGTTTTATATGCAAGTCATCAAAATGTAATGTTACAATATATATAATTAAATAAAGAAAAAATAATATCAAAATTTTTAAGAATGATTCTCAAAATATTTTCAACAAATGTATAATAATTTATCTCTTCACCAAGGAATCTGAGAGTAATAACAATTTCATTTACACTGGTAAAGAAGTCCCCAAGAGATTTGTACTCTCCCTTCATAAAATCTTCAAACATTAATCTCCAGTGTTGATGTTTTTAATTTTTCACTTCTGTATTTACTTCAAATATGGTTTTTCAATTTATCACATACACCATTGTATCTGGAATCACATTTCACCCATAAGAATTAGCATTCAATAAGTGATGATGATGTAACATTTTTTCCCTTCTTCCATTCTATATATTCTTCTTATCAAATGATATAAGAGGAGCTTTAAAATAAATAAAAGGAAACCTATCTATTTCAGATTCAATAACAATATATTCATCAGACATAAAATAATGAAAATATTTATCTTTCCAAATATGATAATTTTTTCTGATCAAAAACTAGAATACCTTTACTATTCACATAATTTAAATTCCCGATCAGCCATGAATATTCAAAGGGAACCATTCCTCAAATACCAGTTGAAAATTACCTATTATGAAAATCGTATCACTGAGAGGGGGTTGGGAGAATAAGGGATAATTCAATTCCATTATGTTTCTTTGAAATAACCTTTTCCTTTTATGAATTATTTAAATCACTACTAAAACCAATTACAACACACATCCATTGAAAGAAAATTATTTAGATAGGTCATTATTCATTAAGAATAACTATTTCATTGGTATGAATAAAAAATGATCCAAAACCACACAATCAACTAGAAAATAATTGTTGGACTAAATTGAGTAGGATATTCACGTTCACTCATGTATCAATACGTATACAATTTCCATAATGCATGTTCATACTCTAAGCATAAATAGGGTAAAATAATACTTTTGTAATAATGCATGTTACCTGTTCTTCTTTTCATCTTCTCAAATGTATTAATTTTGATAAAAATATTTATTTTTTACCTATATAATGGTTATAACTTCAAAAACATTGATAAGAGAAACTCATTCTGATTATCCCAATACATTTCTTTCAGTTTGATTCATCCCATTACAATTCTACCAATGCATTTCTTCTTAATATGATTCTTCACAATATGAATCTTTACAATATATTTCTTCCCAATACAGTTCCCTTAAAAATTATTATTCTTAGTATAATTCTAAATAAAATTTTTTTTAACTATTTGAGAATGATTGAGAAAATTCATAACTCTTTTATCCTCGGTCCAGAAATCTCAATCCCGAAAGCTGAATCTGATTTTCTAGTCTGATACGATGATCAGTGAAAAATGATAAGAAAACTGGATACAATATATAGCTGAATATCATGAACACGGAATATAATGATCATCTAAATAATATTTCAATATTTTCACTTATCCTTTCAATTATTCCCATATAATTTTATATAACTAAATATCAATTTGAAAAGCATCTTCTCTCCCTTGATATTCTGATCCTGTCTCTCTTTTCTCGTGAACAATACACCATTATTAGTCATCTAAAAAGTATGATGTACTTATCTCCTTCTATAGGTGACCGATTAGTGGTTTGGGTTGGAATCACAAAATCATTCCCCCTCAAATAAATTCATCCAAATATCAGTTTCCCTTAAATTTATGGTTCATTTATGAATTCTTCAACAATTATCAAATCTTTATAAATATTCTTCAACCATCATCTATTATACAACTATTATTTTAAAAATATAATTTAAAATCGATTTTTGAAGGAAATTTGTTTTAATATGATTTCTCAAAAATAATTTTATGTACCAATTAACAATATAACTGATGAAATGGAATTCTATGCCTTTGATAGACTTCAAATTACTTACTTCTTCTCTTGAATAAGTTGAAATAACATAAATCTCAACTCTATTATGATGGATATTGACCCACATGAATAAACAGAACAACATCTTCTATTACAAACTCTCAATTAAAAAAAACAAGTCAATTCATTCAATTATTCTCTCAAACCATTTGATCAAAAAATTCAAAACAAATCATAGTTCATCTATCTCTTCCATAGGGAAATTCATTCAACCTTCTAAAATGTTTAACATTATTTTTGTTCGGCCTCTATAAATATAATATTCATCAGCTTCATCTCAATTTATTTTCCTTCGTTCTTTTGTTTAAAACAATTCTACCAGAATATGATGGATTTTTGAATACGATGGAATGGTGTCAAAAATTTCTTCTGCAACAAAATCTTTTATTCAAATGAATATCTTTTTATCATGAATTCCTTCGTGAAACTGAATAAATTTAATAATAGCTTCTGCATCATTTGAATTAAATTGGAATGTACCGTAACATTCCATTCCATGCATCATATTTAATTCTTTCATAGCATAAGTTTGTTTTAAAAGAAAAAAGTTGGCCAAAATAAAATTAGGTTGAATATGATTGTCTTGATTACAATCTTTCTACGTACCATTGGCCTCTATATGATCATTCTTTGTATGATCATCCATATTACAATTTTTATGACCCTTATTATTTCAATCTAGATATGATTAATGTTAATTGGATCGGCCAGGATCTCTTCCACAACCAATTTCATTCGTCATTATAGCACCATATGTTCTCAAACATACATATTATTTATGTGAAATACAAATCAGAAATGCACCATCATGTTTGTTTTATCATAGTCATCCCATTTTTTTATTATTAATCAAAATGATCACTTTTTTAACACCAGATCTAGAGTGACTTTTGTGACCATTAACATCCAAGAATATTCATTATAAATATGGTTGAACTTCTCATTTTGAATTTAGTGTGGATATGATGAAAACATACATCTTCACTAAGATGTAATTTTTAAAATATATTCATTTTGATTTTTATGAAAATGATGGTCAACACAATTTTCAACAAATAAAAGGTGATGTGATTTTTCGTTTCTTTTTACACTTCCTTAACAGAAAAATACACCACTTGAAATAATTTATTTTTATCATTATCATGGTCCTAACAAATACAAATATTGCTTGGATATAATATTTCTTATAATGAAGAAAAGATTGAAAAATAGAATGCAAATTTGAAGGTATATATTTATTGGGAGGACTCATATGGAGTGTTCCCTCAATTTCTAAACATACTGATACACAATAATTAATTTGACTTGCATATTTATACGAACAGAGTTGTTTCTCAAGGTATCCAACATGGTCCATCTATTGTTCATTTTCATTAGTTGTTATGGGATTTATTCACCTATATCTACACATTTTGATTTGAAAAAATACTTTATACATATTGATGGAACATTTCAATATCGAAAATACAAGGGCGTATTTTTTACTGTGAAAACCAAATATAGAAACCGTTCACCACTTCTGCATTACCTTTCCAATTTGTAGGAGGATAACTATGAATCATAGAGTAGGATTTTTACATGTATCAGGAACTATTTCACTAGAATTCATGGTGTCTATGTGATATCTTATTGGAATCCATAAATTAATGAGGCAATCAATACAGTCCTTGAGACATGAAGACCCCCAAAATCACATTATCAGTACTTCATTAGACACATTGTCTGAAATGTCTGGAAGAAATTCCATAATAAACTTATGATGAAGGTAATAATGAGGCATGGTATAGAGTATCATTGTTATTTTTTACTATCTTAATGTAAACATAAAATCAATTTCTATGAAATTTGATCACTTCTGCATAGAATATTAGAAAGATCATTGGATTTTTGAATATCGTTATGAACAAATCCTCAAGCCTAATCAATAAGTGTATGATTATATGATGAATATTCCAATAGAAAAATAGGCATTTGAATATGATAGGTGGATGGTGTATGGACACATGACAAAAGAAATTGTGGAGTGCAACAATGGTTTCTTCAAGGGGCATCACACGTTACCAATAACCACCAATGTTTAGGATACATTTTATTGGAACTTTCAGTAATTAATTAATAGAAATAACTATCATTATATGGGATTAAATAGTGGTTATAGTAATAATGGCCATTTTAAAGAGTTATTGAAAAGAACATTTAAGTAGATTTTAGTTATAATGTCTTCCTTTTCTGCTGAGAAGACAGTTTATTTTATGTTCAAGAGAATTCCCACCCCATCATAAATAGCATCAGTGAAAAATTGAGGAATTACTGAATGTGAAGAAATTACAATGTCGAATCAACTATGTCGTATGGTTTATATGCGCACAGACCATCACAACATGTGCCTCTATATACATATCATTGAATGAATATATAGATCAATTATACTGGATAGACACACTCACTATATATTATGTTTCTACATGGACACTTATGGGTTGTTTCAATATTTCCCAATGCCTGATGGCCAGCCGATAGTGAAACTTAACATCACTAGGTGGTATAAATGTTGGAGAATGAAGTCGATATGGATGAAGAATGAGATGGTTTGGCCTCACGAATAGGGGAATGTTTGAGATTCCCTATATGTCATCTATAAGGTCATAACTAGAAGGAATGCTCTAACATTGTTGGATTGAGTTCTGACTCTCAGTCACAATGATGTATTTTTTATTTTATGACATTCTAATATTGTTTATTACATAGTGCTAATATAAAATCCTTTTTTATATGTTTCTAAATTCAAGAAATACATTTACTATAAAATTACAATATGCCTTTCATATTTACATTAATGAGATTATGAAAAGGCCATTTCAGGTGACATAAATTCATTTTCAATATGACAATGGATAAACCATTAAGCATACATGTGTGAAAATAATCATGAATTATACTATCATGTGGGGAAAGAGAATCAATTACAAAGAACACCTTTTTAAAATAAACATTTAGATGAAAAATGAAAAATGTTAATATATATAAACATATAAAACTATATATTACGAAACACCATTTTTTATGTAATAACATATCTCAAAAACACTTTTCAAATATTCATTTAGAATCATGAAGGAAACCCTTTTATTTTTGTAAAAAATAACTTCGTCAAACAATGAGAATAAACATGTAATTTCATACATTATACTAGTCATAACATTTTGTCGACCATTGAATCATATTTACATTTTACACTCACTGACCATTTCATTATTAACATACTGATAGAGAATACTAGAATAATCACTATGTTGGCTACACATGTTTCCTAGACCATGCTAAAAGGCGGTGAGGTTTGAAAGATCAGGGTACATTGAGTGCACCATTTTCATCACAAGTTACAACTTCCACTATACCATAAAAGTAAGGCTGATCCATAAATCCGGTTAAGGTTTTAATTGGATAAAATTGAACAATATGTCATGATAATCAATAATCATAGAATGGATAAAGAGGAATGATTACAAAACATTAAATAAAATAATGGAAAAAGATTCAAATATCATAAGAACATGGTAAATAATAGAGAGCATAAATTGTGTGACAAACATAATAATTGTATTCCTAATGAATATATTTATAATGATTACTAATATTATATTCATCTAATAATAATAAAAAGTATTTTTAACTAAAAAATGAAGAATAACACCTTGTACATGTCTATTATATATATATATATCATAAAGGTGGTTTTCCCCCTCCTATATTTATTACCAAATTTATTAAAAAATGTTTGACCTAAATAGTTTACATTTTTTAGAAAGTAAGAAAAAATCAACATTGGTCTGTAACGTTAATTAGGTGTGGGGTCTACCATGGGATGATGATGGAAGGGTTGAGGAAGGGGTCCATTGGTAGTAGGAGGATTGATATTGATGTGGTTTTTTTGGATTCATGATAGTGATAGTAGGGTGGTTGGTGGGTTAGAAAAACACTCCTTAAATAAATTTATATCAAATATTCACATAAATTAATTAAACATTATAATTATGATTATATAAATACAACAAATTTTGGGATTTTTATAAATGTTATTTAATTAGAAACCTGATACTTTTTAGTGTTTTTCAAAATTGCGGGGAATGATTTGGAAACAATTATAAACAACAGTAAATATAAAACCAAAACACTGTTAAATACAAATATTCATGTAGTTAATAAAATGAAATTGTTGTGATTGTTCAAATCCGGTGTTGTTTGAGAACAATCAAAATACAAAAAATCAATCCTCAATAAACACCTAAATAGAAAAGTGGAACCAAGATAATTATTAATTTATTTTGTATTCTATGTGTCCTATAGCACCCCCCCCCCCCCCCACACATTTGAACAATCACTGTAATTTCAACTTATTCACTACTGGAAAATTTTATATAGCAATGTATCAGTTTTAAATATTTTATTTTTTATAAATGTTTCAAATTCATTCCCCCCACATTTCATAACAACACTTACAAATTTAATATTATGAATTTAGTGAACATGATGAAATCCCAGAGATTATTCAAATATTGAAGAGTTCGATGGTACTCAAAATACACCAAAGATGATTCACTGACAATCCATATTTGAGAGGGGTCAGGAGAATCGAAGGAAAGAGTTATATTTTTGAAATGTGAAGGAATGAATTAAATAATACCTATATTTAAAATATAATTCTTAACCATAAAATTAATTATACATAAATAATATTCCCACAAAATTATATATAATACATCCATAAATAAGATGAATAAATATGAAATTTTAAATATCACCACTAATTGCCACATAAAATTTTATATTTTATTTTTCATAGAAAAATTTTAATTTAAAATTAATGTATTTATTATTTACATTTATATACATATATTATAAATCAAACAATTTTTTAAATGTTTTCTCTCCTTTTAAATTAATTCGCTTTTGTGTTATTTTTTCCCTTTTTTAAGAGGATCTTAATTTTTGATATGTTTAAATATATATATATATATATATATGACTGTATTTGTGTGTGTATTATACAATACATTTTTTTAACGAGGGTCGCCCATTTAGTCATTTCATACCCTCTACATTTTCATAACACACATCTCGTATTCCCTCATGTGCTTATTCTACATTTTAATTGAAAATATCACATTTTACTTTCACCTTTTATGACATCATCATTCAATTCATCAACCATTTATACTGTTAAAAAATAATTAACTCAATTTCATTAATTTTTCACATTCTCTGTATTAATAAATTATACCATCAAATTATTCATAATTTCAAAAAAATTAATTATATAAATAACAAAAATAAAAAACGATCCTTCGACATCATAATAAAAAAAATCAATACATATTACCTCCTTTTTTATAATCATCAAAACAAACTACATCTTATCCAACAAAAAATTAAAATAATTATTTTAAAATTAAATTTATATAAATAATAACCAATTAATTAATTAAACTAATCATCTTAAAATATTTTCTATATATAATATAATTTTCATCATAGAAATACCATTACATGAGATATTTTATTATTATAAGAGAAACATAATATATTTTAGTTTATAACTAGATATTTATAATTGATATGTAATATATTATCAATAAAAAATATATAATAAATTTACGTGCACTAAAAATTTTCCAATAAGAAATATTACAAAATAAAAGAAATTTCATTTACTATATAATTAAAATATTCATTTATAAAATAATTTGAATATTCAATAATTATTTTATATGTAATATCATTATAACTTATTATTCAATGATGGACTTCCACGAACCCTCAAAACATGAGAAATGATAATTTTCTTGAGAGAATATGGTTCCTCAAAATATATATGTCACAAATAATTCTCATCAATTAAAATTAAAGTAAAAAATAGATAATGGTCAAACCAAACAAAGAGATGAAAAAAAGAAATATTCATCTTAATATTAAATAACCTTCAAACAATTTTAACACTTGTAAATCTAAACCCAACATAAAAACCAGATATGACCAAATATTAATGGACATAGGGAGATTCTAGTCAAATTAAAACATTCCTATGAATGAAAACAAAACATATTATTGGAAAATCACATTAATCATTTTAGTAGAAAGAAGATTAGAAAACAAGAAAACAACAACAACCACCAAATGATGACATCAATCACAAGCAAATAAAAAACAAAAACTAAATTAGGAAATAATATCTATTTAAAAAAATCAATAACATGAAAATAGGTAACTCACATATAAACACCACTTCCATCTTCAGTTAACCATACTGTTTCATTCTCAACCGGATCCATAGAAAAATATCATATAAAATCTTTTAGATTATATCATCATATATTTCACAAAACATTCACCATATTAACTTATTCATTATCAATTTTTTCATGTTGCATACTTAACAAAAAAAATTATAAATAAACCATGTAACAAATTTAAATAATGTATATCATGACATAAACAACAATTAACATATCATATAAAAAAACTTATAGAATTTAATATTTTCAAATACGTTGTCAACAATGTTCATTTAATATATATATCACATGTTATCAAAATTTAAATATTTCATCATATGTTCAATTTAAATAGATTACACATTAGGAATGCGACACAATATTTTTTACCCATACATGTTATATATATATAATTTAAAATTCCAACAAACATTAATTGAATGAACTCGTACAAATAACATTCAACTGATTCCAATCAATTTTATAGAACAAATATAAAATTTATTATAAATTAATTATATAATATAAATCATGTTGTTTTAAAATTTCATATTTTGTTGGATTAATCATTATTTAATTACAAGGTCTTTATTAATCAAGAAGTGAGTAGAAAAACTATTCATGGTAAATACACTTTTTTGGACATGATTCAATATAAATGAAAACCTATAAAAAAGAAACATGTAATAATTTAGAATTAACATTTTAAAAAATTCATACGAGTATACAAGTTTGTTAATTAATATAATTTAAAAATTTTAATTAAACACTAACATGATATCTAATTAAAATCAAACATTATGTCATGTGATATATTGAAAAAAAAATCAACGCATTAGTTAATTTTTTATACAAGATTGTAACATAATTATTAAGAAAACACTATATCAATATTTATGTTGACATAACTTAGAACCCGTAACATAAAAAAATTAAAAACATTTATTAAATAAAACCTTATATATGATTCATGTATCCTTTATAAATTATAAAGCCCACAATTAGAACATTTTTTCACATAAAATGAATATTTCATTGTCAAGGTCATTGCCTCAGATCACATGGGGACAAAATTCCTGAATTTTTTCTGGTATCTGTGACTATAGGAGTTTTGGAATTGTTCACAAGGGACCCTAATTATCTACATTCTTGAAATCCCTGACCTTCACCATAGTTTTTTTTAAATGATATCATTTATATAACAATAGGGCCCTAATAAAAGTTGTGGATTTATTAAAAATTATTGCAACATAATTATAATGAAAAAACAATATAAATATATATGATAACATTACTAGGAACACGTAGCATAACAAAAAACAGCAACATTATTGTAAATGAAACCTTATAAACTGATGCATGAATCCTTATAAAATTCAAACCCTACAATCAACTCATTTCCTATATAAACATGAATATTTGGTTGTCAATGTCTTTGTATCAGATTACATGGGGCCACAATACAAGGATACAATATGGTCTCCCTAAAATTATGAGTTATCACATTGTTCAAAAGGGGACCTAAATATCTGCATTATAGTCCCCCAAACATCAACACATGTTAGTCTAAATGATATTATTTCTGTAACAATTGATTCTTGTTGAAAGAACGCACTCCCCACCTTAACATGGACGTGGGTTCTTGGATCACCAGGTACCACGAGATTCCCTAAACACATGTGGAACCTATCCTGGGGCCCACCCATGTTCCTGAATGGGTCATATTATAAATAACTATCTCCATAGGAAAACACATGTTCATTCATGTTTTCTTTTTCCTCAATCCCACATATCTTGGTAAATATCCTAGATGGTAACCCATCTTTATCACTACACTAGGAAAAACATGTTTAATAATGGAGTTCTAATCAGCTAGGCTCAAAATATAAAGGCACCCATTTTTCAAATGAGTCATATCGTTATGCCATTTTGCAATATATCATTATGGGGTTTTAAATTAACCAACATTGATATCACAATGTTATCACTATGGACCCTACTTCCTATCCCAAGAAATTCACCACACTTGAGGCTGATATACTCCTTTGTTACCAAGGTAACAATTGGTCCCCACAAACAACACAGACACACCACCTTAACATGGCCATCGGGTCCTATCCCACAATGTATCACCAGTTTCAATGAGGACAAGTGGTCCCCTCCTTTGGGCCCACCCACATGCCCAATTATGTCATTTGACTAAATATTGTCCCCACATTCCAACATGTGTTCTTTCTAGTTAGATTTTCCCTCACTCACATACACCCCAAGAATCTTCCTAGATTATCACCCATCTAGATCACTACTCCATGCCATGAATTCCAAATTTTGGAGTTATAATCAGGTAGGCCAACAAATGTAAAGGTGCACATTGTTGACATGATTTATATCATTTTGTCATTTAAGCCTCTATCATTTTGGGGTGTTACAATTGAACTTCCGAACCCATGAAAGCCTCAACTATTACAATCTCTAAAAGGAACCATATATCACAACCAAAAGAATTGATACCATTTTATCATAAACCTCAAAATGGAGATATGCTCTAAAACTAAATCATGTATGTGATGAATGTTTACATTATATGTGTGGGATATCAATATGCACAAATGAAATAATATTTCATCAATTATACTTCATTCGATCAAATGAACAACCAAATATAAATTTATGTTAATTTTTGAATTGTTTAACACATTTAATTTTATCATTTAGTAATTAATTATATGAAATATAATTACATGTATCAAATTCATATGATGCATGAATCGACCATGTCATTTGTATGTTCATTTTTACACTAGTTAACGAGGACACCCCTTCTAGTATTATTTAAACCCTATATGCTTAAGAAGGAATATTTGGTATGTGTATTTTCATCAAGTAACTCTTAGGTAAACATAATATATATTTCATATTATTCCTTTTCATTTAGAGGTACTAGAAAATTTTGGAGGTTGGTGGTTCCTTCTCAAATGTAGAGTGATTCTGGCATATCAAGTCGATACCTATGGTGGTGGAATGCTTATAATTTACACTCATGAATATAAATTAAACCATATGATAGTGAATATGTTGTATATTCTCTCTATTGCATGATACACATGTATTTACAACATGTTATTAATTTTTGTTTAACACATATTTTAAATTATTATTCATGGAGATCCTCACACATGGGTGTGAAATTTCATCTCCATGTTCAAATAATTTTTATTATACCTGTACAAAACCCCTCTATGGTGTTAGGATAATTCATGCATATGTTTTTGGAAATAGTGAGTGGAAATGAAGAAGAAACCATAAAATAGAGATTAATTTTATATTTTTTTCGAAAATATAGAAAAATGTTTTTACTCGTAGGTAATGGGTTGCGTAAATGAATCCCAAGACATACCCTTACATTGTTGGGTTACATAATGGTATGAAATTACATACACTTATACAGATGATATGCATAAGTGTATCCAAGGATATCCCATAACTTTAAATGGTTTATAAGTAAAGGTTATTCATTTTTTAAGAGGATTACTGGTGTAGATTTCATTTGATCCATTTTTTACATCTTTTTGGAGATCTTAATATACATTTAATGCTAAAATAATTATTTAAGTGGTTATTTTTTTGTGATTTGTTTCTTGATAATTCATGAAGTCATTATTATTGTGTCTAAAATGATTAATTTAATGATTGAATTGTTCTATTATTAAGAGAATTGTTTATTTTGATATTTTTATTTCATTTTCTATAAATTTTTCATTTATAATTGTTTTTATAATTTAATCCTTATGATTAGTGATTTTATTAATTATTTTCATAGTGTTTGTTAAAATTTAAATTTATATATTTTATTTTAAATTTTCATCATTTTTATATAACTCCACTATTTTTATTTGAATCATTACCAATTTTTTATTCTATTTTGTTGTTGCTACCATAATTTGATTATTTTTTAATTTATAGAATCTAAAAATAATATTTTTTATAACCCATCATCTATATGCTTTCTTCCCAGTAATTTAATTATAGTAGTGCAACGTAATTGATTTTGAGGTCAATGTGTAACATAATTTCCCATATTATAATATATCTTACACAATTTATGACCTGTGGATGGGAAATCTATGGTTGGGATGTTTTAGAAAAAAACCATCCACACATAAGAATATATATGACTATAGAGGATATTTTACATTATATAATTATCCTTCACAAGAAATAAGTTAACCCATCTTTGGGGAGTCAAAAACCGAGATAACTGAGGCTATGATGTGAAGAACCAATCTATAGATGATTATTTGAATCTTTTGAGTGAAGTTTTAACCCAAATCCAATTGAAATATGATCAAATATTTTTTTATTTTGTCTTAGTAGTCGAAATTATCATTCACCTTTCATTTGATGATGATTAATTGATGCATGAAATCAATCAATTCTGGTGAACATAGATTGAACAAATGGGTTTTTGTTTCTATGTGGACCATCCATTGCTGATTTTTCCTATGGGGTGTAACGCCCCGACCCCAGTTACCCAGAGTCGGTGCATTATTACATAACATTGGCATGATCACAAGAAAGATCATGTCTCGAATGACCGATTAGTTTAGTAGCCTTGGAAACACTAGATACATTAATAAAGTTTTACATTACATAAAAAAACATCTTGTCTTCAAATCCCCTCATACTATCCCTTGAGGTCATTCATAATTTACTTCATCATAATCCTGGGAAAAATAAAAAATATTGAAAGGGTTGAGATCAGATGCTCAGTAAGGATAACCTTATAGCAGAAGCTTTCATAGATAAGCATAAACACTTAAGGGAATTTATAACTAAAACAGAAGCCTTTTAAACTTGAACTTCAGCATAAAATGGAAAAGATAAAATGAAATAATGTCATTTAATTATTCACATGGATATTCTAATAGTCGAATGATCTCATGGAATATCAATAACCACTTTCATAATGATGGAATACATAATTCCAGACTATCATAACCACATATCCAAGGCCTCGTGCCAAGACTACAAATAAGATTTTTCCCAGGCCGTGTGCCAGGAGACTAGTTTGTCTCATGAGACCTACCGATGCATCGAGGAGCTATAGCGGGCTCCACCCGTCACTTATTAAGTCTAATGCATTCCTCATATTAACAGGTTTGAACATAACATAAACATTCTTATTAAAAATAGAATATGAAATGTCAATACTTTAACCACAAACCATGAATGGTATAAAAATAGCACTACCATAGTAAAACAGAAATCATTTGATACAATATAGAAGATTGTATTGTATCACATTAACCTCAATCAAGAATAATGAAGGATGTTGACTTAGATGAAAATAATCATCAAAACTTATTTGAGAGAAATATCTCCCTTTTTCTTGAAATCATTTAAAAGTCACACTATTTTTCAAGAAGCCATTTAAAAATAGATTTTTGAATCAAAGTGTCCCATAACACTTTGAAACTTTTAAAAGGAGTTTTAATTTTAAAACTTTAATGTCCATATAAATAAGTCCTTAAAAACATTTTTTTAAAACATGGACATTAAGGAGAATGATTTTGAAGAATAAGTCTTTAAAACATTTAAAAATGGTATTTTAGTTAGAGTTTCTAACCAAAAGAAAGACACTTGAATACAAATAATTGAGGAAATAAAAACATTTTGATATCATGAGAATAAAGGAATTCATGATATACTATGTCAAAGTACATTATATACACCTCATAAAAGTGATTTGGTGTATAACAACAATGAAGTCTCAATGAAATGTAAATTGAGATGAAATCTCTCATAAAGTCCGTATCATTAGGTTAAGGATAAATCAACGACATAGTTATGTGTGAAAAATATAAATACACTAAATATGATTTGATATTTAGTGTAAAACAATCAATGTACATTCACACATAATCCTGTAAAGACACAAATGAATTGGATGTTTAACTCAACAAATGGAGAGTGAGTTAAAATTACTCTTATCAAATTCATATCGAGGACTTGAGATATTATCAATTGAGTGATTATGTGTATCAACAGTATATCCATAGGAAGGGGAGTGGAAATTATGACATAATCAAATGAATAGTGATTCCACACATAATCTTGGAGTAATATAATCAATGAAGTTTGTGTAAAGCCAAATGAGTGGAAATTGAAATATCAAATTCCCTTATCGATTAGGTAACTTACGAAACATACACCCATGAAAGAAGGATATTAAATTGATGATGTAAATACCCATAAATTAAATTATAATACACAATGAATACAATCATGGGCAGTACACACACCACGTGCAATAAATAAGTGGTGAACAATGGAATTCTCACGGAATTAAGAGAGAGATAAGAAACCCCTTACCTTGTAATTTTCCATGGTTGGGGGTAGGTTACCCTCCTGTATAATGTTTAAATAATTGTTATTAAATTATTCCTGAGTCATTTACATTAATATGATATCATATATGATCTTTTAAAATTTCAATGTTAATAATATCTTAGAATTATCATCGTTTCGGGTGTTAACTTACTCATTTTCTTTTATATGTTTTGTTACGTAAGCAATGTTTTTAATGGATAGGTTGAATCTTATTCATATCCAGAATGATATAATGTTCCTAAACATTATTTTTAAATCATAAAATGATAATTATACTTGAATGGATAGGATGGAGAATGAATCTCATCGCATTCGTGGAGACGGTAGTCCGTACGTACGCACGAGCGACAATATCATTCTTTTGATATTAAAATAATATATAATTGGATGTTATATCATATATGAAGAATAATTTTCATGTTATATTTATTATTTAAATGAGTTACACCTCATTATTATACCCACCCGGATAATAATATATTGAATAACAATTACACCACGATGTGGAGACGGTAAGTTGTACGTACGCACGTATGGTGACATGTTATTCAAAGGGTAGATAGAATACTTAATATGGTTGTACCATATTTATAATAAAATCAAAGTATATATAAGATTCAGGAGTTATTATTTTATAATGGTAATAACAAAGAAAGAAGAAGTGGAAGAAGAAAGGAACTTCAAAAGGGGTGGTGAAAACATTAACTCTTCTTCGGGTTCTTCTTTTTGATTTTATCAAAAGGGCTCTATAGGTTGGCTTTCTGATCAAACTAAGGCCTCTAGGTTGTAGTGATGGAAGTTGAGAGATAATTTGGGCAGGGTTTTGCCAAACCAAAAGGCTTTTATGGTGTGAAGAAATGAGAAGGAGGAGTTCCCTTTTATAAGAGGGGTGAGGGGCACCTTTAGAAAAGCTAGAAATATTAATTTATAATAAATTAATATTCGGTTTCTAATAGCTCCAAAGTTGATTATTCAATGGTTAAGGTGGTTTTGGGTCGAAAACCATTCAACCAATAGAATTTTCACAGGTTTGGGTTACTATAGTAACCTTATCTTTTAGTTTTAACTCTTAGTTAATTATTTTGACATTAACCATGTCACTTTGTATTTTTATATTATATAGTTATTAAACATAATATATACATCAAAGAGACCCCCAAGTGGTCCTATAATGATACCCCTATCATTATGTAAGTCTCTTGGCTGAACCGTAGATTTTTAATAATTTAATATCAATTAATAATATAATATATGTTTTAACAACTCTTTTATGTCAATTTTGACACTATTCAATAGTTGATTTTTTTGAAACTCATAATAGAATTATTACTTCCAAAAAAGTCAATTAAATCAATCCTAATCTGTCATATTATCCTATAAAATTATTTTAATTCATTAATAGTCTCAAATTATATTTATTTGGGTATTTATAATATCAATTATTCTAATTTTTCACTATTATAGTAATTACTGCATCATTATTGTGTCATAAATAAATTAACTTATTTAATGTTTAAAAATTATAAATAAAATATTATTATTTAGGAAATATTATTAGCTTTCTAATGAATATTTAAAATCTAATTTATCTTATTTATAACCCTATATTAAAAATGTTTTAGTAAAAAAACATTGATTTTAACTCTTTTAACTCTTATTTGAATTAAATAATAATAAATGTCCTAATCTAATCCAAGTGGACATAAATGATAATATTTTATTCCTAAGGTTGTTTTTGGTCGAGATAAACTTGTACAATAGAATTAGGACATGTGTTAGGGTATTATTAATATCATTTTTACCCTTAATTACCCTATTTACTTTTAACCGTGGTAAATAAAAGTAAAAAGTTACCATTCACCAAAAATTATTTTCATCTCATTGAACCAAATTTTACTTCTTGATATTAACCGTGTCTCTCGATTTTCGAAATTCCATTCACAGAAGCGGTAAAATTATGTTTTATATAAAAAAACCAGTTTTTTAACTACCACTTTGTAGTTTCACTATTCATCAAAAATTGATGTTTTCAGAACAATGCCAAAATTTCACCCTAAGCTATAATTGATATTATGAATTAAAAAATGATGTCTATTTTAAAAAATTCCTAACATATATGTTGCATTAATTAATTTTATAATTAATTCCCGCTGTCACAACAAATGGCGTGTTTTTAAGAAACAATATATATCAAAAGATTGTCAATTGTTGAGGTCCAATTTCGAAGTGAAATTAATTCTAATGAACACCATTGGATAAAATGGTAAAAACATATTCTAATTATACTTTAAAACCACTCAATAATATAATTTATCAATATAAATTATTTTGATTAAAAAAATAGTTTTTAAGTATTTTTCACTATTCATAAAAATTGTAAGTTCTCGGAAAAATACCAAAAATTCATCTTAGGATAATTATGATATTCCGAAACCTAAAATGAATTCCATTTTGAAATATAATATATATGTAATTTCAAAAAGTAGGTATTACTGTTCATAACGGCTAGTTTGATTGGTTGTGGTGTGTTAGAACTTGATGTTGCATACAACACATGCTATCGCATTATTCAATGAGAAGCATACCATAGAAGCTTGGGGTGTTACATTCTCCCCTCCTTCAATAAATTGCATCCTCACAATTTTTAAAATTGTGCTTGGGAATATAATGGAAAGTCCCACATCAGAAAAAGAGTAAATAAATCTATCACTTTAAAAGAAAGAAAGAGAGGTATAAAGGTCAACCAAGATAACCCATACTCGGATTCCATGTAGGAAAACATGGATATGGATGATAAACTAAGTGTCATGTTCTGATGGAGAGGGAGAGAAATCATGATCAGGAGAAAGTTAACAATAAGAAAACCACAAACTTGTATTGGGACAAATGACCACTAGTCTCCTAGTAGGAAAGTAAACGGACAACATTTTTATGTTTTAAGTTACATTACATAAGGATGAGGAATTCATTTATGATATTGACTAAGAATATAAAGGTATATACTTACATTTTAAGTAGAGTTTTATTCTTTAATAAATTTCCACCACTAACTCATTTTTTTAAACGATGAGTATTCAAGAAGACTTGGTCACACTAGAAGATCTATAATAAACTTGTATATAATCACATGATCCATGCATGATGAACTATATATTTACATTGTATTTAGAGATTAATCAAAACCAAAATGGTTAGTACAAGATTTAATGATCCCTCAAAAGGATATTCCTTGTGAGAAATAAACACTAATCTTAATTTCCAAAATTAAACCAACAATACCCCAAAGTTAAATAAATACCATTCAATAATAAATTGTCCTTAAAATCCTTCAATATAATCAAAAGCAATATTGAAAACCAAAACTTATTCAGAATTTATTCTTCCACGTTAAATTGTATCTCCAAATGAAATTAATTACTCTTAAAGTAACATACATAAAAGTAATTAACCCAATCATTTCCATAAATAAACCAAATCATTATAAATCCACAATAAAAACATAGATAAAAATCCACCATTACACCTCAAATGAAATCCCATACTTTTCTATTTTCCTTGGGCATATAGTATTCACACCAAAGCGAACAACTTCCAAAATAACATTTATCACTTAATCACCAAATCATTTTCCTATAGTAAGGGTATTCATTTGATAAGACATAATATCCCAAATCAAATTATATTTGATCAATAAAATCATTTAACTAAAAATAATAGTCACACTAACCATGAACTTCACATAGTCCAGTGGTAGGCGATAAATCCCAATCACACTTTGGTTATGGGTTCGATTCCCATAGCTTTGTCCGACACGACGAGTTGTCACACAGTCTACGTGTTGTCCATTTTCAAAAACTATATTATATAATATTACCAAAATGAAATAAATTCCTCAAAATAACTATAACATAATTTAACCACAAATCTTATCTCATACCTTGCATTTTCATCCCAATTTTTGATAACTTATAATTTCCTCAAACACAACGATAATATAAAACCAAATGATTAATTATAACTATATCCACAAGAGAAGAGATAATTCTTCTTAAATTATCATTCTCACATGGAAAATTGTGGGGTTACAAATACATGAGAAAATTATTACAAAGTAAACCCATCAACAAGGAGCACTAATACTTTTTTTTACATTTCTCCAACCATTTATTTCCACATAGATTCTTCTTTGTCCAAGAAAATGTCCTATAGAATAGGTCATTCACTCAGGTAATGGCCAGGTCCCCCATATTTACGGAAAATGACTATAAATGGACTCTTGGGACCATTTTTATCTTCTTCTATATTACTCTTCATTTTTCTTCAGCAATTCTTCACTTATGTCCTTCCTCCCCGCATGTAAAGGATTTCTTTGTCCCATTGGACACTTTCGAGGGTGTCTCCTTCCACATTTCCTGCATGATGGAAATTGAGAAATCCATTCTCCATGGTCTCCACTATTGGAGCTCTTATCATTCATCACCTTTCTCTTCTTTTTTGAGTCCGGGAATTGGTTAATATATATATTGTTTATCATATTTTTGGAAAATTGATTTGGCATCAAGAAGATATCTTTTACGCCTATCAACATTCCATTTTGTTTCTCATTGCCACCACCATTCCCACCTTGTACATCATTCTCAAAGTCACTATGACTTCCTTGGAATCCATCCATTGACTAAAACCAGAAATCATTGAGTGAGTAACAGTAGTCATAAAATCATTTAGAGATTAACATGTCACCATATTCTCAATTTGAAACACATTAGGATTATCCAAGGTCATTTACTCTCATCTCATATATATAATACTTCAAATCGGTTTGTAAAGAAAATGTAAATTATCCTAAGAATATCCCATGAGAGTGTCGTAACCAAGAGTGCAGCAAGGCCCGTTGTCGTGCACCAGTTCCCATTCAAGTCTAGCTCAAAGCGGTGTTTTCGGGTTTTACCCCTAGGTACATTTGTGCCAGAGCCACCTCTACCTGCTCATATCCAGACAGGGATGTATTTCTCGGAAAACTCACAAAATCTCTACAATACAAAAATTCTAGGAAGATCTTCTATACTAATCCTCATAGTTAATCTTAGGTCTACGTGCTCTAATTAGAGTTTATCTAAATCTAGCTTCCAAGGTTTGTACTAAACTTCCTCTGATACCAACAATAATGCCCTGACCCCAGTTACTCAGATTCGGTGCATTATTACATAACATTGGCATGATCACAAAAAAATCAAGTCTCGAAAGACCGATTAGTTTAGTATCCTTGGAAACACTAGATACATTCATAAAGTTTTACATTATATAAAAAACTTCTTGTCTTAAAATCCCCTCATACTATCCCTTTAGGTCATTCATAAATTACTTCTTCATAATCCTGGGAAATATAAACAATATTGAAAGGGGTGAGCTCAGAAGCTCAGTAAGGATAACATTATAGCAGAAGCTTTCATAGATAAGCATAAACACTTAAGGGAATTTATAACTAAAACAGAATCCTTTTAAACTTGAACTTCAGCATAAAATGGCAAAGATAAAATGAAATAATTTCATTTACTTATTCACATGGATATTATACTAGTTGAATGATCTCATGGAATATCAATAACCACTTTCATAATGATGGAATTCATAATTCCAGACTATCATAACCACATAGCAAAGGCCTCGTGCCAAGACTACAAATAAGATTTTTCCAATGCCCTGTGCCAAGAGACTAGTTTGTCTCATGAGACCTACTGATGCATCGAGGAGCTATAGCGGGCTCCACCCGTCACTTATTAAGTCCAATTCATTCCTCATATTAATAGGTTTGAACATAACATAATCATTCTTATTAAAAATAGCATACGAAATGTCAATACTTTAACCACAAACCATGAATGGTATAAAAATAGCACTACCGTAGTAAAACATAACTCATTTGATACAATATAGAAGATTGTATTGTATCACATTAACCTCAATCAAGAATAATGAAGGATGTTGACATAGATGAAAATAATCATCAAAACTTATTTGAGAGAAATATCGCCCTTTTTCTTGAAATCATTTAAAAGACACACTATTTTTCAAGAAGCCATTTAAAAATAGATTTTTGAATCAAAGTGTCCCATTCCACTTTGAAACTTTTAAAAGGAGTTTTAATTTTAAAACTTTAATGTCCATATAAATAAATCCTTAAAAACATTTTTTTAAAACATGGACATTAATGAGAATGATTTAGAAGAATAAGTCTTTAAAACATTTAAAAATGGTATTTTAGTTAGAGTTTCTAACCAAAAGAAAGACACTTGAATACAAATAATTGAGGAAATAAAAACATTTTGATATCATGAGAATAAAGGAATTCATGATATACTATGTCAAAGTACATTATATACACCACATGAAAGTGATTTGGTGTATAACAACAAAGAAGTCTCAATGGAATGTAAATTGAGATGAAATCTCTCATAAAGTCTATATCCTTAGGTTAAGGATAAATCAACGACATAGTTATGTGTGACAAATATAAATACACTAAATATGATTTGATATTTAGTGTAAAACAATCAATGGACATTCACACATAATCCTGTAAAAACACAAATGAATTGGATGTTTAACTCATCAAATGGACAGTGAGTTAAAATTACTCTTATCAAATTCATATCGATGACTTGAGATATTATCAATTGATTTATTATGTGTATCAATAGTATATCCATAGCAAGGGGATTGGAAATTATGACACAATCAAATGAATAGTTATTCCACACATAATCTTGGAGTAATATAATCAATGAAGTTTCTGTAAAGCCAAATGAGTGGAAATTGAAATATCAAATTCCCTTATCGATTAAGTAACATACGAAACATACACCCATGAAATAAGGATCTTAAATTGATGATGTAAATACCCATAAATTAAATTATAATACACAATGAATACAATCATGGGAAGTACACACACCACATGCAATAAACAAGTGGTGAACAATAGAATTACCACGGAATTAAGAGAGGGATAAGAAACCCCTTACCTTGTACTTTTCCATGGTTGGGGGTAGGTTACCCTCCTGTATAATGTTGAAATAATTGTTATTAAATTATTCTTGAATCATTTACATTAATATGATATCATATATGATCTTCTAAAATTTCATTGTTAATAATATCTTAGAATTATCGTCGTTTCGGGTGTTAACTTACTCGTTTTCTTTTATATGTTTTGTTACGTAAGCAATGTTTTTAATGGATTGGTTGTATCTTATTCATATCCATAATTATATAAAGTTCTGAAACATTATTTTTAAATCATGAAATGATAATTATACTTGAATGGATATGATGGAGAATGAATCTCATCGCGTTCGTGGAGACGGTAGTCCGTACGTACACACGAGCGACAATATCATTCTTTTCATATTAAAATAATATATAATTGAATCGTATATCATATATGAAGAATAATTATCATGTTATATTTATTATTTAAATGAGTTACACATCAGTATTATACCCACCCAAATAATAATATATTGAATAACAATTATACCACGATGTGGAGACGGTAAGTCATACGTACGGACGTATGGTGACATGTTATTCAAAGGGTAGATATAATACTTAATATGGTTGTAAAATATTTATAATAACATCACATTATATATAAGATATTGGAGTTATTATTTTATAATGGTAATAACAAAGAAGGAAGAAGTGGAAGAAGAAAGGAACTTGAAAAGGGGTGGTGATAACATTACCTCTTCTTCGGGTTCTTCCTTTTGATTTGATCAAAAGGGTTCCATAGGTTGGCTTTATGATCAAACTAAGGACTCTAGGTTGTAGTGATATAAGTTGAGAGAGGATTTTGTCAGGGTTTTTCCGAACCAAAAGGCTTTTAAGGTGTTAAGAAATGAGAAGGAGGAGTTCCCTTTTATAAGAGGGGGGAGGGGCACCTTTGGAAAAGGTAGAAATATTAATTTATAACAAATTAATTTTCGGTTTCTAATGGATCCAAAGTTGATTATTCAAAGGTTAAGGTGGGGATATGTCGAAAAAAATTCAACCAATAGAATTTTTACAGGTTTTGTTTACTATAGTAACCTTATCTTTTAGTTTTAACTCATAGTTAATTAGTTTCACATTTGTATGTCACTTTGTATTTTTATATTATATAGTTAATAAACTTACTATATACATTCAAGCGACCTCCAAGTGGTCCATTAATGATACCCCTATCATGATATAAGTCTCCTGGCCGATCCTTAGATTTTTAGTAATTTAATATCAATTAATAATATAATATTTGTTTTAAAAACTCTTTTATGTCAATTCTGACACTATTCAATAGTTGATTTTTGTGAAACTCATAACAGAATTATTACTTCTAAAAAATGCAATTAAATCAATCCAAATATGTCATATTATCCTATAAATTTAGTTTAAATTATTAAAAGTCTCAAATTAAATTTATTTGGGTATTTATAATATCAATTATTCTAATTTTTCACTATTATGGAAATTACTTCATCATCATTGTGTCATAAATAAATTAAATTACATAATGTCTAAAAATTATAAATAAAATATAATTATGAATTAAATATTATTATATTTCTAGTGAATATTTAAAATCGAATTTATCTTATGTAAAACCCTATATTAAAAATATTTTAGTAAATAAACTTTGATTTTAACTCTTTAAACTCTTCTTTGAATTTAATAATAATAAATGTCCTAATCTAATCCATGTGGACCTAAATGATAATATTTTATTCCTAAGGTTTATTATGGTCGAGATAAACTTTTCCAATAGAATTAGGACATGTTTTAGGGTAATATTAATATCATTTCATAAAAATTTGATGTTCTCAGAAAAATACCAAAAATTCATCTTAGGATAATTTCGATATTCTGAAACCAAAAATGCAGTCCATTTTGAAATATAAAATATATATAATTTCAAAAATTATGTATTACTATTCATAACGGCTAGTTTGATTGGTTGTGGTGTGTTAAACTAGATGTTGCATACAACACATGCTATCGCATTATTCAAAGAGAAGCGTACAGTAGAATCTTGGGGTGTTACAAGGGGAGGTGAAACCATGTTCATTTTTATGATTTTAAATGGAGATTTGACCATAAAATTGTGTTGTTTTGATTTTATTTTGATGTAGGTGTTTGATTGGAGAAGAATACATGTAGGCCCCATGTTCTCTAAAACCTCTAGTTATGAGTTGGTACAATAGTGCATACCTGGTGACTTCCAAAATGTCAAAATAAAGTAGGTGTAGTGACTAAAAGGATTATATTGGATTAATATAATGTATCAATATTTATTTTGTGAGAATTAAATCTGAGTATAAATAAACCAAAGTTAGATATGAATTTATATTGTTTAATTGAGAAATCAAAATTTGAAGCTTGTGTTGATGCCATTGAAGCCACTTCATATTCAGTAATGAAATAATAGCCAACAAGATCATTGAAAAAGGGACCCACGCTGGATTGAGATCATTTTGAGGTTGGATTATAATTAAAAGAAGGATAATTTCCATGATCAAGCTTGTTGTAATTCCAATTCCTATAAAGGAAATGATTGTTTAAAAAAAGGCCACCCATATTTCTATTTAGTGTAATTAACTTCGTAGTATTTTTTTGGATAATCACTATAGTGAGGGAAATATCGAATTTGTTACAAAAGTTATGTTGAAATTTTATTCAAGTGGGGGTAGAGAGAAAAAAATAAATCTATTTGTTTTGAAAGAGACGGTTTTCAAGTGTTGAAGTGGAGAAAAGATGCAAAAAATGTTGATGAACCAATGAATCTTGGAATAGATAAGAAATAAATATTGACAAAGAATTTCCCCTCATCTATTTAAATTCATTATTTTTTTAAATAATCTCGATGTATTCCATGAAAATATTTGTTGTTTTTTCTCTGATCTTGAGTGGGAAATTTTTTTAGGGAAATCATATTATAATGAATTGATTTTTTATATGTTCAACTATTTTCATCATTTTTATTTCAGCATTATTTTTTTATAATTTACTCATCCTTTTTCCTGAAAAGTTTTTATTTTATAGTACTCTACATACTGATAGGTGATGGTAGATGAATTTTAAATTTTTATCAACAACTGTTTTTGTGAAAGGTTCAAAAAAATTTATGATAATATTCTCCATCAAATATATATCATTATCCAATGTTTTTATTGACTTTTCATTACTATAAAGATTTTACTTAATCATGTATAGTAATTAATGAATTCCAGATCCTTAACACTTCCTTTTCTCAACATTAGCCTATATATGATATCATATAGTAATAGAAGAAAATTACGTTGAGCAATAAAGGGGTGTCTTATTAACTTCTTTTATCTTTTAATTCTATTTTCTCTCACCAGGCACTTCCACTAATTTCATTTCAATTTCAAAATAATCATTTTCATTTCATTTTATCTATTTCTAGTTTGTTTTAATTTTTTTCACACAATTAATTTTTCCACATTGATCGATACAATTTCATAGTTCATACTAGTTGTTGGTGTGTTTTAAATAAATAATTAAATTTTTCATGTTCCCAATGATGCTTTCATCAAATTTTGGAACTATTTGTATGGAAGGGGTGTGTGACCACGTAAATTAAAAACAAAATAAAAATAAAATAATTTAAAAAAACATTAAATATGTTCATTAAAAATTCATAAAAAAATATAAATGTTTCTTTCATAGTTGTGTGCTATTATTGTGACCATTTAATCTTGGAATCGTATCCGCACAAAGGAAAATGGTTAATTATGAACAAGAACCATTAATAGCATAAATAAAAAACATTTTTTTGCCCTTATGAAGAGGAAAAAAACTCATATTGAAAATCCAAATCAAGAACATTAGAGAGCTTTACTGTAAAATGAAAACATTCTCCCTCCTCAACCGAGTAATAATAATTCTGAGGGGCCTAAGATTAGGTATTTACATATTACAACTATTTTAAACAAACAATTATTCATTCGATTAAAACCAATGTCTATAAATTATGAGATGAATAAATCATATCTCCCTATGTTACCCTCATTTAGTGGTCTTCCCACTAAGAATTATATTGATTTCAATAGAGTTATTTTATGATTTAGTACAACAATAACATTTTATTGGGTTGAATGAGGAGGATATTAGTTTAATATTCATTCTATTTTTTTTTGAAGATAATTCTAGGATATGATTCTAGAACATAGATGAAGAAATATTTGATACATTGTACTAACATTATAATTTCATATTCGGAAATGTTTTCTAAAAAACACCTTAATTTCCCTGAGGTATAATGTTACTAGTTTTATTCATGATGAGGATGATATTTTCCATGTGATATGGGATATGTTTAAATCAATTCTTAATAATTTCAGTAAATTTCAACTTGCCTCTCATTTCTTGATGGATGCATTCTCTAATAGTCTCACTCATTATAATCCAAATTTATTTGATAAATTTTATAGTGGTTATTTCTCAAATATGATGGTGGATGAGATCAAATATGTTTTTAACGAACATGTATAAAATTCCCCACAAAATTTCACAAGGAAAATTGTTTTTCATCGAGATGAACCTAACACCTGAAGTTTTTTTGTTAATGATATAATTATTAGAGAATATGGTTGTAATAATGGGATGTATGGTCACACCAAAAAATAGTGTCCCAATTATGATAAACCCATTAAAAAATGAGAGTGCTTAGTTTTTTGAAATTAAAGCTATGAATAAAGAAATAAATTACCCTTTTTTAAACAATGCAATGCTTGTTATCAAAATTACCCAAACCATTCATTGAGATAACAAGGAGTGATCAAATAACATGATACCCTGAATTTTTCACCACATCTTAAAAAATATTACCAAAATATGTTTGGTGATGTGTTATCAAATTCATAAGGGAAATAAAAGGGTATGTTTCAACATGTTTTGGGTGAAATTTTTTTTATTAATGAATGACATATATTCTAGGATTCATATAAAAGAAATTCAAATGGGTAAAATGGAAAAAAATTGTGGAAGAGATAAGGTAATGTTTCCCAATGCAACTGAACAAAATCCAAGGAAAAATTTCATGGTTGTAACAACCAGTTTGGGTCTTTAAACTCATTTTTTAATTAAATAAACTACCAAGATAGGTTGAAACACATGAAAAAGTTGATACTGATGTTGAAATTTCAGATTACTCAAAATCTAGAAATAAGGATAGAAAATTAAAAACCAATAAAGTTTGAATCTTCAACTAAAAAATCCAAAAAAATGTAAATAACATGGGAAATAGTTAAAGTGAGAAATAAAAAGTTGATATATGAGGATAAAGGGAAAAATCAACAAATTTTGAATAATTATTCCCCTCCCATCCCCTTTCCATAATGGGTGAAATGTTCTTGTAATGGCTGGGGGTTTTGGGGTCTATTACTTGGTTGAATTCTGATGATGGGTGTTCCGGGTAGTCTGGGGGTGAATCATGACCCCTAACAGTAGTCCTACCGGTAGCCTTAGCCTATTTGTAGCAGGCCTACCAGTAGCAGGCCTCCCGGTAGTAGGCCTACCGGTAGCAGTCCTACTCGTAGTAGGCCTATCGGTAGTAGGCCTACTAGTAGCTCAGCCTATGGGTAGCTCAGTCTACCGATAACTGCAGCCTTCCAGTAGCTCGGCCTACCGGTTGCTCAGTCTACCGGTAACCACAACCTACTGGTAGATCTGTCTACCGATAGCCACACCCTACCGGTATCTCGGCCTACCGGTAGCTCGGTCTACCGGTAGCCGCAGCCTACTGATCGCTCGGCCTACCCGTAGCTCGTCCTACCAATAGCCTCGGCTAACTGGTAGACCTAGCCTACTGATAACCCCCATTAGATTTCCAGTAGCGCCACCTTTTTGCAGAAATTGGGTTTTAAACCTTGTTTTTACCCCTTTAATCTTGTTTCAATGCCCATTAATGCCCATTAATGGCATTTAATTAAGTGTTCATGTGCGTCGATTTCAACCTCCCATAGAGGCGGGGTCCCTTTAATGACTTGTGGGTCCGCGTGGTCAACCCACAACCCTGCTCTTTTCACGTTCTTATCTCTGTGTCTCAAATGTCCCCGGCTCTTATACCCATATTAACTAAAGTGTTCTCCCTGGGTTTCTTTTTCTCGATCACCCTGCAATCAATTCGTCTTCTCATCCTTGAGTTCCTGAGGTCACACCCCTTCAATTTGCGCATCCATTGTTCCTCACCAGTGAAGAGAAGCTTCGATCGTTGATCAATAAAGTAGGGTGTCACCTTCGTCTCTCCTTTCTGTGTATCTTTCGGCGTGGGTACACTATTTCTTCATTACAATTGGATGAACCAAAAATTAATGAAGATAATAATTGAATTCTAAATAATGATGGGGAGGGGTGTGACTGATGTTGTTGCTCTGTTATTCTCCTCCTCATGATTAATGATTTCTGATTTGTGCGGGCTTATGCTACTGAAAATCATGGCCATTTGTGGTCTTTCGCTGTGCACTAATAAACCCTTACTCCTTGTGTTTGTTGTGTAATGAAAATTGATTAATTACGTATATTCGGCTAAATAAATTGAAAGCACCAGGATCAATCCTTTTCTATGATAACCACGGTTAAAGTACAATAGAATTGGAATCATGGAGTGTGTTAAATCTTTTAAATCTGAAAATACCGCCAGGGGACTGCTTTGTGTAGGTGGTAGTGGTTTTGTTGTTTTTATTTCACCGGCCAGATGTCGGGTGATGTGGGTGGGGATGGGATCCCTGGTTGTTATGGTTTCACTGGTTGTGAATTCGAGGTTGTGTGGTTACTTTTCTTATATCACGAATTGGGGTGGAATCCTCTGTTGTTGAGAAACCATTGGCTCCTGGGTTTGGGAACACGGGGTATTATCTTGGGGTTTTCGTTGGATCCAATACTTTGAGAGATCTCACATATCCCTTTTTGTGGTTGTGACTTTACAAGAGAACTGGGTGTGAATGTTTGAGTTTATGTTTGACTGTACTCATTCCCTGGCTTGTGCTTATGCTTGCTAGTTGCCCATGTAGGTGAAGAAACATACTTAATGTTATTACTGAACATGAAAACAAGGATGGGACAAATGGGTTTTAGTTTGGTATTAGTTGTGACTTGGACATGGGCGCTGATTGTGTTCTTTAGGCTGGCTGAAGAAAAACCTAGATTTGGGTGAGTGCTTGTTACCTATACAAATACTTGTAATTTTGTGTTTCTTTTTCTCACCCCACCCAAATTGATAACATAGTGTCGAACACCCCCATTTCATGGGTAGGGTGTTTTTACCAACACTTCTATGAGTGGCTGGTTATTAGCTCCTTTTATGCTCCCATTCCCGAATAGTCCAAGGCACTTCAGGCAGGCTATGACGGCCTGAAGTCTTTTATTATCCCAAGAATCTTCGGGCAGGGTAGTGTGATGGTTGGCCTAGGTGTGTGTGTGCAGGTGGATTCCCATGTGTCTTTGGGATGAGGCCAAGGTTTCTTCAGGCATTGCAGTAGATCTTCTAGCTCAGGAGTCTTTAGGAATGGAAGTGATTGTTCTGGCCTAGGTGTTTGCATGCGTGGTTACGTCTGACAGTTATGGCCATGATGTTTGCGGACGGGTTTTCGCATTTGGATTGCATGAGGATATGGCACAGGTGTGTGCGGGAGGGTTGAGGCAAGTGGGAGTGTGGTGAGAATGGAGGTATTGGTTTGATACGTTGGATGTCTTCAATAACCAGTGCGAAAGCAGCGCGGGGTACCCAAACATCGATGTTCTATTACTATATATTACTTGACTTGCGTTATTTGGGGAGTTTTCCTTGATGAGGTTTGTGGTGGTTAGTTTCCGTGTTGCGTGTTTTGTTATCTCTTTTCTCACAAGGAATTAGTATGCCTCCCCAGTTGTGCAGACGAGTCTTTGGGTTTTCCCTACTAAGTATACTTTTATGTTAACCCAACGTATATAATACTTTTTTCAGGTTTCTAGGAGGACTTTGGGGATCATGTTGGGCCGTACTAGATCAAACCTTGTGACAAATCATTGCAGTTGTTGTTGTTCTTTCTTTTGATACTTTGCCTTGTTTTCTCCTTATACATTTTGGATTTTACTTTTGTAACATGCATTGGGAATTGTTCTTGGCCTTACATTTACTTTCAGTCTTGGTGTTGTGGGATTCACTATCTAATCTCCCGATCCTATTAAAAAAAGGGTAATTCCTTCAATTTAGTGTGTGATTCCATGCCCTTGGTGTCGGTCGCCACTCCGGGACCAATTGAAGGTGGGTTTCGGGGGGTCATTATCTCCCCTTCAACTAAAATAAGGAAGGTCCTCGCAATATGCTAACCCTTCCCTCCTTTTGGTAAAGGCAGGTCGTGACAGAATGGTATCAAAGAAGGGTTGAGAGATAGGATAGAGTCTGGAGTTAGGCATAGTAAGGATTGCATGGGATGGTAGGGCAGCAATGTTGGGTGACCTTGGTGCGTGAATTAGGACAGGGAAGACCAGCTAGGACATGGGATTTTAGGGCCCCCCGTGATCCGATTCAAGGACTCTAGACCTACTGAATGACCATGTGTGTCCACGATGATTGCAGGGTAGAGATCCTAGGAAAGGTACAAGAATCATAATGACTTATGTTCTCGTGTTTCAAGAGTGTTTTGGGAATTGAAATCAATAAGAAGTTTAAGAAATTTAAGAACAACATTCTGCACTACTTGGGCTTAGGAATTCCTTGTTTACCTTACAGTTATGGCACCTGTGATGCGACCACGGGCGGTACGGGAGATCAAGGACCAGGAGGATGACTTGACTGATAGGCAGAGGGCTGATCGAGAGGAGGAATACCAATGGAAGAAGACGCTTCGAGACTTCCAGCGATAGACCCTCGAGATGTATGAGGGAAGCACCTCTGACATGAAGACGAAGAGCTGGCTAGAGGAGCTGGTGATAGCATTCAGCTTGATTCAGGCCCCGACTGAGTACTGGTTTCCTCTGGCCATAAGCCAGATGCAGGGAGCAGCACTTCAGTGGTGAACTCTTTAGCTGGGGGAGAGGATAGAGGCTGAAGTGGCATGGGCGGATTTCGAGAAGGAGTTCCAGGAAGAATTCATCTCTTCTACGATGAAGGCAGAGAGGAGGCAGGATCTACTCTCCCTCTAGAAGGGGATTATGTCAGTAATGGAGCTAGGAATCAAGTTCAAGGACCATCTACATTTTGCCCCGGACCACTTTGATGATGAGGAGTCTTGGGCAAGGCATTTAGAGGAGGCGCTCCGACCCACCGTCCAGTACGTTGTTACCCCTTTCACCCTGCCGACAAACATAGAGGTCCAGTAGAAGGTAGAAGTGGTGGAGAGGATGCACGCACTAGGAGGTGTGTTACGTGAGGGGGTCTAGCTGGGTTCATCAAAGGGGATAGCTGTCAGCACCAAACCACCAGCTTCAGGACCCTCTTGGTTCCGTCCAGTAGGGAGCATGCCACAACAGTTCCAGTTCTGGTCCCCTCGTCCTTTCTATTTTCTTTCGGGCCCGGGACTGAGGTGGTTATTCTGTGGGATCCATGGACATCTCCAGAATCAGTGCCCGGACTAAGTATAGTACGATAGTGTCGGACAGGCCCAGCACCCGCCCCAGAAGCAGCTTCCAGCTAGGCCCTTCCAGCAGTAGCAACAGGGGCATCAAGCTCCCGTTCTTCCGAGGGAAGACATTGCAGGAGGAGGCCGACCTCCGGGCGCTCCTTAGGGACCTCGACCAGGGCATGGTCGGGGAGGTGGCCGAGAGCCGAGGGGCAGAGGAGATGGGTGTGGAAAGTTTCACGCTGTGGAGGTAGTAGCCCTAGCAGGACCGGAGGTCGTTCGAGGTACGATCAGTTTGTTTAGTACCCTTGCTTACGCCTTGTATGATTATGGGGCTTCACACTCCTTTTTTGCACCCAGTATAGCCTGTGATCTATGAATATATTCTGAGAGACTCCCAGTGCCCCTGGTGCTGATGAATCCTATAAGAGGTCAGACCGACTTGTTATATGTTTGTCGAGGATCCAGACTAATGATATGGCCACATCAGTCGGTCAGGGATCTACTACTGCTACAGATAGAGCCATACGATGTCATCCTAGGCATAGACTGGCTATTCTCTGTGTGTGCCATCATCGACTACTTCCGAGGAAGGGTTGTGTTCTCAGACATAGGCGGATGGCGTGCTACTTTCACCAGAGAGCGGAGTAGTCAAAAGGGCAGCATGCAAGAGGAAACCTTCCTCTCCTTGTTATCCATGCTGTTAGTAGAGTCAGTAGATGTTGAGATGGTAGAGGTGCCAGGAATCGTCAATGAATTTATGGACGTCTATCCTGAGGAGGTAACGACTCTACCCCCTCGACGTGATATCGTGTTTGGGATAGACATGCATCCTAGTGCTCATCCAATTTCGATGGCACCTTATAGGATGGAACCTTCAGATCTATGGGAGTTACGGATTCAGATTGGCGATATAATTTGGAGGGGTTAGGTTCGACCAAGTGTGTCACCATTGGGTGCTCCAGTCTTGTTCACAAAGAAGGAAGATGGTGATCTTAGGTTGTGCATAGACTACAGGAGGCTTAATTAGGCTACGATAAAGAATCGCTACCCTCTTCCCAGGTTAGATGATCTTTTCGACCAGCTGAATGGGGCAGGATGGTTCTCAAAGATCGACATGCAGTCTGGGAGTCACCAGTTGAGGGTGAAAGAGGGCGACATCTCGAAGATCACCCTTGGGTGAAGATATGGACACTTCGAGTTTGAAGTCATGTCTTTCGGTGTTAGGAACACCCCGGCTGTGTTCATGGAGATTATGAACTACGTCTTCCAGGAGTACTGGGATCAGTTCATAGTTGTGTTCATCGACGACATCCTGATCTATTCAATATTAGAGGAGGACCACGCGGAGCACCTGAAGATGATTTTTGAGGTCCTCCGACAGCACCAGCTCTATGGAAAGTTGTCAAAATGCATGTCTTGGACGCGAGAATTGCACTTCTTTGGGAACGTAGTGTCTGATCAGGGGGTAGTGGTGGACCCATCAATGGTTGAGGCAGTTTTTTCTTGGGCAAAACCCAAGAATGTGTCAGAGGTTCGCAGTTTTCTCAGGATGGCAGTTTACTGTCGGAGGTTCGTACCCAACTTCTCCAGAGTTGCAGCCCCTTTGACATCCTTGACCAAGAAGTACTAGGTTTTCGTGTTGAGTGAGCAGTGCGACACAGCCTTCAGCTATTTGAAGGAGAAGTTGGTTAGTGCCCCAGATCTGAGACTACTAGAAGAAGGGGTGGCATATGAGTTGTGCTTCGATGCTTCAGGGAAAGGTCTCAAATGTGTGTTGATGCAGGGACAAGGGTTGATCTCTTATGGGTCTAGAAAGCTACGCCCTCATGAGCTTAATTATGCCACCCACGACCTGGAGCTTGCAACAGTCTTTTTTGCGCTAATGTTATGCCTACATTACCTAATCGGAGAATGCTTTTTGGTCTCCACAGATCACAAGAGTTTGAGGTATATCTTCTCCTAGCGGGACCTAAACTTGCGACAGCATAGGTGGATGGAATTCCTCAAGGATTATGACTTCAAGATTTACTAAACTTCAGGGAAAGTGAATGTGGTGGTCGATGCCTTGAGTAGGAGATCAGAAAAGGATGCGGTCTAAGAGTTGGTAGATGTCTTGAAGGAAATGGACGAGTTGGCTGCCTTGCACCTGGATGCGAGGATGGATAGCGGTAGAGGATTCCTGTATCCGATGATAGTGTAGTCTTCTCTGTTTCAGAAAGTGGAGGAGTCTCAGTGGGGATACCCATAGTGCGATGTGATGCATGACCAAGTTCACCAGAGCAATGCTCCGGAAGGATGGGCGGAGGACGGTCAGAACCAGATGCTTTTCTGGGGAAATTTGTTTATTCCAGAGTCGATGCGTGGAAAGGTTCTTAGTGACTTCCACAACTCACCCCAAGCGGTACACCCAGGAGTTTCCAAGAAGTACCAGGGAATGAAGAGATAGTTCTGGTGGCTTGGAGTAATGTGAGAAGTGGCAGAGTTTGTGGCCAAGTGCCTAGAGTCTCAGCAGGTGAAGGTTGAACACCGAGTTCCAGGTGGTCAGCTGTAGTATCTAGATGTCCCCGAGTGGAAGTAGGAGCACATCTCGATGGATTTCGTAACGGGACTACCCAAGGTTCAAGGGGGTACGATTCCATCTGGGTAGTAGTGGACCAGTTGACAAAATTGGATCACTTTATGGTGATTAAGGAGTCGAGTGCTATGGATTCTTTGGCACGAAGTTACATGGATGAGGTTGTGTGGTTGCATGGAGTTCCGAGGTCCATAGTCTTGGATAGGGATGCACGGTTTACCTCATGAGTCTGGAGAGGATTGCAGCATGCTTTTGGCACCTAGAAACGTCTTTGCTCTACTTTCCATCCCCAGGCAGATGGACAGACAGAGCACACCATCCAGACCCTGGAGGATATACTGCGGGCATGTGTTCTGGACTCAGGAGGATCATGGGTGTGACACTTACCTTTGATAGAGTTCGCCTAAAATAATATCTATCACTCTACCATTGGTATGACTCTATTCAAAGCCTTGTACCAGAGGCCATGCCGCTCACCTGTGTGTTGGACCGAAGTCCAAGCGGCTGGTATTCTTGGCCCTGAGGTGGTGCAGAGCATGATGGGGAAGATTCATCTTATACTGGAAAGGATGAAGGCGGCTCAGGACCGACAAATGTCATATGCCGATAGTAGGAGAAGACCCGTGGAGTATGATGTAGGAGACCACGTGTTCTTGAAGGTATCCCCTCGGCGTGGAAAATGAAGGTTTGGGAAGGGGAGTAAGCTCTACCCTAGGTTCATAGGACTTTTTGAGGTGTTCTGAAGAGTTGGTGAGGTGGTGTATCTGATGGAATTTCCACCTCAGTTGGAGAATGTTCACAACATCTTTCACGTCTCCCAACTTCATCAATACCTACACGACGACTCCCACATCATCGATTGGGGAGAGTCGGATGTCAAAGGCGATGCGCCCTTCCTAGAGAGACCATTCAGGATCGAGGTTCGTGAGGAGAAAGTGCTTCATGGATGAACTATTCCCTTGGTTTGTGTATTGTGGGGGCATGGTGGCCTGGAAGAGAGCACATGGGAGCGGGAGGCCCAGTTCCACGTCCAGTATCCAGTGCTGTTCTGACATCCTTGTTGTTTTTGTTCTGACCCTTGTTGAGATGATTTACCTTTCACTTTAATATATGAAATTCTTGTTTTTCATAGCTATTAGATGATCTGTAACCTATCCTCTATGTGAATGTGTGATGATGAGAAAACCATACTGCTAATCAGGACGCATTAATGTGGATGCGATTAAACCTGTGGGGGCGAGTCAGTGCTGCCCAAAGGGGATAATATCCTGACATATAGGAGGGGACTCCCAAACCCATGTGTTGGACAGTGTGATCCTTGTTCATGTTGTGAATATTGTGGTTGATAACTCTTGGGTGATTATTCCTAGATGTAATGGGGTACTGTTCCAGCTTATGAACAACTAAGGGGTTTTCCCCTGAGATGTATCTTAAGAGGGTGGTTTTTCAGACCCCGCTCTTCTCCTTTCTGGTTTGTTACATTTTCAGGGACTAGAATAGTATGATAAGTATCTGATGTAATGGCCTGGGGTTTTGGGTCCCGTTACATGGTGGAAATCTGATGTTGGGTGTTTTGGGTAGTCTGGGGGTAAAGCTTGACCCCTAATGGTAGGCATACCGGTAGCCTTAGCCGACCGGTAGCAGGCCTACCTATAGCAGGCCTCCCAGTAGCTGGCCTACCGGTAGCTGGCCTACCGGTAGAAGGCCTACCGGTAGCTGGCCTACCGGTAGCTCGGCCTACCGGTATCTCGGTCTACCAGTAGCCGCAGCCTATAGTTAGCTCGGCCTACCGGTAGATCGTTCTACCGGTAGACGCAGCCTACCAATAGCTTTGGCTAACCAGTAGGCCTAGCCTACTGGTAACCCCCACTGGTTTTCCAGTATCGCCTCCTTTTTGTGCAAATTTGGGTTTAAACACTGTTTTGACCCCTTTAAGCATGTTTTAAAGCCTATTAATGCCCATTAATGGCGTTTAATTAAGTGTTCATGTGCGTCGGTTTAAACTACCCCTAAAGGCGGGGAACCTTTAATGACGCGTGGGGCCTTGTGGTTAACCCACGACCCCACTCCTTTAATGTTCTTATCTCAGTATCTCAGCTATCCCTGGCCCTTATACCCTTATAAACTAAAGCATTCTCCCTGGGTTTCTTTTTCCCGATCACCCTGCGATCGATTCGTCTGCTCGTCCTTCAGTTCCCGAGGACACACCACTATAGTATGTGCATCTGTTGTTCATTTCCCGTGAATAGAATCTTCAATCGTTGATTAATAATGTATGGTTTCACCTTCTTCTCTCCTTACTGTGTATCTTGCGGGGTGGGTACACTATTGCTTTTATAGAATTGGATGAACCAAACATTAATGAAGATAAAAAAATATTCTAATGAATTAATGGGAGGGGTGTGACAGATGATGCTGATCTGTTTTTCTCCTCCTCATGATTAATGATTTCTGATTTTTTGCGGGCTTACACTACTGAAAATCTTGGCTGTTGGTGGTCTTTCTCTGTACACTAATAAACCATTACTCCATGTGTTGGTTGTGTAAAGGAAATTGGTTAATTACATATATTCGGCTAAATAAATTGAAATCACCCAAATCAATCCTTTTCTGTGATAACCCCTGTTAAACTACAACAGAATTGGATTCATGGAGTGTGTTAAATCTTTTAAATCTGAAAATTATGCCATGGTCTTGCTTTGTGTTGGTGGTAGTGGATTGGTTGTTTTTTTTTCACAGGCTGATTGCTGGGTGATGTGGGTGGGGATGAGATCCCCTGTTGGTATGGTTTCGCTGGTTGTGAATTTGAGGTCATGTGGTTACATTGCTTATATCACAAATTTTGGTGGAATCCTATGTTGTTGAGAAACAGTTGTCTCCTGGGTTTGGGAACATTGGGTAGTATCTTGGGGTTATCCTTGGTTCCAATACTTGGAGGGATCTCACATATCCATTTGTGTGCTTGTGACTTTACAAGAGAACCGGGTGTGAATGTTTAAGTTGATGTTTGACTGTAATCTTTACTTGTCTTGTGATTATGCTTTCTAGTTGCCTAAGTAGGTGCAAAAACATACTTAACATTATTAATGAACATGAAAACAGGGATGGGATAAATGGGTTTTGGTTTTTTGTGAGTTGTGACATGGACATGGGAGCTGATTGTGTTCTTTAGGCTGGCTGAAGAAAAACCTTGATTTGGGTGAGTTCTTGTTACCTATAAATATACTTTTAGTTTTTTGTTTCTTGTTCTTTCCCCACCCAAGTTGAGAACTTAGTGCCGAACACCCCCATTTAATGGGGGAGGTTTTATTTCCCAACATTTTTATGAGTGACTGGTTATTATCTCCTTTTCGTCTCCCTTTCCCGAATAGCCCAAGACACTACAGGGAGGTTATGACGGCCTGATATGCACTATTAGCCGAAGAATTTTCAGGCAGGGTAGTGTGGTGGTTGCCCTAGGTGTGTGCGGCAGGTGGTTTCCCAAGTGTCTTCGAGATGAGGCCCAGGTGTCTTCAGGCGTGGCAGTAGATCTTCTAGACTAGGTGGCTTCGGGCATGGCGGTGGTTGTTTTAGTATAGGTGTTTACAGTCATGGTTACGTGTGACAGTTGTGGCCCAGGTTTTTCCAGGAGGGTTTTGGCATTGAGACTGCGTGAGGATATGGCCCAGGTGTGTGCGGGTGGGTTGAGGCAGTAGGACAGCGGTGAGAATGGCGGGATTGGTTCGATGCGTAGGATGTCATCAATAACCAGTCGTAAAGTGAAACGGGGTACCCAAACATCGATTTTCTATTACTATATTTACTTGACTTCCGTTATTTGGGGAGTATGCCTTGGTGAGGTTTGGGGTGGTTAGTTTCCTTATTGGGTTTTTGGTTATCTCTGTTCTCATAGGGCATAAGTATTCTTTCCCACTTGTGCACGAGACTCTTTGGTTTTTACCTACTGAGTATACTTGTATGCTCACCCTATATATATAAAACTGTTTTCATGTTTCCAGGTAGACTTCGGGGATCGTGCTAGGCCGTATTAGCTCAGACCTTGTGACAGATCATTTCAGTTGATGTTGTTCTTTATTTTGGTGCTTTTCAATGTAGTCTCCTTATACATTATGGATTTTACCTATGTAACATGCATTGAGAATGGTTCTTGGCTTTACTTTTACTTTCGGTCTTGCTGTTGTGGGATTCACTATCATATCTCTTGATCCTATTAAAAAAAAAGGGTAATGCCTTCCATTTAGTGTGTGATTCCATGCACTTGGCGCTGGTCGCCACTCCGGGACCTATTGAAGGCGGGTTTCAGGAGTCATTATCTCTCCTACAACTTAAATAAGGAAGGGCCTAGAAATGTGCTGACCCTTCACTCTTTTTTGTGAAGGCGGGTTGTGACAGGTTTGATGGACTCACCTACTTGAAATTCATTTCGATGTTTAGAGACATTAATAACAACATTCCCATTGTAGAAACATTAGACAAGAACCCGTCATATTTTAGTTTTCTTTATATATTTTTAGTTAATAAAATGGGTTGTAAATATTATCACCCCATAGATTTTATTGAACATTGTAGTGTTGAAATTCAGTTGTAGTTACCTCTAAAATTATAAGAACCAGGTTGTTTTTTTATTCAATGTCGAATTTTAGAAGATGGAAAATGAACTACTTATCTGAACTTGTAGGTTGTGTAAACCACAGTAATTTCTCAATATTTGGTAATATTGGTCTAATGGACATGAAACCAACCTCAGTTTCTCTTCAAATAGATTTTATGAAACTCAAACATCCCTTTGAACAGGTGTATGATTCATTAATTAGGGTAGGGAAGCTTATCTTTCCAACTAATTTTTGGATTCAAGAAATGGAATGTGAGGAAAAAGTCTGAATCATTATATTAAGTCCATTATTATATACCAGAGGTTACAACAATTATGTTTCCAAGGAGAAACTTAACCTATATGTTGTGGATGATATTGATGAGTTTCATGTTTTTAGGAAATCAAAATTTTATTATTGTTTTGATTCAACTACTAAATTTTATGAAAAGAATAATATTGAATTAATGAGGAAATTTAATTACCCTTCACTAGAGGTATGAAAATTAATTTTTATTGGTACCTCACCTATGGATGATTTTTTAAAACATGAGGTTTGATCTGAGATTTTTTTTTCCTTTGGATGTAACTATAACTGAATGTTCCCAACCTCTTGGTGGAAGATCATAGATTAATTTACCACACTCTAAGTCATCTTTTGATGAATAAATTCCTTCCCTAAATACAAATTTGGATTTAGGATCACCAATCCATATTAACGAGTTTTTTGAGTATGATTATGAATGTTTTTATTCTTATTTTGAGAGTTATTATGTTTCTAAAATTATAGATAATTCTTACCTGAATCCATTTGAATAACAATATATTTATGACCATGAACATGTTTATTTCAAAAATTTCACTTTCTCTTGTTGAACATATTCGTGATGATTTACCAAAAATTATTGAGAAATTAAATTCATTAGAGAATTTTTTGGACCATGAAAACATAATCATTTTTTAGAATTTGTAACATTTTGTTGGGGGGTTTCTATATTTTCATTAAAAACTCTGACTTGTACATAGTTCTCCATTGTTATGAGTAGGATAAAATAGGTATTGAACCTATTATAGAGTATTTTGAAGCCCAATGTGTGGGGTAAAACATTGAAAAAACTAATGGTTTACATGGATTATTATATATTGTGTTTTATTTTATTTTTGAAATGGATTTGATAATCTAGAAATATTGAAAATGGAAGATAGTGACCTGATTTCTATATTTTTAATCGATATTTAGAAATAATTGACTGAATTAGGGGTTTTATGGTGATGGAATAGTGTAATGAAATATTTTTATATAATAATTAAGATTCTTTCATTAGTTTAACATTCCCTCTCAATGATAATGGTTTGACATTTGGGGGAGGGAGTCTGATAGATGACTAAAAATTCATTTCTTCATAGGAGAAAAGCCATGATTTTTTTTCGTAGAATTTATTTAGAAATTAATACATTTGACATTATTCCATTATAGCTTTTCAGCTATTGAATATATCGTTCTAGTTGTCCAATGATTAATTTTTCTTGAATAGTTCTTTGAATTTAAATTCCTTTTCATAAAAGTGACACGATTGAACAACATTCTTCATGATCCCCTTACTTATTCCTTTACCGTATTCCATCGTGAAATTTTATTTCAATATAATTATGTTCCACACTTCATATTTTGTAGTTAATGAATATTTTGTTTTGGAAAGAGTGATTATTCATAAAATAAATGAAGTCAATCTTTTGTACAATCAATAAATATAAAAGATTCTTCCTCATAAGGGAGCACTCATTGGAATTGTTTAATTTATAATACTTCCAAATTTGTTTGTTAACCACTTATTGTTTGTGATATTAATTGTTTGAAATTTATTCATTCTTTTAAAGATTCATCCTATAATTTTTTGTTAGTCTATTTGTCATCAAATATTTTGTTAAATTCTATGTTTTATGAAAATGTGCATGTTCATGGAATTTATTAAGATCATTTCAAAATCACTATTGACTTTAATGTGTCAAATCATGAATAATTTTAATACTCATGTTGTGTTTATTGATTTTATTTCACTAAATTTGCATTGACAATTATTGTTATCCTTTAAATAAATTTTCACTTCATTCATGAAAATATTTTTGAACATAAACTTTATTAAATTCAATTCCACCTTGAATTCAACATTGGAGATAATGTTGGGATTTAATTATTTTTGTTTGGAGGGGGATATAATTTTGGATAAAAATTAATTAAATGTGAAACAATAAAAAATAGCTTAAATTTTTCCTAACAATATGTTTTTTATAATAATTTTTGAATGTTAAATTGGTAAAACATTTCCTCAAATTAGAGGCTTGGGATTCCACAATGAGGAGGTTTATCATTAATTCCATTCGAATTTGATTGGGTAAATAATTTTTATTGTCCTCTAGAAGAAATGTATTTTTATAAAATCATGGGACAATTACATACAATAATCATTCATTTTAACAATTTAATTTGAATTTATCTCCTAATATATTCATCGAAATATATTTTTGAATGTAATTCATAATCCTAGTTGAAATAATTCATTCATTATTTTCATTATTAATCCATCAAACTTTAGGAAAAGTTATTTAATCCACCAATAAATTTACACTCAACCTCATGTAATAGTCAATATAATAATAAATATTTCATAAATTATATGAACATGTTAACCTAGATTTAATGGTATGTTTTTCATTTTAGTCGGATGTAAATTGACACTGGTTAAATTATCTTTAAAATTTTCAATTTTAATCATTTTTAATTAGTAAAAAATTATTCAACGAAGATATTTCATTCTATAAAAAATTAAATTTTCACTAGTTGAGATAATTCATGAGGGAAAATCAAAATTAAAATAACTTCTTAGTGGTATTTTATCTTCATTATCAGGAGATTTATTTTCTACAATTGAATGCGAATAAATATTTCTTGAGTACATAAAATTTTTTATGTGTCAGTCAATTTGATGTAGATTTCATTTGATGCATTTAACCACATATTTTTAGTAATTTATATTTCTATGTATGGATAAATTAAGTTTTCCAGTGGTTAATTATAGTTTTTGGAAATATTTGCAGATAATTAATAAAATTTTTATTTTTGTGAGATAAAGGTTTAATTGAATGATCAAATAATATTAGTGTGAAAAGAATTATTTATTTTATTTATTTATTTCATTTTCAATTTTGATTTAAAATATTTATTTTATTTTTTATAATTTATTATTTGATATTAATGTTTTTTAATTAATTCTATTTTTAATGTTTGTTAACATGTAAATTGTGAATTATTTGGATTTTATTGTTATTTAATAATTTTACCCCTTTTATATTTTTATATGAAGCATTAACACCATTATTATTTTATTTAATATTTATAATATTTTTTTTATTTGATATAATCATCATAAAAGGTTTTATGTCATTCATACTGAGTAATTTTGTCACTCATTTTAGTGAATTGAAGCAGTGTGGCGTAATTCTTATTTAGTTTAGTTTGTATCAAATTTCACATAAGAGAATTTATCTTTTTCCTTGTATGACATATTGTTGGGAAACTTTTGGGTGGCTAACATAAAAATAATAATCACAATTGTTAGGAAATTTTAGTTCCTATAAGTTAATTGATATGATATAATTATATTATTCTTGAAATAAAGTAAACCAACCCTTTGTAATCAAAACCAGATCCGATGGAGACTGTGATGTTAGAAATCGATCATCGAGAGATTAGTAGAAGCTCTTAAGGTAATATATTCCATGAATCTAATGAGAATCCAACCAAATCCTTATTCATGGTATTTTGGTTGTCTCATTTAATATTCCATTTTCAAGTGATGAAGAAAATTTGATTCACATAATGAATCTAAAAGGATGCACAGATCTTCAAAGACTGGTCTATTGTTCTGACATGGTCCATCCAATGTAGATTTTTATTATAGGGAACCCAACAAGAGTTAATTATACTGATACTGAGTGAATAATTGACTTGAAAATCATGTTTTAATGATTATATGTTGTTGTAGGAGTTTGATTAGAGAAGAATACTTTTGGGCTTCTGGTTCTCAAAAATCATCGGTCATGAGTTTATACCACATTGTGAAACACATTCCTATAAATATTTAAAAATTAAGGGTTTTTAGAGTCATGTTTGAAGAGATTTGTTGAAGATTATGTTCTAATATTAATTTTGAGATAAGTTGATAAGGTTATGAATAAAATTATTTTTTACATTAATCTACAATTTTGTATTGATCCCTTAAGAATTTAAAGATTTCACAGAAGCCAGTTATGTTTCCTGTAGCCGCTATTGGAATTAGAGTCATTGAGATTATTGAGAAAAAAACATGGTGGATTTAGAGTGTTGTTATACTATATAATAATTACATGAAAAATAATTTTAAAAATCAACCTTTTGGAAATTATAATTCATATGACGTAAATGATTAATGCAAGGAGATATGACCAAATGTCAAATTAATGGAATTCCCTTCTAGGGATTTTTTATAATCATAATAGTGAGGAAAATTGGGGAATTTTTTATAAAATTAGTTTTGATGATTTATTTAAGTGGGGTTATATAGAGAAAGATTAAAATATGAGATAACATAATTTTCATGATAGTGACAGGAGTTGAGTGAAATAGAAAAGAAAAGCACCATAATAATAATGATGAACTATATAATCATGGAATGAGAAAAACTAGACATTATCACAGACGATTTACCTATCTATTTTCTTTCATTATTTATTCTTCAAATATTTTTTTATATTTTTGGAAAATATTTATATATATATTTCAATAAAGAGTGGATATACTTTTTTTGGGTTATCATATTGTAATGCATTGATTGTATTCATCTTTTCAACCCTTTTTGTAATTTTTATGAATGTTTAATTATAATTCAATGTTATCATATTTGAACCTAATTTTTTAATATTATACAATACTCTATGTACCAATAAGGGATGGTAGTTCATTATTATCATTTTTGTGACAACAAAAGTTCCAAAAAGTATAATATAATGTTCATACTATCATCCGATATTAAGAAATAGATACCCTTTTGTTGATATGTTATAAATAAATAGATTTTATTATACTGATTTTAACACATAATGGTAGTTATTTCATCAAAACATCTTTTTTTAGAAATATAATAAATATGATAAGATATAATTAGAAAAAAAGACAACATTAATCAACAAAGTGCACTCAGATTTTATAATTTTCTGTTCTGATACAGCTTTATCTCACAGTACACTTCCATTGTTTTCATTTATCTTTCAAAATCATCACATCCCATTAATTTTAGATATTTTTAGTTTTTTAGTTTGGTCACACATTTATGTTTTCCTTGTGGATCAATAATCATTCTTACCATTTACTAATTGTTGGTGAGTTTTAAATAAACAATTAAAATATTAATGTTCATAATTATGACTTGATTAGTTAATGTAATGGTAAATGACCCCTTAACGTTATGTTAAAGGATATATATACATATATGAGATTTTATTAAGCAAACATATAGGTAATATGGCGTCCAATAACTATGAGTGCATTAATTTTATGTTACATAAAGGTAAAGAGTTACTTGCCTTTGGAATGAGTTATAGAATGAAATTAATCTTATGTTGAGTGTCCCTAGAAGGGTAGAGATACCTTACCATTAAAAAAGAATGGGTTATCTCATAAGGGTAAATATAATTATATTTATGTTTTTTTGGAAAAAAAATGATATAATTTTTTATAAAATGTTTATAAATCATTATAAACATTATTATTGGAAAATTTAATTTATAAATGGTTTATAAATTAAATAATTAATTAAAAATGGATTTATATTATTTATTAAATGTTTATGAAACATTTATTTCCCAAATATTAAAACATACTATTTAAATTACCATTATACGAATTATGTGGATAATATTATGATATATAAAATAAAATTTATTATTTATAAATCATCAAAAATAATTTATAAATTTTTATCAATTGTGAAGCTGGGAAAAAATATAAAATTATATTATTTTAATTTTTAATCCTTCTTAATTAACAAAATTTAATTTTTCAAATTAAAATGGATTTTTATTTGAATATTATTTAAGGCACATCAAATTTTTTAGATTATTGATGTTCTAAAAGAGTAAATAATAACTAAATATGTGATATGTAGATTACGTATAATGGTTACATAATAGAAATAAAATTCTAAATTTTATTTAATTCATAAAATACTGAACATTGGAAATATTTATTTCATATATATATATATAGATATGAAAGAGATAATATTTGAATGAACATAAAATTATCAAATTCCAAATTATAGAATATCCCTAATGTTAAATCATAAAATTATAAAATTGATTATTGTAATAAACCAGCCCATTGGGTCCCGCCTGTTTAGTAGAAGTTCACTCTGACACAACACCAAGCCCACCTCCAATAGGCATGTGTCTTGCGATAAGCGCTGCGAGGTCATAATAAAAATTGATATTCCATTTACTAATTTAACTGTACACTTGCATCCATTTGTTTCCATGTAATAGTGAAATGGAATAATAAAATACTGTAATATCTAGAGAAACCATGAAGAAAAAAAACTCTAGGCAATAAAATAGAGTGTTTTAAAATAAAACCAATTTGTAAAGTGGAAGATACAAATCGAAATATAAAAGAGGTCCAAACCTAAAAAAAGAAAAAAAATAATGATGAGAGAGTTTGAATTCTAACCACCATGCCTTGACCAACGTATGCAGTCTATACACCCAAATATCCCTAACCTATACCAATTTCACTATCGATCTATTGATCATATGCATAAGACATTAAAGTTACATTAAAATCCCATGCATTGGTGATTATATACAAACCGACTAGTATGCCCTAAAAAATAAATATGGAGTGGTATATAGATACCAAAAACTTGTCAAATAAACCATATGAAAGATGGAAACAATAAAACAACAGATACACATTTATATATGCTCATATCGAAACCCAGATGACAGTTAAAGGGGATATCCCAATCAAAAACTATAAAGATTTAATAAGTAATATTACGGAATTAAAAGTCCACCATCAATGCCCAATATAAAATTAAACCTCACTAGAATAAGAACATAAGGAACTTCACCTCATCACTATGATCTACAACCTAGGAATACAAAAATCATATGGTGGACCCAAATTCTTCTAAATCATGAAGACATGGGAGTACCACTCCATGGTTATAGGACCTTTCCCTATTGTAGGAGAGTATCATCTATGTTTGTAAAGAGAATGTGGAACTCTTTCCCTTGTGCGATTGAGGATAATTGACCCCAACAAATATCTTATAATCTTGTACTAATAACTTCCAATTTCAAGTGTCCCCTACTGATTTTTTGTGATAATAACATTTAACATCACAGATTTTATTACAAAACAGAGGTCACCATCATGATATAATTGAAAACACACTCATGAAAAGATACTCAATAGCTATAATCTATGTCTGAAAAAATGACACACGAGAGGATAAAAACAAAGGAGGGAATCCACAACGTGTGTAGGGGTCCACATGACATCTGATCCCACATTTTTTCCTTGTATATCTCTCTTATAGACCAGGTTTTCAAGACATGTCTTCCTAAATGGATTCCACATGTGGTGAATAGTGTTTCATGATCACTTAAAGCCTAATCGAGTGCTCTTGGATGTGACCATGTTAAACATTTCATGCTCATGCACATGTCCATGTACCGGGGCATGCTTGGGTTCCATCCCAGTCCAATGTACACCTAGAGTACACAATGATTCCTTCCTAAAGATTTATTTGGAATTTTATGTTTGAATATGTCCTAGCAACCAATGTAGGGTCACATGGTGTGTGGTTCAAAAATTACAGTGTGTGGGCCTTTACATTAATTAAAACCCCAGAGTTTTAGAAATGTGGGATACACTCCTTTTGTTTATATGATATACAAGGTGTGTAGTCAGGATTTTTATATAATTCTCAGATTCTTCATGAATGTTATATATTATTCCCTTCCTCTATATATCTTACTTCATTCCCACCTCAAATCGAAGGAAGAATCCTCCAATCAACATTTCTTGGCCTCAGATGGATGAGATAATAGACCATGCTGATCCCCTCAAAGACACCAAATATCTTGTGTGTGTCCCATCATCCATTACCAATAATGTTTCCCAAATCCATGTATTGTCACTAATAATGGATCATGATCCAACTATAAAACACTATTATTAACATCGTGCACAAAATCACCATGAATCTGGAGGTCTAATCAAGATTTGACCATCCTTAACAATGTTGAATCAGGTTTTCATGGTCCAATGATAGAGAATGTAAAAAATATGTGTGGAAAAATGATAAAATGGTGAAATGATTTTTTTCATGTGTTTTTGGAAAATGATAATAACTAAGGTATATCCAAGGTGAATAACATGAAAAATCATAAATAAATCAAATTAAACAAATAAATTCATCTACTAGGATCATGAGAAGACTATGTGATCCAAGAATAAAAAAATATAATAATCTATGATTTATATATATAGTCAAAATGGTGAAAACACCAATTTATTACCCCCTATATTGATTGAGATTTATTATTGTCAAAGAAAATTTTCTACAATGAAGGATATCTCTTAGGTTGTGCACTACATATTTATCCACCTTTATCTAATCTGATATCCTCCTCTGATAATGATCCTCCAACAATGAATCATCATTTCTACTCTATATAATACTAGGGTTTATATGGATAACCATATATAATTGTTATAATGAGGTATTTATTGAGGTGATTTTTTTTGTGGGAATTTAAAATAAATTATATAAAATTAATTATTTTTTATAAATAAATGCACTTCAAATGACATCCACAACTAGACATCAGAAATTAACAAACCATATGTTACACATAGGTTAAATTACATGTTCTAGACTCAGACGTTGATTTATATATTCAACAAGAGATTCTTTTTTTCATGTTATTCAACTTTTTCATAAAAACAATGTTCACATTATATTAATATATTTAATATTTTTATAATATCAATTCTGGGATCAATGAGCCGCAAAATATTTCACCATCTTTGCTTCTAACTCTGATATCATTCCATAAAATATTTCATTTTCTTAAAAGAAAAAACCAAGTCACTACATTCTCCCCCTCTTCAAGGTTTTCCCCCTAAGACGCAATATAAACAAAAAAGTGTGGACACTAAGCCCACCTGTTGTTCTACTATTCCCAGGATCTCTCCAACATGCTCCCATTCTATCACAACACACAAACCAAGGGAATTGTACTTACCCAAAAGATCCTCTCATGATAATCCTTGATTTTCACTAGGTACTCCATGAAGGTGGCTCTATCATAAATGTGAATCTCTCCTCAGTCAATCACATGTGTAGAATTCTACATGTATCTCTTCAACTGTGATACATGGATGACTCTATTCACATTCTCTAACTATGGGGACAAGACTTGACATTAAAAAACCACAATAACCTTACATAGGAACTTGAACAAACCTATGATCCTAGTATATATCTTGTCACCATAGACAAATGTTCATAATCCCTACTCTAGGGAGAATCTTATGAAAACATGGTCTCCGTTATAGAAATACATGGGCATATGATATCGATCCATGTTATAAATTTTTGAGATCAAGGATACCCACATCCCCTCATGGGTCACATAAATTCCCTATAATTACCTTCACCATCTCTAGACCAACAAGATATTCCTCACCAATCTCAGTCCATCATAAGGGTGAAATTCAGGGTCACTCGTATAGGGCCTTAAAATATGTGATGTAAACAATAGAGTAATAGTTATTATTATAGTTAATCTTTATAAATTTAATGTGATCCTCCTAGCATTGGAAATATTATAACACATAATACCATAACATTTCTTTCAATACCTTGATCGTCTGCTCTGTTTACACATCTGTCTAGGTGTGGAGTGTTTTAATCACCCTAAACTATTTCTTGAACGCCTCCTCAATATCTATAAAAAACTATGAAATAGAATTATCATCATAGCTAGAGAAAATATTGAAAGACCATTAACAGATTTAGACAATATCCCACACGTACATATGCCCCAAACTATCAATCGAACTATACTCCATGATATAAAGGGATTCCCCATACATAGATAGTCAGTCAACTATAACCAAAATGAAACTATATTATCTTTCAATTTGAATAATCCGTATTAATGAATACAGGGATATTTGATCTCATTTCCACTTAAGGATCACATGAGGATATATCAATCCTAAAAAAACATGGAATTTATTCTTCAGCTACTGACGTGTGAGATACCAATATATAAAATCTATTATGATCCACTTCATGACAGTCCACAAAAATTTCAATTGAATGAATATATTCATATTCTCCACATTGGGATGTACAACCAAATTAGAAGTGTGTTACTCTCTCATAACATCCTCTCACATTGTCACTAGAGCCACCATCTATCCTCAAAAAAGGAGGTTATGATACCCTAGTTCAGATAATCTGCTGGTGTTTCCCCTAATGATATCTATTCATGAATAACCACATAGTTAATAACTCCCAATTCATTATCCCTAACTGTTTAGAGTATACCAGGAGTAAACCCCTTAAATTGAATAAATTTTTCTCCCCTCTCATCCACATGGGTCACCTGTAAAAATTCAAACCACAAAGATGCATCCACCCCCAATATAGAATGGTATCTCCTGCAAATGGTATATTTTACCATGTGGACCTTTCATGGAGTAATTATTATCCCAAATTCATATTCATAAAGGAACTATAACCAAATAACCTATCTCAAGTTTAGATCCCTTTGAGTGAAGAAGTACATAAGTCTCTGGTGGACAATATAGGCATAAAATAACCCTCCTAAAAGATAGTACCTCAGCATATTTAGAGTGATGACTATCACATAAACTCTAGTTCATGAGAAAGACAGTTCCTCTAATAGTTTATCAACTGAATTGACCCATATTTGATCAGTTCTTCCCTTGTCAACAACACACAGTTGATCCCAACTCTAGAGGAATCACAAAATAAAATGTACTTTAAACCCTCCTATGGTAGTCTTAGAACATGATCAAAATTCAACCATAGTCTCCATTGAGAAAAGGTTCTGTGACACTACCTTTTCCTCGTAAACATATCCTCTTTTTCATGATAGGTTTACCATTGAGTATGTGAAGAAAAATTACCTCAAATCATCCTCCCAGAATGTTTTGGGTATGGTTGTTTTTGTTGACCAAGCTAGATGACCACAACTGATTATGATTGGTTTTTGCCGAAGACAGGTTTTTAAGGTGGTGCAGTTTCTCAATGTTTACCAAAATTATGGGTCTCAAAATCCATAGTTTGATGTTGGAAAAATAAGGATATCATTATTGTAGTGAATTTTATGATGGATTTTGTTAAAAAGAACATCAAAGGGTGAGGGACACATACCATGTTCTTGGAATGGTACATGGAGTGGCAGAAACTATATGAGGGTGTGTTTTGTGAAAACAAACATGGTTCATGGTGGAAGGAGAGATGGTACACGGATGTATTGTTGTTGGTAGAAAATATTGACCATGTAGAAGAAAATTTATTATGCAGATGGTGTAGGAAAATGGATCACGGGTGGCATGCAATTTGCGGTAGTAGAAGGATTTAAATGTGGTGGAGGATGAATCGATGATTTGGAAAATTTGGGATTATAGGATTTCAAGGATACCTTTTCTTATATAAGAATCACTTATCCCACTAAAGAGTGTAGATATTGAACATCATTAAAATTCATATTTTTTTGGAATTCAGAAAAGTCCAAATGTAGTTCGCGTTGAAGGTGTTTGCAGTGATTCTTAACCCGCAAAAGAAGTCTTGTATGTGGAATAAAAAATTATGATATATAGAAGGAGTAATCTCGGTACAAGGAGGAGGAATCTTCGGTATGTGATAAAGAGAATTCCACAAGAAATATATTGAGGGAGATCTACAGTATGTGGAATGGAAAACAATCTATGAACAAGGAATAGTTCACAAACAGGAGGGGTTTTGTAGAGGAGGATCACAGAATTGGTAAGCGGTAGGGGTACTCCATCGAGAAAGCAGGGGCAGTCCCCAGATGAAAGTCGATTCACGGCAGTGGCAACAGTATGGGAAAAACGAGTCCCACTTACCAAAACCTGGTACACAATATCCGAGAGAAGAATGTGGTTCGTGATATTCACATGGATTATTTTGAGAGCATCAAATCAATTTGTAAAAGTATTTTTCTGTACCGAGTAGCACTCGAGATGGTGAACTTCATCAAAGGGTGAAAACAAAACCTCAACAAAGCATCTACAAATTGTTGAAGGTGCGGGAATTATTGAAAATGAAGGAACCTACATGTCTATAAACTGGTGTTTACCTATATACCCATGAAACGTGAGTGGATTCTATTCTAAGAGTAGTGAGTGAAGGAAGAGAAAGACGTTGACCCTTTCCACCAGCAGTGATCTAGAGAAAGAGGCATAGGGAGTGACCCTTCTGAATTCAGTGAGAAGACCCTAAACCTTGTAAACAATGTGATCATGGGCGTAGATGATCTAGCCTGAACATTGTACTCATTACTGGTAGTGATCCCTAGTTAATTTGCTACATCGACACATTTTCGTTGTATTTGCCTTGCAAGTAGCCTAGTGAGGTTGAACCAAATAAAAATCATTGTTTCATATTCGATATTTCATAACTATTCGTACATTTCAATGGGATGAGGATAGAGTTGAGTTTTTTCTTACAATGAAACAAGATCCAAATAGAGGAATGATTTAATCTATCACACCATGATTCACCCTCCTCTCAGGGTATTCGACTTAGTGGACATAACAATTAGAATCAACGAAAATGTTGATGTTCAATGGTTATCTATCAAGAAGAAGAAATGGAGGTGTTCAATCATAAAGGAATCCTGATATTTGATGGAAATAATTTTCCACTATATATGAATCAGAAGAAGACCTACCCCCAATCAGTGGAGATGGATGTCTTCGTAGCAGCTATACTTGGAATATCGGCATATATTAATAGTTTACCTTTATCATAAGTTGAAATAATGTAATTGGATATGGATGATAAATTGATAAATGCTTTATGGGATGCCCTATCAAATGCAATTTAAACGAATGTGATGTCCTGAAAAACATCACATGAAATGTGGGAAAAATTATTGAATGTTTAAGAGGGTGACTCAAAAGTCCAAGACGAAAAGATGATAGTTCAATGAAACATGTATGAAGATCTCATAATGAATCCAAATGAGACGGTTGATGCATTCTTCGACAGGATAAATATTATTGTGGAAGACAAGTGGGGTCTTTGAGAAGTCGTTGATGATATAAAGGTTGTAAAACGTATCATGAGGAAGCTTTCACTGAGATTCAATATAAAAGACTTAGTATTTCAAGATAAAGACCCAAAATAGTTGACACTAGATAACCTATAAAGTACCCTTATAGCATATGAAATGAGAAACTATGGGAATGATGTAGTGGAAAAGGGGATGTATAAGGAAGTGGCATTCAAGGCCATGAGGAATCACTCTATTAAAGATAGTCATGAGGAAGAAATTATGGATGACATAGTATCATTTCTCTATTCCAATCTTTAAATAGTAAAAGGTATGTTCAATGGTTAACATCAATTTTCATGCATTTGGTGCGTAAAGTTTGGTAATTTCCAGAAAATTGTCTTATGAATTTTGATGATGAAAATGATGAAATTCCCAAAAATAAGTACTCATCAAATGAGAAATGGATGAGAAGCTCTAAGAGAATGTTCTTAAAAAAGAATAATATTATTTCAAAAGAATATGAACGTTTAGAATAATCAAAAGAAGATGCATTTGAAGACTACAAGGGTCATAAAATAAATTCTTTAGTGGTAGTTGTCATGAATTAATTAACAAGAGATGAAAGTGAAAATGAATAAGGATAAATTGAAGGAAGAGTTATTCTTCAGGATGAATTAGAATCTTATCTTGAAGAGATAGATATTTTGGGAGCTAAGATAATTAATGATAAAAAAATTATTTCAAGATGCCAAACTCTTAATGCAGTAGCAAGATGAAGAGAATTCTGATCTGAATGAATAAATTGAAAAGCATAGGTCATCAATGCCAGAAATCTATGAAAATGTGGTTGAGTAAAAACTAAAAATTGGAGAACAAAAAATTGAAATTGACAGTTTGACTAAAATGGGAAAATATTAAATAAAACGTAATGAAAATATAAAAGAAGAAGTTGTCAATATGTGATGAACTATTAATGATCAGGAAAAAATTATACAAAAAAAGATCATAGAGAAAACCAAGTATATGAGATTTGAACAGAGTTGTCCATCAGAACATAAGCACAAATCCACTCTACATAATATGGCTGGTATGAGGCTTGATCGTAATTAGAAAGTAGTTATGGTTCAACTCATACCACAAGAACCCACTCCAATATTGATGATTTATTTGGGTATGAAGGAGAATCATAATATTCTGAGAAAATAATGCACATAAAGTGGTGCATCATTGCGACATAGGAAAGTACCTCACATAAGATGCTATTGTTGTGGTAAGATGGGATACTCTCAAAATGTATGTTCCATTTAAAATATGTACCTAAGGGAATAAGACCAACATGGGTGGTCATTAAAAGTTCAAAAATTCATGTCATCATTTGATGGTTACTATTTTAAGTTTAATGGACTCTGACATCAGGCAATATATTGCACATCAACAATGTATGGGAATGTGACGAGGCAGACTGTATTTGTTCCTAAGAAGCAGCCAAATGATTCTTCAAGAGAGTTGAAAATAAAAAATTGATTTTTAGCTCTGCTGGTTGAAGCTAGTACGTCATATACTAAGGAAAATGAAGATTATCATTCTATTTCTGGAATGAATTCAATGACTTGGGTAAAAAAGAAAAGGACCGAGAAGGTTGTTGTTGAAGAAATTATGTTCAAAGCATCATATCGCACAAGAATCAAGATAATTGAATGTGGATGCACATACCATGTGACAGGAAATAATAATCTTGTAACTGGAATCATGTATGATAAATATGTTATTGTAAGATTTGGTAAAGATGAGGGCCTGAATATTATTGGTTCTATAAAAACAATGTTTGGTGGAAACCGAATAAGACGAGCAGATGCCTTGGTTTTTGAGGATCTTAGTCACAACTTGCTCATGTTAGTAAATTTTCTAACTCAGGACATGCCGTAATATTTTGCAATAAATTATGTATCATCAAGGAAAAGGATGGTGATATTTTGTTACATGGAAAGCATATGAAATAGAATCTCTACCTCATGAGTGCAGAAGAATATATGTGAGTTCTATCGTAGGATGATGAAAACAAGTTATGGAATAAGCATCTTGGCCATATAATCCAAGGTACACTACAAGATATGGTGAAATATGATGCTTCTCAAAATCACCCTTTTTTATCAGGTGATTGTACTAATATGTTTGATGCATGCCATCTGGGGAAGATCATTCGAACGACGTGTAAGCAGAAGGAGAAAAAGTCAAGGAGACTTCTTGATTTGGTACATACTGATGTGTGTGGAAAAATTTTGACAAGGGCCATAAATGGGATGAGATATTATGTTTTATTAGTTGATGACTAAAGTAGAATGCCATGGGTTTCAATAATCACCCAAAAAATGAAGTGTTCAGTTTTATTACAATATATCGAGGGGAATGTGAAATTATGCTAGGTCATAAAATCTAAAAGATTAAAACAGATAATGGAATAGAGTTCACAATCAACCAAGTGGAAGATTATCGTGAAAAACATGGGATAAGGCATCATGTTTCATCTGTAATTTTACTATAGTTGAATGTACTATTTGATAGAAGAAATCGAAATATCTACATAATGGCCAGAATAATGTTCATTATGAAATAACTTCTCGAGACATTTTGGAATGATGTAATGATGACAGCAGTATACAATTCAAATAGAGCTTTAATTTTTTTCAAATGTGGAGAAGAATACATATGAGTTATGGTTTGAAATGAAGTTGTCATTAAATTACATTTGAATATTTGAAATTAATAGTTTCATTATCAATAAAGAGAAACATATGAAGTTTTAATCCTATGGGATCAGGGATATTTCATGGATACTCAAAGAAAAGAAATGCATATAAATGCATCAAAAAGCAGCTGGGAAATATAGTTGAAATTCTTGATTTGACTATAGTAGAAAATGAACTGAATCATCAGAAAATATATGGCTAGACTTAGGAGGATAGCAATGAAGTTATTATCAGATCAGGAGATGTTCTAGATCCAATGATTGATTCAGAAGAAGATTTAGATTATGATAATAAATTTGTGTCTTCCCATAGACCCACAAGAAGATATTAAATTGATAGGGAGAACTTTATTATAGATCAGACAACCCCAGTTTAGAAAAGAATGATGAAATCTATAGAGCAAGAATCATATTTATCACATGTAGAGAAAAAATACTTTGATGAAGTAGCTGGATATGAGAATTGGGTTTTATAAATGAATGAATATCTTGACCAAATTTAGAAGAATTGAAAATGGGAAATTGTTTTGAGACCAGATGATAAGAATGCCATTGGGAAAAAATGGGTCTTTCACAAAGAAATGAATGAATAAGGTGTTGTGACTTGAAATAAATAACGAATTTTGTGAAAAGGGTACACCCAGATAGGGGGTATAAGTGTTGATGAAACATTCACACATTTTCCTAGGATATAGACAATTTGATTATTCTTGTCCATAGCTGTGCAACGAAAGATTAATGTTTTCTAGATGGATGTCAAGTAATCATTTTATAATAGAGTTCTGTAAGAAGAAGTATACATTGAGAAACCATATGGTTTTCACATTAATGGTGATGAGAACTGAGTTAATTGACTAAAGAAGGCTTTATATGGTTTGAAGCAAGCACCAAGAGCATGGTATTCAAGGATTTATCAGTTTCTAAAAAATCTCAGTAACCATAGTGGGGTAATTTATTACAATCAATATTTCGACATTGGAAATTGTCAATGAATGATAGTGCTAGTTTATGTCCATGACATAATATTTGATGGATTAGATGAACCACAATGCAGACAATTTTTAGAATTCAGTAATAGAGATTTTTAAATAACAATGACTGGGTAGTTGACATTTTTCCATGGCCTAAATATAACACATGGAAGGAATGGAACATTTATTTCTCAAAATAAATATGCAAATGAGGTATTAAAATGGTTTGGAATTGAAAATTCCATTTATTTGAAGACTCAGGTTGATACCTAGATGAAATTTTTATGAGATTATAAAGGTAATGTAGTCAATATTACGTAATATAGGCAAATTCATGGAACTTTATTGTAACTGACAATGACTAGTCCTGATATTATATTTTCCACATTCTAAGAAGCAAGGTATCAAATCAATCCCAAGGTGATCCTCATTATTTTAGTAAAAATAATTCTATTCTATATCAAGGTAACAATGAATTTTTTCCAAACGTATAATGATAAATCACAGCCATAGTTATTGGGGTTACATATGTGGATTTGTACCGTTTAATAGATGATAGGAAATCAACTTCAGGAGATTCATTTTTTCATGGAGGGTAGTGTATTTCATGGTTAATCAAGAATCAATACTGAATTTTATTAAGCACCACATATGATGAATACATTATGGCTACTCAAGATTGCATGCATCTATTATGGTTGAGGCAACAACTTGAAGATAAGGTAATGGAAGTGAAATACCTGATTGGAATTCATTGTGACTATTCAAGTGATATAAATTGTAGAGAAAATCCATTCCATCAATCATGGAAAAAGAACATTGAAATAAAATATCATTTTATTAATGAGAAGTTTGATCAAGGGATTATTAAGTAGTATAATATACCTATAGAACAACAGGTTGTAGACGTTCTGACAAAGGCCTTATGCAAAGAAGCATTCGAATGGCATCAACTGGCTCTATGAGTCCATTCGACGTCCTACACTAAAAAAGGGGTGGATATGGGTCCCCCCATTAAATAAGAGTGATGTTTAATTCCATAGTGTGTTGATATGTGTTTTTTACCTCATTACATAAAAACTTGAAGTTCCCTTTAGGGTATGTTGACAAAGGGGAAGAATGTAGGACTTCCATGGGAGAAAATACATGGCAAGAAGCAGTTAAGTGGAGCAATGAGATAAGTGGAGTTGAATCTAAGACAAAGTTGTTTCGAAGAGATATAAGATATAAGAGAATTAAATATAATGATGCTAGAAGTGATCAATCAATGATTATATATCATGAAAACTATGGTTCATGATAAAAGCGGTGTGTTGCTATTAGTATGGTAGCATAAACTGGTGATTAGAAATGATGCGGTTCGTTGATAAAATTTTAATTATAATCTTATTTATCACTCTGATCATGGAACATTTGGTCTTAGAGTATGTGTTTTAGTAAATATTTGATCGCTGTCCAAATCACGTGAAGCGAATGGTGGTTGATGTTGGAAGAATATTTAATGAGGTATCAAAGTATGAAGGCTCTATTTGAGAAGAGTTGTCAATAACATCAATGGGGGATATTTCTGGTCAAAAACCCTTTATGTCTTCATCTCGATATTTTATCAATATAGATATGTTGTTTGACAAATCCAGATGACCGCAATTGAGTATGATTGGTTTTTTTCAAATATTGTTTTTCAAGGTGGTGCAATTTCCCAGAGTTTTCCAAATTTGGGGGCCTTAAAATTGGGAGATTGATGTTTGAAAAGGATGGATTTATTCATAGGATTGAATTGTATGAAAATTTTTGGTGAAAATAAAAAAGGGTGATAACCACATAACATAATACATGGGTCGCATACCAAGTACCGAGAATGGTACGAGGTGCGGAGGAAATGGTACGCATTTGGGGTTCGCGAAACCAAACACGGTGTGCGGTAGAAGCGCGATGTAGTAAGTGGATTGACTGCCATCAGAGGTGATGATTGACTGTGTTGGAGAAAATGTAGTATGTGTATGGTGAGTAAAAAAGGTTCATGGGTGGCTTGCGGTTCACGAAAGCAGACAGATCAGTTAGCGATGGAGGATGAATGGATGATTTGGTAAATCTTAGATTAGCATATTTTGTGGATATCTTTTCCTATATAAGAATCACTAATCGCTCTAATTATTGTGAAGTTTGAATATTATTATAAATCATATTTTTCTATTGGAATTCCGAAATGTCCCAAAGTTCATTGAGTTGATGGTGTTTATGTAGATTCATAGCCCGCATTGGAAGTCAGATATGCCTAAGAGGAATTCTGGTACGTGGAAGGACTTGTTTCGGTACGCAGAGGATGAATCTATGGTACGTGATAAAAATAATTCTGCAAGCAATTCGTGGAGGGAGATCCCTAGTACGAGAAAGAGAATATAGTCTGTAAACAGAGAACAATTCACAGATAGGAGGGGTTTGATATAGGAGGTTTGTCGAATTGGTACATAGTAGTCGTATGCCATTGCGTTGGTGGAGGCAGTCCACGCACGAAGGGAGATTCGCGACAGTGGTGACAGTACAAGAAGAAGGTGTCCCGCTTACCAAACCTAGTACTCAGTGCACGATTGAGGAAAGTGGTTTGTATTTTTCACAATGATGACTGTGAGAGCATCAAATTAGTTTCCAATTGTATTTTCACATACCACGTACCATAATACATGGGCTGAGTACCATGTTGTGGTTAAGGTATGCAGAGTAGCAGAAATGGTAAGTGGGGCGTGGTTTGCAAAACCAAACATTGATAATTGTGGAGTGAGAAGCTATATGCAGATGGATTTACATCGGTAGAGAATATTGACCACAAAGGAGAAAATTTAGTATGCGAACAGCATGGAAAAATGTTTCACGGGGGGGCTAGCTGTTCGTAGTTGAAGAAGGATCAGTAATCAGTAGTGGCTGAATCGATGATTTGGTAATTCCGGGATTAGCATATTTTGCATATATATAACACTTCGACCCCAGTTACCCAATGTCGGTGCATTATTACATAACATTGGCATTATCACAAGAATGATCATGTCTCGAAAGACCGATTAGTTTAGTAGCCTTTGAAACACTAGATACATTTATAAAGTTTTACATTACATAAAAAAACACCTTGTCTTAATATCCCCTCATACTATCCCTACAGGTCATTCATTAATTACTTCTTCATAATCCTGGGAAAAATAAAAAAATTGAAAGGGGTTAGCTCAGATGCTCAGTAAGGATAACATTATAGCAGAATCATTCATAGATAAGCATAAACACTTAAGGCAATTTATAACTAAAACAAAAGCCTTTTAAACTTGAACATCAGATTAAAATGGAAAAGATAAAATGAAATAATTCCATTTACTTATTCACATGGATATTCTACTAGTCTAATGATCTCATGCAATATCAATAACCACTTTCATAATGATGGAATGCATAATTCCAGACTATCATAACCACATAGCCAAGGCCTCGTGCCAAGACTACAAATAATATTTTGCCAAGGCCTTGTGCCAAGACACTAATTTGTCTCATGAGACCTACTGATGCATCGAGGAGCTATAGCGGGCTCCACCCGTCACTTATTATGTCCAATACATTCCTCATATGAACAGGTTTAAACATAACATAAACATTCGTATTAAAACTAGCATATGAAATGTCAATACTTTAACCACAAACCATGAATGGAATAAAAAATAGCACATCCATAGTCAAACATAACTCATTTGATACAATATGGAAGATTGTATTGTATCACATTAACCTCAATCCAGAATAATAAAGGATGCTGACATAGATGAAAATAATCATCAAAACTTATTTGAGAGAAATATCCCCATTCTAATTGAAATCATTTAAAAGTCACACTATTTTTCAAGAAGCCATTTAACAATAGATTTTTGAATCAAAGTGTCCCATACCACTTTGAATCTTTTAAAAGGAGTTTTTATTTTAATTCTTTAATGTCCATATAAATAAATCTTTAATACCATTTTTTAAAACATGGACATTAATGAGAAAGAATTAGAAGAATAAGTCTTTAAAACAATTAAAAATGGTATTTTAGTCAGAGTTTCTAACCAAATGAGAGACAATTGAATACAAATAATTGAGGAAATCAATACATTTTGATATCATGAGAATAAATGAATTCATGATATACTATGTCAAAGTACATTATATACACCACATAAAAGTGATTTGGTGTTTAACAGCAAAGAAGTGTCAATGGAATGTAAATTGAGATGAAATCTCTCATAAAGGCCATATCCTTAGGTTAAGGATAAATCAACGACATAGTTATGTGTGACAAATATAAATACACTAAATATGATTGTATATTTAGTGTAAAAAAATCAATGGACATTCACACATAATCTTGTAAAAACACCAATGGATTGGATGTTTAACTCAACAAATGGAGAGTGAGTTAAAATTACTCTTATCAAATTCATATTGATGACTTGAGAAATTCTCAATAGAGGGATTATGTGTATCAACAGTATATCCACAAGAAGGGGAGTGGAAATTATGACATAATCAAATGAATAGTGATTCCATACATAATCTTGGAGTAATATTATCAATGAAGTTTGCGTAATGCCAAATGAGTGGAAATTGAAATATCAAATTCCCTTATTGATTAGGTAACTTCAGAAACATACACCCATGAAAGAAGGATCTTAAATTTATGATGTAAATGCCCATAAATTATATTATAATACACAATGAATACAACCATGGGCAGTACACACACCACATGCAATAAATAAGTGGTGAACAATGGAATTCTCACAGAATTAAGAGTGAGATAAGAAACCCCTTACCTTGTACTTTTCCTTGGTTGGGGGTAGGTTAACCTCCTGTATAATTTTGAAATAATTGTTATTAAATTATTCATGAATCATATACATTAATATGATATCATATATGATCTTTTAAAATTTCTTTGTTAATAATATCTTATAATTATCGTCATTTCGGGTGTTAACTTACTCGTTTTCTTTTATATGTTTTGTTACATAAGAAATGTTTGTAATGGATAGGTTGTATATTATTCATATCCAGAATGATATAAAGTTCATAAACATTATTTTTAAATCATAAAATGATAATTATACTTTAATGGATATGATGGAGAATGAATCTCATCGCGTTCGTGGAGACGGTAGTCCGTACGTACGCACGAGCGACAATATCATTATTTTGATATTTAAATAATATATAATTGGATGGTATATCATATATGAATAATAATTATCATGTTATATTAATTATTTAAATGAGTTACACATCATTATTATACCCACCCAAATAATAATATATTGAATAACAATTTCACCACGACGTGGAGACGGTAAGCCGTACGTACGCACGTATGGTGACATGTTATTCAAAGGGTAGATAGAATACTTAATATGGTTGTACCATATTTATAATAACATCACATTATATATAAGATACTATAGTTATTATTTTAGAATGGTAATAACAAAGAAAGAAGAAGTGGAAGAAGAAAGGAACTTGAAAAGCGGTGGTGAAAACATTACCTCTTCTTCGGGTTCTTCCTTTTGATTTGATCAAAAGAGCTCCTTAAGTTGGCATTCGGATCAAAATAAGGCCTCTAGGTTGTATTGAGGAAAGTTGAGAGAGTATTTGGGTAGGGTTTTTCCAAACCAAAAGGCTTTGAAGGTGTGAAGAAATGAGAAGGAGGAGTTCCCTTTTATAAGAGGGGTGAGGGGCACCTTTGGAAAAGCTAGAAATATAAATTTATAATAAATTCATATTCGGTTTATAATGGCTAAAAAGTTTATTATTCAAAGTTTAAGGTGGGGATAGGTCGAAAACCATTCAACCATTAGAATTTTTACAGGTTTTGGTTACTATAGTAAACTTATCTTTTAGTTTTTACCCTTAGTAAATTAGTTTGACATTTACCATGTCACTTTGTATTTTTATATTATATAGTTAATAAACATACTATATACATCCAAGAGACCCCCAAGTGGTCCATAAATGATACCCCTATCATGATATATGTCTCTTGGCCGATCCTTAGACTTTTAATAATTTAATATCAATTAATAATATAATATTTGTTTTCAAATCTCTTTTATGTCAATTTTGACACTATTCAATAGTTGATTTTTTTGAAACTCATAACAGAATTATTACTTAGAAAAAAATCAATTAAATCAATCCTAATATGTCATATTATCCTATAAAATTAGTTTAATTCATTAAAAGTCTCAAATTATATTTATTTGGGTATTTATAATATCAATGATTCTAATTTTTCACTATTAATGTAATTACTGCATCATCATTGTGTCATAAATAAACTAAATTATTTAATGTCTAAAAATTATAAATAAAATTTAATTATGTAAGTAATATTATTATATTTCTAATTAATATTTAAAATCGAATTTATCTTATGTATAACCCTATATTAAAAATGTTTTAGTAAATAAACTTTGATTTTATCTCTTTTAACTCTTCTTCGAATTAAATAATAATAAATGTCCAAATCTAATCCAAGTGGACCTAAATGATAATATGTTATTCCTAAGGCTGTTTTTGGTCGAGATAAACTTGTCCAATAGAATTAGGACATGTGTTAGGGTAATATTAATATCATTTTTACCCTTAATTACCATATTTACTTTTAACCGTGGTAAATAAAAGTAATAATTTACTATTCACCAAAAATTATTTCCATATCATTGAACCATATTTTACTTCATGATATTAACCGTGTTTCTCGTATTTTCTAAATTCCATTCACAGAAGTGGTAAAATTACGTTTTATGAAAAATTCAGTTTTTTAACTACCACTTAGTAGTTTCACTATTCATCAAACATTAATGTTTTTCAGAACAATGCCAAAATTTCAACCTAAGATATTATTGATATTCCGAATTACAAAATGATTTATATTTTACAAAATTCCAAACATATAAGTTGCATTAAATAATTTTATAATTAATTCCCGTTGTCACAACAAATAGCGTGTTTTTAAGAAACAATATATATCAAAAGATTGACAATTGTTTATGTCCAATTTCAAAGTGAAATTAATTCTAATGAACACCATTGGATAAAATGTTAAAAATATATTCTAATTATACTTTAAAACCACTCAATAATATAATTTATCACTATAAATTATTTTGATTAAAAAAGTTGTTTTTAAGTATTGTTCACTATTCATAAAAATTAAAAGTTCTCAGAAAAATACCAAAAATTCATCTTAGGATAATTTCGATATTCCGAAACCAAAAATGAATTCCATTTTGAAATATAAAATAAATATAATTTCAAATGTAGGTATACTATTCATAACGTCTAGTTTGATTGGTTTTGGTGTGTTAGAACTCGATGTTGCATACAACACATGCTATCACATTATTCAAAAGGAAGCGTACCGTAGAAGCTTGGGGTGTTACATTCTCCCCTAATTCAATAAATTGCGTCCTTGAAATTTTTAAAATTGTGCTTGGGAATATAATTGAAAGTCCCAAATCTGAAAAAGAGTAAATAAATATATCACTTTAAAAGAAAGAAAGAGAGGTATAAAGGTCAACCAAGATAACCCAAACTCGGATTCCATGTAGGAAAACATGGATATGGATGATAAACTAAGTGTCATGTTTTGATGGAGAGGGATATAAATCATGATCAGGAGAATGTTAACAATAAGAAAACCACAAACTTTTGTTGGGACAAACGACCATTAGTCTCTTCGTAGGAAAGTAAACGGACAACATTTTTTTGTTTTAAGTTACATTACATAAGGATAAGAAATTCATTTATGATATTGACTAAGAATATAAAGATATATACTTACATTTTAAGTAGAGTTTCATTCTTTAATAAATTTCCACCACAAACTAATTTTTTTAAACGATGAGTATTCAAGAAGACTTGGTCACACTGGAAGAGCAAGAATAAACTTCATTAGAATCACATGATCCATGAAGGATGAACTATATATTTATATTGTCTTTAGAGATTAATCAAAACCAAAATTGTTAGTAAAAGATCTAATGATCCCCCAAAAGGATATTCCTTTAGAGAAATAAACAGTAATCTTAATTTCCAAAATTAAACCAACAATACCCCAAAGTTAAATAAATACCATTCAATAATCAATTGTCCTTAAAATCCTTCAATATAATCATTAATAATATTTAATACCAAAACTTATTAAGAATGTCGTCTTCCAAATTAAATTGTTTCTCCAAATGACATTAATTACTCTTAAAGTCACATTCTTAAAAGTAATTAACCTAATCATTTCCATAAATACCCCAAATCCTTATAAATCCACAATAAAAAAATAGATAAAAATCCACCATTACTTCTCAAATGAAATCTCATACTATTCTATTTTCCTAGGGCATATAGTGTTAATACCAAAGCGAACAACTTCCAAAATAACATTTATCACTTAATCAACAAATCATTTTCCTATACTAAGGGTATTCATTTGATAAGACATATGATCCCAAATCAAATTATATTGGATCAATAAAATCATTTAACTAAAAATAATAGTCACACTAACCAGGGACATAACGTAGTCCAGTTGTAGGCGATAAATCCGAATCGCACTTTGGTTGTGGGTTATATTCCCACTGCTTTGTCCGACATGACGGGTTGTCACCCAGTCTACGTGTTGTCCTTTTTGAAAAACTATATTTTATAATATTACTAAAATTAAATAAATTCCTCAAAATAACCATAACATAATTTGACCACAAATCTTATCTCATACCTTGCATTTTCATCCCAATTTATGATAACATACAATTTCCTCAAACCCAATGATCATATAAAACCAAATGATTATTTATAACTATATCCACAAGAGAAGAGATAATTCTTCCTCAAATATCATTCTCACATGGAAAAATGTGGGGTTACAAATACAAGAGAAAATTATTCCCAAGTAAACCCATCAATAAGGAGCACTAATCCTTTTTAAACATTTCTCCAACCATTTATTTCCACATATCTTCTTCTTTGACCAAGAAAATATCCTATAGAATAGGGCATTCACTTGGGTAATGTCCAGGTCCCCTACATTTACGGCAAATGACTGTAAATGGACTCTTGGGACCATTTTTATCTTCTTCTATATTACTCTTCATTTTTCTTCGGCAATTATTCACTTTATGTCCTTCCTCCCCGCATGTAAAGCATTTCGTTGTCCCATTGAGACACTTTCCTGGCTGTCTCCTTCCACATTTCCTGCATTATGGAAATTGAGTATTCCATTCTCCATAGTCTCCACTGTTGGAGCTCTTATCATTCATCACCTTTATCTTCTTTTTTGAGTCTAGGAATTGGTTAATATATATATTGTTGATCATATTTTTGGAAAATTAATTTGGCATAAAGACTATATCTTTTATGCCTATCAACATTCCATTTTGTTGCTCATTTCCACCATTGTTCCCACCTTCTACATCATTCTCAAATTCACTATGACATCCTTGGAATCCAGCCATTGACTAAAACCAGAAATCATTGTGTGAGTAAAAGTAATCAAAAAATCATTTAGAGATTAACATGTCACCATATTCTTAATTTGAAACACATTAGGATTAACCAAGGTCATTTACTCTCATCTCATATATATAATACTTCAAATCGGTTTGTAAAGAAAATGTAAATTATCCTAATAATATCCCTCGGGAGTTTCGTAACCAAGAGTGCAGCAAGGCCCGTTGTCGTGCACCAGTTCCCGTTCGAGTCTAGCTCAATGTGGTATTTTAGGGTTTTACCCCTAGGTACATCTGTTCCAGAGCCACCTCTACCTGCTCGTATCCAGACAGGGATGTGTTGCTCGGAAAACTAACAAAATCTCTACAATACCAAAATTCTAGGAAGTTCTTCTATACTAATCCTCAAAGTTCATCTTAGGTCTATGTTCTCTAATTAGAGTTTATCTAAATATAGCTTCCATGGTTTGAACTAAACTTCCTCTAATACCAACAGTAACGCCTCGACCACAGTTACCCAGATTCGGTGCATTATTACATAACATTTTCATGATCACAAGAAAGATCAAGTCTCAAATGACCAATTAGTTTAGTAGCCTTGGAAACACTAGATACATTCACAAAGTTTTACATTACATAAAAAAACATCTTGTCTTCATATCCCCACATACTATCCATGTATGTCCTTCATAAATTACTTCTTCATAATCCTGGGAAAAAAAATAAAAATTGAAAGGGGTGAGCTCAGATGCTCAGTATGGATAACATTATAGCAGAAGCTTTCATAGATAAGCATAAGACACTTAAGGAAATTTATAACTAAAACAAAAGCCTTTTAAACATTAACTTCAGCATAAAATGGAAATGATAAAATGAAATAATGCCATTTACGTATTCACATGGATATTTTACTAGTCGAATGATCTCATGAAATATCAATAACCAATTTCATAATGATGGAATGCATAATTCCAGACTATCATAACCACATTGGCAAGGCCTCATGCCAAGACTACAAATAAGATTTTGCCAAGGCCTTGTGCCAAGACACTAGTTTGTCTCATGAGACCTACTGATGCATCAAGGAGCTATAGTGGGCTCCACCCGTCACTTATTACGTCCAATGCATTCCTCATATGAACAGGTTTAAACATAACATAAACATTCGTATTAAAACTAGCATACGAAAGGTCAATACTTTAACCACAATCCATGAATGGTATAAAAATAGCATATCCATAGTCAAACATAACTCATTTGATACAATATGGAATATTTTATTGTATCACATTAACCTCAATCAAGAATAATGAAGGATGTTGAAATAGATGAAAATAATCATCAAAACTTATTTGAAAGAAATATCCCCCTTTTTCTTGAAATCATTTAAAAGTAACACTATTTGTCAAGAAGCCATTTGAAAATAGATTTTTGAATCAAAGTGTCCCATACCACTTTGAAACTTTTAAAAGGAGTTTTAATTTTAAAACTTAATGTCCATATAAATAAATCATTAAAACCATTTTTTTAAAACATGGACATTAATGAGAAAGATTTAGAAGAATATGTCTTTAAAACATTTAAAAATGGTATTTTAGTTAGAGTTTCTATCCAAAAGAGAGACACTTGAATACAAGTAATTTAGGAAATGAAAACTTTTTGATATCATGAGAATAAAGGAATTAATGATATACTATGTCAAAGTACATTATATACACCACATAAAAGTGATTTTGTGTATAACAACAAAGAAGTCTCAATGGAATGTAAATTGAGATGAAATCTCTCATAAAGGCCGTATCATTAGGTTAAGGATAAATCAACGACATAGTTATGTGCGACAAATATAAATACACTAAATATGATTGGATATTTAGTGTAAAACAATCAATGGACATTCACACATAATCTTGTAAAAACACTAATGAATTCGATGTTTAACTCAACAAATGGAGAGTGAGTTAAAATTACTCTTATCAAATTCATATCGATGACTTGAGAAATTATCAGTGGAGTTATTATGTGTATAAATAGTATATACATAGGAAGGGGAGTGGAAATTATGACATAATCAAATGAATAGTGATTCCACACATAATCTTGGAGTAATATAATCAATGAAGTTTGCGTAAAGCCAAATGAGTGGAAATTGAAATTTCAAATTCCCTTATCGATTAGGTAACTTATGAAACATAAACCAATGAAAGAAGGATCTTAAATTTATTATGTAAATTCCCATAAATTAAAGTATAATACACAATGAAAACAATCATGGTCAGTACACACACCACATGTAATAAATAAGTGGTGAACAATGGAATTCTCACGGAATTAAGAGTGAGATAAGAAACCCCTTACCCTGTACTTTTCCTTGGTTGGGGGTAGGTTAACCTCCTTAATAATGTTTAAATAATTGTTATTAAATTATTCATGAATCATATACATTAATATGTTATCATATATGATCTTTTAAAATTTATTTGTTAATAATATCTTTGAATTATCGTCGTTTTGGGTGTTAACTTACTCGTTTTATTTTATATGTTTTGTTACGTAAGAAATGTTTGTAATGGATAGGTTGTATCTTGTTCATATCCAGAATGATATCAATTTCTTAAAAATTATTTTTAAATCATCAAATGATAATTATACTTGAATGGATGTGATAGACAATGAATCTCATCGCGTTCGTGTAGACGGTAGTCCGTACGTAGGCACGAGTAACAATATCATTCTTTTGATATTAAAATAATATATAATTGGATGGTATATCATATATTAAGAATCATTATCATGTTATATTTATTATTTAAATGAGTTACACATCATTAATATACCCACCCAAATAATAATATATTGAATAACAATTACACCACGACGTGGAGACAGTAAGTCGTACGTACGCACGTATGGTGACATGTTATTCAAAGGGTAGATAGAATACTTAATATGGTTGTACCATATTTATAATAACATCACAGTATATATAAGATACTGGAATTATTATTTGATAATGGTAATAACAAATAAAGATGAAGTGGAAGAAGAAAGGAACTTGAAAAAGGGTGGTGAAAACATTACCTCTTCTTCGGGTTCTTCCTTTTGATTTGATAAAAAGGGCTCTTAGGTTGGATTTTTGATCAAACTAAGGCCTCTAGGTTGTAGTGAGGGAAGTTGAGAGAGTATTTGGGCAGGGTTTTTCCGAACCAAAAGGCTTTTAAGGTGTGAAGAATTGATAAGGAGGAGTTCCCTTTTATAAGAGGGGTGAGGGGCACCTTTGGAAAAGCAAGAAATATTAATTTATAATAAATTTATATTCGGTTTCTAATGGCTCCAAAGTTGATTATTAAAAGTTTAAGGTGGGAATAGGTCGACAAACATTCAACCAATAGAATTTTTAAAGGTTTGGGTTACTATAGTAACCTTATATTTTAGTTTTAACTCTTAGTTAATTTGTTTCACATTTACCATGTCACTTTGTCTTTTTATATTATATAGTTAATAAACATAATATATACATCCAAGAGACCCCCAAGTGGTCCATTAATGATACCCCTATCATGATATAAGTCTATTGGCCGAACCTTAGATTTTTAATAATTTAATATTAATTAATACTATAATAGTTTTTTTAAAAACTCTTTTATGTCAATTTTGACACAATTCAATTGTTGATTTTTGTGAAACTTATAACAGAATTATTACTTCGAAAAAATCCAATTAAATAAATCCTACTATGTCATTTTATCATATAAAATTAGTTTAATTCATTAAAAGTCTCAAATTATATTTATTTGGGTATTTATAATATCAATTATTCTAATTTTTAACTATTATGGTAATTACTGCATCGTCATTGTGTCATAAATAAATTAAATTATTTAACGTCTAAAAATTATATATAAAATATCATAATGTAGCTAATATTATTAGATTTCTAATGAATATTTAAAATCGAATTTATCTTATGTATAACCCTATATTAAAGTTTTTTAATAAATAAACTTTGATTTTAACGCTTTTAACTCTTCTTTGAATTAAATAATAATAAATGTTCTAATCTAATCCAAGTGGACCTAAATGATAATATATTATTCCTAAGGTTGTTTTTGGTCGAGAGAAACTTTTCCAATAGAATTAGGACATGTGTTAGGGTAATATTAATATCATTTTTACCCTTAATTACCCTATTTACTTTTAACCGTGGTAAATTAAAGTAAAAAGTTACTATTCACCAAAAATTATTTTCATCTCATTGAACCACATTTTACTTCTTGATAATAACCGTGTGTCTCGGATTTTCGAAATTCCATTCATAGAAGCGGTAAAATTAAGTTTTATGAAAAATTCAGTTTTTTAACTACCACTTGGTAGTTTCACTATTCATCAAAAATTGAAGTTTTTCAGAAAAATGCCAAAATTTCACCCTAAGCTATAATAGATATTACAAATTCAAAAATTATGTCTATTTTAAAAAATTACAAACATATAAGTTTCATTAATTAATTTTTTAATTAATTCCCGATGTCACAACAAATAGCGTGTTTTTAAGAAACAATATATATCAAAAGATTGACAATTGTTTCGGTCCAATTTCAAAGTGAAATTAATTCTAATGAACACCATTGTATAAAATGGTAAAAATATATTCTAATTATACTTTAAAACCACTCAATAATATAATTTATCATTATAAATTATTTTGATTTAAAAAGTTGTTTTTAAGTATTTTTCACTATTCATAACAATTGGATGTTCTCAGAAAAATACCAAAACTTCATCTTAGGATAATTTCGATATTCCAAAACCAAAAATGAAGTCCATTTTTAAATATAAAATATATATAATTTCAAAAATTAGGTATTACTATTCATAACGGCTAGTTTGATTGGTTGTGGTGTGTTAGAACTCGATGTTGTGGACAACACATGCTATCACATTATTCAACGAGAAGCGTACCATAGAAGCTTGGGGTGTTATAGTATATCTCGACCTATATATGAATCGATAATCCCAAATATTATTATAGATATTGAATATCATTAGAAATCATATTTTTCTCCGAGAATTCAGTAAATTCTGAATGTGGATTGCGCTAAAAGTGATTGTGAGGATTCATAACGCACAAAGGAAGTCTGGTACGCAGAGGAGGATGTCCGATACGCAGATGGAGTTGTCTCGATATGTGGTGGATGAATCTCTAGTACACAATAAACATAATATCACAAGAGATACACAAAGGGAGAGCTCTGGTACACAAGATCCATGATAATTCGTGAATAGAGAACAGTTCTCATACATGCAGGGTTTCATAGAGGTGGTTCATAGATTCGGTATGTGGTAGCGGTATGCCATCGCGATGGTGGAGGAAGTCTGCAGATGAAGGGTTATTCTCAGCAGTGGCCATGGTACATGAAAAAGGTGTCCCACAATCCAAACCCAGTACTCAGTATGCAAGAGAGGAATGAGGTTTTTGATTTTCACAAGGAAGCATGTGAGAGCTTCAAATCATTTTGCAAATGATTTATTTTGTACCAAGTAGTACTCGAGAAGGTGGAATTCATCTATGGTTGAAAACAAATCATCAATAGAGCATCTACCTATAGTTTTGGATGCATAAATTCATGAAAATTAAGTAACCTATATGTCCATAAATAGTGTTTGACCTACATGTCTATAAACAGTTAGTTGATTACATTCCCAGAGAAATGAGAAGAGGAAGAGGAAGACAATGACCCTGTCCACTGGCAGTGAGCTAGAGAAAGAGGCATAGGGTGTGTCATTTTAGAATTCAGTTAGCAAGCACTAAACATTATAAAGGCAGTGAGCCCTGGCATATAAGATATATCCCAAAGATTGTACTCATTATTGGTAGTGTGTCTTAATGAATTTGGTATACTGGCACATTTCTATCGCATTCACCTTGGATGTATCCTAGTTAGAGTGAACCAAGTAAAAATAATTGTGTTATGTGAATGACTTCATATATCTTCCTATATTTTTATAAGAGGAAGTGAGAGTTCAGTTTTGTCTATAAAAAACAAGATCCAAACAAGAGAATGTTTTAATCCCTCATTCCCTAATTCCCTCCCCCCTTTGGGTATTCAACATAGTGGACCTAATAGGGGATAATACTTTATAAAACTAAATCAAAACCCAAATGTAGTTCATTTTCAATCCCTAAAATCTCCACATCTAAAAAAAATTGGGGGTGGATCCCTAGATGGAATTACGTTTATACTTTTTTCATCCATGGATAAACTATTATCATAAATGGAATGCCACAAAAATTAAAACTCACTAATCCAAAACAAGAAATTTATGATCTAACCATAAAGAATGGTCTCACAGAATATGAATAGGACCAATCTCAAATTCTCTACATGCTCCCCATCAAACACATATTAATTAAGAATTTCATCAGTGAAGCCAATCGAAAATCAGTCTGTGTATCGAAAAATATCTGATTCAAAAAATCCATAAATATAGTGGGGGGATTATTCACACAAAAAGGAATCACTGAGAACACATTGTATCTATAGTGACATCAGAATTCTGTATACATATTATTAGATTCATGAACCCTTAATTTGTGGTTGTCGGACCTAGGATCAATCATTAAGAACGACCTCACACCTTAAAACAAGTCAATGATTTCCTCAATACATGTAAAGTGGTAGTTTTTCATTATCATTACCAGGTTAATGTGATAATAATCTATAAAAATCCATATTCTCATATCTTTTATTGTCAAATATAAAATTGGAGCATCCTCGAGGGGCACATTGGGTCTGATAACTCCCTTCTATCAATGTTCCTCTAACTACACCCTAAGTTATTGGATCTTGATAGGGTCCATACTATATGTCTCTAAAGATATCGATGTGATATTACAGATTAATTTGATGATGAATTCTATCATATTCCCTGAAGGTAGTCCAAAAACATCCTTAGGGAAGACATCAATACATTCTTCCACAACAAATGGAAATCAAATTCATAAATATCGCATTGTTCTAATGTCTATATTCACTAATTGATGGGTAATGGGTTGTAATTTCTCGATGAAAAGAATATATTTCTCTATCATGATATCTTTCTAATCCATGCATGAGAATCAAATCATGTTTATCCATAAGAATATGACTTGTCTATTATTATAGATAATCCTAGCACCAAATTTGAAAAATTTGTCTATACCCAAGTTTACATCATCTGGTCTAATTGTGATGAAAAAAATGTCCCATGTGAAACTCTATCCATCAAGAAATAGCTCACGCTATCGACAGATAATGTATACAAAATAATATATTCATGTAAGAACCACTAGCCATAACTACTAAGCTAATGTATCAAATATGAGATCATTATCTAACACTATAATTAAGGAGATCATGGAATGAATCACACATTTGTCTAATATTATTGAGTAATGTGTAGAATAAAAAAATATTGTACCTTTGATCATCTCATTGGCAGCCTGGTCATAACCCTCCATTGACAAAAAAATACCCACGGCCTCAGCCACCACCTCCTTAATATTGATGTGGGGACACTATGTGGTCATGGTGGTAATAGTTTGTAGAATCTTCCACCACCAATGAATCATACCTCTGGGGAATCTCAGAATCATCTTCCATTATCACCTCCATATGGGCCACCCTAGCCTTGTTTGGGATATCGCTGATCCCAATGATATCTCTATCATGGAGTTCAATCCACTGTCTACATGACTTCAGGAGCACAAATGGTTGGAAAATAACAAGCTAATCGAATCCTCCATTTGTAAGAATAACATCACCCCTATCTGTGATGATTGGATCCTCTATGTGATCCATAAGCAATAGATTCGTGAGTTTATGCGTGATAATTATAATTCCACTTATTATAAGACCTCAATACCTGATGTCTGTTACCTACTATAGACCACACTTCCACATGTTGACCACTTTCAGATCCACCAATCTAATATGTTGATGTAAGGATGTTATCAATCACATTATACTTCTCTTTTACTCTAGGAAAAGTTGGTTGGCATAAGTGAACATAAATGGATCAAATTTATTTATGGAGTCCCTACTCAAACATTCTCACCCAAAAGAACCCATATCATGTCATATGAAGGGAGTATCATGTATAGTCAATGAACATATTGGAATACCCCACAACCATCGTAATATCTTGTTTCATATCAAAAAAATCTCGAATCCAAATTGAGCATAATAATGATCTGTAATACCCCTCATGAAATTATTTCTAGAATTTGGACCATGAGAGAATCTCTAGTTATGGGTCTACGTAACCAAACTTCACTTGCACAAAGATGATCCATTAAAATATCAGATTCAAGTGCAACCATCTTATCTATTAGGGTTTGAATGACCTTGAAGACTCGGATCCTCGACTCATGATAATCTTCCATCTAATGGGGATCAGGTCACCGAGATACTTTAGTGGTCTATAATGATAAACATTTTATAGTTCACAAATCCAACATGCATACTATTTCCTAACATATGGTACTAACTACTTCTTTATGTGATAAGGTGCTACTCCCTAGCATCTAGAGGTAACACCTCATACGAAGACACTTAAACTAAGGCCTCATCACTAATTGGATCGTCATCACGTTCCTATATTTTTATGCTTTAGAGATATCATTGCTACGGAATATTTAATGAATTCAATATGTACCATCATAAAACAAACATATATATTTGGAGATGCAACTCAGTAAGAAAATATAAAGGAATCATTCATATGTGATCCATATACCATTGTACCCTAAAACCACTGTCTCAGTATTCCATGTCAATAAGAATTTAGTATGAGTCTTGTTCGATAAATAATTTGTCCACCTTAACAACACTAGGATACCTGGAATGATGGACATAATATATACACTATGAAACTATTTCCCTAGGTCCCAACCAATTCATCATAAGGGGATAACCATGAACATAGTCCTATGGAATGAACTTCTCTGATACCACTCTATAACGATCTAAACAACGGGATCCCACCAGGAAGGTAGTAGGTCGAGCCACTTCAAACCCAAAGACAACTCCCATAGTCCATGGGGTAATGAAATGTTCCAATAATGATTAATATAAAATGGATGGACTTTGTCTGATATACAGACACACACACACACACTCATCCATCCCCATGCAATAGTTGAAATGAATAATAAAATATAGTAACATCTATAGTAAGAAAGAATTAAATAACCTCTAGGTAATACCTCGGGGTTAGAAAGAATAAAATCAAGATTTAAAGGGAAAAAACAAGCCCAACTAGAAAAGTGGTCCCATGTAGACAATAATAGAAAAAGAAGAAAGTCGTGATATCCAAAATCTGGTTCTCTAATCCCCAACACTCATATGTGTGGAGTTCAACTCCATAGAAATATGACCCTCACCTACTTCATGTGTCTAAAAATATTTCTTAGTAAATAGAATGGGGAATCCATGAATTGGTGTAGTAGGGGAGTACTAAACCTGAAATATCTTTAATGATCTTGCCCAAATCATTTACAATCTCAACCATAATCTAAAGAAACATTAAACATAAAAAATAACTCATTGTAACATTTATTCCACTAAATGTACACAATCACATTATATGTATAAAAACATTTAGGATAGGCTATGGATGCACTAAATTCTTATTCTAAATCAAAGAGATACATGAGAAATAATTCTATGGAGGGAATAAATGACATGTATGTGCATCCAAACTGCATGTGACCCCACATTGTTGCCTGGACTTGTTATCCTATATACATGGATTGGACTCCATTTCATCATAAATGGAATTTATTGATGGAAAACAGTGTGTACCAGTCGCTTGGTTCCTACCCTTGTGCTTCTGGTCATTCCCATGTACTTTAGTTCTTTCCTGGGTACCTGGAAATTCATGGATGCCATCCCATGACCATGTACTCCCTGGGTACAAGGTGTGTCATCCCACACATGGTCCTAGGAATGTTCAGTGGGTACAAAACCTAGATTCTATTGTAGGTTCACATGGTGTATGGGTCTTTCCATAAGGTGTATGATCCTTAAGATTTCCTAAAACCCTATTTCCAAACCATGATGTCTACAGACCCTATATTCTTCCATGATACATGAAATATAGTAACATTTTTCAAAGAATCCTATCATTATTTCTGTATTTTTGAAATTTAATACTTTTCCACAGATCTAGCCTATTGACCAGTCAACATCGATGGTACTAGACTCCCACTATAGTGAATATAGTTTTTATGTGTACGACATTGTATTATTACATTGAATTTTTTAGAGCTAGGCATTGTGATGGAGTGTGATACTGACGATCAGTGACCCCGAAATGAATTTTATAAAAATATTAAATATATTTTTATTTCTAGTGTGGTTTGTCATAAATAATGGATTATCTTCTAAATGGAATTTCATATCAAAAATTTGAGAGCTTGATTGATTCCAAAACATGAAATTTTCCCAATGTGTGGCATAAATTTTCTCAGCACGGGTCTCCTATAGAAAAAGTTATAATGGGAAATTTTCTAAATTAAATAATTTTTTTCAAAAGGTGATTACATTGTCAAAAGACACCAAATCACAGATATTTTTAAAAAAGAATGATTACATGTTTCTAAAAGGGGATCATATTACAATATTTTGATGAAAGGAAAGAAGAGTAATGAGAAGGTCTTCAAACAATGTAATATCCTGATTGACTCCCAAGTTGGACAGACCATCTGCAACAATTTTATCTTCTCAATAAACATGTGTAATGATATTGTTAATATCGATAAGTGAACGGGATCATTCCATCTAGTGGGTAATAATCTTCCACACTAGGTGGATTATTCTATTCCAAATTTCTTGGACGATAGTCGTCGAGTGACTTTGGATCCAAGGGGTTTTCCAAAAAATGAGTTTGTAAAAGGAAATGGAATGTATCAAGACCATAATATTAGCTTTACGGGAGGTGGAAATGCCACATTTACCCAAGAAGCATCCATGCATCTAACTGAGGTGATTCCTGAAACCCGCACCACACCCTACAAGTCCTGGATTTCCATTGGAGGAGCCATCAATATTGATCATGATCCATCCAGGTAAGGGTGCTCTCCAGAACACCTCTAGTGTGCGGTGCGGAATACATAAGTTGCATTTAACATTTAGACTCATTAGGATCACAAATTCATAAATGTTGTTGTGGAAATGTCCCTTTTTAGTCGAGGCAACTTCTTCTATTTCAATTAAAATCCCCATCTGTCCTGCATTTTAATTAAATGAGTAATTATTATGAATAACTATATTCCAGTCATACCAGATCACATGGTGGAGATTAGAAATTGTAGCATGGATGATGTTCCATATTTGTTGATATCCATCTATCTCTACACAATTTTTATGTTGATCTTTGATAGATTTAAGACTCAACAATTTGTAGTAAAAAAATGTCAGTAATATAGTTTCGGAAAGAAGAAGCAGTAGGGCAAGAGGGAATGTGGTGGTTAGAATCTTCCCTATTTTGATTATATATTGTTTATTTAGATTATATTTGGATTTGAAAAGATTGTAGGTAATGTATATTTGGAATTATATTGTAAGCAAGAATGTATAAGATGTTGAATATTGAAGGTTTTATCCAAGGTTTGTTGAAATGTTTAATCCAATTGTAGTCACTATCAGAGTTACAAAAATAATATTTATAGAATTGATTTGAGTGGATCATACCATTGTGATCATGTTCCCATGTTAGTAAAGTATTGGTGTGAGATAAACATTAGTTTTTAATGATGTTCATAATTGTTTCAGGAAGGTGATCCGGTTGAGTGTTTAAGATGCCTCTGATAGAGTTGTTGGTATTATCAGGCGTTTGATAAAGAGACATCATTGAAATTAGAGGCATTATAGTCCTGTTATACAACAAAAAATTCATGGAGGAGTGTTTGGAGATCATCCACCTAGAGTAATTCATAATATTAGTGATGAGGTATTTGATGGAAGGCCATATTGATGAGTTAATGATGTTCAAATTCCCCATTTTTATTTTGTCAAGAAACCTATTTTTTAGAAAGGTAACATCTATAAAGGTATTTTCAAAAAGGATCCATGTGAGTATTTCATGAAGGGCTTCTATAATTTATTTGATATTTTTAATTTCAATACCACCTTTTTTAATGGGCTTGCAACTAGTTGACCAAGGCACAATCACATGTTTTCTTTCTAGAATTCTACCGGTCGAGATGAAGTTCTTTATAGAGGTGTTCATTTTTTAATGAGGTAAATTGGCCATATGTAGACCATCAGATAATGTAAGATCTTGGAGACAATAGTGGATTTCCCAAGTCAAGTCCTTTCACCAATAGAGAGAGATTTACCTTTCAACGAAGATAGTAGATTTAGAACTTGGATGACAATTGTCACAAAGTGACAAGAATTTGGAATACCCCAAAAATTGGAACACCAATATATGGGAAATGGTTCATACATTCATTCAGTCCCAGGTCACTGATAATGTTACATTTTCAGCTGGGAGGTAAATTCATCCCAAAAAAGATTCACGATTTATTCCATCTAATGGTTTTACATAAAACATATTCATATTGAGAGAGAACATTTTTAAGGTTAAGAATGATTATTTTATCCCCCTGAAAGAAAACGATGATGTCGTCATCCTAAAAGAGGAGAGTGGGGTATTCACGTCCCAAGAGACATGGATGGGCTTTTAGTTTGTTCTGGTCAGCCCACTGGTTGATTAGATGGCTGAGTTTGTCTTTCACTATCAAGAAGAAAATGGAAGAAAGGGGATCACCTTTCCTGACACCTTTTGTGCATTTAAAATAGATTTTAAGTGATCCGTTGAACAAGATACAGTTAGATTCTGAGTTTAAGAGGGTTCTAAATGCACACACAGATTGGTTGTTTGGGACCACCATTGATTTTTTTGTATGGTTTTTACCTTAGGCACAACCTAATATAGGATGAAGTGGGGAATTAAGATAAGGATACTGTTGGAAGGTGCATTGAATTATAATAAATAAATACTTTTAAATATTTTATTAAATTTCAGAGACCCATCATTATCCATAAATAAAATGTTATGGAGGATTTCTAGAATTAGAAACAAAACCCATGAGATGATTTTTTTCTTCTCTCCACTGTTAGTGAATCGTAATCAAACTACAAAAAAACAATTGGATCAATTAAAATTGATGCATGATGGAGACTATCGATCTCCTACTTAATCAGAATGTGTGTTCTTCATCAGCAAAAGATCCATTCTTGAGGTATGATAGTTTGATTTTTTGTTTTCTCCATTCGTTTCATTGTTCATGAAATCATTACTTTATTTCACATTTTCACCACATATCTCATGGTTTTAGAGCAATAAATGATCTTGTTAAATTCTTAATATTTTGGTATCCCATATAAATAAATTGATAATTGGATCAATATTTCTCCTCCCTATTATTTCATTCATTTCATATATACATTCAATTTTTGTTTCTTCTATATGTGATGTATAGTGAGATGATCCATGAATGGATATGGAATGGGGAAGTAAATCATTGAATGTAGTGGAATATTGGCTTGAGATTAGGTATTCACTAAATGGAGGAGAAGACATCAGCTATCCATGTGCCTGAATGGTCACACCATGAGGACCTGGTTGATCCATGGGTGCCCTTTTTGTCAGACCGATTTAGTTTCAATTTTGGTTGATGTGTGTATATTGAGTAGTATTTGTGGTTTATAGGGGTGTCACAACTGGGAATGATTGGGAGATTATTGATGATGGAGGAGAAAATCATGGATATAAGATATGAGAGTGGAATTCACATGATGCCCTAGATCATGGTTTCTCTACCATCATTGGATTGTAATCCTACATCAGCATGAGATTGGGTCCACTATGAGCTAATTTCGAGAGGAATTCCAATGATTCACTTGGGCGATGGTCCTCAATGAACAAGAGTGTAATCCCACTGATGCATGAGGATGTAGATTCTATATGATGACTATTAACGAGTAATCCTAGTTAGACTATGGGGTGTGGGTCCTCTACATTGGGATAATTCTTTATGGCAGCAGGTTAGTGGTGATACATTCTTTGACTCTACTTTGGACTCACATGTAAGATGGTCATTTACCCCACCTAGACCCATCATTGTGAGGTGTTCTACAACCATGAATAGGAGTCTTTCCCACACAAAGCGGGTAGTCTATAGGTGTGTTGATTTCAGATCCAATGAATTTTAATTCAGGATAGACATGGGGGATGCTGGGAATCATTGGTGGTTACTTCTAGATTTTTGGAGACTCTTTTCCTGGGCTGATCTTTGAGATAGAGACCCACATACTCTCTTACATTTGGGATTATTTTACTGAGAGTCTATATATATATATATATATATATATCTCCTATTTTAGCTCCCAATCCATGGGTTTTTAATCTCTTTCTGGTAAAGGTAGAGACATGTGGGGTATTCCATGTGATTTATATGACTAGATTCTCATGGTTGGAAAAGTCTACTCTCATACTATATGTAGTGAAGACTCAATGATACATTCTTTTTCTCATGATTTCATTCTGCATGTGTCTATATGAGTTTAATTTCACTCTCTTATTGGGTTGAGCTATACTATTTTTATTTTACCATGATCTAACTATTATTACCCTCTTTAGTACATCGTTTACTGCTCCCTTGAGCATTCGGGGAATCCTATTGAGTATTATTATACTCTCTCTTACATGGTCTTTTCCCACACTTGGTGTGCCCTTGTAGAAGAAATACTGGTTGATCGTGTCATCACAAGAGCTTATGGATATGATGTGGTTGGACCACATGTGGTGGTTGTAGATTATGATCTAGGTGAGTGGATCTCATAGATATTTAAATTTTCCACTTGTTGTCAGTTTTGGAACTTTTCTGGTTGGGTGTGTATTATTCACCTTTTTCCTTTCAATTTTCTTTTCAATACCTGTAATGATTAAAGGTTGATACATATTTGAGGAAAATATATAGATTTTTTTCAATTTTATTTTCCTCTATATTCTGCATTGAGTTGGTTGTGTGCATGTGTACATGCTCTTATGATAAGGCATCCCTAATATTGGTGTTCCATTAGTGCTAGTCGCCACCCCTGGCCAATAGAGGCGGACTTGGGATAGATGTGGCTCGAGCCACGCCATGGGTCGGGTTGTGACAAAGTGGTATCAGAGGGAGGGTTTACGCTGTAGATGTTTCTCTTAGACCAGAGATTCTAGTGATGGTAAGGAGGCTGACATAGCCAGTAAAAAGGATCCAGATTAACTGCTTGCAGAATTTTCAAGCCAATACGTTTGATACAGGGGACATTGGTACATGAATCATATATGATTTATTTTTTTACTATAAATATCTAGTCACCTCACATTTTTTATTGTTATATATATAAACATATATATATATATATATTCTCATTTTACTGTAATTCTCTTTGATATGTTTCAAAATTCCTTCATGGGGATGGCCAGCCAAGATACTATATCCGATTTGTAAAGGCAACCCTCTGAGTGATGAGGCCTCAAATTATTATCCATCAACTATTGCCCCTACCTACTGGTGATAAAATAGAATCACCTCAACTTATTAAGTAGTAGTTACTCACTATAAAGCATGATAGGGAGGTTTGTAGGCTGAGCGCACTCCATGAGTTCCAGAGTTAGAGACTGTTGAGGTTCCACGATGAGCCATATTGTTAGGCAGTGGAGCTAAGGCAAGGTTCGATGGTTCACCTATTTAGGATTGTATGGACACTAATGGATGATAAGGTGGATTTGGTATGAATTTTCTTCCTGGGAAAGGCATGTTGTTGGTTGTGATTGGTTACGCAAATGCATGATGATTTAGTGCCCTCGTGGAATAACATCTATTTGCTATTACGGGAGGATAACTACCCCTCTTACACACTCTTCCTTCAGATTCACGATCCTTCATTGCTTCATTAGGAAGGGATGATAGTGGATGAGTACATAAATAGGTTTTAAGACCTTAAATTATAATCTCTAGACAATATTTTTGAAAGAAACATCCATGTATTGAAGATTGATCTAGTACTCTACATAGTGATCTGTGTCGACATTGTGCCCTTGTAATTCCCCACAAACATCCTATAGGTAGAGTGGAAATTATTGGAATAGAGCATTATGTCAGTGGATTATCAGTTAGTTATTTTATGAAGTGGGTATGTCAGAGCTGAGACGTCTTCCACATCTAGTAGATTTTAGTCATAAGGGCCCCAACGTACAAGGCCTTCACATGATCAGACACAAGCATATGGTTTGGTATAGTGTAGATCATTTGGGAATCCTGTGAAGGATGTTGTTTTTCTTATGATGGGTGATGTCAGATAGCAAGAGACTACCCAACTGGTAATGCTGATCTTCCTAGGCCGATCATAAATGAAATTTTGTGGTTGAGACATCACCCTAATGAGGGATCACCCAAGTAGGGACATGGTTGTCCATGTGGAGGCATTGCTGGATGAGGAGGAGGAATGATGGATGGTGGATAATTCTATGATATAGATTAAGCACCACCAGGAGGCCCACCCCAGGATCGGGGAGCTAGCAATCAGGGCTATAGGTAGCAATATGCTATGGATATTTACAGTACTGTGGTGCATGAAATGACAAGAGATACTTGCTGTGTCTTCTCACAATATTTGTAGGAGAATATGTTATACATTTATGGGTTACCCATTTATCGCAGTTTATTGTGTGTGTTTTTTTAGGGGAAAGGTAGGCTGTCTGTGTAACCCTATGTTGGTGTTGTTTGACATAGCATTGAATGCATGAGGAAGAAGGATCCATCCCCCACCGAGACATGTATTTTTAATGGGATAAAAATCATTAGGGCGATTCAGTGCTTTGTAAATTGAATTGTATCTTGGTGTGGTAGATGAGTCCCTTGGGCTTGTATACCCCTGGAAGGGTTGTGTAGTGGAGTGTCAAAGTAGGTCCCAACATTTCTAGTAGAGGTTTTCTGCTAGACATAATTTTCCTAGAATTCCACTAGTGGCTATTATAGAGTGTTTACTTGGGGGTAATCATCCATCCAATAGTAGAAATGTTGTACGAGGTATGAGACATTCTTTCTGATTCTTGAATCTTGTGGTTGGATGAGTTTACACAAATTCCAATATTTTTTAGCATGTTTGCATGACCAACATAAACCAGGATACAATAGTTATCAAGTACTTGCCGAGGTGATGGGGACCCCATGAATAGGACTATACAACTCACAAAAAGGTGTTGAATGTGGATGTATATTCTTTGATAATGTAGACACACTACCTTAATGGAGAGATTTGTTGTTTGGTTTGACCACTAGAGTCTCATGTATATAATTACAAATAGATTGTTGAACCTGAGGTGGAGATTATGGAATAAATTACTACAGGAATATGTATTTGAGATATTCTATAATCAAGGGAATGGAAAAGTGGTAGAAGATTCCCTATGTATAATGTCTCAGGCTTACCTTGTGTGGGATGTTTCATAGTAGAATGTTTCTCTACCTCTTACCATAGTGGAGAAAGAGGGGACATTTTTCCTTTAGCCAATGGTGTTTAATACTTTGCTTCCCAATTGTGTGTGAGAGCCCTTGTTTTGAGACACCGACTATGATATCCTACAGAATAGAGCTATCAATAGGTGACACACTAGATGGTTATTCTGATGGAGGGAATCATATCATCCTTTATCAGGGGAAAAATTGTTCCTGGTTGTGATGTAGGAGTTCCACACTTCTCATTTGGCTATACATCCCAGTTCTTGGAAATCAAGGTGAAGGATCAGTTTCACCACATCTTTTCAAATGTTTTTCTTTAAGGGGATAAAAATAATGGAATAAGGGAATAATTTAGAGGCTATGATTTTTCAATGTAAGTCATTGAAATGTTATTTGAAATATTTTCGGAGTTGTGTACTGAGACGACAAAAAATTCTAAGGTCCGGTGTTCCTGGATTTAATATTATAAAAATATTAAAAATATTTTTATTGTGTGCATGGGTTTTGAAGAAATAATATATTATATCTTAAATTTATGCTCAAATTAGAAATATGAGGGCATGTTTGTGTTTGTAACATGACATTTACCCTATATGTGTAAAAAAAAATTAACGGCGTAGGTTATCTATAGAAAAATATTCTAAGGGAATTTTGGTAAACAAAATAATTAAATTTAATTATTTTATATATAATTATGAATGAAATAATATAAATATATGGACTCATATTGGAAATCTGAGAACACAATTGATTTCGTAGTGGGTTATTACCCAAGGCACGACTTAAAATAGGTTAGCAGAGGGTGTTTAGTGAAAGATACCATTGAAAGGTACACTCTAATAAATTAAATAAATTATTTTATTTATTTCATTAAATGAACTAGACCAATCATTCCCTATAAATATAATGTTATTGATGATATCTAGGGTTATCCACATAACCCTCTCACCGTTGAGATAGTTTTTTTAATCCTCCATTAGTGAATCATGATCAAACGACAACAAAGAAATGGATAAAGACAAATTTAAGTGAGATAAAGATAATGAATCTGCTCTTATTTTTCAAAGATCCTTCACTATTAGAAATATATCCAATATTGAGGTACGAATTTTGAGTTTTTTTTTAACCTCATTCGTTTTATTCTTCTTCAATTAATTGATTTAATTTCGGTCTTCACCGCATATCTTAGTGTTTGACTGTAATACATAAACATGTTAAATTATTTATCCTTTGGTATCCATTGTAAATAATTGAAAATTTTGGTATATATTTCTCCTACATATTTTTTAAACCTTCCAACTACACACACTGTTTTGGTTTTATCCTTATGAGAAGTATGATCAAATAATTGATGACTGGCTACGACAAGGGGAAGTTGATCTTGGATTGTAGTGGATGATTAGCTTGAATACAGGTCTTTGTTCGATAGAGGAGAGTGCATCGGCTGTCTAAAAAAATGACCTATCGCACCTAGTAGATCTGGTGGTTTGTGGGTGCCATGATCATCGGGTTGGTGTAGTTTCCATTGGGGTGGACACATGTTTTCCAGGAAGTAGATAGGGTATAAATGGGAGCCACATATTAGAAATAAAGGGGTGATTAGGATTTATAGGGGAGAAACATTATGTAGATAAGATATGATAGTGGAATCCCCATGACACACCAGGGTGTGGGTCCTATAGGAAAATACATGTGGAATCCCCCATTGTCATGGGCATGGACCCCTATCAGCTACATTTGAGTGGAATCCCCGTGGCACACTTGGGTGAGGGTCCTTGATGAAAGAGACTAAAATATCACAAATACATCAGGGTGTGGGTCTTCTATTATGACTATTAGAGTAGAGTCCCCCAAACATAGAAGGGTGTGGTTTCTCTACATTGGTTTACTCTTTCCAGTTGCGGATTATTGGTGATACACACATTGAGGCTACATTGGACACAAATGTAATAGGTTTTTTTCCTCCATAAATACATGTTGTTGTGAAGCGTCCTAAAATGATGTGGGTGAGTCAGTGTCACCAAAACCAAATAGTTTCAAGTTGAAGTGATTTCATACCTTTTAACATTTAGTTAATAGAATACATGGGGGATTCTTGGCATCAATGGTGATTACTTCTAGAACTGTTGATGACTATTTTACTATGCTGAGTTGTGAGATTAAGATCCCCTTATGCACTTTATTTTTTTAACCATTGAATGAGAATATATATATATATGTATCCATTTTTAGAACTCACTTTTTGGGTTTTGGATACTCACCTTCCATGAGAGGAGAAGATTCAAGGGGCATGTTATGTGATTTCAGTGTCTAGAATCTTGTGATTTGTTGAGTATACTCTCATACTATTTGTATTGAAGACTCTATGAGATGTTCAACTTCACATTGTTTCAAGATTTTTGTTTCTGTAAGATTTTACTTTCACACTATTCTTGGGATGAGATGTACTCTTTTTTATTGTACGATGTTATATCTACTTCCCCCATATTCATTACATCTTTTGTTACTCCCATGAGCCTTCGGGTGCATCCAACTGCATATTTTTATACTCACCCTTTCATGGGGTTTTCCTAAACATGATGTGACCATCAAAATGATGGACGTGTTTATAATGAAATCAGAGGAGCCTGGGGATATAGTGTTCTAGGACTATGTGTAGTGTTAATAGCTTGGGATCCATGATTGGGCCTCTCTTAGTTATTTTAATATTCTATAGGTTACTGGGTTTTGGAACCATTCTGGTTGGGCGTGTATTATTCCCCTTCTTCCTTGAAGTTTACACTTCTGTAATTCTAAAATTTGGAAGTCAACACATATTTATGGTTTAAATATAAAATTTTGGAATAATTTTCTTATCCAATGCACTTTTATATTGAGTTTTTTTGTGTGTGTAGAGGTTCCTAGGCATAGGCCTCATCATGATTATTGTGCCTTCAGCACTAGTCGCCATCCCTTTGCATATGGAGATAGGCTTGGGTTAGTTGTATCTCGAGCCTTGGCACAGGTCAGGTTGTGACATCCACCATCGTTTCCTAAACTTTTTTGATTATAAAAATTAAATTGGGAGATCTACATGAATACACTACATGTCTTATTTGTGACCTATAAATTTTTTTCACTCCTGTATCCCAAATTCATGAAGTATCACACCCATTACATATCATTAATTATATAAAACATAGATCAATTCATCTTCCTCACTACTAGAATGAATCTGAGGGTCCCATCCTGGTTGAACCTACCTTGACAATGTTTAATTTTGACCCTATGGTCTAACTATGATGAACATGAAGAACAAATGAAAAAAGCACAAGAACAATGGTGAAATAAAAATAAACCAATAGTTTTTTTAAAAAATTATCATATATTAGGAATATTCAAGTTAAATAGCATGGAAAATCATTAATAAATTTAATTAACCAAATTAATCTATCTATCGAGATTAGGAAAAAGATGTGAAATCATAAAATAAATTCATATAATCTTCCATGATTAAAAAAAATAATCAAAATAAAAAAAACTCATTTGATGATCCCTACCATGATTATGATTGATCATTACTGAATTACACATTTAAAAATGTAGTATAATTCCCACTATGTTCTCTACCACTCAATCCACCTCAATATGATTTCCCATCATCCTATGATCTCGAAAATCTATTAAAGAACACGTATTGATCCTCTCATTCATCCCAAGGTTTATGTTGATAACCATGGGTTATTTCTATAAAATATAATTTATATTTGAAATTAGATCATGTTCATTTAAAATAAACTAAAAAATTTATTTATTTATTTTAATTAAATAAAATCCCAATGATTGCCTCAATAGTACATCCAACGTCAACCAACATTATGTTGTTTGTAGTGTAAAACCCAAATTAAAAACTCAACTATGGATTTATATTTCTGATCTGAGACACTATTTGGGAGTAATTATAATTTTTCATTATACAACGAACATAAGAAATTAAGAAGTTTATTATTTTTAGAATATCATTTTTGGGAATACTAGGCCTCAGAATATCACAACACCTCATCATTATTCTTAGAATATATTCCTTAATATATTTCAATGTTTTACAAGGCTAAAAAGAGTCACTAAATTTATAATTATTATTTATTTTGGAATTATTCATAAATAAAATCTCATGTTTAATTATTTTAATAGTTCATTTATTTTAACGTTATTCCCTACTATATTCAGGCTTAGTAAATTTTAAAAAAAATGATTATTCTATTTTCTTTAGTTTAAATGTTGAACTACTCCAAGTATAGATCCATGAATTTCATGCTTGGAATGTCTCTATAATGATTTTTTTTTCAACATCCATGAACTTGGATTGTAATTAATGTTATTTGTTCTTTAATATTATGCAGTAGAGTTATGAAAAAATTGTATTCTATATTGAATAATGTATCCCCAATGAGAGTTATTTGGGGTCTGAATACCTACGGACCTGGAGGCTTATTCCATATCTTGGATATTTAATGGAGTTGGATAATGTCGCTCAAGGATTACTCATGTGAATAACTCTATAAATTATTCATGATGTTTTTATGTACCATATTCATATGATGAATCTAGAAAACATTGAATAAGTTTTGATTGCAATTTTGGGTGAGTAAGACAAACTTGTGTGTTGTAAAAAGGGTTACACATAAATATGGTTGGAATATATTGATTTAGTAGAGGGAATAGTATTACAAAATAGATTACTATAAATTTATACATAAATTGAATAACATTATAAAATATGGTGAGATTAAAATCTGCTTCAAATACAATGAGTGTGATTCCATACAAATTGAAACTTGTCAAGACATTGATCTTCCTACCGAGTAGGTCATGCTAAATATGTGTGGTGCAAGATTATCTTGTGTAAGGCAAATAATTTATATGTAACTCTTTATTTTCATGTTGGGTAGGGTATGATAAACCTAGGTTCCCTCAAATTGTCCTTTATTATATTTTTTAATGTTTTATTTATGTAATAATAGCTGGTATACCATAATAGGATTAGGTTATCAAAGGAATTGAGTTGAGTTTATCCATATGAAGAATTGAAAAAAGGGGTTCTCATTAAACTAATGATGATTATTATATGATATTATTGGGATGAAATAATACCTAAATTAACATGTTGTAATAGAAAAAATAAATTGGAATCATTTCCTAGTAAAATATTGGTCCATGCCAACTAATGGTTATGATGAATTTTTCAAAAATGTGTTACCATTTTAGTGGGATCCCATTTAATAAAAGGCCTTATTAAATGGTTAATAATACATGATACTCGTCTAATAAAAACATTTATTCAAGAAAATTTAAAATTCATCATCATCCTAAATCTAATCTTTTTTAGTTATTCAACGATAAAGATAATCGTGATGTAATTTACTCATTATATCATTTCTCAAGAAACGTTTTTCAGAATGAAATTTGTTCTATGAAAAGTTCATAATGTTTTTTGTGTCAAAACAATTCCTTCTAAGTAACAATGTCTAAAAATTCTTGAAATAATTAAAATTAGATTCGTATGGAATCATATAGTTATTTATTTAATGTCATTAAGGCATTATATTTAAAATTAAAAAATAATATTAGTCTTCACTAATGTAAATAACATGATTGTGTATATCATTTATTTCAGTATAACAGTATCAATATTATTTTCCACATAAAATGATATTTAATAAGATTGAATATTATAAAGGAATTAGTGAATATAATTTTTTTCAATAAATAACTATTTGTTATATGAAGAATTTCTATTATCACTATAGTCATATGATATAAACATTATCCTATAAAAATTATTGTAAATATAAATAAGGTATGAATGATAAGAAATTGGTGGTTTTATTTTTTTCATGTAATGGAGAAAATGAGTTTCTATGTAGATAACCAACATTCTTCAATCATGTATAATGTTTTAATTAGATGTTTATTCTCTCACTTTTTTTCTTTTGATTAGCCTTAAAACAATTTTCGTTTAAGAGTAATGGTATGGGTAGTTTTAACACACATTGTATATGATTTGACTATTTCTAAAACAATCATTTAGGGGATAATAAAATTTGATTTTTATTGGTAAATAATTTTTCAAATTTTCATTGATGTAAATATTAATTTAATGTGAATTAATTCTATAAATTTGTATCTAATAATCTTAAAGTGATTAGAATAAAAGAATTGGGCATATAATGTATGGAATCTGGTACTGCATGGATCGTAAAAGTGTGTAATAGATCAATCTAGATGAAAAATGTTACTTGAAATGTTAATGAACTGTTTCTTCAAAAAGATAGTCAATATAATTTAATCATAGGGTTATAATGAATGGGTAATAATAATACAATTTGAATGGAATATCCAATATATTCTTGAAGGATTTTAGGAAACTCAACTGAATGTCCATGTCAGGTATGAATGTTATATAGATTAATTATTTGATTTTGAAGGGTATATGATACCATATATATATTTATTTTAAAAAATTAAATATAAAGGAGTTCAAAATAAAATAAATAATTTATTTATCTTGCTTTTTATGTTCATGAGATGATGTAAATATTTACTAAATTAGGGATTTTAATATTAATGATTTTATTAATCTCAAATGAATCTATATAAATGATGTGTATCTTTATCTCATTTACCTTATATGATAAGACAATTTGAATGATGAAAAATAGTTTTTGTTAATAACATAATATGATTAATTTTATACAAAATTTTTTATTCATTGGGTTTTATATCATGTATTGAGAAGAATATATGGACTAAACAATTTATCTAAGATAAAATGCTGATAAAAATATTTGTTATAATATGTGGTAATGTGTTTAATCCACCCATCAGTGGTCTATTTTAATATAATATTTTTTCAAATATGAATTTTCAAAAAAGATAGAACATCATATATTATATATAAAGAGTATTTTATTTGTTAAATGTTTATATTTAAAAGAAAATAAATGTAAATTTTAACTCAAAAATGTTTGTCTTTCATTGGAAGATATGCAGAAAATAATATAGTGTCTAAGAGGTTAGTGGTAGTATGATTGGGCATTGATATGTTCAGAATTAAAAAATAAAGGATAAAATTGAATTAAAGTTAATGTACTTTCACTTATTATCTTACAAACTTTTTGGACGTGTTCTGGTACAGAAAAATGTAAAGTGTAACATTTAGATACAATTTATAATGTGGATATCATTATCATACTAGTTTAAGATAGATTGGTTTTCACTGAAAATTCTAAAAGAGTCCATGAGTTGTGTTGACAAAGAAAAATATGAAGATATACATTTAGATATCATGAAAAATGAAAGATAATATTTATTGAAGGATTATACCACTCATAAAAAAAATTTAATTTCAATTGATATCATAAATTTTTTTAAGGTATTTCTAAAGAGTTAAATGTTAAGAGTTTCATTAGTTTCCATAAAAATGTGTCACCAATTTATGATAAAAGGTTTTAGGGTATGATAGTAAAGTGAAATGTAATTTTTTAAATTACTTACGATAACAAAGTGATTTTTACATTATCCTAAAAGAATTTATTGGGAGCAGTAAGCAAGAATATATGTAGTTACATTATTTTTAATGAAAACTTTTGATTTAATGGGGTTTAATGGATGATGATGGTGAACAATTAATTTGTTATAAGTATAAAAAATTATTCTAAATCACACCTTTTTATTTTGTGATGTTTTAAAGACTTAATATTTTCATGATGATTAATTGTAAATTATATGATTCTTAAATCTCACCAGTATTCAAACTATCATACATTAAATATGTTTATCACTAAAGAGTTTAGTCAGAGAGTTTTATCATACAATCACATATATTTGTGACTTGGTCACATTTATATTTTTAAAGGATTATATATGATGTAATTTGTAAACAGAACCCAATAATTATGGCCAACATAAGTATGATCGGGAAGTTTATCATATATGATACTAAAACCCACAGTTTATGTTGGGTTATTTAATTATTTTTTAATATAGTTTAATAATATTAAAAGGTATCATATTAATTTTATTAAATCATTTAATAATATTCAAATTTAACATCTTAATTAAAAAATCAATTTTATCATTCATTCATGTTAGATACATAAATGAATATATAGAGATAAATTTCATGATTTGTAATTATTATTAATCTATCATAGTATGATTTTCATTTAATCAATAACTAATGTTCACCAAGGTGTATTATGGGTTATTAAGAAATGATATGGTTAGTGTGAGTGAGATTATTATATAGAGATATATAATATTCTCAGGAATCCAAAAAAATAATTTGATATTAATTGTGTGTGTTGGATAACCTACTATTTATACCAAACAGAGTGTCATACAAAAATTCCTTTGTTATACTTGTGGTATGTGGGTCATACATGATTCCCCATTACTTGGGGGTGGTGAGATACCTATCACATGAACCTTCATATTTTTCTTCCTTATAGAAGTCTACATATTTAATTGCTAATATAATGGTGGTTGGGTATGTTGGTGATCATGTCATCATATAAAGCATTACCAACATAGTATTTTTCTTATCCTTTGATATGTATCACATAAGGGACCTCAATTGAGATAGACGATGACAATGTGTGTTCACACCTTGATATTATATATTTATCAGGATAAGAGAAATGTGATGTGCTTGTCTATAAGGATGAATTATAGACTATATAATCATCAATCAAATAAATCTACACTATGATAATCATGAATAAATGAGTTGGATATCTAGGATTGACATGTTCCATATCAAATGGTCAGTTGCTGTCTTGGATGTAGAGAAAATAAAAGAATTCATGTTTACATATGATGAATACAGATATAAATAAGTATAAAGATAAAAATATTTTATAGAGATCACACCAGATAACATTATAGATTGACTATAATTGATTCTTTTCTAGAGGATTCTATTTTTTAACATATATGGATATATCCATTAGTATTTATTTTAAATGCTATAAATACTCAAGGGGTCACACTATATGGTTGAGTGAATAGGAAAAAGAATTAGATATATTGTGATAGATTAAAAGTGTTTAGATGTAATCCAAAAGTTTTTTGGAAGGATATTCAGAAGTTATTACATTTTATGTGATATGTGGCCACAATAATGATAACTTTCTATAAGTGTTTTGTAATATTTCCAAAATGTGTTTTGGATTGGGGTTCAAAATTTATTTTATAAGTTAAAATATATAGTTTTATATAAAAATCATATAAGAATTTAGTATAAGTGTTATATTGATTATGATATTTCCCAAATTAATTGATTATATGTTATTAATGGCTATATTACATGAATGGGACATCGATATGAATGCATGAACTTAGATTCCATGCTCTATAATTCCATTTATCAAATGATTAACTGATTATTAAATTATGTTAATATTTCAATAGTTTAATTCCTTTCAATATATAATTTATTAAGGAATTATATGATATATAATGTTGGTGAGTAAATTTAAATGATGCATGAACTGACCATGTAATTTTTACATGAATTTTAACTCTTGAGTTACTGCGGAAACCTCATCAAATTTTATATATACCATATGTCCATATAATGGAGTCTGTGGTGTATGGATATTTATATAGTTACTCTTAGGTACAAAAAATCCCTCTTTCATCTTCCTCCTTTGTATTTGTAGGTATTAACAATCCATAGATAATGGTAGATCCTACCCGAATGTCTATTGTTAATGACACAACTCATGGATACCTTTGGAGGTGGGATTATTATGTTTTACAGTTAGTGATCTTCATAATACCATATTATTATGAGGAATATGTAGTATATGCTCTCCATTTTAATATTTGATTATATTTAAAACATGTCCATCATTTTTTTGTCATATATTTTATATAATCATTCATGGGGATCCACAGACCTAACGATTAAATTTGTTCCACATGTATAATAATAATTACTAAAATAATATAAAAACCTTCACCATCCCACACTAGAACCCCACAATGGATTTAAACAAATTATCATTCAACCCCAAAACCTGCATGTGATAGGACCTGGGTTAGGTACTGACATGAGGGTAGCTATCACATGAATCAAAGACATTATACTCATAATATACTAGGAGAAATTTAAAAAAACTACTAATAAACTCTATATATATATATATAAGAAAAAAATTAATATACAAGAAAAAATCAACAGGTAAATTAAATACTATACAAACTAGGACAATACAAGATGGAATCCCAGGCCCAACTATGACTTTCTAGAAAACAACATCTACAATATCAATTCGTCTATCCTAATAAAATATCAAGGAAAATATAGAGGTATTGTTAGTTGTAATTAATTAGTATGTTCGTATTTATATGATGATTCTATATGCGCAAGATATATTAGTTTTGGATAGAAATATATGAAATGAATTAAACAATAAAAAGAGAGAATCCAGAATAGTGTTTAAGAATGTAATAAAAATGAAGGAAAATATGATACCATAGTTTTGTTTCACTTAAAAAAAAGTTAAAATAGGAAATCCCAACTCTCAACATCTTCCAACCATCACAACATCATCAAGTGATTCCATCCCTCAACATTTGACAACTATCCCAAAACCATCACATAATCCCATCTATCAATCAATGTCAACCATACCAACATATAGAATATTTCTATTGAATTTCTTTAATGAATCATGTTATAAATTAGAATAAAGGGTTATATTTGAATTAATAACTTACTTTTTTATGTAAATGTAGGTTTCTAGGGAAGGATGGATAAACTAGAGGGCGGTTCAAGCAAACATTTCAGGGAGAGTAATAAGCTTGTTGTATGGGGTTCTATTTTGTAGTGTGTTGTGATTTTGGAAATGGTCGTATTACATAAACATTGACATTTAATTCTTATAGGATCAAGATGGGGGTTTTAGTGTCTCTTTTAATATCAAAAAAGTAGTGTTGTGGTTCTTATGGATGTGATGTGGAGCCCCCAGACTACTGGAATGTGATTTATTTGTGATAGAGTATTTGTGATGGGAACCGATCATAAATAATCATTCATGATGGGATACCATCAAAAATAGATTGTTGCTAAAAATGTCAAAAGAATTGTTTTTAATAATGGACTATCATAATATTTATTTTGATTGATATCTCATTAGTCACAAAATTTTTTCACCAGTTATATATATGTGGTCATTTAAGTGGGGATTTTTTACTCGTCATAAATAATTTTCTGTTATATAATAGAAAATCTGCAACCAATAATTATTTGTTCAGGATAAAAAATATCAACATAGATAATTTTAAAATATAAAAAATAAATAACATAAAATAATTTAAAAAATTAATATTTATCTATAGTCATGTGAATTTATAACAATGATTTACATAACATGTTTATTAAAATATTATCATAATAAATGTGTCAAAAAAATAGTTCATTCACTATGATGGGGGAGGTTCATCTGAAGGATGTGGTGGAGGGAACTTCATCCCTATACCCAACTCCAACCATCACATTTACTACATCATCTTTATATGTTGGTACTCCTCCCATCGATGCCCCTCAAACTACTATTACTGATGCGGTCATTGAAGCTCCTCCTACACCCAATTCATTTTTTCCTATAACCTCAACTTGATATTGTATCTTCTTATTATACACGCTATCTAATTATTACAACTATCTATGGGATCCTATCATGCTGGATGATGATCATACAACAACACCACAACAACTATCAGGAGTCATTCGAGAACCGATACAAAAAAATGGCCTTTCTAAAAATCACATTGAGTCTCCAGCATCCATGATGCATCATCAAATCCTGACACACCGATGGTATGACCCTTAGTCTTGGAATTACACTTATCATGTGTGTCAGAGGTCACATCCTCATATGAGTCCTTTAAATGAAATTTGAAGTTGAAATAATTCAAATATTATATTTAGTTAATTTTAAGACTAAAAATACTATACTCACTAAAATAAGAAGTTGTTGAACACCAATAATATCTCCTGTTAAAAGATTAGTGTACATCCTCTTATAAAAATCAAACTCTATAATATTGTGATTATGAACTACCAATAAGGATATAAAATATATATTTTACACATAAATTAATTTAAATTATTAAATAAAAGTATTTACCATATATCATTGATGGTAATGAATGTATGACTAATAGCTCTATGCATGATATCCCAGCTCCCCTATATTTACTAAATTGATAATGATATCCTATAATAACAATATCTCATATAGTATGAACATGATCCATCCTAAACCGTATTGGAGATGTAATTTGGATGATGGAAACAATAAGACTAATAGAAATTTTTTTTCCATCTTTAATCATGGATCTCCTCCTAACATTGTGAAAACACTAATTACAGAATTAAGGCATACATGCCTCCCCAGCATTTTATAGAACATAAGATACCTCTACTTGTAGAGATCAAAATCTGGTTGTGTACATCTATTCAGAAGAGATCCATGAATAATCAATATAAGAAGCCCAATACCCCTTAGAGTCATTGATGAAAATCCAAAAATATAAGGGTTATATTATGCTGCATCAGGCTCATCACCAAGAATCATAGACTCCTTGGGTGTAGAAAACATTTAAAAAAATAATTATCATCCATCGTAAACATGAATATAATTTAAAAAAAATATTTAAAAATGAGCAATATATATATATATATATATATATTAATTTTGAAAAACACCATCCTGTAAATGATTCAATATTAATATCCATCCTCATCTTTATATATGATTGTGTAAATATCTTTATATTCCTCATCAATATAAATAATTTCAATACAAGATTCAAATTTATCATCTATTCCCATTTGAAATTCATTTTTACATTATTGACATCACTTTTTCCGACACTTTTACACCGGGGCGTGTGCACATGTCCATCACGCATGGGAGGGCATGCTGCTCGCAGCCCCGCATTCCCGCTTTCCAAAGGTGGGTGGCATCCATTCCTTATTCAGGGACGTTTGCTCCTTGATTGAAACCGGGATGATGGGATTTGGTTCTTCCTTCAGTGTATTCCTCCTCAGAGCTCGTCACCTAATCCGGGTCTCCCTCAAAGATTTAAGATGGGTTTGTGAAGCTCATTCTTGGTTCCATTTCTGCATGGACGCAATTTAATTTTGCTGCTTCCGTCGAGATGCTCCAAGGGGTCTTGTCGGGGCAGCAACCTTCAGTGAAGAGAAAGGTCACGTTGGGGTGTCGTCAGCGTGTCTTGATGCTAGGGATCAACATTTCTGCCTTCTGACACTTATCACGGGGCTTCTCGAGGGCGCGGAAACCTGAGGCATCCCACATCTAATGTAGGTAATGTGTACCATCTGAGGTTTTCCTCAGCTTCCCATGTTTAACACGGGGTATGCCGCGAGTTTAACATCTTGCGGAGATGGATCGGACTGATCAAAACACTGAGAGTGGATCAGATTGAAGGACCCCCTAGGGGGAACACCGATGTTGGGGCCAACACGTGGGTGGCTTCCCGAATACTATAGAGTGGGGTGGAGTGGCATGATCTCACTGGGATGTGGCGGCCCGAGTAAGGATCAGGATGGATGATGGAGAGAGGCATGGGGCTTATGCTCTGAGATGGCCCAAGAGGGGGAATACAGTTTAACGTCATGCGGGACGAGGGAATACAGTTCAACGTCATGCAAGATGAGGGCATATGGGGCTTACGCTCTGAGGCTGCCCGTGGGGAATATGGGGGCTTACGCTCTGAGGCGGCCCCTGGTGGATATGGGGGCTTACGCTCTAAGGTGGACCATGGGGAATATGGGGCTTACACTCTGAGGCGGCCCATGGTGGATATGGGGCTTACGCTCTAAGGTGGCCCAAGGTGGATATGGGGCTTGGGCTCTGAGGCGGCCCACGGTGGATATGGGGCTAACGCTATGAGGCGGCCCACGGTGGATATGGGGCTTACGCTCTGAGGTGGCCCATGGTGGATATGGGGGCTTACGCTCAGAGGTGGCCCATGGTGGATATGGGGCTTACGCTCCTAGGCGGCCCATGGTGGATATGGGGCTTACGCTCTGAGGCGGACCATGGTGGATATGGGGCTTACACTCTGAGGTGGCCCATGGTGGTTGGGGAACCAACGTGGAGAGGTCGGAACGACCGAGTGGTGGCTTGAACCTCGTGGAGGCTTCCTACGTACCATGCGTTAGCATGGATCAATGTCCACATAGTTCACTGGCATGGGGCTTACTCTCTATGGTGGCTCATAAGAGGATTTCGTGGTCGATGCACACTCTAAGACCACGTGAGTCATGCTAGGTGTGGGAAACAAGAGGCAGCAAGGGCCAGACGATCACGTTGCGAAGGGTGCGTCCTTGAGAAGCGGAATGGGGCTTACGCGTTGAGCAGCCCAAAGAGGAAACAGGCGCATACGCATGGTTAGTTTTCCGAAGAGGAAACATGGGCTTACATGTGGTTAGTGGCCCTGGGTGCCGGGGCTTACTCAAGGGTGGAGGCTCGTGGTGTGACAAAGAACAGTGGGAAAGGGACTCCACTGACCTTAGTAGGGGGGAAGTACGGAGATGCACGGGTGCCACCTTCCGTAAGAGAGGCTAGGGGATTACACTCTGAGGCAGCCATTCCCCCACGGACAAACGCCACTTCGACAAGGAGGATCTCATTACATGCGAGGAAGATTCCATTCCCGTGGAGAAGAGAGGTGTAAAAAATGCCCGAGATGGGGGGACCCTGTGTGTGAATCACAGGGTCGGACCACAGTTTAACGTCATGTGTTAAGGACGAGGTACTTAGGAGTTGAACATCTTGCAGCTTGGACGAGGTGGGTTCGCTCCACACCCCTAGGTCTTACATGCCCAATGACCTCTACCCCTTGTGGGAGGGAAGGCATCGGCAAGGCCGTTGTGAAGGTGGGCCACAGGGTGAACCACTGGGGGGTCCACGTTAGCGTGGCTATGTGAAGAAATAATAGCCGTTAAAGTGCCTATGCGAAGAAGCATAAGTAAAAGAAACGCAACAAGAAACACCGCCCAAGGGACCTTGAGGTTACTTCGTACGAGCCTGGATGGTCGTACGGGAAAACAACGCATGGAGCACATGCCCGGCAGGGTAGACATAACGTGCCGGCATGGAAATGCATCCAAGGGGCGTCAAGGTAAAGGGGTCCTGGGTGTTGCACGCAAAAGGAAGGCGTGCGTGCAAAACACCGGGATGGCACACATTGGGCCCAATGTATTGCGCAGATTGGGGATTGCACGCAAGTTATTGCGTGTGTAGAATAGGATTGCGAATAAGGGAACACGATCTCGCACTAGGGAAGAAACGGGAGGAGGAGGAAAATTCACTGAAGCTGATGTAGTTGCGCGCAAAGGCGAACCCCATGGCAAAGTTGCATGAAAAGGGGGATTACCTGGAAGACATATTGCATGCAGGGGAGTGGAATTGCGTGCCTGAGAGCTAATCCGAATTCCTCAACTCCTAAACCATCTGGGGTCGCCTTCTATTTATAGGCTCCAGCCGGCACGGAATCCAGTCGGCGCGTGGAAGTTTCCGTGGCGGGAACCATCGGTTCGCAAAGCCTCACAGCGTGGAACAGGGGCACGCAAAATTTCGCGCACCAGCGGCTCAATTACATGAATCCTGAGGATGATTCGGGCACACAACAATATTTCACGCAAGTCCTCCTTTATTTCGTGAACCTCATCCCGGGCCTCCGGACCGGGCCTCTGATTTCGAATAGGGCTTCACTTTTCCATTCCGAAACATCCACTAGGAGTTGCAGACTTTTTTTCGGTGTCTACAAATGCCGCCCCTCATAATTGGATCGGCGAGAGGTCACAACGATCAGATTCCGAGGGAAACACCGAAGTAGAGATAGTCCTAGGCGCTTAGCGTATGAACAACCCACGTGGCGCACAAAACGACGGATCAGCGGGGAATTTACTTTTAGCATGGTGCGGAACCCTGGCCTTACCTATAAAAAGGGGCGATGGGTCCCATATCCATACAACTGCTTTTCCGCGTGATAGGCTTATAGATCTCGTGTGCAAAATTGCTCCCGCGGCTGCGTGTAAAAACACTTTGGCAGCGCGGAATTCCTTCTGAATTTTGTCCGTCCTTGCACTCCTACTCGGGATCTTCCGCGCTTAGCCCGCCAATTGCATGCTCAAGTCAAGGATTTCCCTCCACCACTTCAGATTTTGCGCATCACTCTCCGATTTCGTGCACTACATCCTTGTTTCACCCAAATCCCGAAATATTCGAGATGGCCGCAAACTGAATTGATGAGGGGGAAGTCGCCACCCGTAGAACCGAAATGGCGGCGAACGAGGAGGTTTATAGTGCCAAGGTGATCTTTTCCAATAATCTAACCATGTTCAATCTGCTGACCCCAGCCCAGAAGACGTATCCGCTGTCTGACAACCTCATTCTCTGGAAGTTTGGCATTCTAGAGGAGGTGCCCCTACAGGACATCGAGGTGGACACATCGCAGTCATGGGTGAACCGAGAGGATGAGCTTCCTCGCTACAACATCACCAAAAATGGATGTCCTACCAGGGAAACCAGACATATGGACATATATGTTCTGAACCCGAGGACCAGGACCATTACTGGGGACGAGACTATCATAGAGATTTCTCCGGCCCTCTACGTGAGCACGTTCCGTCAGAGCGTCACAGATGACGTGAAGGGTGGGCTGAAGGATTGGGACCTGCGGTCCGGGGGAAACTTTACCAGTAAATGGGAATGGGTGTTCTGGGTTCGCCATACCTGCAACCAGTTCGGGGATGAACTGCGGTATATTGGCATGTTCGAGGCGGTATGGATGTCGCAGTTCCACTTCCACCGTCAACCTGAGCTCGGGCCGGATCTCTTCACCCGGTGGTCTCCTAACACCAATACATTACACCTTCATCAGGGGGAAGTGGAAATCAGCCTCTGGGAAGTTCACTGCATCGGGGGTATCCCACTGGAGGGCTACCAATATGACGAGTTCGTTCCACCAAAGAACACCTGGGAAGACAGGTCATGGATGTCTATGCTGACGTGGAACCTGCTGGAGTGTGACAAATAGAGGCTGGGGGTCAAGGAATTCATGAAGGACATCGCCTACAAGGGCTGGTTTAGCCTATTCCTTGAGAAGGGCCCAGCTGCCAAGATGTCGGGACGTGGAAAATAGTGCCCAACTGCAGCTCAGAGGAGCAGGGATGGGTCATAATGGAGGACCCTGGAGGCAGGGTAATACCAATCATGGGGCAATCGCGTCATCGAGGCCAGGGACCTGAATGTTCGGTATGCCGGGTTCCTTACCGCCTTCCTGATCAGGTGGCTCCTACCGGTGTGGGATGTGAGATGGGCGTCCTTCCAGCAACACTGGTGATGGAGGGAACTGTGGCCGCCAACAAACGGTTCAACTTGGGTGTCCTCGAACTGGCTAAGTTGTATGACATCCTGGGGCACATCTCACAAGGGGGGTTACCTCTGAGAGTATGTGACCCCTTCCAGATATTCCACGGCTGGGTGGCGGCTCACCTCGGCAAGTACACTTTCCCAAATTCCATCCGTCCTCCAGGAAATGGCCTATGACCGTCCTTACTGAACATCGCAGGGGTGGTGCCGATGACGCTCAATGATGAGGGAATGACGATCCGCATCGACAACCATAACAACATCCACTTTAGCCCGCTCCCCACCCTAGTCATCTAGATGGTGGACAATGTATGAGGCTCTCTGGAACAACAGGAATATTTCCAGAGCATTCGAGGTGGGGTTCTAGTGGCTTGGATCGATGGGAATGTGATCTGTGAGCCTTACGTGCCATACTGATTCGCGAGGTAGTTCGTGTGCCTTCAACGAATGCCGAAGAAGTTATTCACGGCTGTCTGGAAGGAGAAGAATCCATGCGTTCTACGCCAGATGTGGTTGATGTTTACCAATTTCGGCTCTGGCGAAGTCATTACTCTTCCTCCCACCGGGGTTGATGCTGGCTTATCAACCGATTATGCCGAACACTGGACCATCGCGTACCCTGAGGGGATTTTACGCAAGAGAGTCTGGCAACTCGAGGTTACTCGCGCGGAAACCGGGCAACAGGGGAGAAGGCAAGGGGCTTCCTGAGAGGGTAACCAGGGGTGCATCAGGAAGTGAGGCTTGTGCAGGCCAGGACTTCAGCAGCTAGAAAATCACGCAGCGCCGTCGTGACCTCATTGCCCATAGGGGGTTCACATGATGCTGCCAGGGAACTGCCCGGGAAATAGATAAGATACCTGATCGAACCTTCCCAATAAGCAATTTTCCCGACACTGTGGTCGGCCTGGACGACCCTGCGGCAATCACTGAGCGTCGAAGTCGTCTGGCATAAGATCATGCAAAACGGGATCCAGCTGCCAGAGGTCGGGCTTGTTCGAGTTACCAACCGGGTAAATTTCCATCGGCGACATGCTTACCTAACGGCCATGGACACATATGCGCACTAAAGGGGTCGGCGTGTGGAGCCACCTTTCCTAGTGAAAGTGATGCTCGGCTAGGAGCATGATACAGAAGTAATGCCACCGGGAGAAGGCGACAGCGAGGAGGAGGAGACTGGAGAAGACGAAGGAGAAGGAGAAGACGAAGAAGAAGGAGAACCCGAAGATGAGGGGTCGCAAGGGGTGACCTACCAGGGGATTCTCCGAGAGAGCGGCGAGATTGTCGGCTCTGATCTCGACATAACCGAGATACTCAAGGTTTGTCTCTTCATTCACTTTCCTTATTCATGCATTCTTCTCTCCAATTTCTAAACCGTCTCTCTGCCTTACTCAGGAACGGATGAGTGTTGGATGGGCGTCCCCACCAGAGGAGGGAGGAGAGGAACCGGTGGGACATGATGGGGATCCAACACCCATCAATGAACTAACAAGCGCAGAGGGGCCTCCTATCATGGTGGCTCTAGCAGCGGCCGGAACACTGGAGACTAATGAAATGGACTCTTGTAAGTCTCATGCTTCACTACTGGAACTTGTTATCAACAGATCCCCACTAATCAGTGTACACCTTGCGCAATGATCTCAACATTGGAGGTTCGTCAGGCTGCAGAGCCTGGGCCATCCGTGAGCGGACTAGTGGCGGACATACCACCTCATTCAGAACATGCTCCCCACACTGAGTCAACCCTGGAAACTGGTGAGCAGGGGACAGTGGACGTCGGTGGCACTGTTCCTATGGTGGGGCCGAAAGCTGTCAGGGGCACTGTCGCTGCTGGGGTGAGATGGGAAGGTCGCCCGGATGTCGAGGATCCTATTCCTCACGAAGAAATCATTGGGGCAGATCCTGCTGCTGATCTGCTGGTTGCCTTCCCTACATACCGACCCACTGACCCTGAGGAGGTAGATGACTCAGACTCAGAGGTAGCCGAGGAGAGTCGGATGGCACGGTGCAAAGTGTGGAATTGTATCCGATGCTTTCTTAGATAACCCCCATCGGATTGGCTAAGGCGGATGTGATCACTCCAAACCTGGCTACGCTTCCTCTACACCGGAGGGGCGGACGCTCAGCGCCTTCATCTGATGGTCAGTGATTACATGGCCGAGAAGATACGCGAGAGCAGCCAGCGTGCCGACGTTGCCCAGTGTCGGGAAAGATCGGCGAGCACCCGAGCATTGCTGAGGGTGGATCAAGAGTTCCGGCACCTCGAAGGCCAGGCGGTAGATAAGAAGGCCTTCATCGCAACATGCTCTGAGCTTGTGGAGGAACTGGCGGCCCAGCTGGCTGACGTGCAGGAACAACTAATGGAGGCGAGTCACCAGATGTCCGGACATCAAACCGAGTGGGCGAAAGAACAAGCTAGGATTGTTGAGCTGTGCTCTGTGGCAGCTGACGAGGAGAGAGTCTTCAAGGAGCGAGAAGTGGTCCTGGAGGCTACCAGCCAAAGGGTAGCAGTGCTGGAAAGGTCGATTCAGCACGTCGATCCTTAAGGGATTTGTTTTGGCCGTCTCATGAACTTCTTGCTTGTACCACTCACCATCTCAATCCAATACATGGCCAAATCCATTTATCGTGGTTTAATATGCTCAACCATAATTCCGAAATGACTAACAACCCATCACTATGCTCTTGTGGGTCTCTCCCAACGCGAGAAGCAAAGGATACTCAGGTCATTATCTCATCCAACTACGGGGCATTGACCAAGCCTCAGGAATCCAAAATTGGGCCTGAATTTCTGAGGAGAATACCTCAGACTTATTGATACATCACCTTCCCAATGTTCTCTGACACACAAGCTAGGAAATGTTGGGGGCATTGAAATCCATCCGAACATAGGAAGATGGAAAGAAAAAGTGAATCACGCTACCTGAATTCGAAACATTGTGGGGCATGATGATGGAGGATAACTATTAACCAGGACGGAAACACAACATCCATATCGTGTTGGCCTGGAGTGGGTACAATTAATGAGGTATGACCACTGACCATGTTCGTAACACGAGGCCTAACTCAAATATCGCCGGTCAGTTTCCCGGAACATTGGCCCAGGACAGCAGGCGGACTATAGGTCTATCATCCATGTTGCTACAATAGGCGGACCAAAGGTCTATCATCCATATTGTGGCAGCAGGAGGACCAAAGTCTATCACCCATACTATTAGGGGGGCCTGTCAAACATGACCAGTCCTCCGGAACGTTGGCCCAGGACAGTAGGTGGACCATAAGCCTGTCATTCGTACTGTTAGGGGCTCCCGTCAAACATGACCAGTCCTCCGGAACATTGGCCCCGGACAGTAGGTGGATCGTAGGTCTGTCATCCATACTATTAGGGGGTCCCGTAAAACATGAAAGAGAATGAGGATCCAAATAATGGGGGCACACAAAGCGTGGAATGTGGAGTGATGGTTTGTTCGAACAGAGTCCATCACTCTAGAAATTGCACCACCGTGGCAGATGTGCATCAGGCGGACGTACCAACCTGGTCATGGGTCGTCCCAATATTCAGGCAGGACCTCTCTGGCGAGAGAACTACTGCTTCCCATTACTACTATGGGGCATCCCGAACATATTTGGGGAGGTTGTCATGATTACACCACTTCCCGCAAAGTCAGGCCGAGGGGCCGACAATAAGGAGGGACGGGGTTTGGTAATCACTGGGGCTGGACCCAAGACGAAATGTTTGGGGGTTCCTACATATATAATTAGTATGAGAATCAAGCCGTACATAGTTATTGAATGGCAGTTTAACGTCATGCTAGATGAAAGACAGTTTAACGTCATGTGGGACGGGGGGCACATATCATCTGGGGACAGGCACGACACGACGAGTAACCTGATGTGAATGAGGCCATAATCTCGCACCACACCGTACAATCCCACAAGAGAGACCGAGTCGCAGAAATCTGAGCAAATGATCTTAGTTTTAGTTCTTAGAACTTGGACTAAAGGAGGAGGGTAATGGGAGACACACGGTAAAGCAGTTGCAAAACCCAACGTGAGTGTGGGGAAAAGCCCTGCTTACTATGTGCTCTTGGGGACATGTCTAGGCCGAGAGACTGAACATGAAAATTTAGACTGGGCCTGTGGGGAAGTTACCAGGAGCTCCTAAGTATCTCATGAATAGGAGAACCAAGCCATACGTAGTTCTTGAAAGGTAGTTTAATTTCATGCTTGACGAAGGAGTCGTGTGGGTCTAGCCCTCACACCAAAATAAGCGGCATTTGATATGTCTTGTTTGTTCTTGAAGGTAAATGGTTTTTATTTTGTGGGGTGACTTGCCTAGGGTAGAAATTCCTGGCGTCTCCACAATAATCAAGCCATAACAGGCATTGACAAGTGGCATGGTAATCGACCAATACCTGGCGTGATGTCCCCCATGGAGAGGTCATCACAATGCAGTGCCATTTTTCGTCGTGCGGCCAGGATGATATCATCACAGTTTACGGTCATATGGTTTGGACCGGCAACACAGTATAAGGTTGTATGGCTTGGACCACCAGAACATTTTAAGGTCGTATGGTTTGGACCGACATCACAATTTAAGGTCTTATGGTTTGGACCTCCAGCACAGTTTAAGGTCGTAAGGTTTGGACCAACAACACAGTTTAAGGTCGTAAGGTTTGCACCAAAAGAATAGTTTAAGGTCATAAGGATTGGAAAAACATCACAGTTTAAGGTCATAAGGTTTGGACCAACAGCACAGTTTAAGGTCGTATGGTTTGGACCGACATCACAGTTTAAGGTCGTATGGTTTGGACCACCCGCACAGTTTAAGGTCATATGGTTTGGACCCGAACTGTAGTTTAAGGACGTAAGGTTTGGACCGACAACACAGTTTAAGGTCATAAGGTTTGGACTGTCAGCACAGTTTAAGGTCATAAGGTTTGGACCGGCAACACAGTTTAAGGTGGTAAGGTTTGGATGGATAGCATAGTTTAAGGTCATAAGGTTTGGACCGTCAAGAACACGCGCGATGCGATACAACATACTTGATGCGGGTGAGGGCATAATCCCATACCATCACCACGCGCGGTTCCGAGAGAGGAGCGTCGGGCCAAAGGGGCCTACGAGGGTTCAACAATCAGGGGGGCAGGATATGGTAGCTCCCAGCTATGCTGGGCCCGACACGCAATGTCTGGGCGACTCCTTGTTCCCCATGGGGATGAGGGTCAAGTTGCACCCAAACTTTAGAGAAGAAACCCAAGCACATACTCTAGCGCTCAGATCACGGGAGCTCCGAGAGACACCGTTACCATCTCGGTCTGTCTGATGTGCGGGGTTGTACTGAGGGTTAGTATAAGGAGTGTCGAGATTCCACCTTGACACGGTGTGGGCAGAATATAATGTGAATCATGCAACCAACATTCAGGGCCCGGAGAAGCCTGCGTGACGACTAAGGATTACTGCTGACCACATTCGAAACACAGCATCCATATCGTGTTGGCCTGGAACCTAGGGCAAACAAATGAGCATCAACCACTGACCATATTCACAACACTGGATTTGTATCAATTTGTCGCCCAAAACCCTCATGGGTGTTTGCCCGTGACGGTAGGAGATCCCTTAGGCGTTGTATCCAGACCATTTTTGGGAGTCCCTCCGGGTGTGAAGGATGATGGGGGCCCGAATAAAGGGGAACACAAAGCTTGGAAAGTGGATGGAACTTGCCTATGTCGAATCTGACACTCCCAGTCCTATACAAGAGTACTCTGAACACATTAGTAGACCACCAGGAACGGCCAAAGGGCTCAATATGAGAGTGGCCAAAAGATGGCAGATCCTTGGAAAAAGTGGGCGTAATGCCAAACACCCTGGTAACCAGGAGATCATTGTATATCCAAAGAGATGGTGCTGGACCTGACATCTAGGTGTTCAGGCGGTCCTACGTATCCCATAAGGATGGGAATCAAGCCGCACGTAGTTCTAGAAAGGCAGTTTAACATCATGTTGGAGAAATGTCACATAGGGGTGTCTTCAAAGTGTCTTGACACTGGGGATCAGCATATCTTCCTTCTGACCCTTATCATGGGGCTTCTCGAGGGAAAAAAAACCCTAGGAATCCCACATCGAATGCGGGGAATGTGTACCATCTGAGGTTTTCCTCAGCTTCCCATTTTTAACATGGGGTATGCCACGAGTTTAACATCTTGCGGATATGGATCGGACTGATCGAAACACTGAGAGTGGATCAGATTGAAGGACCCCCTAGGTGGAACACCGATGTTGGGGCTAGCATGTGGGTGGCTTCTGGATACTATGGAGTGTGGTGGAGTGGCATGATCTGACCGAGATGTGGTGGCCCGGGTAAGGATCAGGATGGATGATGGAGTGAGGCATGGGGCATATGCTCTGAGATGACCTAAGAGGGGGAATACAGTTTAACATCATGCGGGATGAGGGCATATAGTTTAACGTCGTGAGAGACGAGGGCATATGGGGATTACGCTCTGAGGCGGCCCGTGGAGAATTTGGGGGCTTACACTCTGAGGCGGCCCCTGGTGGATATGGGGGCTTACGCTCTGAGTCGGCCCATAGTGGATATGGGTCTTACGCTCTGAGGCCGCCCATGGTGGATATGGGGCTTATGCTCTGAGTCTGACCATGGTGGATATGAGGCTTACACTCTGAGGCGGCCCATGGTGGATATGGGGCTTACGCTCTGAGGCGGCCCATGCTAGATATGGGGGCTTATGCTCTGAGGTAGCCAATAGTGGATATGGGGCTTACGCTCTGAGGCGGACCATGGTGGATATATGGCTTATGCTCTGAGGCGGCCCATGGTGATTGGGGAACCAACGTGGAGAGGTCGGAATGACTGGGTGCTGGGCTTGAAACTCATAGAGGCTTCTTACGTACCATGTGTTAGCATGGATCAAATTCCACGTTGTTTTCTAGCATGGGGCTTACGCTCTGAAGAGGCCCATAAGAGGATGTCATGGTTGATGCGCACTCTAAGCCCACGTGAGTCATGATCGGTGTGGGAAACAAGAGGCAGCAGGGCTAGACGATCACGTCGTGAAGGGTGCGTCCATGAGAAGAGGAATGGGGCTTACGTGTTGAATGGCCCAAAGAGGAAACAAGTGCTTATGCATGGTTATCATCCCGAATAGAAAATAGGGGCTTACGCGTGGTTAGCGGCCCTGAGTGCCGGGGCTTACTCTAGGGTGGAGGCCCGTGGTGCGACAAAGCACAGTGGGAATGAGAGTCCACTGGCCTTGGCAGGGGGGAAGTACGAAGATTCATGGTTGCAACCTTCCGTAAGAGTGGCTAGAAGCTTACACATTGAGGCAACCCTTCCCCCGCGGACAAACGCCACTCCGACAAGGAGGATCTCATTCCATGCGAGGAAAAGTTCATTTCTGTGGAGACGAGAGGCATAAAAAAATGTACGAGCTAGGGGGACCCTGCTTGAGAAGCACGGGGTCAGACCAAAGTTTAACATCGTGTGTTATGGATGAGGTGCTTAGAAGTTTAACGTCCTGCAGCTTGGACGAGGTGGGTTCGCTCCACACCCCTAGGGCTTACATGCCCAATTCCCTTTACCCCTTGTAGGAGGGAAGTCATCGGCAGTGCCGTTGTGAAGGGGGGCCGCAGGGCGATCCACTGGGTGGTCCACGTTAGCATGGCTATGCGAAGAAGCAATAACTGTTAGCGTGCCTATGCGAAGAAGCATAAGGAAAAGCAACGCAACGGGAAACACCGCCCAAGGGACCTTGAGGGTACTTCGTACGAGCCTGGAAGGCCGTACGGGAAAAAAATGCATGGCGTGCATGCCCGGAAGGGAAGACATCACATGCCGGTGCGGAAAGGAAGCCAAGGGGCATCAAGGTAAAGGGGTCCTGGATGTTGCACGCAAAAGGAAGGCATGCACGGAAAACACCAGGATGGAGCGCAATGGGGCCAAATTATTTCCCGGATTGGGGATTGTGTGCAAGGTATTACACGCGTAGAAGAGGATTGTGCACAAGGGACAATGATCACGCGCAAGGGAAGCAACGGGAGGAGGATGAAAATTTACCGAAGCCGGTGGATTTTCGCGAAAAGGCGAACCCCAGGGAAAAGTTGCGAGAAAAGGGAGATTACCTGGAAGTCATATTGTGCACGGGGGAGTCGAATTACACACCAGAGAGCCGATCCGAATTCCTCAACCCCCAAACCATCTGGGGTCACCTTCTATTTATAGGCCCCAGCTGGCGTGGAATCCAGGCGGCACGCGGAAGATTCTGCGGTGGGAACTGTCGGCGCGTAAAGCCTTACCGTGCAGAACCGGGGCGTTCAAAAATTAGCACACCAGCAGCTCGATTACACGAACATCAGGGATGCTTCGTGCGCACGACAATATTTCTCACAAGTCCTCCTTTATATCGCGCACCTCATCCCGGGCCTCCAGACTGGGCCTATGATTCTTAATAGGACTTTGCTTTGCCATTCTGAAACTTCCTCTGGGAGTTGTGGAATTTTTTTCAGCTTCTACAATCACTATTACCATCAACCCAAGACTATGGGGAATTAAAATTAATATTAATGTCTCTTTATATAAAATATTTATTTGGAGATACCTCTTAAAAATTTTCAGTTCCTTTCAATTTAGATGATCCACATGCACATTTCATAATATAATTTTCACATGATTTCATTTTTATTATGCACCACCAATTAATTAACTCTATTCAAACAACACGGTAATTTTCATAATGAATTTAATGTACATGATGTTCCAATGAAAGTGTTTCATTTACACAAAGAATTATTTTTTAATTAATATTGATGATTACATGGAACATAAGATCATGAAATCCACAATCCATATCAATCCAATAACATTTAAACATTAAAACATCATTATACATGGCAAAAATTGTTCACTATCTCACCCATCATTCCATAAAAATCATATCTTTCTCTTGGATTATATCCTCTCAATAAAAGACCACTTTTCAATTTTTTTATTCACCATATGGACACGTGTGAAATAAAAAATGCTACACTACATTTCAATAGTAATATTTAACCATTTTGAATGGTAGGATACTAAATACACACAATATATTATCATTTTTATTGGAATGTTTTGACAACTAAAAAATTAAAAAAAATTAGAAATTTGACAAATAAAAAATTTATTTCATATTTTTAACCATTAAAAATTTACATTAACAGTCTTTGAAACCATTATAAAGATTTATTTTGTCGATGATCTTCAATAATAGCCGGTGTAATTTACAGAAACAATTTCTTAATATTTTTGTCATATAATCTAAAAAAAATTTAAATTAATTCACTTTTAGAAAAGTATAAATAATATGTGATAGTAGCACTCACTATATAAATCATGTAATTAGTCACTACTAATTTCTAATATATTTTTTACAAATTACCACAAATTAAAACTAATATTTTCTAGTTATCGCTAATTTTCACTATTTATCATTAATTGATTTATTAATTACTATTAATTAATGCTAATTTAAAATATGTACAGCCACATATTACATATTACTATTCATTATTAATGATTACCTCTAAATACGTCTCTTTTTTCTATTTTTCTTTAAATTTTTAAAATTTATAATTCATTAAAAAAATATACAATAAATTAATAATAATTTTTAATTAATATTAATTATTATGAATTACTGTAAATTATTATTAATTTTTACTAAGATAATTAAATTATTAATATGTTTTGATAATTAGTACTAATTATTTATCAATTATTATAAATTAATACTAATTATATCAAGTTATAACTCATTAAAAATAATTATAAACAATTAAAATAGATTACTAAAAAATAATGATACTAATTTGTAATTGAAAACAAAATAAATAAATTGAGAAAAAAAATTAATTTTTTTTTAAAATTGATGCTTTATCGGGATTTAAATACTGAGTTAAATATGAAAAGATTACTTCTCAATAAATAATATTTAAATGAAAAAATAATGAAATAAAATGATAAGAAATTAGATATAAATGAAGGATAAGAGAAGCATTTTATGGAGGAAAATCGGCTTGGGGCAAATATATGTTTCAGATTAGTAGTGATGAGTTTTTTTGTGACGATATTCCGGTAGAAAATAGTTCTTTTTTCTATGAAACCCATCAAAAATTGTATTCTTTAGAAATATTAATTTTGATGGGTTGTTTATTCCTATCACAAATAACCATTGGGTTGAATAGTGTTTTGAATGGAAAGTAAATTCACATTGCGAATAAATGTTGTCACCATATAGAACGCATATGTGCCCAAGGTATTTCTGATGATAAGGGTTTCCCAGAATAAATAATAAGAAAAAGGCACATATTTGTTATGGATAATGTATACCATCAAAAATATTCCTTACTAAGTATTATTTTCATTGGGACTCCAGCCTATCGTAAATAACTCATCACAATTAATTTTTTTCACACTATGTGGGGATCATGTTTTCATCCCACTATATTTTAATGTGTATTTTCATCTACGGATTAGGAAAAATTTATATTGTCATATTTGTATTATTGGATTAGGGAGAAATATTGTGGGGTTTGAACAATAGACTCATGAGGGGGATTTAGATCAAGAATCTTTTCACATAGCCTTCCTCATTGCACAATATTTTTGTTGAAAAACGTAGGGGTTGCTGCATGGTCAAAAGGATTTTAACTATGGTCTTTGGTTTTAGAAAACATATATAAATTCAGGAATTTATTTATGTTATTACCAAACTTCTATATCAACTACAATCTGACCTATGGACCCCTTCTAGAGGCTTTAAATCCCTTTTCTAGGACATAACCCATAGATTCTAGTGGTACATTATTTATGATTTGAGGGTAGTTTCATTATATATATTTGTTATTATCTCATTCATTCTATCCTTACATTATATAGTTATTGGTTTCTATTGGTTTTAGTGGGTTTTATTATATATATATATAATATTCCTTGTTTTATGATATACATATGGATCATGGATTCCATATGGGGGAGGTGGTTATTGATATTTTCTTATTCAACCATAATTTCATATAGGATGTCGAAATATTCATATAAAGGTAGAAGATTCATGAATTTTCTATTTTGATATGAATTTTTGGGATTATTATGTTTTTTTGTGTTATGGTGGAATTAAACTAAATGGAAACCATAACTAAAAATAAAAATTAATTGGAATGGTATTGGGATCACATGTAGTTATTCTACATTAATGATGTATTTTTATATTTGGTATATAGTGATTTTATGCATTATAGGTAATTAGATACCATAATAGGGGGTGAATCAGAGAATGAATATTTTTTATAAAAATAATCTTTCCCAACATGATCATGAACTCAACATTTTTATAATAACTTATTTTCCGTTGTAGAATTTATATTGATCTTATTGTTAACAATTGTATCTAATGATGATATAAAAAATGAAATATAGAAATCAAGCATAAGGATATATTTTTACATGGTTCACCCTCACAAGGATACATCCATGAGGTATTCAAAGATAATATACGGATTAACCAAATCTAATAAAGCTCACAACAAATTCAAGGATAGGGACAGATCACATATATGCCAAGGCTCACTGCCTTACAAGATATAGGGAATGATCACTACTTCCCAAGGCCCACTACCACAATCTTTAATTCAATGAATCACTAATAATGTAAAGGATCACCATCATCCTATTTTTTTTCTTAGTACTCGGAAAATGATTAGTATGTAGATTATTGACATATATCCGTCATTATAAACAGTATTGAATGGATTGTCAATTTTAAGTAGATGCTCTGTTGAAGTTATTTGTGGCATTCTCCCCCACTTATGTGATAACTAGTTGATTAAAAACATCGACTTCTTTGAAACTTAGAACGAACTTATCTTTTCAATAGACACAAAAATTAAAAACATATGCTTTGGAAGGATGTACAGTGGATGTTAGTTCTTATTTTCAATGGATTGAATGTGGAAGAGAATAAACACTATTAGAATATATTGTAGAATGGTGAGGATCCTATTTATTATTATTATTATTATTATTCTAAATGATGATATGAAAAAAACATTACTCATAGGGTAACATGGTATCATATCACTTTATGCACCATCCTAGCAGGAAACCACATGCATGAGATCACAATGTGTTACCCTTTTTTCAATATACTGGTGTGTAACCCCTTGTATGAGATCCAATTGTGCAACCCTTTGCATGATATCCTAGCATATAACCCTTCCCAAAGATCCTACCACATAACCCTAGTGTGAGATCCTCTAACGTTACTGTTGAATAAAATCAGGACATGTAACCTTCACATGAGATCTTTGTGGGATACCCCTACGTGAGACCTATTAATGAGACTCCTTCACAAGACCTTATTCAGTTCATGTAGATTATGATACTATGTTAAGATAATATGGATTAGTTATTGCAGATCATGAGATCTTGTTCATTTCATATATACCACGAGACATTTTTCATATCATGCAGATCAAAACATCCTATTTAGTTGATGCAGATTATGAGGTCTTGTTTAGTTCATGCATATTGTGAGACCTTGTTTAAATCATTTAGATTACTAGATATTTAATAGTTCATGTAGACCATGATATCCCAATGAGTTTTAAATATGCTTTAAACCACATATCACATACTTCACTTGTGAGACTCCAGCAAGAGATCCTTCCTAAATACATTCTACATATTACGTAGATCACAAGACACCAGTGCAATAATTAATTGTACTCAAGAAAACCACTTCCATGATGTCAATCCCGTATTCTCATTCACTTAATGAAAAATACCTTATATATACTTTTATTAAGATATATATTTTCCTCAAAACTTAATTTTATCTTATTCATGGATCATTGGGTATTTATAGGTAGGTGTCACCTACCTTAACTCTATAAATTATAGTCATTCATCCATTTCACAGTCTTAGGAGTTGGCATCATGCAGTTTGTGTGATCGCATCTCATGATCACCTATTATATGTCACAATTACTTTTCATGATCATATTTGTTTTCCTTGTGTGTGTTGTGTGATCCGATCATGATATCCAATTACACTCATATATTTAGTGAGATGGTCTTCTAGAACTTTTTAGTACCCAATATTCAAAAAATGGTCATGAGGCCATGTGTTTTCAAATGACCTTGGGATAACTAAATCATTTCCAACATTTCTTCTTCGTTGATGTATCATTATCTCTATATGATATCAGCATAAAATCTAGTTTGGTTTTCATAAACTCACCATGAGTTATTCTGAAAATCATGAAATATCTTTAGGTTCATTACTAGATTTCTTTATGAGATCCTCTTGAAATCATTACATGTATTAATGTGATTTTTATGGTCACATCTGGAGATCATTTGAGAATCATGATTTCTATTTATATGATTCACATGATCTATTCAATATATCCCATGATAATCATTTGATGTATTTAGTGCCTCACATAATCTCAGTGACATAACTTTAGAAAATCATGTTGTGATTCAACATATTTGTTTATAAATTCACACTATGTGAGAACATACATTCATGCTCAGTGAGATTAGACATTTGCGCTCTAAGAGATCATACATTTTCATTTTGTGAGATCAGTATAGAAATTCTCATTCCCCCAAATAAAATAGCCATTCCCCATGAGATCAAAAATTCATACTACATGTGATCATACATCTCAGCATCTTTGAGATAATAAATATCTATATCCAGATGAGCATACATATATCCCTATGTGAGATCAAACATACTGCCAACTATGTGACAAGACATCTCTCCCCCCCCCATGATTATACATATCTCCCTCCATGAGATCAGACATTCATGCTCAATATTCTCAACTACTTTTATAACCACAATTCATTTACAACATCAAACCCTTTCAACAAACACAATCAACCCACATGCACCACAATAATCAATTTTTTCCAAGACTATCCCAATTTGGGATTGTTATGAACACTGAGAATATTGAAGAATCAACTTGATGAAAATTCATATGCATGTGAAACCATCTTCCTTCTATAACCCAACATAGTCATCATGTGCTTCATTAAAACGTACTCTAATACCACATGAATCAAGATTAGAATGATAGACAGGAGTATCATTCAATGTTCATCATTGAATGACATCATTCCAAAAACATCCTCTAGAAACCTTCTCGATACCAATATATATAATGATATCTACCTTTTATTTCTTTTCATAACCAGAGAATATCAGCTTCTTGAATCAAGAACCCAACAAACACTCCTTTTGATGATTATTATTCTTTAATAGACCAGTTTTATAAATGTTTGATTTACAACTCCCGTTATTTTACTACTCCCTCTACCAGCTTCTCCCATATCACAATTCAGACAACTTCTCCCACATTATTAATGAACCAAAATGTCACTCCATTTTGGTTCTGACATAATAAAGAACAGAAGTCATTATATGGGGGAATCAAAAACATTTCACAGAGATTAGGAGGACCAAATATTCATTTTTTATGTGGGGGAGATAATTGAACACCATGAGCTTGTAGATGATACACAAATGCTTCTTTGGGTTAGGCCGTCTAAATCCCATGATCCACACACTTGTTAATGAAGTGATATTTTTTACTGTGATTTTTCAATGCATTACAAACAAGATTTTTAGTAATTTTTAATTCACATGAATTATTATAATGGATACTAATATGTGAATTCACTTTAGTCTCCACCTTTCTTATACAATTTAACATGGGATTCCTTCATTAATGAATTTAATCACCATTAGTCAATGTTCTACGTGCATCATATTATCCCACATTGGTCATGCACTTCTACATATCCCATTATACACCATAGGATGACATAAAAAGACCACCAATCTATGTAATATATTTTAAATTTTACCTTTGATTCCATTTATAATCATTACATTGAAAATTCTATTATTTTATCACTTATCATGATTATATCCATATAATTCCTTATAGTGTCACACTAATGGAATCTTTTCAGCAAGAATAACTAACTCTTGGCATTGAGTCATTGATAGATAATATAAGCCTACTAAGCCATATCACATTTAAGAAAATAATATTTTATGAAAATAAACTCCAATGATGTCCATGATACTCACTTAATTCTATGGTTTATTATAGCATGAATTTACTAAATTATTCATAGGACTCTCTTGTTAGATAAGGCTATATCGCCTAGTGTTCATATCACCATATATCCATAAAATATATTATCATTGGAATGGTATTTACCATTAATGATGACTATTTAAATGAATCCAAATGTTGAATTACTCTTCAAAATGTGGATACGGCTTGTAGGAAGAACTATTGAGTTTATATCACAGCTCCATGATATCTTGAAAATAGTTTATTGGTACCCAATTTTTAGAAAAAAATTATATAAACATGAAATACACTAGTTTTTATACATATCCTCAAATATATATTCTCATTTTGGAAAAATTCCACATGAACTGAGACATAATACCAAAGGTTAAATAAACAATGCAACTTGGTATCACTCGATCCTTAAAGTATATATTTGAAATCACTTTAGTTTCATATCAGGCTCTTCATCAAATAATATTCTTTTATATAGCATGGAGCATCCAGATATATATTTGGAAAATATATATTTTTCTGTAACACAACCTTTCGAATCTGATACCATATGTGAATTTACAATTCTCAAATTCTTCATAGCACGTGGATCTTGATTCAACTTATAAACCCATTCCTATTATCACACACACACACCCTATATATTTTATCTCACCCTTACTCCCAAAAACATCTATTTGATATGAGAATAATTTAAAAAATGGAGAGGGATACCTCTAGAAATATTAATGAATGGTTTTTTGGAGTTCTTGATGGACCAAACCATTAATATTATCATTCAAAACATTATCCTACTTTTCATATTGTTTTAACTAACCATTAATATGAAACTATTCTATACATATAACTAGAAATTATTTACCCACATTATCCTTTATCCACATATATGCATATTTTGTAGGATTATAATTTTTAACATTTTGGGGTTTATACCCACTATTAAAAATTTCTTTCTTTAATATTCCACCAATATTCCATTTTTTATTATTCTGTATCTATGTATGAATCTTTCTACAGGTTATATAATTTTGAATCATTTTTACTTTGATAGATTGTTCTCTTTCACTCACTTCTCACCATATGGAGTGGTATGTGAATCTTTCAAAGAATACACAGTTATTTTAGTTCATCATTTATCTAAGTCACCTCACACTTTCTCTCTTAAAGTGTGTATTACAATGTATGTAAAATTTTTTTTGTTAAAAATAGATCGTATCCTACCTTTTTCATTTATGTCCATTCGCATTCCCTACAACCATGATGAAGTTAGTGTATTAGTGGAGGTTCTTGGTAATACATTCATTGAGATTACTTTTTTTCTCTGATCATTTCAAAAACATTTTCAACTTATAAGGTTTTATCCTAGTATAATATTTCTCATTACACTTCACTAGAGATGTGGATCTATTTTTGAGTTCCATTTCCTTCATAATTTTATTTGAGATACAATATAATTTAAAATGGCTATGATTATAACATATAAAACATATCCCATTCTAACACGACTTATATCATCTTTTTTAGCTGATAAGTAGGTGCATCCAAATAACTTCTTCCGAAATTGTGCCCTCAGTATTCTTGAAACATACTCAGGTAATGTCCCTATCTTTAATATTAATATATTTTTATGGATACATTATTCTAAGAGAATTTACTTTCATAATTTTTAATAACATTTTTCTTATTCTGTTATTTATTTATAATTATATCCTTAAATTACTAAGTATATTGAAAATCATAAAAAAATGAAATATGAACATGAATCCAACAAAAATAGCACATATTGACCTGAGTTTTTCTATAGGTCTTTTTTTGGAATATTTCCATCACATATTTAATTTTTCATATATATGTAACTATTCATAACTATTTAACTCACATGCATTGAATAGGTTTAATCATATCTAATGCAAAATGTTCCCATAAATCACAGCCTTTATAATGACTAAATCATTACATGTTTTCCCTTTCAAATAGAATATTTTCTTTTTTATTTCATTATTACCTACTAATGAATATTCAAATTGTAAATGAAAATCATCCTTAAATGTGGTATTGATTTTTTTATTAAATTTAACCACTTTTTTATTGACTAATTCCAACTCTTCTTTCATTTTTCGAATCATCTTGTCCCTAGATTCATGTTGATCATTATGTTATCTTGTGACATTTTCCAATGTATGGGAAAGATTATCCACCTTGTCATATTTCTCTTCTATATAAAAATTCATCTGAAAAACATAATCATTAAATCACCCATTATATTATTATATATTTTGATTCTCATGTACCTATTTTGATAGGGGGTTAACAAGATAAAAATTTCAGGATTCTAGATAATGTATTTATTCAATGTTCAAATTATTTTGTTTGTCAATATAATGGAGTTTATATAGTTTTTAATTATGGGAATCATTATTATCCCTTAGTTATATGGCCACACCAACAAGTATTTTATTAAACCTTTTATCTTGTTGAATTTAATTCCCTACACATGAATCCAGATATCTTTAGACACATTTTAATATTTCAATTTATGATCTAATTATCCTTTTTACTTATAAAACATAAAATTTTAACCATCATGTAAATTATTCATTAGTATTATATCCACCATTCTATGGAATATTAGGTTTATGAGCCGTTCTAAAAACTTTTTTGAATGAGTAAATATTTTCACTATCTGATTAATACACAACTTTCTTCGGTAAATTTTTGGCCTCCTTCAACAAATTCAGACACCTTTTATATGCACATTAACATAGAGTAATTCCACTATAGTTTGTCTTCTTCTTAGATATTTTTCCCTTTTCAATGACTTATAAAAATAAGAGAAAACTAAAATATCAATTTCAAAAATAGAATGATGAAATTATGGAAAAAAATCCACAAAAGAAACCTAAACTATTATACTAATTATTAGGCATAAAGAGGTCTTTGAAATTGTGAAGAGGTGGGGCAAGGTAAATCAGGGTATGAATATTCATTAAAAAATTCATCCTGCCCCGTTTGATTATGACCTCATTATTTTATGGGTTACTTATATATATTTTTATCATTTATGTTGATCTTAAACATACCAAATTTTTCTAATGATGATGCACATTATGTATTGAAAGACAAAAATAACATGTTAACCCATATAATTACCTGGTCCACTCTCACTGAGCTAATCCCATGGATAATTTAATTATAATGTACCTATGTACGAAATCCACTAAAACTCATTTCCAATAAAATGATCATGCTAGATCACTCTTATGACCATGATCTGCTTCCAAAGGGTCACTCCCATAATATATCCTTTGATGGATCAATTTTGGTTTAAATGATCACTTTTTTCCTCTTCGATTTCTCATTGATGTATAATTGATTCTCATAAAATTTATCGACATGGAATTCCCTTCATCAACAATTTTGAATGCGTACTCATTTGTAGTTATATGATGCATTTATTATTATTTTTTGATTCTCCATCACATCTATGAAAATAACTTGATGAAAAACATACAGTTTCTCGACACCTGGAAAAATATTCTCTTTTACATAGAAACTACAATTACAAACTCAATCTATGAAAGGATCTCCAATTGATTCCAATTCTTCTTTTCACTATCTTGAATGTAACAGGAAATAAAATCCTTCTGCATGTGTTGTAGAATGACGAGGATCCTCTATATTTTAATTAGTATTATTAATATTTTTTTGAATTTAAATATGATTATGATATTTATCATAGGGTAATGTGGGTGTGTATCTCCATGCATTGGATCCTATAATGAAACCACATACATAAGATCTTCGTACATTACCCTTTGATCAAGATCATATCTTATAGACGCTTACGTGAGATCACACATGTAACCCTCTGCATAAAAAACTAAACCATCACCCTTACATTATATCCGAATGCATAAACCTTTCATGAGATCCTGGTGCATAACCCTTTCATGAGATTCTAGCATGGTTGGCACTAAACTACGTTACATGGGAATATTTGTTGAATATGTTGGCGGATTGGCGAAAATTCAAGATAAAATGGCCCAAAAGTAACCTAAGTGTCTTCCTCATTATTCCCTACAACAATGTGAATGGTTGGAGATCACATTTCTCTTTGTTTTGAAGTCCCCATTATGAACAACTGAAACCATGATGGTGACCTCTTCGTGTCTGATGATGCTTCATGACCAAGTGAAATAATTCATGTGTCCTTCACGAGTTCAATGGATCTATTCCATTTTGAAAAGAACAAAATTTCATTGTTAACCACTTTCTAGCTTCCCAAGATCCCCTTCCACTAAATAAATCCATCATTATAATCATCGGTGGTACGTTACCCAAACCTTTATCATCAAAATTTTTCTAAATTCATAAACCTCCCAGGCATCAAAAAATAAACAAAAAATGGACAATCCATGTTACATGGGAATTATAAATCCCCAATTAATGTGTTACTAAAATCCTCTACCCTATATGGAGATTCCATTCATATATCCCTATGGAAATAGTGATGGAAGAAATCCCTATAAGGCACTTAAGACCTCACAAAGCATTCATCCTTCACAATGCACTATTCCCATGCATTAAGACTTCATTCTAATGTAGGGTCCCCCAATTTCATGAATCCTCCTCCATAGAGATGCCCTTTAACTCTAATAAATCCCCTAATATTCATGAATAACCTCTACATGATGCCCCATGATTTTGGAAACCTCTCTTCTGGACAACACCATGCTTTATCCATACTTCTAACACTTATTTGTGATGGTTTACTACCCAAATATCCATCACCCATCAATGATTGGTGAAATTTCACCTCAAGTACATATGTGACACGCTGCGCCCTTTCACGTGGACCACTCCACATCATGTTTGTATGAAGAGTCCCAACTACCATTTTCTTCTCAGAATATGTACGCTAACTCCTATTTCATCTCAGCATATGAACAATAATATGGACCTCATGATTGACTACCCCTCTATGTCATTAGACCCTAACTTTTCTAAATCCATTTCCCTCCTAGAGGTTCACAAGCTATGGTAATGTAATCACAAGGGGTAACGAATGAGTCTCCCATATCTTAGCTAAATGACATGAAATGACCAGGTCCCAATTTCCTCAACATATGATGCTAAACTATGGCTTTACCCTATACAAAAAAGCACAAAATGCTCGACGTCTGCATGGAATGGGATGGTATCCACACTTCCTACCATTATATTGAATGATATACTCATAAAATTTAATTAGTTCATCCCCATATCGAATGGAATACTATTTGGGTAGCTTCACTGCATAAGCCCCACTCACATATCTCATAGGAACTTATCTCGTGACATGAGGGTCATGTCTATTGCTTCACCTTGTTTCTCACACTGATCATGTTTCACATGGCCCTAGAGGTTAGTAGTGGCCATGAAATCCACAAAATATATACTATGGCCTCATATTTAGGTATAATTCACAACAACCATTCAAATCGGTGACCAGTTAATTATAAGAACCAACAATCGTACTAATCCTCCTTAGTTAGCTTTCACATGTAATCCCAAACCACATTATCCACCTCATTGGGCCTCCTCCTCAGGAAAAATACCAAGCCCATTATGAAATACATGGTTCTTGATTCACAACCAATTAGGATATATAGAAAGACACTCAGAGGTCCAAACCCAAGATCCACATCCATAATGTTTTTCTCTTGGTCACATTACTGGTATGATCATGACACTTAAATTGGAGACCACATCTTCATGGGGTCCTTTGTTAAACTAAATGTTTAAGAACCATAGTAACTTCATAAAAGAGAAATAATCATACGAATGGTATATTACATGCATAATCCACACACCATCGCTTGTTGATCTACCCTTCATGGTGAGAGCATCCTTATTGCATGATGATAACATTCATGGACCGGTCCTGTCACACAACCATAACTCTGGCATAAAACAACATGGGTTATGATACAGGACTTCTCATAAGGGTGCATTGAAAACATCTCCAAGTTTCAATCCCAACTAATTTTTTACCATGGTAAACCTTCCTAGGTATGTACCACCATGATCCAACTCTATGGGTGTTCCAATCAACCTAAATGGTGTGACATCATTCCCTTATGAGACACACCACCCAAATCAGCCACACTCCGACATTATGATCCAACCAATAGTAAATATTATTTTCTCTCCCTACTATTGATGCTACCCCTTAATCCAACTCCATGGGGGTTAAGATGAACCTCTATGGTGTGACATTTACCCTTTATGTGACACACCTCCTCAATCCACCTCTATGGGGAATTCTGAGCAATCCATCGTTAAAACATAAAGGTGAACCATCATAGGGATGAACCTCCTTGATCCACCTCCATGATGAATTATAATCAATAAAATTCAACTTTAAAAGATGTTCAACTCTTGACCTAATTTATCTCTTCAACATGTTCTAATTAGTCTCCACAAGTCATTAAACCTGTGATCCCAAATACAAACATAATGAAAAAATGGGATTCCTGAGGCGAAGTCCTTGGAAGATACACACCTTTGGTGTAAGAAACCTCTTGACTGACATGAGATTACTTGGATTACGCACATAAGATTCCCCCATGGGATTCCCTCCTATGAGGAAGAATACAGGTGGCTCATCTTCATAGCTTCTAGACATTCAATTGATGGCTAACACGACTACTCTATTAACTAAAGGTTTTTGCTCTATCAACACCTACATGAATTTATATACTCTAGAAGTGTAATTAACGTGTTACCATAGTGATATTACACCAATTATGAGTTCCAAAAACATTATTTAACTCTATGAGGGTAACACAGACTAGGTAACAATATCAATTTAGGAAACCATGAAAGGGGGAACCGACCTCCCATCCTCATGTTTTGATCAAGGAGAAGACATCACCATTAATATCGATAAACACTTCCCACCTTTGGAATGTAGTAATGTAGGTGACAAGCCTGATAGAACAAATTAACCCCCATGGAGGTGTCCCTTGGGAAAAAATCAAAAATAGAAATGGTGTACCTGAAATTAAACTCTTCTCCAAAATATAGATACTAGTAAAATTTGATACATAATCATATTATAATTTCACAAGATCTATATATCTACTGCCAGGAACCACTAAAAAAATAGTGGGCCCATCATGGAACTCGCCAAAAATTAAGATAGATAAACAATAGGAATTCTGGTTTGTGACATTGTTATTACATATATCTCTCTCTATCCCTAAATTTTGGATGATGCTAGGGAATTGTGAATTTATTTCCTTGTATCAACACTGATAGTTAAATCTTCCTACATTGTAAAACCCATTCTATAGGAAACCACCAACCAAATTCCCACAAGTGAAGGGGAAGGCGATGAACTCCGTCATACATCGATATGAGAAAATGGGTATTCCCACAAGGTACATGGCCTACCAGAACCTAGATGATTTACCGACTCATGAAACCACCACCACCAAGGTCACTACATAAATAAATCCCTCCCCATTTCAATAGAGAACCTCTTTTGGAGATTCTCTCTGAAGAGATCCTATGACTTAGTCCCCTATAACAAGGTGCTTCGAGATGACCATGTCACCACTATCATGACTATTTGTTGGTACCCGCTATGATGTGCTCCAACGAGGTCCCATTAACACCAATAATTACAAGTTCATTAGTCCATATAACATGTGGATTATAATCCTGCTCTGCTAGCCCTAGCCTGGATTATCTGATGTCAATGATGGGCATAGGAATGAGTGAATTCATGATAAGGGGTAACATATTCCAAGGCTATGGTGGCCCCTACCACCTCTGCCACATTCTTCCATATTCCTATAATAGAGGACTAGAGATTTATTCCTTCTTACATGGGATTGAGACCCCTACTTCCCAAAAAAGTACACTTGGTTGACTCTATGAATCACTAAACCACCAACAGCCAGTACAGTACAAACCATGATGATGAGTTTAAATTTGGAGGTCATCCCCATGCCAACACAAACCCATGTGTATGTAATTTTCCCTCTCACAATTTATATAGAGTTCCTCCTCATACCATTCCTAGTTCAAGGGGAGGTCCTCCCCACTTTAAAAACTAGTACAAAGGTCCTACCCATGCCTCTACCATTACTGAATGTGTATTACCTAAAAAGGACACATCCAATTCATGAGAATTTTATTATAAAAAAAATCTGAGATCATGTAGAGGTCCTCCCCACTCACGCATTAATCTGAGTGAAGGTCCTCCCTCTATCATTGACAGTTAGTATTTAGGTCCTCTCTGTTCTATAAAGACCTTTAAGAAATGAGGTAATCCTCATGCCACAACCAATCAGAGTGGAGTTCCTCCACACTCCTTAAATATTAATTATGGGGTCCCTCACCCCATTCCCACCTATCAAAGTGGAATTCCTCCCGACTCCATCATTGATTTGTGCAATGGTCAAGCTCACACTTCAGCCTGTCATCACTGAATTCCTCCTCATGCCATTAATAGTATTAAACATGGAGTTCCATCCAATGTACCAACCAACCAATGAATATAGTATTCCTGACATTATAAAAAACCATAGTGGAGCACCCCCATTAATACATTAGTAAATGTGGAGGTCCTCCCCACAAAAAAAACTGATATGGAGGCCCTCCCTGTATCATAACTAATCAATGAAGAAGTACTCCCCATCCTATCAACCACCATCATATAGTTCCTTATCATGCTATAGAATTATCATACCCTAAAAAATATCCCATGGTAGAATAATGAACCACATTCACCAAAGGAAAAAATCATGGGATGCGGCAAGTTACGATCAACCCAGTCAACCTCTCAGATTTTTTACGGAGAATGTGATTCAATGATGGATCCTTCGAACCAGTTGTTAGTTTCACAATATCAGGTAGGATCCCAAAAGATGAAGTTAAGCATCTTGGAAGGTGAGTTACATACGATCCATGAATCTCTCTATAGGTACACATTGATGGAGTACTATTTGGGTCCCTTTCACGGGCTAATGATTCTACTTCATTTATCATCGATTATTTGTCTCTCCTAATCTACCAAGGATCATAGAGAACTATTCAATAATGGTATAGATGAAGATCATCTATTTGAGACACTAATGAGTATCGTAGCTGTCATACATGAAGTAATGGTCAACATGAAGTCCTATAATGAAGTGATTATATGGTTGTTACAACCCTTGAGAAATATCCCACCATGTATAGAATAGTAAAATCATGCAAAGAATCCTCCACCGAATAGAAGACCGCTACACCATTCCACATCAGTGTTGTGCCTAATCTTCCAACCATCACCGATCAATGCATGGGAAAATTAAGAGAAGGTCCCACTGATCATTTTTCCTTCAATTGTTTTCAAATGAAACATCCAAATATGATATCCCAAAGACCCTCATTGAAGTCTTGGTTTCATTCTTCTGATGGACTATCTTGGTGACTCTTCATGGCATCAGTGACTATAAATTAATCTACCTAAAAAGTTGATATAACTGTAAATACATTGATCAATAGTTCAAAATGGTTTATTTTCTGTCACTCTTAGTGTCTTAGAAAATGTTGTCACTCGGTTACCACTAGGCCCTCCAACAGATATGATTCATGAACCTTGTAGTTCTATATATAATCATAGAGGTAGATTCAGCACAAATATATATCTGCGTATGAGGATAGTATACTGCTATCAAATTCATCCCTATCCTACGACAACTTAAATTACTTATTGATATTTGGTGTTTCCCCCTAGTTATAGTTATAGTGAAAATTTTCATTCCAGAGTTAAATGAAATCAAGGACATCAACATATAGTCCGACAAGGAAACACTACCACATGGGGTAGTGCTGTATCATATAGACAATCATACAGGTTTCCTCACTCGCCTAAAAAGGTAGAAAAATGGCATCGGGGATCTGTCTACAACTTTTCCTGATGTTCAAAACATCATTAATTGTAAATAGAAATGTTGAACCAATTATCCCTCCCCTCCAACTGAAATTGTATATAATACATTAGCTAATCCCACCATTTCATCCTTACTCTAGTATGTTATAGATCATAATATGATAATGGAAGTATTCTTTCTATGTGGTGATCAGATTATATTTCTCCTAGATAGGATCTTATTCCTCATCAATAGTGTCATCCGCAAGTCCTCCTCATCCATTTTCTCCCTATCAATCCCGGTGATCCAATGCATTCTCACAAAGTAGGGGCAAGAGTGTATGAAAATTGAATTTGATATGAGTTGATGGATTAGAATTAGTTGGTCGATAAAAATCATCATGAACCATATAAAGACTCTATATAATCCATTATTTCATCCTATAATGTTTATGATTCTTTCAGACATTGGTGGAAATGAATCCTACTCAAGATAGGAGCCCTTGCAAATAAGATTTGATAGCTTCCCTCGCTGCTTGCCTCGAGACCCTAGCAATGTGGTAGGTTGATATCCCTCCTAATGGAAAGCTGTATCCTTCATGGGTGGATGATATGTGAGGACCCCCCATATTTTAGAAATCCTAAATTCATCCACTTACATTAGATGAGAGATGTGATTCCGCATTTGACCCACTTTATCACAATGTGTGGTCTCATGTTGGGTAATCCAAAGTAGAAGCACCCCTGGATCTGATGATTCATACATACATTGGAAGGGCATCAGAACATTTGGTATTGATACATGGAGATTGAGTCTATCACTATTTGGGAAGATCTCCATAGAATATTTCTCTATCATCTCTACTCCTCTATGAAAAGAAAAAGAATTGAAAACCTCTTAATGTGAAAGAAGCTTCTTGATGAATGGGTCATAAATATTTTTTTCTTGTTGGGAGGGTCAATTATATTCAATCAATATGAAACATAATTACGATAATAAATTTATGATGTGAAGGGGAACATCTAGACTAATCTGGCCCATACCCACATCACTCAGAACATCCGAGATGGGTTTCGTGATTTATCTAACAAAGGTCAACACATGGAGGAATCCCTAAAATTATATTTGTAGGCAAGTCCATTTCCTCTCCCAACACTTATAAGAAGAACCTCGAGGAAAAAGACTAACCCCACTATATAGGTAGATATCCTAGAGAAGATATTACTATTCCTTCCATTTCCATATGATCCTCACTAAGTGAAATAACCTCATCAATGTAATACTCACCCAGTAAATAAGTAGAAGGCACCGCCTCACTAAACTTAACATCCTATATATGATAATGTGGATTCTCCCCCTCATCAATATTTATCCCCTCCCTAGGGTCAGTTTTCTAGAGATATTTTAACAGGAATGAGGTATCAAACATAATCCTTTAAGAATAGACATGTTCCTAGATATATAATCAATGACATACCACATAGGATTCTAAATCTACCGGAGTGCAAGAATTCCCATGAAGCCAATTGAACCAATCACGTTGACCACTAATCCTACAACATGATCATTGTAAATACCATTATGTGATCTTATGTGTTCATGTATTTGATTTAAGATGATGTGGAAAAACATTTGGTTATATTGGAAAAAATTCTAGCATTGCTGGTACACATCTGTTTCGAGAATGAAAATGTCAGCGAAGGTGAACAACAATAGGTTTCCCTCGATGAGACTCGGAATTATACTGAATTGTTATCTCATAGGGTAGTTTATTATGACCAGGATGTCATACTCTCCCACTTTTGATAGAATGAATCTCTTTAAGTCACTATAACCCCCAATGGATACATCCGCATCCAAATCACAGCCTTAAACATCTCATAAGAGTAGCCACTGGTGGCGTAAATGAATAAAAATTCCCCTCGGGGTGCCATAACAATCTTGTACCATTAGATATTTCACACATCTAGGATTTTGGATCACCACCAGGTTCCACCTAGAAGTGGAATATTCAATCGATGATGATAAAGAGTACTATAATATGAACACTACTGAGTTAGTGGATCTGTACATTGTCCCTGATGATGAGGATTATTAAGAAATACCATTGGGTGCCTCTGCCATCATCAAAGAGGAAGTATAAGGCATGAAAACTAATAGGATACCTAGGAAAATTCCAAAATATGAGAGATTCATGATACCAAAACTAGACAATAGGTTCTATATAGAACTTACTAGGCATAGTTCTATTATCATTCTTTGTTAGAAACACCATTGTAGCTGACCATACTAACTGACTAGGAAGAACAACCACTACAACATCTTGAAAAACCATGTTTAGAAAATTCTAGGCCTCAGCTAACCTACAGTCATCCAATGGTTTTTCTGTCCAAGTCAGCTAATGAGTAGCATGGATTTTTCCAACACCAGCCAAAGCCTAGTTATATATTCAATAGCACCTATTATACTTATAGCCTATGAGCGACCCCTTTCAAGAAGAAATATGCCTATGGAGTGGATGTATGATGTGATAATGTATCCCTCCATCATACCAAAAAATAAATTTATCCAAAAGGACATCCACTTGTTTGAAGTGATGTGAGAGGATCTTGAATAAGGCTTGAAAAACCCCTATAGTTCAAATTAATTGTAGTGGCTTAAGAGACCATCTATGTAGATGAGGTTTGGAAGGAATAATTATATGAAATCATTTTATTATATAGAGAATGTGAGTTATCCATCATGTGTGGGAACATCCTCCCACTATACATCACCAGCCAGTTCAATGGTGTGGAGATGCATCAATGTATAGCCAACATAGGTTCTAGTATCAATCGCATCCCATCCCAGAAACTCTACAAGACAGTACTAACTGAAGAATATTTGAGTCCCTCTAACTAGTAGATTCATAGTTATTACATGAATAAGGGGAGGCCATGTTGAGAAATCATATTGAAGACCCAATTCAATGGCTTGGTAGAAAGTTCTCAACTCATGTATTTCTTGCATGATACCACCAACAATGAATTAATTGATAGGATGTGGCTTCTTCAACCTAAAACATACCCCTCCTCATATAACCTATGACTAATGTACTCCCTCAATGTTCATGTAGGCATGCATCAAGGTGATGTGTCCTCCTTTGTCTCATTTGAAGGCCACTATCGAGATACTGGTTATTATCAGTCTATGAAAAAGAAGGTCTAGGCCAATTATGTTGAGCCCACCGTCACCGTAGCCACCTCGTAGGAACATATGATTTATTCTTTCATCCTTCCAATTCAATAGTTGGAACCCATGATGACATGCTTGGGGAAATAATTTTTTCATTCCATATAAGAAGCAGATTCAGGTCCCTAGGTTATACGAATTTAAGAAGACTACCTCATTTTTTAATACATGACTGACCCGTGTGATACAAGAAGCTCCCCACCGTATATTGTACCATGATGTTCCGACCATGGCTACCATTGTACATCATAATCACATGTTTATATGATATGGTTTGAGTCTGAAAAATCCAAACTGACACAACTGATTTGATATTAACCCTGAACCACGTGGTGGAAGGCCTGATGGGATTGTCTCAACCACCGTTTTCACCAATGTCTCAACATAGTCAGAGTCCCATAGTGAGAATTCCTCATCTTCCAAAACATTAATCAATATTCCCCCAGAATCAGTCATTCTAGATAATCCATATCCTCCCACTGATTCTTGTTCCTCAAATGATATAGAGGATATGGAAAACATCCTCCAACATTTGAAGAGGGTGACTCCATTATCACTGGCGTGTTGATTGAAATGAATATTTGAACTAATTCTGATCCAAGGAAAACATTTTTCAATGTATCTATACCCACAGAGGCACAAAAATAATATGTGAATTTTTAAATAAGAATCATTATTTATTTTCTAGGAGTTAAAATGAGATTCCAAGGCTAGACACTCTTGTTACAATCCATTGTATTAGCCTCCTGGTAGGTCTCCACAGGTTCAATAAGCCTCCTAAAAAAAGACACCCTTCTTATGGTTCCATGGTCACATCCAATGATGATAATCCTATAAAACACAACATCATCAATGAATTTCAGTAACCTAGATTGCTTCCCAAAATCAATCATTTACGAATGATGAATGAATATATAAGAGTTTGTATCAACTTTCATGAAGTCAACCACCACTGACCGAAGGATGAATTTTTCGATCAAGTTATGGAGATATTTAATGATTCCATATATTTGTTTTTTGATCTATCCTTCATGGATTGATATTTCGGGTACAATCAGAATTACATGGAACCTGAATATATCGATTATACCACATTCATAGTGACATTAACTGAATTGTTTCTATAATGTGATTCCTTTCACTCAAAATCATGTAGAAGCCACATATTAGTGATCATTTCACTAATATTCAAACTCATCCTCTTGATTCTAGTGGAATATATTTTTGAAAATTTGGTGGTCAAATCCTACCTATTTTAGGACCATATCATAGATCTTATGAATTTATTTGGCTTCCTCTAGTCATTTATTTGGATGATGAACCCTTTTATGTTTGTAATAGGGGTTTCCATTGAGATCATTCATTAAATTTTTATCAGATAAAGAGGCATATAGATCATCCTAGAGAAGATCAAGTCCATCATCTAGATAACACCTCCATGAAAACATTGGGAGTTCCGATGTCTCAAAAGCCACATAGCCTACATATATTGAATCATTGTGAATCTGGATGAGAAGAGTAATCACTTTACTCAAATCATGAGTAATGGTACCATCTATCACATGTAAGAAGATTTCCATATTACTTTTTAGGAGATAAAGAAATATCTCCTAAAACCTCCGGTTCGGATTCCCCTATCTCTTAAAATCTTATTTCCCACTATGTGATCGTCCTAAAATGGTTCCTCTGTTCTATTATCACTTATAATAAAAACATAGAATTATAGAAAAATTTACAATATCTCTGTCACAATCATCTTGTAACAGAGACGAGATACTCTCTTATCAAGAAGAGATGCCTCTCATAGGTTTTCTTAGTGTAGATCTTTTTGAATTATTTTCATCATAATGATTTACAACTACTGTCAAGTGTGGATTCACTAATTTATATCTTAAATATCCCATTGTTTAAGGGATTGATATTTCATTCTGCAGTGACCCTTCATTAGTTGGACATCAGTTTCGTTTAGTAGAAAATAATCTAGGATTAGTAGATTATAGAATTTCTATACTAGCTTCCAGATCTCAATGAAGTTCCCATATATATTTAATTCCCATAATGATCATTCCTCTCAGTATAAAAGGCTATGAAATGTTGAAATATTTAGTTTTTGGTTCCTCCCAGAGCCTAACCGATTGGAAAATCAATCTTCCCAATATTATTATTGTAGTGCTATGATCATCTAAATCACTCTCACACAAGCTATTCTGATATACCCATTCTTGTTTTCAAAAGGCTGTCGCAACATTGAGAAAGTGTATCTAGATCTCATCAGTGGTATCAATCCATCCTTCGAGATTAATTTCCCCAAAATTCTTGTGAATTTATAATATATATCAGTCAACAAATATATCAAAGGTAATTGCATCCTCAAAAAGATAGCACATGTTCACTTTCTAGAGCACACTCAATATTTGATGGATCAGTTCTGTTCTCAGCCAGGGGAAACTCATGTTCCTTGGTCACAGAATGGTCATGATGGTGCCTTATCTAGTCATTCCTAATCTCATTTAAATATATACTAGGATGACATATTCATTAAAATAGCTCATCTTAGAGTCACTAATCTTATAAATATATATTACGATGATAGTCAGTCGGTGAACTTGCTTGCTACTAGTTCTTCCACTTTGGGACCATGGCCCCCCTGATATATAATAAATATTTGATTGCTCAAATCCATTTGTCAAATATCTCCTTCATGATGTTATCACACTATATCAAGTTTGGAATGAATGAATATGGTAGCATATAGTTCATTTTTTCCTCTAGGGTGGGTCTAACCACGTGTAGACTCTCTATAGGCATGGGTTTGGTGGAATCCTCTACCACCACATTCAAGTATATGAGATTACCTAGGTTATAAAAGATGTTTAGGATGGGTCTTGCAGTACTCATGATATTGGGTCGAAACGCTCTTTGTAGATTTTATATATGGGATACTTGTGACCCATTATGGCCCATCAACAAAAAAAGTATGAAAATACATTTAACACATGTCAGATTCGTTCCAACATTTTGCATCAATTGATAGACCCCCTCTACAGAACCATGTATTGTTGGCCCTTCTCAATCTGGGACTTGATGTTGTGGGGCTGTACCCAGTAGAAATGGGTCGCCAGAATAGGTTCATTATGACCACAAAAGAACTGTTCTCCATGTGGAATGTATTGATTCTTGTAAAGTAATTCATGGACCGATCAATGATCAAATTAATGTAATCCTACAACATTCATCGATTCAGAGTTCCTTATGTCATGATCACCTACAACGGTGCCATCATATGGGCTGTAATGCAAAAACAATATACACCATGCAAAATATCTGGTCCATCAATACATCACCCCTATCATGCATCAGAGAATGGATATATTGAGGCATTCAATAATATTATATCAAACATTTTTTATAATATACTGATCCACAATAAGATGATTAGGCTCGAAATGCTCCCAAACTCCCACTGGACCTATCAAAAGATGACTCAACATTCCACCTAGTTGAATTCATCTTCCATGGTGTAGGGAATAGAGTCACTCCCTCTCATTGAGATTCGGCTGACATTGATCTAAATAGCTATATATTACTAGAAAATTCAAGATAATACGAAATAAGTCCTTTTGGATTAGCTTTAAGCCCTTCATGAGATTAGGCTCTAGGCCTTGCATCATCTGGAGAGGCACCAAAACAAGATGAAAAAGAGTTAAATAATAAATTTCTCCTCTACAACTTTCTACAAGGTGACATAGTATAGGACCATAAAACACCAATGATACCAGTCAAGAAACCACCAAATTTGGAGCTCACGGGTGAGTGGGCTTACGTCATTCACAAGATCTATTCCAATGGTGTGTACTCTCTGATCCCCATGGTTGAATAGATCATTAATCCTCCTACCAATGCCAATTCTCTCAAGAAATACATCACCTTAAGAGTTTTCACCATCATAGTTGCATGAAATTAAATGGAATAACAGCCTATATCTTAGTCGTATGTTGTTAATGTTCATAAAAATCGGTGTCTAAAATGCATGTCATTAGAAAGAACACCCAACATCGTCCACTCCATACGATGTAAATTGTGTTTCCACATATCGTGAACATGATGTTAGAATATACACTTTTTCCAAACCACACTACCTTTAACTTGTTAAAAAATGTCCAAGAATCGTGACTTAAAACTCTATGCAAGCCTCCTCATGAATGTCTATGTGGTGTGGGCCCCTTATTGTTCCTTATTGACATCTGATTTTTCATTACACTACATTATGAATGTCCCTTTATAAGTTCTCCCCCATTTATCCATGTATTGAGACCTTAAACAAATTTCTATCTAATTATCAATGAAAAATGACACCAAATGTTTATCATGGTTCCAAACTCTATGAAATTGAACATGGATTCTATATCCAAGTATCATCACTTTATAATATTTGTCAGTTTTTCTCTCAGATTTATTGTGTGATGTTGGTATTCCTTATCCCTCATTCACATCAGGTTTATCAAAAAACCACACTACATATACCCATTATGGGCATTCCCACATTATATTCCAAACTCTATAACCACAAACTATTATTTATCATCCATGAAACCTGAAATTATATTACGATCTTTCCCTAAATGTGTCTTAGATGCCTCTTAAAGACATAAGATATTATTCATACCCCATTCCCTAATCATTGGATGCCTCATTATAATAGTGGGGTACCTCTATTCCCTCACTAGAGAAGATTTCCCCCACTATTGGGGCTCTCTCACCACACCAAGTTATAGACATACATGTGGATTGATTCTCAGACTTATTGGATGTGCAATGATTGTAACACCCTAAGCCTCCATGGTATGCTTCTCTTTGAATAATAGAGCAGCGTGTGTTGTATGCAACCTCGAGTTCTAACACACCGCGACCAATCAAAGTAGCTGTTATGAATAGTAATACCCTACTTTTCAAATTATATAAATTTTATATTTTATAATGGACTTCATTTTTGGATTTGGAATATCGGAATTAGCTTATGTTTATTTTTTTGGTATTTTTCCGAGAACTTCCAATTTTCAATGAATAGTGAAAAATACATAAAATTTTTTTTTAATAAAAATAATTTATTGTGATAAATTATAATATTGGGTGGTTTTAAAGTATAATTAGAATATATTTTTTCCATTTTATCCAATGGTGGTCATTAGAATTAATTTCACTTTGAAATTGGATATAAACAATTGTCAATCTTTTGATTGATATTGTTTCTTAAAAAGATGCTATTTGTTTTGACAGCGAGAATTAATTATAAAATTAATTAATGACACTTATATGTTTGGAATTTTGAAAAATATAAATCATTTTTTAATTCAGAATATCAATTATACCTTAGGGTGAATTTTTGGTAATTTTCTGAAAAACATCGATTTTTGATGAATAGTGAAACTACTAAGTGATAGTTAAAAAACTAATTTTTCAGTTAAATGAAAATTTACCACCTCTGTGATTTGAATTTCAAAAATCTGACATACATAATTGTCATTAGGAAGTAAAACGTGGTTCAATGGGATTAAAATAATTTTTGGTGGATAGTAACTTTTAAGTTCTATTAATCGCGATTAAAGGTAATTAGTCCAATTTAAGGTAAATATAATGTTATAATAATATGAAATTACCTTTACACTTGTCCTACCATTATTGGATGAGTCATGTCCGACCCAGACAATCCGTGGGTCAACTTGGGGACCTCATGGACCCACTTGGGTAAGAAAATGACATTAATAACTTTTTATTTAAAGTAAAAATAAAATTTTCAAACATGTGTCGTTTTACTAAAACAATTATTACATGGGGTAATATAAGTTAACATTTCGACTATAAGTATCCATTGGAAAGATAAAAATATTTCCTACATCATGGTATTTTTTTTATAATTTTTATACATTATATAAATTAAATTGTTTATGAGACAATGATGATGCAACGATTACCACATTAATTAACGATTAAAATAAAATGAAAAGATAATGCAAAATCTAAGACATAAACTTGTCAAAAACCCATTGGATGAGTAGATATAGAACCCTTATAACCTTATCCTCTAAATATATAACTGTGGGACCTTTCAAATCTGAAGGAACTTCATAATAATGTAGCATTTCATGACTCTCCAAGAGGGCCCCTCCTCTTCTCTTATAAAAGGCCCCATCCTCTACCACCTTATTCACACTTTCAAAGCCATTTGGCTCGGGAAACTTCTGCCCAAATACTCTCTCAAAATTCTTCTATTACTCCTATAAACCTCCCATTGGGCAGATTTCTTCCCAAGGAAGCCTTTAGCTCAAATCAAAAATAGTTACCCGATTTTAAGGTAATGTCTTCTCTTATGTTCTTTTGTATTATTTTTTTTCTCCAACCACTTAAACTATTTTTTATTCCTTTATTTTGTAACAAAACCAGTATCTTAAATATATTAGGATATTTTTATGTGAAGTATTTGATTTACACTTACACACACCTTCTTCTAATAGTTAAAGAACATACTGTTTTTGTGGGTGAAGAATTACTGCCTCACGAAACTATGATTGTTCAATATTCTTTTAACACCACTCATGGTAGCCATTACGATGAAACTATTTCTATATATGATATATATTATGTTTATGTTTTCTTTAGGCTTCTGTATTTTTTATTTGAGGCATACCTTTATGATTTCCATTATGGGTAAATGGGATAATTTCATTTTAGGATGTGCGGACTACCACCCCCTCAAAGTGATTTGAATCATTAATGCCATATGTGGGACATATAAAGTATGGAATAAATGATATTATATAAGATGTTATACTGGAATTATAATATACCTTTATATCATTATTATTTCATTCCATTAAATATGAAATAGAAATGAATGTATCGTTCATGCGTACGTACGACTTACTGTCTCCAGAAATAGTGCATTTCATTTATTATCTCTAAATGATATGTAATATTATAAATTCATATATATACTGGATATTTATGATATATATTATATCTATATCATGAATATTATTATGGATATAATGGAAATTTTACCACATGAACAAATTGTAATTATAAGAAGTTTAGTTTTGACTCAAGTACCAAAGATCGACAAGACGACCGTTATTAACATAAATAATTACATAATTTTCATGAATGGTAATAAGTGATATAAAAGGAATAATGAACGTGAAAATTGTTCTTATGAAATTATAAATTATCTCTAGTTTATTATTTAGTATGATAAAGAACAACCGAGTCAAGTCGGACACGAGGTAAGGGAACTTCTTAACCCAATTTCCGTTCTTTGGGTTAATCTCCTACTTTCAAATTATGTCATGATATTATAATATACTATCATGTATTTTTACTTTATTTATGTGCACTTATAGTTAATACACATAAAAGATATATTTTATTTAAAAAATGATCTTTGTAAGGAACTTCATCCAAATCTCTTTTCCATTAGGCATATTTTGTTTTATACACAACTTTGTTTTATACGGTGTATAACCCCCTTTGACTTTTACATTTATTCAAAAGGAATATTTTTATACGAAACATTTTACTAAACAAAAAAAAGAATTTTTTTTGTCGTATGTATGAGGCGTCAACGTCTTCTCTGCCACCGTGACCATTATTTGAGTTTCGGCTTCCTATACAATCCATATCTTTTTTAAAAGAAAAATAAAACCAAGTTTTAATTTTATTTTATTTTGGTATTGAAAATGGTTTTGAAGGTATTTTTATTATATCAATGTGTTGTATTGATATCTTTTCATTGAAATGTTTAGAAGTTATGTTTCCATTATGCATGTTTTATATGGTACGATTATGTTATGGTTTATGATATGTTTAAACATGTTCATATGAGGAATGCATTGGACTAAATAAGTGATGGGTGGAGCCCTCTATAGCTCCTCGATGCATTGGTAGGTCTTATGAGACAAACTTGTGTCTTGTCACGAGACCTTGAAAATATCTTATGAGTAGTGATGGCATGAGGCCTTGGCTATGTTGTTATAATTGTCTAGCATTATGCATTACCTCATTATGAAAGTGGATATTGATATTTCATGTGATTATTCGACTAGTAGAGTATCCATGTGAACAAGTAAATGGAATTATTTCATTTTACTTTTTCCATATTATGCTGAAGTTGATATTTAAAAGGCTTTTGTTTAGGTATACATTGCCATAAATGTTTTTGTTTATTTATGAATGCTTTCACTATATTGTTATCCTTATTGAGCATCTCAGCTAACCCCTTTCCATGTTTTAATTTTTGCAGGATGTGAAGAAGTATTTTATGAATAACCTGAAGGGATAATATGTGGGGATATGAAGATAAGATGTTGTTGTAGTTTTGTATTACATTATGATGTAATGTAAATCTTATGAATGGATATAGTGTTTCAAGGAAACTAAACTAATCGGTCTTTCGAGACTTGATCTTTTGTGATCATGCCAATGTTATGTAATAATGCTCCGACTCAAGGTAACCTGGTTCGGGGTGTTACAGTTGGTATCAGAGGCAGTTTAGTACTATCCTTGTAATCTAGATTTAGATAAACTTTGATTAGAGCACATAGCCCTAAGATAGACTTTGAGGATTAGTATAAAAGAACATCCTAGAATTTTGGTATTATAGATATTTTGTGAGTTTTCCGTGAAATAAATCCATGTCTGGATATGAGCAGGTAGAGGCGGCTCTGGCACAGATTTTCCTAGCGGTAAAACCCAAAAACACCGCTTTGAGTTAGACTTGAACGGGAACTGGTGCACGACAACGGGCCTTGGTGCACTCTTAGTTACAACACACCGGAGGGATATGCTTAGGATAATTATCATTTTCTTTAAAACCATTATTAAGGGTTTATGAGTATATACTTCCTCAAAGAAAACATTTTTATGATTAAGGATTATATCCATAAAATGTTCAATTTATGTTAGGTGTTTTGCAAGTTTGTTATTTTGAATTTCTATTAATAAACTAATCTAGTTTATGCCATTGTTTAGAAATGGCACCTAGTGGAAGGAATGGAAACTGTATCAATGCACACACTCCATATAGGTATTTTCCTCCTGCTCAATATGATTATAGTGGATCTTGTGATACAACTTGTGCTGATCATATTATCACCATTCTGGGACAACTCAGTTGGGTTATGAATAATAACCTTACCCGTATGGAGCACCCTGATCCACAACGTAGAGGATCAATGTTAGACCGCTTCATGAGGAAAAAACCACCAACATTAAATTGGAGTGAAAATCCCTTAGTATCTGAGCAATGGATAAATTCATTAGAGAAAATATTTCATGCCTTGGGGAGTAGTGAAAGGGAAAAGGTTATCATGGTAGTTTACCGCCTCACTGGAGATGCTGATCAATGGTGGTCATTGATTCAAAATAAAAAGGAAGATGAAGAAGTATCATTTATGGAATGGAGAGAGTTCAAAGAGCTTTTCATAGAAAAATACATTCCACGTGACCATCAAGAAGATATGGAAAGGAAATTTCTATGTCTGAGGAAAAAAGAGGATGAGAATTTCTCAAAGTACGAGGCCAACTTTACAGGGTTAGAAAGGTATGCTGCAGATTATATACATAACCTAAGAAGTAATATTTATTGTTCATTGATGGGTTAAAACCATTTCTCCATCACGCTTTAGTATCAAAATCCTTCTCATCACACGAAGATATTGTCTCGTGTGCTATCAAGACAGAAAAGTAATTCTCAAAGTCTTATGAGAACAATGTAAAGCAACAGAAGAAGAGAACAGTGGAGCAAGAGATAGATAAAGGGAAAAAGGGAAAGACAAATTTTCCATTATGCGATAATTGTGTGATGAATCACCCTGGTAATTGCCTAAAATGAATCATAGTTTTTTATAAATTTCGAGAAAAAGGTCACTATGCTCGTGATTACAAGGGCATGAAAGAGGCTATCAATGTTGAATGCTACAATTGTAGGGAAATGGGGAATTATGCAAATGAATTTCCTAAGCGTCAGGGAAACTGACCTTAGAAAAGGACAAGGGATGAAGGCCAATATTATGCTGTTACTACAGTTGATGTGGGATAATTAATGTATTGGTGCTTTTGGACTCAAGGATTATATTCTGGTTATAAGAATACTGAGATATATATAAGGATTATACTGTAGTACTTGTTGTTTTCATTAAGGTTTTAATAGGATGATGGTAATCATATTTTTAGTATGTGACAATAAGAGAAACATAACTTTGTATAGGGAATCTGATGTCACAATTGATCTTGGAATTTAGAGACCTTTAAGAGAAATTCTATACATAGTAATTTTGGATAACTATAAAGGATGGAATGGATTATGTTGAACTTTGGATAGTATTGTTTAAGTTTAAAACATTTCTGAAGATTTTTTTTGGAATATTATAATACTATAGTTTTTGGAAAAGGACAACCTGCAGGTTGGGGGATAACCCATTGCATTAGACAAAGCTGCAGGAATCAAACCCACAACCATAGTGCGATAGGCCTTTATTACCTACCAATATCTTATAAGAAGTCCCAGGTTATTACAAAATAGTTTTCCTATCCTAAATGATATATGTTAATATTTAGAACCTTGTACGATTTGGATAAATATAATATTGTTGATTTCTATTACGTTTTGGAGTGACAGATGGGTTTGTGGTAATATTTTATTAAAGAATGAAAGTCTACATGAAAAGTAAGTATATTTCCTTACGTTCTTAGTAAATCTCCTAAATAAATTCCTCAACTTTATGAATGGTAACTTAAAACAAAAACGTTGTCGGTTAACATTTCCAACTGGGGAATTAATGATAGTTTAACCAATCACAAGTTTGTGATTTTTATGTAGTTAACAGTCTCCTAATCCTATTTTCTATAACTCCCAATCATACCCTGATGGTTTATTTCTCCTCCATATCCATATTTTCATAGAATCCTAGTATGGTCTGTCTTGGGTGACCTATGTACTTCTCTTTCATTCTTTTAAAGTTAAATTTTTATTAACCTTATTTCCGATGTGGGTTCTCCACAAAGGTATTTTCTTATTTCAACCTTCTGTTTTTGAAGAACAATTTCAAATTGTGAGGACACAATTTATTGATGGAGGGTAGAATGTAACACCAAAGCTTCTAGGGTCCGCTTCTCTTTGAATAATAGAGTTGCGTGTGTTGTATGCAACCTCGAGTTCTAACACACCGTGACCAATCAATGTAGCTGTTATAAATAGTAATACCCAATTTTTTAAATTTTATAAATTTTATATTTGAGAATGGACTTCATTTTGGGATTTGGAATATCGGAAATAGCCTATGTTGAATTTTTGGTATTTTTCGGAGAACATCCATTTTTTGATGAATAGTGAAAAATACTTAAAAACAACCTTTTTAATCAAAATAATTTATAGTGATAAATTATAATATTGAGTGGTTTTAATGTATAATTAGAATATATGTTTACCATTTTATCGAATTGCTGTCATTATAATTAATTTCACTTTGAAATTGGGCATAAACAATTGTCAATCTTTTGATTGATATTGTTTCTTAAAAACACTCTATTTGTTTTGACAACGGGAACTAATTATAATATTAATTAATGGACCGATCAATGATCAAATTAATGTAATCCTACCACATTCATCGATTCAGAGTTCCTTATGTCATGATCACCTACAACGGTTCCATCATATGGGCTGTTATGCTAAAAAAATATACACCATGCAAAATATCTGGTCCATGAATACATCACCCCTATCATGCATCAGAGAATGGATATATTGAGGCATTCAATAATATTCTATCAATCATTTTTTATAATATGGTGATCCACAATAAGAATATTAGCCTGGAAATGCTCCCAAACTCCCACTAGACCTATCAAAAGATGACTCAACATTCCACCTAGTTGAATTCATCTTCCATGGTGTATGGAATAACGGCACTCCCTCCTATTGAGATTCGACTGAAATTGATCCAAATAGCTATATATGACTAGAAAATTCCAGATAATACTAAATAAGTCCTTTTGGATTATCTTTATGCCCTTGAAGAGATTAGGCTCTAGGCCTTGCAATATCTGGAGAGGCACCAAAACAAGATGAAAAAGTGTTAAATAATAAATTTCTCCTCTACAACATTCTACAAGGTGAAATAGTATCGGACCATTGAACACCAATGATACCAGTCAAGAAGCCACCAAATTTGGAGCTCACGGGTGAGTGGGATTACATCATTCACAAGATATATTCCAATGGTGTGTACTCTCTGATCCCCATGGTTGAATAGATCATTAATCCTCCTACCAATGCCAATTTTCTCAAGAAATACATCACCTTAATAGTTTTCACCATCATAGTTGCATGAAATTAAATGGAATAACAGCCTATATCTTAGTCGTATGTTGTTAATGTTCATAAAAATCGGTGTCTAAAATGCATGTCATTAGAAAGAACACCCAACACCGTCCACTCCATACGATGTTAAATTGTGTTTCCACATATCGTGAACATGATGTTAGAATATGCACTTTGTCCAAACCACACTACCTTTAACTTGTTAGACAATGTCCAAGAATCGTGACTTAAAACTCTATGCAGGCCTCCTCAAGAATGTCTATGTGGTGTGGGCCCCTTATTGTTCCTTATTGACATCTGATTTTTCATTACACTAAATTATGAATGTCCCTTTATAATTTCGACCCCATTTATCCAAGTATTGAGACCGTAAACAAATTTCTATCTAATGATCAATGAAAAATGACATCAGATGTTTATCATGGTTCCAAACTCTATGACATTGAACTTGGATTCTATATCCAAGTATCATCACTTTAAAATATTTGTCAGTTTTTCTCTCAGATTTATTGTGTGATGTTGGTATTCCTTAGCCCTCATTCACATCAGGTTTATAAAAACACCACACTACATATACCCATTATGGGCATTCCCATATTATATTCCAAACTCTATAACCACAAACTATGATTTATCATCCGTGAAACCTGAAATTATATTACGATCTTTCCCAGAATGTGTCTTAGATGCCTCTTAAAGACATAAGATATTATTCATACCCCATTCCCTAATCATTGGATGCCTCATTATAATAGTGGGGTACCTCTATTCCCTCACTAGAGAAGATTTCCCCCACTATTGTGGCTCTCTCACCACACCAAGTTATAGATATACATGTGGATTGATTCTCAAACATATTGGATGTGCAATGATTGTAACACCCCAAGCCTCCATGGTACGCTTCTCTTTGAATAATAGAGCAGCATGTGTTGTATGCAACCTCGAGTTCTAACACACCGCTACCAATCAAAGTAGCTGTTATGAATAGTAATACACTACTTTTGAAATTATATAAATTTTATATTTCATAATGGAATTCATTTTTGGATTTGGAATATTGAAATTAGTCTATGTTTATTTTTTGGTATTTTTCCGAGAACTTCCAATTTTCAATGAATAGTGAAAAATACAGAAAAACAACCTTTTTAATCAAAATAATTTATATTGATAAGTTATAATATTGAGTGGTTTTAAAGTATAATTAGAATATATTTTTTCCATTTTATCCAATGGTGGTCATTAGAATTAATTTCACTTTGAAATTGGACATAAACAATTGTCAATCTTTTGATTGATATTGTATCTTAAAAACATGCTATTTGTTTTGACAACGAGAATTAATTATAAAATTAATTAATGAAACTTATATGTTTGGAATTTTGTAAAATAGACATAATTTTTGAATTCATAATATCAATTATATATTAGGGTGAATTTTTGGTATTTTTCTGAAAAACATCGATTTTTGATGAATAGTGAAACCACTAAGTGGTAGTTAAAAAACTAATTTTTCATTTAAATGAAAATTTACCACCTCTGTGATTTGAATTTCAAAAATCCGACATAAATAATTGTCATTATGAAGTAAAATGTGGTTCAATGGGATTAAAATAATTTTTGGTGAATAGTAACTTAAGTTCTATTAATCGCAATTAAAGGTAATTAGTGCAATTTAAGGTAAATATAATGTTATAATAATATGAAATTACCTTTACACTTGTCCTACCATTATTGGATGAGTCATGGCCGACCAAGACAATCCATGGGTCAACTTGGGGACCTCATGGACCCACTTGGGTAAGAAAATGACATTAATAACTTTTTATTTAAAGTAAAAATAAAACTTTCACAAACATGTGTTGTTTTACTAAAACAATTATTACATGTGGTAATATAAGTTAACATTTCGAATATAAATATCCATGGGAAAGATAAAACTATCTCTTACATCATGGTATTTTTTTTATAATTTTTAGACATTATATAAATTAAATTGTTTATGACACAATGATGATGCAACGATTAACACATTAATTAACGATTAAAATAAAATAAAAAGATAATGCAAAATCTAAGACATACAGTTGTCAAAAACCTATTGGATGAGTAGTTATAGAACCATTATAACCTTATCCTCGAAATATATAACTTTGGGAACTTTGAAATCCAAAAAGAACTTCATAATAATGTATCATTTTATGACTCTCCAAGAGGGCCCCTCCTCTTCTCTTATAAAAGGCCCCATCCTATACCAACTTATTCACACATTCAAAGCCATTTGGCTTGGAAAACCTCTGCCCAAATACTCCCTCAACTTTCCTCTATTACTCCTATAAGCCTCACATTGGGCAGAAGTCTTCCCAAGGAAGCCTTTGGCTCAAATAAAAAATAGTTACCCGATTTTAAGGTAATGTATTCTCTTTTGTTCTTTTGTATTATTTTTTTTCACCAACCACTTAAACTATTTTTTATTCCACTATTTTGTAACAACACCAGTATATTAAATATATTATGATGTTGTTATGAGAATGATTTGATTTACACTTACACACACCTTCGTCTAATGGTTAAAGAACATACTGTTTTTGTGGGTGACAAATTACTGCCTCACGAAACGATGATTGTTAAATATTCATTTAACACCACTCATGGTAGCCATTATGATGAAACTATTTCTATATATGATATATATTATGTTTATGTTTTCTTTATGCTTCTGTATTTTTCATTTGTGGCATACCTTTATGATTTCCATTATGGGTAAATGCGATAATTTCATTTTAGGATGTGAGGACTACCGCCCCCTCAAAGTGATTTGAATCGTTAATGCCATATGTGGGACGTATAAAGTATGGAGTTAATGATATTATATATGATTTTATACTGGAATTATAATATACCTTTATATCATTATTATTTCATTCCATTAAATATGAAATAGAAATGAATGTATCGTTCTTGCATACGTACGACTTACTCTCTCCAGGAATGGTGCATTTAATTTCATACCTCTAAATGTTATGTAATATTATAAATTCATATATATAATGGATATTTATGATATATATTATATCTATATCATGAATATTATTATAGATATAATGGATATTTTACCACATGAACAACTTGTAATTATAAGATGTTTAGTTTTGACTAAAGTACCAAAGATCGACAAGACGACCGTTATTAACTTAAATAATTACATAATGTTCATAACATGGTAATAAGTGATATAAAAGGAATAATTAATGTGAAAAGTGTTCTTATGAAATTATAAATTATCTCTAGTTTATTATTTAGTATGATAAAGAACAACCGAGTCAAGTCGGACACGAGGTAAAGGAACTTCTTAACCCAATTTCCGTTCTTTGGGTTAATCTCCTAATTTCAAATTATGTCATGATATTATAATATCATATCATGTATTTTTACTTTATTTATGTGTACTTATAGTTAATACACATAATAGATATATTTTATTTAAAAATTGATCTTTGTAAGGGACTTCATCCAAATCTCCTTTCCATGAGGCATATTTTGTTTTACACACAACTTTGTTTTATACGGTGTATAAAGCCCTTTGACTTTTACATTTATTCAAAAGGAATATTTTTATATGAAACATTTTACTAAAAAAATAAAGGAATGTTTTTATGTCGTATGTATGAGGCGACAACGACTTCTTTGCTGTCGTGACCATTATTTGAGTTTCGGCTTCCTCTACAAGCCATATCTTTTTTAAAAGAAAAATAAAACCAAGTTTTAATTTTAATTTATTTTGGTATTGAAAATGGTTTTGATGGTGGTTTTATTATATCAATGTGTTGTATTGATATCTTGTCATTGAAATGTGGAAATTTTATGTTTTCATTATGCATGTTTTATGTGGTACAATTATGTTATGGTTTATGATATGTTTAAACCTGTTCATATGAGGAATGCATTGGACTAAATAAGTTATGGGTGGAGCCCGCTATAGCTCCTCGATGCATCGATAGGTATCATGAGACAAACTAGTGTCTTATCACGAGACCTTGACAAAATATTATGAGTAGTGTTGGAACGAGGCCTTGGCTACATTGTTATGATGGTCTAGCATTATGCATTCCATCATTATGAAAGTGGTTATTGATATTGCATGTGATTATTCGACTAGTAGAGTATCCATGTGAACAAGTAAGTGACATTATTTCATTTTACTTTTTCCATATTATTCTGAAGTTTATTTTTAAAAGGCTTTTGTTTAGGTATACATTTCCTTAAATGTTTATGTTTATTTATGAATGCTTTCACTATATTGTTATCATTATTGAGCATCTCAGCTAACCCATTTCCATGTTTTAATTTTTGCAAGATGTGAAGAAGTATTTTATGAATAACCTGAAGGGATAATATGAGGGGATATGATGATAAGATGTTGTTGTAGTTTTGTATTACATTATGATGTAATGTAAATCTTATGAATGTATCTAGTGTTTCAAGGCAACTAAACCAATCGGTCTTTCGAGACTTGATCTTTTGTGATCATGCCAATGTTAAGTAATAATGCACTGACTCAAGGTAACTTGGTTCGAGGTGTTATAGTTTGTATCAGAGGCAGTTTAGTACTATCCTTGGAATCTAGATTTAGATAAACTTTTGTTAGAGCACATATCCCAAAGATAGACTTTGAGGATTAGTATAAAAGAACATCCTAGAATGTTGGTATTATAGATATTTTGTGAGTTTTCTGAGCAATAAATCCCTGTCTCGATATGATGAGGTAGAGGTGGCTCTGGCACAGGCGTACCTAGAGGTAAAACCCAAAAACATCACTTTGAGCTAGACTCGAACGGGAACTGGTGCACGACAATGGGCCTTGGTGCACTCTTGGTTACCACACACCCGAGGGATATTCTTAGGATAATTATCATTTTATTTAAAAACCATTATTAAGGGTTTATGAGTATATACATCCACAATGAAAACATTTTTATGATTAAGGATTATATCCATAAACTATTCAATTTATGTTAGGTGTTTTGCAAGTTTGTTATTTTGTATTTCTATTAATAAACTAATCTAGTTTATGCCATTGTTTAGAAATGGCACCTAGCAGAAGGAATGGAAACCGTATCAATGCACCCTCTCCATATAGGTATTTTCCTCCTGCTCAATATGATTATAGTGGATATTGTGATACAACTTGTGCTGATCAGATTATCACCATTCCAGGACAACTCATTTGGGTTATGAATAATAACCTTACCCGTATGGAGCACCCTGATCCACAATGTAGAGGATCTATGTTAGACCGATTCATGAGGAAAAAACCTCCAACATTAAATTGGAGGGAAAATCCCTTAGTATCTGAGCAATGGATAAATTCATTAGAGAAAATATTTCATGCATTGGGGAGTAGTGAAAGGAAAAAGGTTATCATGGTAGTTTACCACCTCACTAGAGATGCTGATCAATGGTGGTCATTGATTCAAAATACAAAGGAAGATGAAGAAGTATCAAGTATGGAATGGAGAGAGTTCATAGAGAATATCATAGAAAAATACATTCCATGTGACCATCGAGAAGATATGGAAAGGAAATTTCTAAGACTGAGGAAAAAAGAGGATGGGAATTTCGCAAAGTATGAGGACAACTTTACAAGGTTTGCAAGGTATGCTACAGATTATATACGTAACCCAAGAAGTAATATTGATTGTTTCATTGATGGGTTAAAACCATTTCTCTGTCAAGCTTTAGTATCACAAACCATCTCATCACACGAAGATATTGTCTCATGTGCTATCAAGACAGAAAAGGAATTCTCTAAGTCTTATGAGAACAATGTAAAGCAAAAGAAGAAGATAACGGTGGATCAAGAGATAGATAAAGGGGAAAAGGGAAAGAAGGATTTTCCATTATGCGATAATTGTGTGATGAATCACCCTGGTAATTACCTAAAATGAATCAGAGTTTGTTATAAATTTGGATAAAAATGTCACTAGGCTCGTGATTACAAGGCCAAGAAAGAGGCTATCAATGTTGAATTCTACAATTGTAGGGAAATGGGGAATTATGCAAATGAATGTCCTAGGAATCAGGGAAACATACCTCAGAAAAGGACAAGGGATGAAGGCCAATCTTATGCTGTTACTACAATTGATGTGGAATAATTAATGTATTGGTGCTTTTGGACTCAAGGATTATATTCTGGTTATAAGAATAATGTGATATATATAAGGATTATACTGTAGTATTTGTTGTTTTCATTAAGGTTTTAATAGGATGAAGGTAATCATATTTTTAGTATGTGACAATAAGAGAAACATAACTTTGTATGGGGAATCTGATGTTACAATTGATCTTGGAATTTAGAGACCTTTAAGAGAAAGTCTGGAAAGAGGTATTTTGGATAACTATAAAGGTTGGAATGGATTATGTAGAACATTGGATAATATTTTATAAAGTTAATACATTTCTGAATATTATTTTTGGAATATTATAATACTATAGTTTTAGGAAAAGGACAACCTGTAGGTTGCGGGATAACCCGTCGCATCAGACAAAGCTGTAGGAATCAAACCCACAACCATAGTGCGACATGCCTTTGTTACCTACCAATATCTTATACGAAGTCCCAGGTTATTACAAAATAGTTTTCCTAACCTAAATGGTATGTGTTAATATTTAGAACCTTGTACTATTTGGATAAATATAATATTGTTGATTTCTATTATGTTTTGGAGTGATAGATGGGTTTGTGGTAAAAATTTATTAAAGAATGAAATTATAAATTAAAAGTAAGTATATTTCCTTATGTTCTTAGTAAATCTCCTAAATAAAGTCCTCAACTTTATGAATGGTAACTTTAAACAAAAATTTTGTCTGTTAACTTTTCCAACTGGGGAATTAAAAACAGTTTAACCAATCATAAGTTTGTGATTTTTATGTAGTTAACAGTCTCATAATCCTGTTTTCTAAAACTCTCAATCAGACCCTCATGGTTTTTTTCTCCTCCATATCAATATTTTTATAGAATCCTAGTATGGTCTATCTTGGGTGACCTATGCACTTCTCTTTCTTTCTTTTAAAGTTAAATTTTTATTAACCTTATTTCTGATGTGGGTTCTCCACAAAGGTATTTTCTTATTTCAACCTTTTGTTTTTGAAGAACAATTTAAAATTGCGAGGACACAATTTATTGATGGAGGGTAGAATGTAACACCCATGCTTCTAGGGTCTGCTTCTCTTTGAATAATAGAGTTGCATGTGTTGTACGCAAACTCGAGTTCTAACACACTGCGACCAATCAAAGTAGCCGTTATAAATAGTAATACCCAATTTTTTAAATTATATAAATTTTATATTTCAGAATGGACTTCATTTTAGGATTTGGAATATCGGAATTAGCCTATGTTGAATTTTTGTTATTTTTCCGTGATCATCCATTTTTTGATGAATAGTGAAAAATACTTAAAAACAACCTTTTTAGTCAAAATAATTTATAGTAATAAATTATAATATTGAGTGTTTTTAAATTATAATTAGAATATATGTTTACCATTTTATCGAATGGCTGTCATTATAATTAATTTCACTTTGAAATTGGGCATAAACAATTGTCAATCTTTTGATTGATATTGTTTCTTAAAAACACTCTATTTGTTTTGACAACGGGAACTAATTATAATATTAATTAATGAATCTTATATGTTTGGAGTTTTTTAAAATAGTCATCATTTTCTAATTCATAATATCAATTATATCTTTGGGTGAATTTTTGGTATTTTTCTGAAAACATTGAATTTTGATGAATAGTGAAACCACTAAGTGGTAGTTAACAAACTGATTTTTCATTTAAATGAAATTTTACCACCTCTGTGACTTGAATTTCAAAAAACCAACATACATAATTGTCATTACGAAGTAAAATTTGGTTTAATGTGATTACAATAATTTTTGGTGAATAGTATCTTTTAAGTTCTATTAATCGCGATTAAAGGTAATTAGTGCAATTTAAGGTAAATATAATGTTATAATAATTTGAAATTACCATTACACTTATCCTACCCTTATTGGATGAGTCATGGACGACCTGGAAAATCCATGGGTCAACTTGAGGACCCCATGGAGCCACATGGGTAAGAAAATAACATTAATAACATTTTATTTAATGTAAAACTAAAATTGTCAAAAAATGTGTTGTTTTACTAAAACAATTATTAAATAGGGTTATATATGTTAACATTTCGACTATAAATATCCATTGTAAAGCTAAAAATATTTCCTACATCATGGTATTATTATTATAATTTTTAGACCTTAAATAAATTAAAATTTCTGACACCATGATGATGTACCGATTACCTCGTTAATTAACGATTTAAATAAAATGAAAAGATAATGTAAAATCTATTACTCACACTTTTCAAAAACCTATTGTTTGAGTAGATTTTTAACCCTTATCACCATAGCCTCAAAATATAAAACTGTGGGACATTTCAAATCCGAAAAGCATTTCATAATAATGTAACATTTCATGACTTTCAAACCCATTTGGCTCGGCCAACCTCTGCCCAAATACTCTCTCAACATCCCTATCTTACTCATAGAAGCCTCACATTGAGAAGATGTATCCCCAAGGAATCCATTGGCTCAAATCAAAAAGAGTTACCCGATTTTAAGGTATTGTCTTCTATTATGTTCTTCTGTATTGTTTTTCTTCTCCAACCCCTTAAACCCTTTTTATTAAATTATTTTGTAACAACACTAGTATCATAAACATATTATGATGTTTTTATGAGATGTATTTGATTTACAATTACACACACCTTCATCTATTGGTTAAATAACATACTGATTCTGTGGGTGGCGAATTACTGCCTCACGAAATGATGATTGTTCAATCTTCTTTTAACACCTCTCATGGTGGCCATTATGATGACACTATTTCTATATATGATATATGTTATGTTTATGTTTTCGTTATGCTTCTGTATTTTTCATTTATGGAATACCTTTATGATTTCCATTATGGGTAAATGCGATAAATTCATTTAAAGAAGTGCGGACTACCGCCCCCTCAAAGTGATTTGAATCATTAATGCCATATGTGGTACATATAAAGTATGGAGTTAATTATATTATATATGATATTATACTTGAATTATAATATACTTTTGTATCATTATTGTTTCATTCCAATAAATACGAAATAGAAATGAATGTAGCATTCATGCGTACGTATGACTTACCGTCTCAATGAATGGTGCATTTCATTTCTTACCTCTAAATGTTATGCAATATTATAAATTCATATATATACTGGATATATATGATATATATGATATGTACATCAAGAATATAATTATTGATATAATGGATATTTTACCACATGAACAACTTGTAATTATAAGAAGTTTATTTTTTACTCAAGTACCAAAGATCGACAAAATGACCATTATTAACATAAATAATTACATAATGTTAATAACATAGTAATAAGTGATATAAAAGAAATAATTAACATTAAAAAGGTTCTTAAGAAAGTATAAATTAACTCTAGATTATTATTCAAGAGGTTAATGAATGGCCGAGTCAAGTCGGACACGAGGTAAGGGAACATCTTAACCCAATTTCCGTTCTTTGGTTTAATCTCCTACTTTCAAATGTTGTCAAGAAATTATTATATCCTATCTAATATTTGTACCTTATTTATGTGTACTTATAGTGAATACACATAATAGATCTATTTTAATTAAAAAATAATATTCGTAAGGGACTTCATCTTAATAACCTTTCCTTGAGGCATATTTTGTTTTATACGTAACATTCTTTTATAAGGTGTATAAACCCCTTTGACTTTTACTTTTATCCAAAAGGAATATTTTTAAATGAAACGTTTTACTAAAAGACAAAAAAGGAATATTTTTTTGTCATACGTATGCGTTGACAACGACTTCTCTGCCGTTGTGACCATTATTTGAGTTTCAGATTCCTCTACAAGCCATAACTTTTTTAAATGAAAATAAAATACCGAGTTTTAATTTTCTTTTATTTTGGTATTGAAAATGGTTCTGACAGTGTTTTTATTATATCAATGTGTTGTATTGATATCTTGTGATTTAAATGTGTAAATGTTATGTTTACTCTATGCATGTTGTATGTAATATTATTATGTTATGGTTTATAATATGTTTAAACCTGTTTATATGAGGAATGAATTGGACTTAATAAGTGATAGGTGGAGCCCGCTATAGCTTCTCGATGCATCGGTAGGTCTCATGAGACAAACTAGTGTCTTGGCATGAGGCCTTGACAAAATATTATTTGTAGTCTTGGCACGAGGCCTTGGCTATGTGGTTATGATAGTCTGGCATTATGCATTCCATCATTATGAAAGTGGTTATTGATATTGCATGTGATTATTCGGCCAGTATAATATCATTGTAAATAAGTAAATGAAATTATTCCATTTAACTTTTTCCATTTTATTCTGAAGTTCGTGTTTAAAAGTCTTTTGTTTAGTTATACATTTCATTAAATGATTATGTTTATTTATGAAAGCTTCCGCTATATTGTTATCCTTACTGAGAATCTGAGCTCACCCCTTTCAATGTTTTAATTTTCCCAGGATGTGAAGAAGTATTTTATGAATGACCTAAAGGGATAATATGAGGGGATATTAAGACAATATGTTGTTGTAGTTTTGTATTACTTTATGATGTAATGTAAAAATTATGAATGTATCTAGTGTTTCAAGGATAGATAACTAATTGGTCATTCGAGACTTGATCTTTTGTGACCATGCCAATGTTACGTAATAATGCACCGACTCTGGTTAACTTGGGTCGGGGCGTTACAGTGATTCCCAATTTTTTTTATTTGGGACCAACCTACATTCATCAACGATTTATTATCTTTTCCATAGTTACAGTCCAGGCATTGTGACATGAAATTGTATGCAGTCCATCTCAAGGTATGTATATTGTGTAAGGCCTCCTAGACCATCATTTAATCAGGTTTATTACACTAACACCTTACTATCTTCCCCCTAGACCGATTCAATTGTCCAATCTCTACAACCATGAACATAGAGCTAATAGTCCATGAAACATGACCATAAACTATTTACAATGTGTCTAAACATCATTACATTAAATTGTATGTGGTTTCTATATATACTATGTTATGTGGGTGTGGGACTCATTGGACCTCTTGATTCTTGTATTTTCATAACAACAAAATAAAAATTCATGATTTAGGCACTAAACCTTCTCACTGGTTTGTATTACCTGATCTTAAACTAATAACCTCAATCTAAGAAAAATGAAATTAAATTGTGTTAATGAATTCAGGGGAAATTGGGGTGTGGCATCGATCCCCCCTTAGATCTCATTCACATCAAGATGTTATTCCACCGTACGGACATACCCATTTCAATAAGCCCCACCAATGGTCCAAACTCTATTACCTTAAACAATGATCTAGTGGTATAGGAAACAGAACCTTAAACTATTTAAAAATTGTCCAAGCATTATAAAATTAAACAAGTTTCATCCCTTTTATCCCGAATTGTGAAAATTTAAATTGAATATATAATTTTCTTCAATGCATGATGTTAAAATGTGATTTTACCTCATTAAAAAAATAAGGAAGCCTCTTAATAAGTGATTATTTTCATTACCAATTTTCAAATCGAGATTCCTTATATGTATGTAATGATTACAATTGTTACCTAATACTCCAAACATGTCATTCCTTATGGAAATTTTGAGATTCCTCAAATCCTATAATTTGAGAGGATCACCCCAGTATAAATCAGCCTCATACAATGTCGTGTTCTAGAACCACATGTGTCTTGATTCCCGTCATTATTTGATATATATAAATGATTGAACATATTATATCAATGTCCAACAGAAAATTAATTATCCCATGGGCCCTTTTTCCCCCAATATGGTCCAGGCGTTAGGAACTTAAATTATATGTTGTTTTACTTATGGTGTGTATGTAGTATGTGAGTCTATTTGAATACATTCATACCGATTTATTTATCTTACATTCCATGTATGTACCTTAGGAGTGTACATTTCCCTTAAAAGTACTTGTAGCATGAATTTAAACTATTTTCTGTGGTTCATGCGATATGAGCTTAAATTCCTGTGTTGTGATCCAATCATATGTTGTTAAAACGTGGGATGCATTCTGATCACATGATGTTGAGTTGTATGATTCACCTTCATCACTAAATGATATTATACCACATTTCTATCATCATTACTATAATACATTAAATTGAACATTTATTTTACACATTTTATGATGCAGAACTACAAGGAATCTATGCCCTCATCTGAGAGGCCCTCTCATCCATTGATGGTCATCTACCACAAGTATCACATTTTCAGCTGTTTTTCAGTAACTATGATAACTCTCCCTTTGAATATGTGTTTTACCTTTTTCCATAACAATATGATTACAACAATATTATCTAATCCATAGTGGTGTAATTCTAATAGTGTTGGAACCCATTCAAACATCTCAAATTTCCATTTACATGAATTGTGTACCCATTATTTGTATCATCATCCTTTTTTAGGTCTTAAGGTACCTTAAAAAATAATGGTCTCAAGCCATACTGGATCACCTACCATCTTAGATCAACACCATATAAAACTTTTGATTAAAATCTAAGACAATATGTTCAGTGGCCAACACTAATTTTCTCCCATTTTCATGTAATGATATAGATGTTGTGTTTTCAAATATGATCATCAATTATACTATATCATCATGACACTCTCCTTGTTATATATATATATATTTTGAAATGTGATTCACACTCTCCATTCCACATTCTTCATTTCAGATCTGACACCCCAAGAGTTTTCCAATTCATGCACAAGAGACATTTGGGAAAGCAAGTTTGCTATTCTAAGAGCCTCAATCTCCAACCACAACCTCTCTAAGGAAGGACACTCCTGGAGGGTATTGGATGATTGAAAACCATGAGTGATTTACGATTTTACCATTCTCATATGAAAACCAATAACATGGTCATCCATTTTTTCTCACACTGGGAATGACCCAATTGATCTTATGTATTTGTTGTTGGGTTTTTGGAAATAAGGTCAATAAGAGATAATAAAACCATGGAGATATTTTTATGTATTGAAATAATGTGAAACTAGAGTTTTATAGGGTCATCCTCATATCAGCACCGCCTTGCTGCATAATGTGTCTTTACAGATCCACCTCAATGATCAAGCACTCGAGCTCGGCCAACATCTGTTCAGTGACCTTTAACTCCTACTAAAATGCAGTTGGGTATTCCTTCTCATCATCTCCCTTGTGGAATACATAATCAACCAAGATCCACTACAAGTCATTATTTTCTTGTCACTCACCATATTTATTATTTTTACCAACCACCTTGGCCTCATACCTTACTAATTGATCCCTAGATCATCTAGTGAAATCATCCTGAGTAACAATGGTAGTCACATGCTTTTTCACAAGCCCTCCAGATGCGTGATCTCTTCATCAGTATTATAAAGTGTCTTGGTGCACTCCAACTTATGTTTTCTCTGTGATAGATTGAGTTCCTACCATTACATTGATTATTTCTATAAGGTAAAATCCTAGGCCAGTGCATTATGAGTGTTTTAATTCACCCCATAGGTTCTTAGACTAACTAACTGGTGTTAGAGAGATACCACCCCTTATGATAGTTCAACTATCCATATTCGAGTGATGAAGTTCCACACATTCATACATTCCTTATACTGGACTCCTAGGTTACACTCAGTAACATATATACCAAAATACTCAAAATCATTATATGGAACAAGATCATGTGTAAAAAATATCACCAATATATTTTCAGTTAGGTCCAAATGATGTAGCTCAATGAATTTGAGCAGTTGGAAGCTATTATACCTTCAGACCTGAGGGGTAGGATGACTATCTCATGGAAAACATCCTATTTAGCCTATCCACATATGATAAAAGCCTCTTTTATACATTGTGGTATTACAGAGATGAATTCCATTATCCAGGCTCCCTTGGCTACTCATGTCTATAAATAAACCTTAACTTCATCTCCCGCTACCACCACTAGTGGAAATTCGAAATCATGTATTCATAATTTGGGCTCCTACATTATTTCAGTATGTGAAACAATCATCACTTTTATAATCACAATTTAATATCGATCATCCATTTCCATTATCTCCACTACCAGAGTCTCACCCACTGATAATCTTTCAGCTAGCCCTATTGTGGGCCATGTCTCAGCTCCCTCCTTTGAGGCTAAGGTATCAGAAGTCCCACTAATGGATCCTTAGTTGTTTTACTATTTACCAAGGCCACTTTAGTTCATTCCAATATGATATTAGTATTACTTATCCCCAGCTCTGCCTCAATCATAGCTAAAATGAGTGTTGAAAGTTGTTGATGGGTTCCGTCGAGCATCGTTCAAACTGGGATTCCATAATACGTCAGTTAGTCATAGAAAAGAAATGAAAATAATAAATATGTGTAGGTGGAAATAAAATTATATTAATTTTAAGATCCAGTGAGAATATATTGAATATTCATAGGTAGTCCCCATGTAAAGACCTTTCTAGGGCTACTGCCTAAGTTGTTGGCACCGATATTTGGCTTCTTGTAACTACGATGTCCGAAGAGGACCACAAAGTTTCAACATAATGAGTTGAGGTCCCAAAAACCCCTTTATACGTGCTATCAAACCCCCCTATGCTACTATTGAAACCACATTAAGAGAAAAAACAGTAATATTGCAATTAAATAGTGCATGTTATATATGAGGTATTTAAAATCCCAATATTTACCTAGTAAGAAGTGAGACATCCTCCTATTGAAGATCCTCGATGAGCATAAATTCACCAAGAATCATCTCACTTCTAGGTTAAAAGAGCACACAAAGCTAGTAAAGCTAATGAAAACAATGTGGGGGAGATCTTTTTCATCAACACCTTCACCTCGTCTATCAATCGGCACACAATGACCAAAGAATGCACCAAATCATTCAAATACACCAGCTACAACTACCGTTCATTCAGTGACGCATGGAAACCATACATGGAATGACCGATCCATGGTATACGCATCCCATGAATACTAAGATTCTTCCACATCTTGAAAACACCAAAAAACAGCATGAAGACATCCCAGATGTCCCAATCCTTAGAAAAGAAAACATCATTAGGAATATTGATGCAACATAACTGCTTCATGGAATATTGGAATAAAATCCTAAGGACCACATACTTCATACTATTTATTACCCATGATCCTTGTTCCTGGTTCTATTCTTATCCAGAATGCTCTTTCCTATTCAAGCACATGAACTTTGACACCCTCTACTGATGTCATTCTCAATGGACTAGATCTTCTTCTATGGAGCCCCCCATCATCCATTATTCATTTTCCATATAGTGGAGGGATCACCCCTTCATTGGATCAGGTGTCCTGTTGTATGAACGTAACCCCTTGATATGAAATTTTCTAATATTTTATGTAGTCATGAGTAAGCCCATATATAGAAGGGGGCTATAGAAGATCATTCCCTATCTTTATATGATCACACAAGAACATGAACCATAACTGCCTCGTCAATGAATGATGAAATTCCATATGATCCATTTATAACACATTCAAATTCAACCCCTGTAAGAACCTAATTATCATTTCCACTCATTATGGATTTTATAACTCACAAACTAACTAACAGTCAACTCTAGGATCTAGTATCCCACCTCAAAATTACAATAGGTATGGTCTCATTTCCTCCGACCCTCTATTATCATCAGTCGCTACCCCAGTCTCCATGGATAACGGGTTGAACCTCAAGTGCTCCACAAACCCTACCTTATCTTGTGCTTTCTCTAGGTCCGTCATTAATGGGTGAATTAATGCAATGATCGGTACTACATGCCAGATTTTTTTGTGGGAGAAAAATGGAGTTTGAGTACTCATAACCCCCATGTGTACTGCCACCCAACTATAAAAAAATTGAAAGGACCAAACACAAGAAAAAAAAATTCATTTCATGGATTCTCCCATGTATTTTGAATAACTAAAAAGTGTTGAAAAAAATGTTGGCAAGCTTCCCCATCACCTGCATCACCACCATTATCAAGGTTTTTAACCACACCCAGATGTGTGCAACCCACACTGGTATAATTCACCCACAAATGAGTGTCACAATGAAACCCTCCTGCCTGATTATGGGTTGGGAATTAGTGTTGGTATTTAATCACCTTAACATTAATTGGATGATTATTGAATCCTCTTTTTAGATACCTCCAAACCCCACTGGTATCCACCAAGACACGTGTGTGGCCTTATTGGCAATATCCATATTGGATCATCCACCTTAGTGGGATACCATTTTTTATGTTCAAGAATAATCTAAACAACTTCTTGATGGGAACATCCATCCTCATAGCATCTAAAATATTTTTCCTTACACCATATCTATATATTAAATTTTTAAGCCTAGAAAATTATCATGGTCCTCCCGTACAATCTCTATGGGGGGAAATTTTTCATACATCACCCCCTTGATCAAGGCCCCATAGATTTGTTTAAGGACACAATGGTTGATGTAGACCTCCCTGTGATGCAACTGAAATGTATTGGTCCATATTTTTAATCATCCATGTATCATGGATGTGATCTCTAATGGTCTGTAATCATGAAAATGTGAATCCCATGCCCATTTTAAAGTCATTCCCACTTCATCACTTTCTCCAATTCTCGGCATGACCAACATTCCAAGTAATCCTAGGTTCACTCGTCTGTGAAGTAAGAGTCTTGGTGAAAATCCCATCTACCGTTCCATACCTTATATGGGTCTTGAATCCATATATGATGAATGTATAATAAAATGGAGGGGATTCCTTATCCTACATCTTCTCACCATTATTGTTTTAATGGGGTTTTATAGTGTGTCTATAGTGATCAGTTCATGATCTTTCCGGATGTGGCTTGTAACAACACATTAACACTTGTATTGCCATCATATGCCCCTAAACCTGTAGGTTGGACCATCCATTCTCGCATCATGATTAAAGAAGATACACCTAAAACAGAATCGATGATGTGGTAGCCTCTTGCAAATGAATATTCTGTTTGAGCATCTGACAACAATCTTAGTAATGATTCAAGGTCCAAGGAGCATCAGACGCACTCCATGATCATTTTGTTTCCCTACATATCTTCCCTCTGAGCATAATTTTTGTATAGATAATGAAAATCTATTTAATTCATGACATAAGTATTATTTTGAGTCTTGTTTACAGTGGTGTTTCACAAATACTGTTGGCATAACTGGTTTACTGACTCTGGGCTGCAATTCTTTCTTTTCATTGATCGTGATCTTTCTATCTGGTTTTCATACTAGTGTTTACAGAGATAATGATATTGACGTATAATTATCAGAAAAATAATTTACATAGAATTTTCATAAATATGAATAGATTCATAGAAATATGTCCATGAGTTATCTCTTCATAATGTATTGGTGAATTTGTGGCCTCATCCCTACACTATTAATAGGGACCCAACCGAACAAGGCGTTGCGATGTCATTCACTCCAGTAACAATCATGAACCAGTAGCACATATTTGAATCCTGAATGATAAGGAAATATATTGAGAATTATCATCAATTAACCCTTAAAATTCAACCATATATCCCTCGTTGACTCATATTCTCAGGGGTGAATTAGTCAGTGTTGAAATATGTTCCCTGGGAATAGCTAAGGAAGGAACGAATGGTTTAGAGAAAATTCAAGCCAAAAAGTCCAAAAAACCCCTCTTAAGAGTCTTATTATTGCATACCATCAACATTACAAATGGAAAGATCTCACGGTGGTCCTGGACAAGAATTCCCCTTTGTAAATAGACAAATCCATAACGATACCCTCTGTTAGTCTATTTTGGCTTCACTACCACGCAAAATATTAATAGTGTTCTTCATTAGTCCGATTGAGTTTCACCAATTAAAGAAGAAAAAATTACATCACAAACCAATCCCCATCTCCATGAAAACCTTTTCCAATAAATACCCCCTTATTTCAACCATTGGGGTTGGTTAGCCGACACTTCAGCTCTCTAATCACCCCTAATTCACGAACCTCTGAAGTAACATGATAAAGACAAAAAATGGATCATAAAAGGTACTTGTTCTTTTTGAAGCACCATCAAATGAGTTCTAGAAAGCATCCACCCTTGACGAAGATTCATTTTTTGTAGCATGTGATCTTTTAGAAGTATGAATTCCCTACAAGGTAAGTTAGTATTCTCAATGTATTCCCACTTTACAAAGCATTGGGCCTCCGAGAAGCAATCCTATCATGCCTTAGGACTTCAACCTGAGGCACTTTCACCCTCTTTGCAAAGCCTCTTACAATCCAAAACCCTGACCTCTGTGAAGAAGTATATCTTCATGAAGCACCTCTCTATGGGGCCCTAATCATTGTGAATCATCTCTCATGGACCTCTCCATTATTCCTCTATTATACTAACACATATTTATTAAGGATTAGTGTCCAAAGACCCGAAACCTATCTAGTATGAGTTCATATGAACCTCATGTCCCTATGTGACCAATTACACCCATTATTGTGGCCCACTCCACATCATGTGTTGCATATGATTCCCACCTACCTTTATCATTTCAACATATTCACACTAACTCCTATTTCATCTCAATATAGGCATAATAATATTGACCACAATATTGACCACTAATCCACATATTTACACCATAGAACTGTTAATGAAATCCCCCCTACCATAGTTACATGATCTATGGTTATGTAATATCATGGGGTAAGGATTGAGTGCCACATTCCTGATCTGCATTACGTAAAATTTCATAGTATAAAGATCCTCAACAAATGATGTTAAACTATGGATTTACCCTATGAAATAAGAATTATATACTCTATGATTGAGTGGAAAGTCATGGTATCCACATCACCTACCCTCATAGGGAATGATATATTCCTCTCAAGGAATTAGATCCACCCCACATGGCATATCATCTTACATAGGGTGCTTCAACGCTTAAACCGCACTCACATTCCATGTGGGTACTTCATTCACAATACAAGCGTAAGATCAAATTATTCCTCTTGTTTCTCATATTGATAATGTCTCACATGGGTTTAGAGGTTAGTAGTGACCATGAAATCCACCAAATCTCCATTATGGGACTCATCATTTGGTATATGGCCCAACCTCAACAAAAATGGGAACAATTATGTGTGTAACATCCAACAACCATAATAATCATCATGGGACGGTTTTCATTCGTTATCCCCAAACACATGCTCTACATCATTGGGCCTCCTTCTTAAGTATAAGCCCCAACAAGTTCTGAACTATGCGAGATTTGATTCCCAAATAACTAGTATTCATAGTAATCATCCCAATGGTCCAAACCAAATATCCACATCAATCCTAATTTTATTGGGTCACATATCTAGTAAAATCAAGCCCCTCACATGGGAGACCACATCTCCTCCAGGCCTCTCAAGAAACTCGATGGGAAATCCCCACACCAACTCCAACCAAGAAAAATAATCATGATAAGTACATCCTACTTGAATAATACATTAACTATCTCTATTTAAAACACATATCGTAGTACCAAAATATTTAATGCATGATGTTAAATTATATGGACTGGTCTTGTCACCAGACCATAAATCGTGACATCGAACTACATGAGTTTTAATCCTTTTCTTCGATGAATTTAATATAAGATGCCTCTCTGAGGTTCAATACCAACCAATGGTAAATGAAGGTTCACAGTACCAGGGATCTACCTCCTTTATCCAACTATAGGGGTGTTTTGAAGAACCATCACATAGTTACATCTTACCTTTATGGGACACACCCCCCGTATCTTCCTCCATTAGGAATTCTAATCCATCATTTGAGAAACATTTTAGGTGCACATTCCTAGTAATGTACCCACATAAACAAACTCTAGTGGTGTTCAAATCAGCCTTCATTGTGTGACATATAGCCTTTATAGGACATTCATACTAGATCCTCTTTTATGGGGATTTCTAATCAATTCATCAGTAAAACATATAGATTATCCCTCCAAGATATTCACCGCCATGATCTACCTTTATGAGGTTTTGTGATCAATGAAATCCATTTCCTAGAGACATTAGTCTCACAACTGATCTGTCTCATCATGAAATTATGATCCATCATCAACAGACATTAAACATGTGATCCAAAATACAAACCTCATAAAAACATGGGATTCCTGAGGTGAAAGCCTTGGATGAAACACTCCCTCTAAATTAGATACCTCTTGATCGATATGGGATGCATTTTATTCTGAGCCTAAAATTCCTCCATGATATTCCCTCTTATGTGGAAGAATGAACATGACCAATGTTCCTAGTGTACAAACTTGCCTATGATACCCAACATGACTACTCTCTTGACCAATTTTTTCCCATATAAATACCCATTAAAATTTCAAGAAATAATTAGTGTAATTAAACAGTATCCAAAAAAAGGTTACAATGGGAATGAGTTCCACTAACATGACTTAACTCTATGAGGTAGACCTGGAAAAGGATACAATTTCCCAGGAGGAATCCATTGAAGGAGGATCTGACCTTCCATCATCCCATTTCAATCATGTATCATACATCACCATTGAAAGTGGTGAATGTTGTTTTACATTGGCAGGACATAATGTCGGGTGAAAAGTATGACTCACATATTAACACACATAAGGGTGGCCCCGATGAATGAATTTTAAAGAAAAACAAAAACCTGGATTGTAATCCTACTATGAGACCCCACCCTGAGACTCCTCAATGAGACCTCTATATGAGACCCCTTAGTGATTCCTTGTTTAGTTCATACATATCAAAAGACTTTGTTCAGATCAAATGGATCATGAGATGTTATTCATTTAATGTGGATCATAAGATCTGATTCAATTCAAGTGTATCATGGGAATATTTTTAGATCATGTTGATCACATGATCTTATTTAGTTCATTTAGATAGTGACATCATGTTAAATTTAGGTGTATCACATGACATTTTTTAGATCATGTGGATTAGGAGATCCATTTTAGCACATGCATACCATGAGATCTCAGTTGGTGTTAATTATGTATTTAACCACCCATCACATACATAACATTCGGAGGCTCCTTCATTATTTACATTCTCAAGAAATTCTACATATTATGCAGATCATAAGACAAAATTACTAGATTTCATTCTGCACATAAAAAAGAACTACGTGATCCCAATCATATAGTATCATGTACTTCATACGAAACCTCTTCTTCAGAAACTGATTCAGTTAAATATTGTATTAATGTTTTTTAATATCTTATGGATGGGTCATTGGTTATTTATAAGTAGGTTTATACCACCTTAAATCCAAAAATTAAAAACACCACTTATTTGACCATCTCATAATTCAGCATTACATGCTTCACATGATCACTTCACTGGATCACCTAATACATGTCAGAAGTGCTTCATGTGATCATTGTAATTAACATTGTGTATATTTAATTCTTACATCATGATATAAAATTAAAATCATATGGTCTGTTACACTATCTTCCCTCACTTTATGAAGCTTCTTCATGAGATTCCAAATATAGTGATGTGGTATCATGTTTTCGAATGACCATGAGATACCTCCTTCATTTCAATATTTTCTTATTGATTCACTTCTTAATATATATTAACAATATCAAATGAATATTTTGGGTGCTTTGTGTGAACTAATTACCTGATATTATGAAAATCATGTGATGTATTTAGTCTCTTTGCATGATCACTCTGTGAGGTCCCATGAAAATCATGCTTTGTCTTTGTGTGATTTTCATGATCTCTCTTTGAGATCCTATGACAATCATAATTTGTCTTCATGCAATTCACATGATCTCTCTATAAAATCCAATGAAAAAATCATTTGTTGTATTCAAGTTCTTTACATGATGTCAATGAAAGATCTTCTAAAAATCATGTGGTTCTTTGTGAGAGCATTACAAAAATATATATATATATATATGAGATCAAACATTTGAATTACGTTAGATCTGAAATTTATAATTTTTGAGATAAATCATTTGTTCTCGATGGGATCGGTTTATATATTTATGTCTTGGAAGATTCAAAATCCACACTCATCAAGGTAAGACATTAATTATCTATGATATATTACTTATTACCCTCAATTATATCAAACTTATATCCCTCTGAAAGATAAAAAATATCTCTTACCTAAGTTCAGACATATCACCCTCCACAATATATGACATATCTCACTATATAAGATCAAACATATTATGCTCTTCAAGACTAGACATATCACAGTCTAAGAGATCATATATCTATCCATCTAAAGGATTATATATCTCACACTCTGTGAGATGATACATCTCTCCCTCTATGATATCATAGATTCGTTCTCACTCTTCACACCTCCATTGATACAAAAACTTCTTCAACAACCTCAAACTTTTCAACAGACAAAATCAAACTAAAAGAACACCTATGAGGGGTTTTTTTACAAAAAAAATCTATTTTATTGTTCTTATTGTTTTTGTTTCCTAGAATGGTTATTATTATTTAAATTGGTCCGAGAACCAAATGATTGAAACGATGAAGATGATAATGAAACAGTCTTATGATATGAATTATTATCATGTCATGTATTTATTATGCCTGAAAGTATTTCTCAATGTATTTTGAAATTTATTATTATATATTCATTCCTAACTATGGAAATCTATTCATCCCTAAAATTTATGCATAACGAATCAATTATTTTAATATCATAATGGAAATTTATTTTAATTAGGTAATGTGTTTTGGGGTTACTAGAATCCAAACCTTTTTACATTTCATGTTGTATAATATAATGTTGTGAGTTTATGGCCTTTCATTCCCTTCTATTTTATTATGTTGAATGAAAAACATTTCCATATGTACATGATCTAGGATTGTGGATCCCTTAATGTTATTTTTTGAATCTAGTATTGTTGGGAAATTTAGAGTCAAATTATTCAGATAACGGTATAGGTTGATAGTGGAGATTTTGTATTTTTATATTTTTATAATGGGGGATTAGGAGTTCATTGGTTTAGGTTGAGAGTAGTGATGCATGATTTTTTTTATGTATATTTTTTTGATGATTGGTTGTTTTGATTTCCAACTACCTATTTCATTGGGCCTACAAATTTTGAGGGAATATTCCTTGTGCAATTTACATGTCATGTCCAATATCCAAGCTTAGGGAATGGTGTAGGGATTAAAAATGAATTCATTGGATAGAAGTTATTTTTGGTAATGTGAAATAAAAAAAACACTACATGGTTGGAATGAATTATCTAGGAGCATGAAATGACTATATGGAAATTCAATCATTAATAATAAAAGTATATTTGTGTGTTACTATTTATAATTATTAGACTAGAATTTGTAATGGGGTTAATAATGAGTTATAATTTATAACTATTAAGGGTAAATTATTAAAGTCATTAAATCTTAATTTATGTGTGCAAAAATTAGATCTAGTTTCCCTAGGCCTTATAAGTGATAGTCAAGTGTCATGTGGTATGATATATTCAATTGAATATAAGTCTATATAGTTTTTCTTAATTTAGATATTTGATAGAATTTTCATTAAATTTTATTATTTAATATTCCTCACCATTGATGTCAAGTGGGTTATAGATGAAAAAAATTGGTTCTAAATATTTTTTTATAACATCTATGTTGTTAGGTAATAGATTGATGAATTATACATCTTCCCCTCTCTCCCTTCAGATGTATCAAAATGTGTAGGAGTATCTAATCTATTATGGCTTAAGATATATATTATCTGTCTACATGGGATGTGATGGCTCTTAGTTTACAACACATGATACATTTTTGACACTTATATCCAAATTTGACGTTGAACACATCTCTTTACATAATAGATTTGAAACAAGTTGAAGAATCCAAAACCTTACCATCTGTAATTACAATATCTACAACCTAACTTATGTCACTAATAAACACAAAACCATTTAGGATGACTGTTTTGGAGAAATTGGAAATTCATTAATTAAAAAAAACCAATATCTTTCTCATGAAATGGAATTTTTCACACTATGTCAAGGATTTAATATTCCAAAAAAATAATTAAATACATACCACAAGATATCCCATTTTTGATAAACATGTGTACAATTTATATGCAATATACTTCTTTATATCCTATGGAAATGGGAATATTAGAAGGGTGAGTTGAAATGTTCAGTGTGGGTAAACATATCCATTAATAATCTATGATCATAAGTGATCATAAGACTAACATGTGGGTATGAGAATATAATGAATATTTATTAAAATAACATAATATAATAGCACATAAAATAACATAGATCATTAATCAAGAATCAGGGTATAAATATTAATTTTATAATATATGAGTCTTTGGATAATAATCATGAGGTATAAGAAAGTTACACAAGCATCGAGATGTGGTATAAGATTATGTCACAAGCATATGTATAAAAAAAAAATATATCATGTCTTTCATAATTAGCTATTTTCAAAATCGTTCATAACATAATAACCAAATTCGATACTTACAACATTGTATCCTAATAGAAACACCTAACCAGATAATTCTAATATCATATATTAATTTAACCTTTGAACTAGAAAATCCCAACAACTTATCTTAATTTAATATACTAACTATAAAATTAAAATATATTATATCCCGAGACCTCATCATTTCCCAAATGCATTAGAGGTCTATAAAATACCCACCCACTATATAATGAGAAACCATGTGTTTGTAACCCATATAAATATTTGTGAATTCATAATTCATTTATATATCAATTAATGCATCCAACAGAAACTGGTTTCACATAAATTTCCTAAAAAATCATTATAATATATCCAATTAAAGAAGGTGTATGGTTTCATTAGAGAATATCACCTATAAATCTTAAAAATCCTTAATATATGTCGACAAAAAAGAAAATAATTTTATAAAATAATTATAAATATGATTTGAAAAGTTCTTTTTCTTAGAAACATCAAAAAATGATAAATTCTCAAAATAATGTAAATGGTCATTTGATTTAAAAAAACTATAGAAATAGGGATATGAATATTTATAATGAAGAATCAAAAAATGGTGGGAAAAAGAAGACCATGAGGTAAATGAAAAAAAAATTCTTTTCAATATTTAAAAAAATATCATGTATAGAAAGCATTAAAATATTCCTTTTAAACCCATTATAATTAATCTTTATTATTTTGGAAAATGATCATAAAAATCCTTAAATTGTAGTGAAAAAATTATCAAAATAGTAACAATAATTTGAATATGTATGGAATATAGTTGTATAAAAACTTCAAATAATTTGAAGAAATGATTTCATATTAAACTCCTTGAACATTTTAAAATAAAACCCCACCTAAAATAACAAACATGATAAAGAACATGAAATACCATGAGTATAAATATTTTTGTGATATAATATCTCAATGTGGTAATATATACACCATATGAATGAAAATATGTCTATAATATGAATCAAGTATTAGTAAAGTGTAAATGAGAGGAAACATCCTCAAAAAATTTATCATTAAAATCAAAACAACTTGAATGAAATAAATTCAAATGCAGATTATATTACCATGAATAAAAATATATCCATGATGTAAAAATTACAAATAATCGTATATACACTATATAAAATAAATTAGCATGATATTACAAAAGAAGTCCCCATGATGGATATTTTGAGTCAAGGAACCTTTATAGAATATATTACACATTAATAAAAATCAATTAAAAAAAGAAATTGATTTGGATTCTAAAATACTATTAATTAAATTTCAAATATAATTGAATATAATCCTGGGTATATTAATCAAAAAACTCTATATAAAATTAAACATGGTGCATAAAAATGAAACATGTCTCCATGAATAGAAAATGAGATCAAGAAATCGTTACCATAGACTTCCACTTAGTTGGGAATTCTCTAAGATATTTGTTTAAAAAAATTTGATTTATTTTTATTTTGAATTATATAATAATTATTATTTATTAAAATTTAAATAATTATTTATGATTAAATTTTAACCAAATAATAATATTTTATTGTTAATATTAAAATTCAAGCGTAAAACTTCCCATTTTAATTAAATGATTTGGTTTGGTTGTTTCAAACCTTGAGTCTTCTCCATGGATTCATCTTGTATTAAATATTAATAAATAGGTAATTTATTTATTTTTTGTATATCTATGCATTATAATTGAAATTTCATGGAAATTATTCAGACAATTCTCATGAAATTCTTAAAAATCACTTTTTTATAGATTACTAAATGAACAAAATAATTGAATTTATTTATAATTTTTTAATAATATTTTATAATAAATATTTATTAAAATATCATAAATTAATAATTATAACATTTTATTTATATTATTTATGTTTTATGACTCAATAATAATAAAAACATAACAATGATGACGATGTAGGTGCTAAAATAGGGAAAAACATGAATACATTATAACAGTTAAATGAGTAAGATAATTTTATTTTATTATGAAAATATAACTTTTATATAATATTAATGTTTTAAAATTTTATATTTTATGTGATAAATAAAATTTATGACGTGTTAGATAAAGAATAAATAGATAAATAATCAAACATATGATATTACTTAAGCAGAGAGCTTGCATTTCCTATTGAAGTGCCTCATAGAAATGACAGGTTTATGACATCTCCATGGGAAGAAAAGAATACCTATGTAGGAAATTATTTTATGGAATAAAACATGGTATATTAGTTGGGGGTTTTTTATTTTTATTCTATCATTGAATGGGTGGAGGAGGGTTCATTTTATATTTGAAAGGAATGACATTTCAATATTAATAAATTCAAAACATTAAAAGGGAATGCCATCCTAAAGGATAGTGGATCAAAAAATTTCTAATATACAATATAAGAAATCGGAGGTCAATAATAAACTTTATAAATAAATTATTGATGAATTTTGTGATATCATTTTTTTTATCTCTTAATTGAACCATTTTCCACATTTATCCCATACCAGGGTGGCTAACGTTTACTATGGTAACATTTTTTTATGACTAAAAATGAATTAGTCATTATTTTCTAATTTGAAAACTATGATTCCAAATATGAATGAAATTTCATAAGATTAAATTTTGATATGTCTTAGGAATTTATTTTAATATTAACATTCATAACGTAACAAAAATAGTCTTTGTAAAAAATGATTTTGAAGCATAAAAATAAATGTATCTAAAATTCAGGTATATTATTTATTACCATAAAATTTATTGGTTTATGATTAAAATAATAAGTGTTGTTTTAATTTCAAATTTATTACAAACTAAATGTAAAATTGTGAATACCTAATTAAATGAAAATGACTAAAATAGTTTTTTATTTGAATTAAATAAAACTTATGTTATTTAAAGTAAATCATTGATATCAATATTCAAATTGATAATTTTATATAAATTAATTTTTTACATAAATTAATTTTTTGTTCAAAATGTGGCTTAATATATTTATAATTCATGCTTATATAATATTTTAATCATGAAATTGTGATATTTTTAAAATTTTCATTTTCTATTTTAACATAAAAATTCAACATTTATGAATAATATAAAAATTTAACATAGGTTTATTTTGTAATTATTAATGAAAAAATGATGTTTATTTTTTTAAGATTATAAATAAAAAATTTCATAATTATTCATCCAAATAAAACATAATATTATAATTATTATTATTATTATGGAAAACTGACCTCTTAATATTTATGTGTTCTTAATCCCATTATAAATCATATAACAATTAAAAAAGTGTTCAACTATTTTTTTAAACTAAAATATTTTATTATATTTTTTTTAAACTGATTAATTCAGTTTAATGAAATAATACACAATATATAAAAAATATTTTTTTTAAAAAATAACCCTTTAAATAATAAATGGTTTAAACCTAATACCATTAATTATTTATCTTATAACCACTAAATTGAAATATATTCCTTTGTATTATAAAATATTAAAATAATTATTATTAATCATAATTTTTTAATGTAATTAAAATATATAATGGTTTTGTAATGAAAATCATTTTTTTATTAACTTCTAGTTTTATTCTTATTATAACTTTCTTATTGATGTTATAAATTTAATATGATGTTTCACTTTAGTTTAGTGTTACTTAAGATATTATCTTCATAAAGAAATATTGATTAAAATGAATATATATTCTAAAATAGTAGGTATTATATTTTTCCACGTTAAATTATTTGCATCATCATAATTTTAATTTCTCTCACAATTTAAAACATATGACGGTGTTCTTAATATATTCAAGAATAGTTATATAATTTATAAAGTGTTGTATACCTTAGATCATGTGTAATACTTATGAGTTTCTAGAAGCATGCCTTTAATAACATCATTTTCTTGATCTTGTCTTCACCAAATATTGACCCTGAAAATAGTTGTGATACTAATCAATAAATATTTTAGAATCAATCAAATATTTCATATCCCATGAAACCATAATTTAAATAAAATATTCTTAGCGATAAAATATTTATTTAAACTAAATCTCTTTCAGGTTAACTAATATTTTTATTTTTTAATCCTCCTAATATTAATAATCTATTCTTAAAAAATAACTTACACAAAATTATCATGATCTTACTTACCATATTCTAAACCAAAAAATCCTAGAATCCAATTCTCCTAGAATTAAACATAATATTTATCCATAAAACCATTAACCACATATGAATAAATTCATAACTTAATTATAAATACTATCATTTTTTAATATTTTCTAAAAATATCTGGAATTTTCTTATCCCCAGATAAAATTTTCATCCCAAAGGGGATCCCAACATATATTCACAAAAACAATTAAACATTTACCATAATTAATCATAATTACCCAAATATAAAAACACATACCAAACCTAGGGGTTATCTATAATTATTTAATATATATTTCTAAAACCCAATATACATCTCCTGAAATATTATTTATCTCTACCAAATCTAATAACATAATATATAAAAATAGATATTGATGAAATTGAACATACAATTAACAATAAAATTATCAAAACCAAAATGGTATCTAGAAAATTTTAATTTATCATCAACTAATAACATCTCAACTTCAAAATTTATCAAATCCATACTATGATACATATTTATTAATCCCAAAACAGTAGGATTATATCTAATGAAAAAAAATTCATTACATATTATCTTTGATAAGAACCAAATAAACTCAAATTTAACCATCCATAATCAAAATATAATCAACCATCATTATGTTAATTACATACCCAATACCTTTTCGGAATATATTTCTATAGAATTTGGAAAATATTTTTTCTAAAAAACCCCTATTATAACACCTTATACAATAATAAAACCCTAATTTATTAATTTTTTAATTTTTTTTCACATAATTTTATTTTAAGGATATATATTGTTTAATTTTTTTGGGAATAATGTTAAATATTACATAAAAAAGTGGACACGTCCACATAGTAGACATTTTCTCACAAATGTTTTTCCTAAATTAACACCCATGTTTCATTCATGATGCTTTTTATTCATTAAATTAGTGACACTATTGAACATTATATAATTATTAAACATTATTATATCCTATGAAAAATATTTTTTTTATATAGATCCAAACAATTATCATTAAATTATTTAAATATATAGTAAAAGGTTCATCCAGTAAAAAATGGAACCCCAAGAAAAAGTTTATCTTTTACACAATATGACATTATGCACATAAATAAAACATATCAATATAATAAAATCAGAAAGTTTTAAAAAATACTTTAAAACAAATTATCAACATTTTAAATCACAAGTTAATCCTAAATTAAATGATATCTTAGGAAATACTTCCATAAAAAATAAACCATTTACCTTTAAAAATTCCTATAATTTTATTTCCCCATGAAATAAAAATATATCCATAAAACCCCTTTACAGTAATGAAATAATTATCTTTAATAATCATATAAATAACCTTGTCTCAATCATTATTAAACTATTTATAAATAATTTATGACATATTAATTCCATATGATTAAATACTAGGTTATATCCCTTATTTTCACCTTCATATTCAAATCATTATCCAATGCATTTGATAGCAATTTCGGGCTCACCGATCATCATGAGATGTATCATTCTCACCCATCATCATCTATAATGATTAAGTATTGTATCATGATGAAAATTATAATATTTCCATTATCATTATATAAACCATGAAAACTCATATGAACACATATGAAATATCACATTATTTTTTTCAAATAATTCATAGAAATATTTGTTTCTTTTGAAATAACATGAAGAAAAATATTCCTAGGATAATGAGAATAAGATCTTCATTAGAAAATAAAAATAATTAGAGAAATATTTTCAATATATAACCTATATTATGTTAGAAAAAAAAATTAAGCAATATTTGATAATTTTATTTGAACATTAGTAAGAAAATCAAAATCATTCGTAGAGTACATGATTAAAATATTAATTCATAAATATTTATAATGAATTTAAACATTTTTTAAAAATTAAATTTCAAAATATTTTCTATATATATAATAATATTCTTGGAACATTTTTAAGATCCTTTATATAAATTATAAATAAATGAATTAAATAAATTTTAATTTTTTTAAAAAAATACCATACATTTGGTCCCATTTAGAATTGTATCTTTTATGACACTTGAATTAAATAATTAAATTAGTTAATTAATTTATTTATAACACTTATAATTTTCATCCCATTATCATTATTAATTTTATTTTATATATTACCATTTTTTAGTTACCATAATGGTTGAGTTCATATTGTTCATTTTGGGTTCGTTCAATTTATAACACAAAAATAACATTGGTCTGTTGGCCAGGAATAAGTATTATATTTTAATATAATCTAAAATATTATAAAAAACTATAATACCATTATTTTATATAATATATAACGTTAAAATAATCTATATAATATTATTTTGAAAAATTAATCCCATCGTTCCATGGATACGATAGTCCGCACAAGTACGAAAATGACATTTTAATTTTTCAACTAGGTGTAAAATAAAAAAATATATTATATTATACATATTTAAAATCATAAATATGTTTTACATTTCATATATATTTATTAGTCTAATATTTATTACCATCCATTGGGCTTGGAGTTCAAAAATGAATCATATTTGTAATGCCCCGAACCTAGAATCCCAGAGTCTGTGCATTATTACATATTATTAGCATGATCATAAAAGATCAAGTCTCCATATACTGATTAGTTTAGTATCCATGAAAGTACTAGATACATTCATAAGGTTTACATTACATCATAAAATGTAAAACTACAACAACATTGCTTCTATAGAGAAAACTGAGATCCCATAGACTATCCCTGCAGTTCAGTCATAATATACTTAATTGCATCCATGGAAAAATAAAGCATAGAAAGGGGTGAGATCAGATTCTCATTAAGGATAACATTATATTGGAATATTTTATAAATAAGCATGATCATTTAAGGAAGTGTATAAGACTAAAACAAAAGCCTTTTAAACTTGAACTTCAGTATGATATGGAAATAATAAAATAAAATTATGCCAATTACTTATTAACATTGATATTCTAGTAGTAGAGTAATCAAATTAAATATCAATATCCAATTTCATAATGATGGAATTCATAACTCTAGACATTCATAACCACATATTCAGGGCCATGTTCCAAGACTACAAATAAGATTTTGTCAAGGCCATGTGCCAAGACACTAGTTTGTCTCATTAAACCTACCGATGCATCTAGGAGCTACAACGAGATCCACCCATCACATACAAAGTCTAATGCATTCCTCATATGAAAAGCTTGAAACATAACATAAACATTCATATTAAAACTAGAATATGAAATGTCAATAATTTATCCACAAACCATTAATGGAATAAAAATAGCTCATCCACTGTAAAAAATAACTCATTCAATACAATAATGATGATTTTATTGTAACAGATTAACCTCAATTGAGAATAATGAAGGATATTTACATAGATGAAAATAATAATAAAAAACATTTGAGATAAATATCCCCCTTTTTATTTAAAAAATTTACAAGTCTCACTATTTATCAAGAAGCTTTTTAAAATAAATTTTTGAATCAAAGTGTCCCATACCACTTTAAACCTTTTAAAATGAATTTTAATTTTTAAACATAAATGTCCATATAAATAAAAACATAAAACCATTTTTAAAACATGGACCTTAATGAGAAATATTTAGAAGAATAATAATTTAAAATATTTAAATGATATTTTAGTTAGAGTTCCTAACCAAATGAGATACAATTGAATACAAATAATTGAGCTAATAAAAAGTTTATAATATCATGAGAATAAAGGGATTCATGATATAAAATGTCAATGTACATTATATAAACCATATAAAAGAGAATTGGGGTATTACAACAAAGAAGTCTCAATTGATTGTAAATTGAGATGAAATTCATTGTACAGACCATATCCTTAGGTTAAGGATAAATAAATGAAATAATTATTTGTGAAAAATATAAATAGATTCAATATGATTGGATATTTATTTTAAATCTATCAGAGGACATACAGACATATTCTTGTAAAAACAACACCAATGAATTTGAGGTTTAACTCAATGAATGTTAATTGATTTAAGATTACTCTTATCAAGTTCATATCAATGATATGAGAAATTATAAATGGAGTTATTAAATTTATCAAAAGTATATCCACAATACAGGGAGTGTAAATTATGATATAATAAAATAAATAGTGATTCCACACACAATATTGGAGTAAAATAATCAATATAGAATGTGTAAAGCTGAATGAGTGGAAATTGAAATTTCAAATACCCTTATTGATTTGGTAAATTAAGAAACATAAACCAATGAAATAAGGATCATACAGTGATGATGTAAATATCTATAAATTAAATTATATTACCCAATGAATAAAATCATTGGCATTATAGACACCACATGAAATAAATATGTGGGGAACAATGGAATTCTCATGTAATTAAAAGTGAGATAAGAAACCCCTTAATTTGTAATTTTTCCTTGGTCGAGGGTAGGTTATCATCCTTTATAATGGTGAAATTTTTTTTATTAAATTATAAAATAATAATATACATTAATATGATATCATATATGATCTTTTAACATTGCTTTGTTAATAATATCTTAGTATTATCGTCGTTTTGGGTGTTAACAAATTTGTTTTACATTATATTCTTCATTATGTGAGTCAGATTGGTTATGGATAGGATATATCTTATTCATATATATAATGATATAGTGTCTCTAAACATTATTTTTAATCATCAAATGAAATTTATTCTTGAATGGATACGATGGTGAATGAATCTCATCGCGTTCGTGGGGACGATAATCTGTACGTATGCACGAAGGACCATATCATTATTTTGATATTAAAATAATATATAATTTGATAGTATATCATATATGATGAATAAATATCATGTTATATTTATTATTTACATCAATTACACATCATTATTATACCCATCCAAATAATAATTTATTGAATAACAATTACACCACGACGTGGAGACGGTATGTCATACGTACACACGTATGTTGACATGTCATTCGAAGGATGGATGGAATAATGAATATGGTTGTACCATTATCATAATTACGTCACAGTATATAGAATATACTAGATTTATTATTTTATAATGTAAACAAAAAATAAATAGGAAGTGGAAGAAGAAAGGAACTAGAAAGAGGTGATGAGATATTTACCTCTTCTTCGGGTTCATTCATTTGATTTGATCAAAAGAGCTCCATAGGATATCTTTATGAATAAAGGAGGGCCTCTAGGATGAAAGGATGATAGTTGAGAGGGTACTTGTACATAGTTTGGCCGATCCAAAAGGATTTGATGTTTTGAATTTGAGGCAAGAGGGAGTGCCCTTTTATAAAAGGGGTGAGAAGCACCTTAGGAAAAACTAGAAATATTATTTTATAATAAAATTAATTTCTGTTTATGATTGCTCCAAAATAGATTATTTAAAATCTATGGTAGTGATGGGTTGAAAACCACTCATCCAAAATGTTTTATATTGGTTCGGGTCACTATATTATCTTTATCTTTTAGATTTAACTATTAGGTAAATAGTTTGACATTTACCATATCTATTTATATTTATATATTATATGGTTAATAAACATAGTATATACTTCACTAAACCCCAATTGATTTATTAATGATACACCTATCATTACATAAGCATTCTGGACGAACCACATACTTTTAGGAATAGAAAATCAATTACTAATATAATATTTGTATTAAAAACATTTTTATGTCAATTTTTGACAATATTTGTTATTTTGTTTTTTCTAAATTCATAACAGCATTATTACATCGAAAAAAATTCATCTAACCAACCCTAATATGTCATATTAACATATAAAATTAGTGTAATTCATAAAAATACTCAAATTACATATATTTGGATATTTATAGTATCAATTAGTTTAATATTTCATTAATTAGGTAATTACTGCATCGCCATTGTGTCATTAATAATCTAATTTATATAATGTCTAAAAAATATAAATAAAATAGAATTATGTAGGAAGTATTTTTATATTTCTAATGAATATTTATAGTCGAATTTATGTTATGTGTAACACTATATTAAAAGGTTTTAGTTATTAAAATTTGATTTTAACTCTTTTAACTCTTCTTTGAATTAAATAATAATAAATGTCCTACTCTAATCCAAGTTGACCAAAGTTGTTCATATTTTATTATAAGGTTGTTTTTGGTCGAATTATATTTATCCAATTGAATTAGGACGTGTGTTAGGGTAATAATAATATCATTTTTACCCTTAATTACCCTATTTTTTTAATCGTGGTAAATAAAAGTAAAAAGTTACTATTCACAAAAAATTATTTTCATCATATTGAACCACATTTTACTTATTGATATCAAACGTGCCTCTCGGATTTTTTAAATTCCATTCACTGAATTGGTAAAATTATGTTTTATGTGAATTTGAAAATTCTCATAGGAGGTGGGTACAATACTGTGAAAAGTTCAATAAACTTTTTATGTATCTAAAATTATTATAAATATACTCCAATGATTTAAAATGAACATATATAGGTATTATGTATCTATTTTGACCTAAAATAATTTTAAATAAAAGAAATAACTATTTAAATAAAAATTCGTTTTTAAACTATAACTAACTGTTTTTCACTATTCATAAAAAATTAAATGTTTTCAGAAACATACCAAAAATTCTCCCTACGCTAATTTTGATATTCTGAATTCAAAAATGAAGTCTATTTTACCAAATTAAAATCATATAAATTGCATTTATTAGTTTAAAATTAATTCCCATTATCAAAACCAAAAAACGTATTTTAATGAAAAAATAATAACTACCAAAATATTGACATTTGTTTATGTCCAATATCAAAGTAAAATTACTTCCAATGACAAACATTGAATAAAATTGTAAAAATGTAATCTAATTATACATTCCAAAAATTCAAATTTATAGTCGAACACTATTAATTATTTTGATTATAAAAATTTGTTTTTTGTTAAAATATATTATTTTTCACTATTCACCCAACTATGAAAGTTATCAATAAAACACCAAGAATTTATTGAAACTAAATTCTTATGTCTATATCCCAAAGAAAAAGTTTATTTTATCAAATTGAATTTACAAAAGTTTTAAATATTGGATTTAAAAAGAGATCTCCATTAGAACGTGGTAAAATTTATTTTTTTTAATACTTATTTTATCTGAAAAAATGAATTAGTCCTTACATTATGTCTAAAAAACTCATAATAAGGATTATAAAATAATTAGGGTTATAAAAAGTTCAAAATTGTCTTAATACTATACATAACCGCTTTTGAACGGGTAGTCTGTAAGTCATTGTGCACTTGAACTCGATGTTGTGTGTAGTGTAAGTTATTGATATACTTTGAAGAACAAACGTACTATGAAATCTTGGGGCTGTTAAATTCTTCCTTCCTTAAATAATTTTTTTCATTACAATTTTTAAAATTGGGCCTGAGAGTATAATGGAAAGTCCCATATTATAAAAAGTGTAAATAATACTATCACTTTAAAAGAAAGAAAGATAAGTACAAAGGTCACCCAAGATAACCCATACTAGGATTCCGTGTATGAAAACATGGATATGGAAGATAAAGTAGGTGCCAAGATATGATGTAGAGGGATAGAAAAATGATCAGGAGAAAGTTAACAACAAATAAAACCACAAACTTGTGATGGAAAAAATGGTCAATAGTTTCCCAGTAGGAAAAGTAAATGAAAAACCTTTTTTTTATTTTACATTTTATAAAGATGAGGAATTTATCTATGAGATTGACTAGGAACATAAAGAGATATACATACTTTATATGTATAGTTTCATTATTTAATAAATTTCTACCACTAACTCATTTTTTTAAACGATGAGTATTCAAGAAGACATGGTCACACTGGAAGAGCTAGAAATAAACTTCTAGAGAATCACATGATCCAAAACGGATAAACTATATATTTACCTAGTCTTTAGATATTTATAAAAACCCAAACGGTTAGTACAAGATCATATGATCCCCCAAAATAATATTCCTTTAGTGAAAGAAGCACGAATATTAATTTCTAAAATTAAACCACCAATACCCCAAAGTTAAATAAATACCATTCAATATACAATTATCCTTAAAATCCTTCAATATAATCCAAACTAATATTGAAACCCAAAACATAGAATAATTTGGTAATGTAGTCTTCCATGTTAAATAGTAAATCCAAATGACATAAACTAATATTAAAGTCAAATACTTAAAAGTAATTAATCTAATCACATATTCTCTATTATAGGTTAATCATTTCCATAAACAACCAAAATCACTATCAATCCATAATAAAAAAAATAGATAAAAATCCACCATTACTCCTCAAATAAAATCCAATCGTATTCTATTTTACTTAGGCATATAGTGTTACAACAAAGCGAACGTCTTCCAAAATAACATTTATCACATAATCACCAAATCAATTTCCTATACTAAGGGTATTCATTTTATAAGACATAAGATCCAAAATCAACTTATTATTGATCAATACAATATTTTAACTAAAAATAATTAGTCAGACTAACCAGGGATGTCACGTAGTCATGTGGTAGGTGATAAATCCAAATCGTACTCTATTTGTGGGTTTGATTCCCATATCTTTGTCTGATGTGACAGGTTATCACACAGTTTGCACGTTGTCCTTTTTCAAAAACTATATTTTTAACATTACCAAAATGAGATAAATTTCTCAAATAACCATAACATTAACCGCAAATGTTATCTCATACCTTGAATTTTCATCCCAAACTATAATAAATTGTAATTGCTTCAAAACCAATGATCATATAAAACCAAATGGTTATTTAAAACTATATCCACTAGAGAAAAGATATGTCTTCCTCAAATATCATTTTCACATGAAAAACTGCAGGGCTAAAATACAAGAGAAAATTATTCCAAATTAATCCCTTCAACAAGGATAAGTAATACTTTTAAACATGTCACCAAAAATTTATTTCCATATAGTCTCTTCTTTGACCAAGAACATATCCTATAGAATAGGGCATTCTATCGGGTAATGGCTAGGTCCCCTACATTTATGGAAAATGACTGTAAATGGATTCTTGGGACCATTTTTATTTTATTTCATAGTACTCTTCATATTTAGTTTATAATTACTCTCTTTATGTCCTTCTTTCCCACATGTAATTCATTTCTATGTTCCATTGAGGCACTTTCCCTGGTGTCTCCTTCCACATTTCCCTCATGATAAATATTGAGGATTCTTTTCTCCATGGTCTCTGCTACTAGAGCTATTATCATTCATCACCTTTCTCTTCTTTGTTGAGTCTGGGAGTTGGTTAATATATATTTTATGGATCATATTTTTTGAAAACTATTTTTCCATGAACACAATATCTTATATGCCTATCAAAGTTCCATTTTCTTTCTCATTTCCACCATTGTTCACACATTATACATCATTCTAAAAGTTACTATTACTTCCTTGGAATCCATCTGTTGACTAAAACCAGAAAGCATTGTGTGAGTAACAGTAGTCAAATAATCATTTATAGAATATCATGACACCATATTTTCAATTTGAATCACCTTAGGATTAACCAATGCCATTTATTCTCATATTTTTAATAAAATTAATCAAATTTATTTTTAATGAAAATGTAAATTATCGTAAGAAAATCCCCAAGGAGTGTCGTAACCAAGAGTGCTGCATGGCCCATTGTCATGCACAAGTTCCCATTCGAGTCTAGCTCAAAGCAGGTTTTTCAGGTTTTACCCCTAGGTACATCTTTTCTAGAGCCACCTCTACCTGCTAATATCCAAACATGTATGTATTTTTTGGAAAACTCACCAAATCACTACAATACCAAATTTTTTGAAAGTTCCTCTATACTAATCCTCATAGCCTATCTTAGGGCCATGTGCTCTAATAAAAGTTTATCTAAATCTAGTTTAAAATGTTTGTACTAAACTTCCTCTGATACATACTATAACGCCCCGACCCCAGAATCCCAGAGTCGGTGCATTATTATGTATCATTGGCATGATCATAAAAGATCATGTCTCAAAAGACCGATTAGTTTAGTAGACTTATATGCAAAACAAACATTCACAAGGGTTACATTACATCATAAAATGGAAAACTACAACAAAATTGTTTCTATAGACAATACCGAGTTCCCATAGACTATCCATGTAGGTCAGTCCTAATATACCGATTTGCATCTTGGGAAAAATAAAACATAGAAAGGGGTGGGCTCAGATGCTCAGTAATGATAACATTATAGCTGAAACTGTCATAAATAAGAATGAACATATAAGGCGGTGTATAAGACTAAAAAATCATTTTAAACATGAACATCAGTATAATATAGCAAATATAATGTCAAATAATTCCATTTACTTATTCACAGGGATATTCTACTAGTAAAATAATCATATGCAGTATCAATTGCCACTTTCATAATGATGAAATGGATAATGTCAGACTCTCATAACCACATAGTCAAGGCCTTGTGCCAAGACTACAAATAAGATTTTATGAAGGCTTTATGGCAATACACTAGTTTGTCTCATGAGAACTACCAATGCATCGAGGAGCTATAACAGGCTCCACCCGTCACTTACTAAGTCCAATGCATTCCTCGTATGAAAAGTCTTAAACATAACATAAACATTCATATTAAAACTAGCATAAAAAATGTCAATAAATTATCCACAAACCATGAATTGTATAAAAATAGAACATCCACAGTCAATGATAACTCATTAAATAAAATATGGAAGATTTTATTGTAACTAATTAACCTCAATTGAGAATATTGAAGGTTATTGACATAGATGAAAATAATCATCAAAACTATTTGAGAGAAATATTCCCCCATTTATTTAAAACATTTAAAAGTCTCACTATTTATCAAGAATCTGTTTGAAATAGATTTTTGAATCAAAATTTCCCATACCACATTGAAACTTTTAAAAGAAGTTTTAATTTTAAAAAATTAATGTCCATATAAATAAAACCATAAAACCATTTTTAAAACAAGGGCATTAATGAGAAAGATTTAGAAGAATGAATCATTGAAACATTTAAATGATATTTTAGTTCGAGTTCCTACCCAAAAAAGAGACTATTGAATTCAAATAATTAAGGTAATAAAAACATTATAATATCATGAGAATAATGTGATTCATGATACATTAGGTCAATTTACATTATATACACCATATAAATGTGAATTGATGTATAACAAAAAATAGGTCTCAATGGATTGTAAATTGATATGAAATTCTTTATAAAGACCGTATCCTTAGGTTAAGGATAAATAAATGACATAATTATGTTTGAAAATTATAATACATTAAATATTATTGGATATTTAGTGTAAATCAATCAGACAACATTCCCACATATTCTTGTAAAAACAACACCAATGACTTTGAGATTTAACTCAATAAAGGGGAATTGAATTAAGACTAATCTTGTCAAGTTCATATCAATGACTAGAGAAATTATAAATGGAGTGATTATTTGTATAAAAAGTATATCCACACAATGTGGAGTGGAAATTATGACATAATAAAATGAATAGTGATTCCACACATAATCTTGGAGTAAAATAATCAATGATGTATGCGTAAATCCAAATGAGTAGAAATTGAAATTTCAAATTCCCTTATCAATTTTGTAACATAAAAAACATACAGCCAGGAAATTAGGATCATAAAATGATGATGTAAATATCTATAACATAATGTATATTACACAATGAATAGAATCAAGGGTAGTACACACACAACATGCAATAAATAAGTGGTGAACAATGAAAATCTCATAGAATTAAAAGTGAGATAAGAAACCCCTTACTTTGTACATTTTCCTTCATCGAGGGTAGATTAACCTCCTATATAATGGTGAAATAATATTTATTAAATTATAAAAGAATCATATACATTAATATGATATAATATATGATCTTTTAACATTTATTTGTTAATAATATCTTAGTATTATCGTCACTTCGGGTGTTAACAGATTTGTTTGCCTTCATATTCATTATTATGAGAGTTATATTTTTTTGGATGGGATGTATATATTTCATATCTTGAATGATATCATGTCTCTAACCATTATTTTAAATAATCAAATGAAATTTAGTCTTGAATGGTATGACGTGGAATGAATCTCATCGCGTTCGTGGAGGCAGAAATCTGTACGTATGCACGAGCAACAATATCATTATTTTTATATTAAAATAATATATAATTGGATGTTTTAACATATATTAATAATAATAATCATGTTATATTTATTATTTATATCAATTACACATCAATATTATACCTATCCATATAATAATGTATTGAATAACAATTACACCACAGCGTGGAGACAGTAAGTCGTACGTACGCACCTATGGTGACATGTAATTCAAAGGATGGATATAATAATGAATATGGTTGTACAATATTCATAATAACATAATAGTATATAGAATATACTGGAGTTATTAATTTAGAATGGAAACAACAAAGAAATATGAAGTGGAAGAATAAAGGAACATGAAAGAGGGGATGAGATATTTACATATTTTTGGAGTTCTTCGTTTTGATTTGATCAAAGGGACAATTAAGTTGGAATTATGACTAACGGAGGTCATATATGATTAAGGGAGGACAGTTGATAGGGTATTTTGGTAGAGTTTGGAAAATAGAAAAGTCTTTGAAGGTGTTAATTTGAGGCAAGGGGGAGTTTTCTTTTATAAGAGGGGTGAGGGGCACCTTAGGAAAATTAGAAATATTATTTTATAATAATATAAATTTCAGTTTCTAATGTATCCAAAATGGTTTAATTAAAGTCTAAGGTGGGGATGGGTTCAAATCCACTTAACCAAAAGGTTTTATTCAGGTTTGTGACTCTATATTAACTTTATCTTTTAGATTTAACTCTTAGTTAAATAGTTTGTCATTTACCATTTCACTTTATATTTTTATATTATATGGATAATAAACAGACTATATACTTTTAATAAAACGCCAAGTGGTTAATTAACTATACACCTATCATTATATAAGTCTTTTTTCTAAACCATATATCTTTAGGGATAGAATATCAATTAATAATATAATATTTTTATTAAAAACTCTTTTATGTCAATTTTTGACACTATTTGGTATTTTGTTTTTTCAAAATTCATAATAGCATTATTACATAGAAAAAAATTCATCTAACCAACCCTAATATGTCATATTAACTGAGAAAATTGGTGTAATTCATAAAATGTCTCAAATTACATTTATTTGGATATTTATAGTATCAATTAATTTAATATTTCAATAATGTAGTAATTACTGCATCATCATTGTGTCATTAATAAATTAAATTATTTAATGTCTAAAAAATATAAATAAAATACCATTATGTAGAAAATGGTTTTATCTTTAAATGTAATATTTATAGTTGAATTTACCTTTTCTGTAACCCTATATTAAAAATGGTTTAGTTATTAAACATGGATTTTAACTCTTTTAACTCTTCTTTGAATTAAATAATAATAAATGTCCTAATCTTATCCATGTTGACCCAAGAGGTTCATATTTTATTTCTAAGGTTGTTTTTTGTCGAATTATACTTATCTAATAGAATTAGGACATTTGTTAGGGTAATAATAATATCATTTTTACCTTTACTTTCCCTATTTACTTTTAACCGTGGTAAATAAAAGTAAAAAGATACTATTCACAAAAAAATATTTTAATCTTATTGAACCACATTTTACTTAATTATATCAATTGTTTCTCTTAGAGTTTTTAAATTCCATTCACAAAAGTGGTAAAATTATGTTTTATGTGAATTTGCAAATTGTCCTAGAAGGGGTGGTAAAAGACGGTAAAAAGTTCAATAAATTTATTATATATCTAAAATTATTATAAACTAACTCAAATGAATTAAATTGAACATATATAGGTATTATGTATCTATTTTTACCTAAAATTAATTTAAAAAAAAAAAATTAAATAATTTTTTTTTTAAACTCTATGTGTTTTTCACGATTCATAAAAAATAACATGTTTTCAGAAACATACCCAAAATTCACCCTAAGAAAATTTTTATACTATGAATTCAAAAATGAGGTCAAATTTATCAAATTACAGACATATAAATTGCATATATTAGTTTAAAATTAATTTCTGTTGTCAAAACCAAGAAGCGTATTTTTATGAAAAAATTATTACCAAAAGATTGACATTTTTTATGTCCAATTTCATAGTGAAATTACATCTAATGACAAACATTGGATTAAATGGTAAAAATATAATCTAATTATACATACAAACCATTCATATTTATAGTTGAACCTTATAAATTATTTTTATTAAAATAGTTGTTTTCATTTAAAATATATTATTTTTTATTATTCACCCAAATATGAAATTTATCATAAAAACAAAAAAACATTATTGAAACTAAATTATTATGTCATAATCCCAAAAAAAGTTTATTTTTTAAAATTAAATATATAAAAGTTTCAAATGTTGGTTTTAAATAGGGTTCTCTATTAAAAAGGTGGTAAAAATTCATTTTTTTTGAAAAATACTTATTTTATCTGAAAAAATGAATTTATCCTTACATTATGTCTAAGATACTCATAATATGGATTATAATATTATAAAGGTTATATAAAGATCAAAATTCTGTTAATAATATTCATAATAGTTTTTAAATGGCTGGTTTGGTATGTCGTGGTGCGCTTGAAGTCATTGTTGCGTGTAATGTATGTTATTGAATTACATTGAAGAACTAACATACAATGAAATTTTGGGGTGTTAAATTATTCCCTCCTCTAATAAATTTAATCATCACAATTTCAAAAATTGGGCTTTGGAATATAATTGAACTTCCCACTTTGGAACACAGTCAATAAAACTATCACTTTACAAGAATGTAAGAGAAGTAAAAAGGTCACCCAAGATAACCCATACTAGGATTCCTTGTAGGAAAACATGGATATAGAATATAAACTAAGTGTCTAGTTATGATGTATAGGGATAGAAAAAATGATCAAAATTAAGTCAACAACAAGGATTCCATAAACATTTGATGGGAAAAACGTTCAATAGTTTCCCAGTAGGAAAAGAAAATGGACAACATTTTTTGTTTTAAGTTACATTTCATAAAGATGTGGAATTTATTTATGAGATTGACTAAGAACATAATGAGATATACTTAATTTTTAGTAGAGTTTCATTCGGTAATAAATTTCTACCACTAACTCATTATTTTTAAATGATGAGCATTCAAGAATACTTGGTCACATTAGAAGATCGAGAATAAACTTCTAGATAATCACGTGATCCAAAAAATATAAACTATATATTTACCTTGTCTTTAGGGATTAGTCAAAACAAAAACGGTTAGTATAATATCTGATGATCCCCCAAAACGATATTCCTTTAGAGAAAGAAACACTAATCTTAATTTCTAAAATTAATGAAACAATACAACAAAGTTAAATAAATACCATTCAATAAACAATTGTCCTTAAAATCATTCAATATAATCCAAACTAATATTGAAACCAAAAACATAGAAGACTTTGGTAATGTAGTCTTCCATGTTAAATTGTATCTACAAATGACATAAACTACTCTTAAATTTAAATACCTATAATTAATTATCCTAATCACATATTCTCTATTATAGGTTAATCATTTCCATAAATAACCAAAATCACTATAAATCCATGATAAAAACATAGATAAAAATCCACCATTACTCCACACAAAAAATCCCATGGTATTCTATTTTCCTTCGGCATATTGTGATCCCAAAAAGCGAATGTCTTCCAAAATATAATTTATCACTTAATCACCAAATCATTTTCCTATACAAAGGGTATTCATTTGATAAGACATAGGATCCCAAATCAACTTATTATTCATAAATAAAATAATTTAACTAAAAATAATTAGTCACAATAACAAGGGACTTCACGTAGTGATGTGGTAGGCAATAAATCCCAATTTCACTCTAGTTGTGGGTTCGATTCCAATAGCTTTGTCTTATGTGACATGTTGTCACACGGCCTACATGTTGTTCTTTTTCAAAAACTATATTTTATAACATTACCAAAATGAGATAAATTCCTCAAATAAAAATAACATAATTTAACCTCAAATGTTATCTCATAACTTGAATTTTCATCCCAAATATAATAACATGTAATTTCCACAAACATAAAAATCATATAAAACCAAATCGTAATTTATAACTATAGCCTAAAGAGACAAGATAAGGCTTCCTCAAATATCATTTTCACATGAAAAACTACATTGTTTCAAATACAAGAGAAAATTATTACAATGTAATCCCATCAATAAAAGAGAACTAATACTTTTAAACAATTCTACAGCAATTTATTTCCACATAGCTAATTATTTGAACAAGAAAATATCCTACAGAATAGGGAATTTTCATGGGTAATGGCTAGGTCTACTACATTCACAGCAAATGACTATAAATGGATTCTTGGGACCATTTTTATTTTCTTCTTTAGTACACTTCATTTTTCCTCGGCAATTATTCCCTTTATGTCCTATTTTCCCACACGTAATGAATTTCATTGTTCCATTGAGACACTTTCCTACGTGTCTCTTTCCACATTTCCTGCATGATAGAAATTGAGGATTCTTTTCTCCATGGTCTCCACTGCTGGTGCTCTTATCATTCATCACCTTTCTCTTCTTTATTTAGACTAGGAGTTTGTTAATATATGTTTTTTATCATATTTCTAGAATACTGATTTGGCATGAACACGATATCTTTTACGCCTATCAACAATCCATTTTGATTCTCATTTCTACCAATGTTCCCACCATGTACATCATTCTCAAAGTTAGTATGACATACCTGGAATCCAGCCATTGACTAAAAACAGAAATCATTGTGTGAGTAATAATAGTCAAAAAATCATTTAGAGGATATCATGACACCATATTTTCAATTTGAAATACATTAGGATTAACCAAGGACATTTATTCACATCTTATATTAAAATACTTCTAATTGGTTTGTAAAGAAAATGTAAATTATCCTTAGCATATCCCTCAAGAGTATCGTAACCAAGAGTGTAGCAAGGCCCATTTTCATGCACCGGTTCTCATTATATTCCAGCTCAAAGCAGTGTTTTCTGGTTTTACCCCTAAGTAAATCTGTTTTATAGCCTCCTCTACCAGCTCATATATAGTCCAAGATGTATTTCTTGGAAAACTCACAAAATCAATACAATACCAATATTTTAGGAAGATTCTCTATACTAATCCTCAAAGTCAATCTTGGGGCTATGTGCTCTAATCAGAGTTTATCTAAATCTAGTTTCCAACGATTGTATTAAAATTCCTCTGATAATAACTGTAACGCCCCAACCCCAGAATCCCAAAGTTGGTTTATTATTACATATCACTGGCATGATCATAAAAGATCTAGTCTTAAATGACCGATTAGTTTAGTATCCTTGGAATAACTAGATACATTAATAAGGTTTACATTACATCATAAAATGGAAAACTACAACAACATTGTTTCCATAGACAACACTGAGATCCCATAGTCTATCCCTGCAGGTCAATCATAATATACTTCTTTGCATCCTAGGATAGATAAAACATAGAAAGGGGTGAGATCAGATGCTCAGTAAGGATAATATTATAGTGGAAAATTTCCTAAATAAGCTTGAACATTTAAGGCAGTGTATGAGAATAATACAAAAGACTTTTAAACTTGAACATCACCATAATATGGAAAAGATACAATAAAATAATCCCATTTACTTATTCACATGGATATTCTACTAGTCTTATAATCACATGCAATATCAATAGAATGTTTCATAATAATGGAATGCATAATGCCAGACATTCATAACCACATAGTCAACGTCTTGTTCCAAGTCACTAGTTTGTCTCATGATACCTACTGATACATCGTGATATAGAAGGCTCCACCCGTCACTTACTATTCCCAATTCATTCTTCATATGAAATGTTTGAAACATAACATAAAAATTCGTATTAAAACTAGCATCTAAAATGTAAATAATTTATCCACAAACCATGAATGGTATAAAAAAATCACATCCACAGTCAAAAATAACTCATTCAATACAATATGGAAGATTATATTGTAATAGATTAACCTCAATCAAGAATAATGGAGGATATTGACATAGATGAAAATAATCATCAAAAATATTTGAGAGAAATAACCCCCTTATTTCGTTAAAACATTTAAAATCTCACTATTTATCAAGAATCTATTTAAAATAGATTTTTGAATCAAAACTTACCATACCAAATTTAAGACTTTAAAAAGAATTTTAATTTCAATACACTAATGTCCATATAAATAAAACCATAAAACCATTTTTAAAACATGGACATTAATGAGAATGATTTTGAAGAATAAATCATTATAACATTTAAATGATATTTTAGTTAGAGTTCCTAACCAAAAGAGAGAAAATTGAATACAAATAATTGAGGTAATAAAAACATTATAATATCATGAGAATAAATGGATTAATGATACATTATGTAAAAGTACATTATATACATTATATAAAAGTTGATTGGTTTATAACAACAAAAAAGTATCAATGGATTGTAAATTGAGATGAAATTACTTATAATGACTGTATCCTTAGGTTAAGGATAAATCAAAGACATAATTATTTGTGAATAATATAAATACACTCAATATGATTGGATAGTTAGTGAAATTCAATCAGAGTACTTTAACACATATTCTTGTAAAAACCACACCAATGAGTTTGAGGTTTAACTCAATGAATGGAAATTGAGTAAAGATTACTCTTATCGAGTTCATATCAATGACATGAGAAATTATCAATGGATTTATTATGTGCATAAAATGTATATCCACACAAAGTAGACTAGAAATTATGACATAAGAAAATGAATAGCGATTCCATAGATAATCTTGGAGTAAAATAATAAATGAAGTTTGCGTAATGCCGAATGAGTGGAAATTCAAAATTAAAATTCCCTTATCGATTTGGTAACATACGAAACATACTACCATAAAAAAGGATCATATAATAATGATGTAAATATCCATAAATTAATGTATATTACAAAATTAATACAATAATGGGCATTACACACACCACATGCAATAAATAAGTGGTGAACAATTGAAATCTCAGGGAATTAAATGTGAGATAAGAAACCACTTACTTCATACATTGTCCTCGGTCAAGGGTAGGTTAACCTCCTTTATAATGGTGAAATAATTGTTATTAAATTATAAAAAAATCATATACATTAATATGATATCATATATGATCTTTTAACATTGCTTTGTTAATAATATCTTAGTATTATCGTCATTTAGGGTGTTAACGGATTCATTTTCCATTATATACGTTTTTATGTGAGTCATATTTTTTATGGATGGGATTATATTATTAATATTCAGAATGATATCATGTCTCTAAAAATTATTTTTAATCATCAAATGAAATTTAGTGTTGAATAGATACTATGGGGAATGAATCTGATCACGTTCGTGGAGACGGTAATCCGTACGTATGCACGAGCGACAATATTATTCTTTTGATATTAAAATAATATATAATGGGATGGTATATCATATATGAAGAATCATTATCATGTTATATTTATTATTTACATCAATTACACATCATTATTATACAAATCCAAATAAAAATGTGTTGAAAAACAATTAGACCACGACGTGGAGACGGTAAGTCGTACGTACGCACGTATGGTGACATGACGTTCAAAGGATGGATAGAATAATGAATATGGTTATACAATATTCATAATAACATCTTAGTATATAGATGATAATGGATTTATTATTTTATAATGGAAACAACCAATAAAGGGGAAGGGATGAAGAAATGAACTTGAAAGAGGTGATAAGATATTTACCTCTTCTTCGGGTTCTTCCTTTTGATTTGATCAAAAGGGCTTCGTTAGTTGGAATTATGGCTAACGGAGGGCCTCTAGAATTAAGGGAGGATAGTTTAGAGGGTATTTGGGAAGAATTTGGAAGATTAAAAAGGCTTTGAAGTTGTGTATTTGAGTTAAGGGGGAGTGCCCTTTTATAAGTGGGGTGAAGGGCACCTTTGGAAAAACTAGAAATATTATTTTATAATAAAATAAATTTTGTTTTTTAATGGATCCAAAATTTATTATTTAAAGTATATTGTGGGTATTGGTCGAAAACCACTAATCCAATATGTTTTAGATAGGTTTGGGTCACTATATTATCTTTATCTTTTATATTTGACTCTTAGTTAAATAGTTTGTCATTTACCACGTCTCTTTATATTTTTATATTATATGGTTAATAAACATACTATATACTTCTAATAGAACCCAAAGTGGTTCATTAATGATAAAAATATCATTATGTAGGTCCTTTAACCGAACATTATATTTTTAGGGATAGAATATCAAATAGTAATATAATACTTGTATTAAAAACATATTTATTTCAATTTTTGACATTGTTGGGTATTTTGTTTTTTCTAAATTTATAACAACATTATTACATTGAAAAAATTCATCTAAAAACCCCTAATATGTCATATTAACACAGAATATTAGTTTAATTCACAAAAACTCTCAAATTAGATTTATTTGGATATTTATAGTATCAATTAGTTTAATATTTCCTTAATTAGGTAGTTACTACATCATCATTGTGTCATTAATAAATTAAATATTTTAATCTATAAAAAATATAAATAAAATAAAATTATTTAGGAAATTTATTTATATTTATAATTAATATTTTTAGTTGAATTTATCTTATGTGAAACCCTATATTGAAAATGTTTTAGTTTTTAAACTTTGATTTTAACTCTTTTAACTCTTCTTTGAATTAAATAATAATAAATGTCCTAATCTAATCAAAGTGGACCAAAGAGGTTTATATTTTATTCCTAAGGTTGTTTTTGGTCGAATTTTACTTATCCAATATAATTAGGACATGTGTTAGGGTAATAATAATATCATTTTTACCTTTAATTACCCTATTTACTTTTAATAGTGGTAAATAAAAGTAAATAGTTACTATTCACCAAAAATTATTTTCATCTTATTGAATGATATTTTACTTACTGATATCAATAGTACCTCTCATATTCTTAAAAATCCATTTACAAAAGTGGTAAAATTATGTTTTATGTGAATTTGCAAATTCTCCTAGGAGGTGGGTAAAAGACGGTGAAAAGTTCAATAAAATTTTTATATATCTATAATTATTATAAATTGACTCCAATGAATTACATTGAACATATATAATTATTATGTATCTATTTTTACCTAAAATAAATTAAAATAAAATAAATAACTATTTAAATAAGAATTCGTTTTTTAACTATAACTCCGTGTTTTTCACTATTCATCAAAAATTACATGTTTTTAAAACATACCAAAAATTCACCATAAGATTAATTTTTTATTCTGAATTCAAAAATGAAGTCTATTTTACCAAATTCAAAACATTGATATTTCATTTATTAGTTTAAAATTAATTCACATTGTCAAAACCAAAAAACGTATTTTGATGAAATAATAACTACCTATAGATTGACATTTGTTTATGTCCAATTTCAAAGTAAAATTACATCCAATGACCATCATTTAATTAAATGGTGAAAATATAGTCTAATTATACATCCAAACCACTGATAAAATATATTATTTTTCACTATTCCCCCAAATATGAAAGTTATCATAAAAACAACAATAATTAATTCAAACTAATATCTTATGTCCCGATCCCAAATAAGATTTTCATTTTTTAAAATTAGATATATAATAGTTTCAAATATTGGATTTAAAAAGGGTTCTCCATTAAAAGGTGGTAAAATTGAATTTTTTAAAAATACTTCTTTTATCTGAAAAAATGAATATTTCCTTAAATTATGTCTAAGAAACTCATAATATGGATTCTAAAATTATAAGGGTTATATAAAGTTCAATATTTATTTAACACTATTCATAACTGCTTTTGAATGGCTGGTTTGGTAAATCGTGGTGTGCATGAACTCAATGTTGGGTGTAGTGTAAGTTATTGAATTACATTGAAGAACTAACATACTATGATTATATAAAAGATTCAAATAATGTATTTAATTAGGGTTATCAATTAAAAGGCAGTAAAATTTCATTTTTTTGAAAAATACTTCTTTTATCTAAAAAAATGAATTTTTCCTTGCATTATATCTAAGAAACTCTTAATATGGATTCCAAAATTATAAGGGTTATATAAAGTTCAAAATTCATGTAATACTATTCATAACCTCTTTTGAACGGCTGGTTTGGTATGTCGTGGTGCGGTTGAACTTAATGTTGTGTGTAGTGTATGTTATTGAATTACTTTGAAGAACTAATGTACTATAAAATATTGTGGTGTTAAATACTTTCCTCCTTTAATAAATTGCATCCTCACAATTTTTAAAATTGGGCATGAGAATATAATTGAATCTCCAACATCAGAAAAAGAGACAATAAAACTATCAGTTTAAAAGAAATAAAGAGAAGTACAAAGGTCACCCAAGATAACCCATACTAGGATTACATGTATGAAAACATAGATTTGGATGACAAACTAAGTGTTATGTTCTGATGGAGAGGGATAGAAAACATGATAAAGATAAAGTTAACAACAACAAAACCACAAACTTGTGAGGGGACAAACTTTCAATAGTTTCCCAGTAGGAAAGACAAGAAGATAATTTTTTTATGTTACATTTCATAAAGATGAAGAATTTATTTATGATATTGTCTAAGAACATAAAGAGATATACTTACTTTTAAAGTAGAGTTTCATTACTTAATAAATTTCTACCACTAACTCATTTTTTTAAATGATGAGTATTCAAGAAGACTTGGTCACACCGGAAGAGATAGAATAAAATTTTAGAGAAACACGTGATCTACAAAGGATAAACTATATATTTACCGTGTCTTTAGAGATTAATAGAAACCAAAATGTTTAGTACAAGATCTGATGAACCCCCAAAAGGATATTCCGTTAGAGAAAAAAACAATAAACTTAATTTCTAAAATTAAACCAACAATACCCCAATGTTAAATAAATACCATTAAATAAAAAATTTTCTTTATAAACCTTCAATATAATACAAATTAATATTTAAACCCAAAACATAGAATAATTTTCTTATGTAGTATTCCACGTTAAATTGTATCTCCAAATGACATCAACTACTCTTAAGGTCACATCATTAAAATTAATTAACCTAATCACATATTCTCTATTATAGGTTAATCATTTCTATGAATAACCTAAATCTCTATAAATATACAATAAAAACATAGATAAAAATCCACCATTACACCTCAAATGAAATCCCATAGTATACTATTTTCCATTGGCATTTAGTGTTCCAAAAAAAGCAAACATCTTCCAAAATAACATTTATCACTTAATAACCAAATCATTTTCCTATACTGAGGGTATTCATTTGATAAGACATAAGATCCCAAATCAACTTATTATTGGTCAACAAAATCATTTATCTAAAAATAATAATTCACACTATCCGGGGACTTCACGTAGTCCTGCGGTAGGTGATAAATTGTAATCACACTCTGGTTGTGGGTTTGATTCCCACAACATTTTCTGATGCAACGGGTTGTCACATGGCCTGCATGATGTCTTTTTTCAAATACTATATTTTATTACAGTACCAAAATGAGATAAATTATTTAAATAACCATAACATAATTTTACCACAAATGTTATCTCATACCATGCATTTTCATCCTAAAATATAATAAATTGTAATTTCCTCAAACCCAAGGATCATATAAATCCAATTGTTTATTTATTACTATATCCACAAACAAAAGATAAGTCTTCCTCAAATATCATTTTCACATGACAAACTATAGGGTTAACAATACAAAAGAAAAATATTCCAAAGAAATCCCATCAACAAGGAGCAGTAATACTTTTAGACATTTCTCCATCCATTTATTTCCACATAGCTTCTTCTTTGACCAAGATAATATCTAATAGAATAGGGCATTCTCTCGGGTAATGGCCAGGTCCCCAACATTTACGGAAAATGACTGTAAATGGATTTTTGGGACCATTTTTATTTTCTTCCATTGTACTCTTCATTTTTCCTTGGTAATTCATTTATTAATGTTTTTATTTCCCCCATGTAAAGAATTTATTTTTTCCAATGTGACACTTTCGTAGGTGTCTCCTTCAACATTTCATGCGTTATGGAAATTGATTATTCATTTCTCCATGGTCTCCACTACTAGAGATCTTAACATTCACCCCCTTTCCCTACTTTGCTGAGTCTAGGAGTTGGTTAATATATATATTGTAACGCCCTGACACCAGTTACCTAGAGTCGGTGCATTATTACGTAACATTGGAATAATCACAAAATATAAAGTCTCAAAAGGGCGATTAGTTTAGTAGCCTTGGAAACACTAGATACATTCATAAACATTACATTACATCATAAAGTAAAACAAAACTACAACAACATCTTGTCTTAATATCCCCTCATACTATCCCTACAGGTCATTCATAAAATACTTCTTCACATCCTGGAAAAATTATATCATTAAAAGGGGTGAGCTTAGATGCTCATTAAGGATAACAATATAGCAGAAACATTCATAAATAAACATAAACAATTAAGGCATCGTATAACTGAATCAATAGCCTTTTAAACTTGAACTTCAGCATAATATGGAAAAATAAAATGAAATATTTCCATTTACTTATTCACATGGATATTCTAATAGTCTAATTATCACATTCATTATCAATAATCACTTTGATAATGATGGAATGCATAATGCCAAATTATCATAACCACATAGCCACGACCTTGTGCCAAGACTACAAATAAGATTTTGTCAAGGCCTCGTTCCAAGACACTAGTTTGTCTCATGAGACCTACGGATGCATCAAAGAGCTATAGCAGGCTCCACCCGTCACTTATTAAGTCCAATTCATTCCTCATATGAACAGGTTTAAAAATGTCATAAACCATATCATAATCGTATCACATAAAACATGCATAAAGGAAACATAACATTTCAACATTTAAATCACAAGATATCAATACAACACATTGATATAATAAAAACCATTTTCAAAACCATTTTCAATACCAAAATAAAAGAAAAGTAAAAGATGGTATTTATTTTTCATTTAAAAAACGTTAAGGCTTGTAGAGGAAGCCGAAACTCAAATAATGGTCACGGCGGCAGAGAAGTCAATGTCGCCGCATATGTACAACAAAAAAATTCCCTTTTTTCATCTAGTAAAACGCTTCATATAAAAAATATTCCTTTTGAATAAATGTAAATTTCAAAGGGGTTTATACACCATATAAAATAATGTTGTGTATAAAAAAAATATGCCTCAATGAAAGGACATTGAGATGATGTCCCTTACCTCATTTCCGACTTGACTCGACCGTTCTTTAACATCATGAATAATAAACTAGAGTTAATTTCTAATTTCTTAAAAACCTTTTTCAAGTTTATTATTCCTTTTATATCACTTATTATCATGTTATGAACATTATGTAATTATTTAAGTTAATAACGGTCGTTTTGTCGATCTTTGGTACTTGAGTAAAAAATAAACTTCTTATAATTACAAGTTGTTCATGTGGTAAAATATCAATTATATCCATAATTATATTCAGGATGTTGATATCATATACATCATATATATCCAGTATATACATTCATTAATAATGTTACGTAACATTTAGAGGTAAGAAATGAAATGCCTCGTTCATGGAGACAGAAATTTGTATGTACGCATGAATGCGACTTTCATTTCTATTTCGTATTTAATGGAATGAAATAATAATTATATAAAGTTGTATTATAATTCAAGTATAATATCACTTATAATATCATTTACTCCATCCTTTACACTTCCCACATATGGCATTAATGATTCAAATCACTTTGAGGGGGCGGTAGTCCACACTTCCAAAAATGAAATTATCACTCTTACCCATAATGGAAATCATAAAGGTATTACATAAATGAAAAATAAAGAATAATATGGAAACAATAACCATAATATATATCATATATAAATATAGTGACATCTTAATGGCCACCATGAGAGGTGTAAAAAGAAGATTGAACAATCATCATTTCGTGAGGCAGTAATTCACCACCCACAGAAACAGTATGTTCTTTAACAATTAGACGAAGTTATGTATAAGTATAAATAAAATACTTCTCATAAAAACATCCTAGTATATTGAAGATACTGGTGTTGTTACAAAATAAAGAATAAAAATAGTTTATGGGGTTGGAGAAGCAAAATAAAAAAAAGAACATAAGAGAAGACATTACCATAAAATTGGGTAACTCTTCTTGATCTGAGCCAAAGGATTCCTTGGGATGACTTCATCCCAATGTGAGGCTTCTAGGAGTAATATAGGGAAGTTGAGAGAGTCTTTTTGTAGATTTTGGCTGAGCCAAATGGCTTTAGAGGTGTGACTAAGATGGTAGAGGTGGGGGCCTTTTATAAGAGGAGAGGAGGGGCACTCTTGGAAAGTCATGAAATGTTACATAATTATATAATGTGTTTTGGATTTTAAAGGTCCCAAAATAATATATTTAGAGGATAAGGAGATGAGGGTTCTAAATATACTCATCCAATAGGTTTTTGACAATTTTATGTCTTTTATTTTACATCATCGTTTCATTTAATTTAAATCGTTAATTAATGAGGTAATCGATGCATCATCATGGTGTCATATAAAATTTAATCTATTTAATGTCTAAAAATTATAAAAAATATATCATGATTTAGGAAATATTTTTAGATTTATAATGAATATTTATAGTTGAATAGTTACCTTATATAACCCCATGTAATAGTTGTTTTAGTAAAACAACACATGTTTGTGACAATATTATTTTTACTTTAAATAAAAAGTTATTAATGTCCTTTTCTTACCTGAGTGGCTCCATGGGGTCCCCAAGTTGACCCATGGATTTTTTTTGTCGTACATGACTCATCTAATAAGGGTATGAGAATTGTAAAGGTAATTTCATATTATTATAACATTATATTTACCTTAAATTACAATAATTACCTTCAATCGCGATTAATAAAACATAAAAGTTACTATTCACCAATAATTATTTTCATCCCGTTGAACCACATTTTACTTCCTAATGACAACCATGTATGTAAAATTTTTGAAATTATATTCGCAAAAGTGGTAAAGTTTCATTTAAACGAAAAATTACCTTTTTTAACAACCACATAGTGGGTTCACTATTCACTAAAAATTGATGTTTTTCAAAAAAATAACAAAAATTCACCGGAAGATATAATTGATATTCTGAATTCAAAAATAATGTATATTTTAAAAAATTAAAAACTTATAAGTGGCATAAATTAATTTTATAATTAATTCCCGCTGTCAAAACAAATAGCGTGTTTTTAAGATGCAATATCAATCAAAAGATTGACAATTGATTATGTCAAATTTCAAAGTGAAATTAATTCTAATGACCACCATTGGATAAATGGTAAAATTATATTATAAATATATTTTAAAACCACTAAATAGTATAATTTATCAATATAAATTATTTTTATTAAAAAAGTTGTTTTTAAGTATTTTTCACAATTCACCGAAAATTGGAAGTTCTGAGAAAAATTCCAAAAATTCAACATAGGCTAATTTCGATATTCCGAATCCAAAAAATGAAGTCCGTTGTGAAATATAAAATTTATATAATTTCAAAAAGTGGATATTACTATTCATAACTACTACATTTATTGGTCGCGGTGTGTTAGAACTTGAGGTTGCGTACTACACATGCTGCACTATTATTCAAAGAGAAGCATACCATGGAATCTTGGGGTGTTACATTCCCCCCTCCATCAATAAATTACGTCCTCCCAATTTGATATTTTTCTTCAAATATAAAATTTTGAAAGTAGAAAATACCTTTGTCAAAAACCTACATCGGAAATAGGGTTAATAAAATTTAGTCTTAATAAGAGGGAAATAGAAATGAAAAAGTCAGAACAAAATTATGATCTCAATTTAGAGAACATTGGTGGAAATTAGAGATAAATAATTAAAGGGAAAATTTAAATATTTGTAGGGAGTGATTGAGGTCATAAATCACAAATAATTGTAAAATTTAGGGCCTCAAGGCCTTCAATCTATATTGATTTAAAATATCATCAGTTCAATAGAACATAAGGAATTTGGATAACACATTTTTTTTATATCTCGTTCCTAGAATTTAAGAATTAATTTATTTATAGAATAAGAGAGAGGTGTATATATATATATATATATACTTGACATGTAGAGTTTCAACCTTCAACTAATTTCTACCACAAACACATATTTCACTCAAAATGTTAATAGAACTTAAAAATATTATATTTATCCTAATCGTACAAGGTTCAAAATATTAACACATACAATTTATATTAGGAAAACTATATTGTAATAACTAGGGACTTCCTGTAGGATAGTAGTAGGTAATAAAGGCATGTCACACTATGGTTGTGGGTTTGATTCTTGCAGCTTTATCCGACATGACAGGTTATCCCCTGACCTGCAGGTTGTCCTTTTGTTAAAACTATTGAATTATAATATGCCAAAAATAATCGTCAGAAATGTTTTAACCTGAAACAATACTATCCAAAGTTAAACTTAATCCATTCCAACCTTTATAGTTATCCAAAATACCTCTGTCCATACTTTCTCTAAAGGGTCACTAAATTCCAAAATCAATTGTAACATCAGATTCTCAAAACAAAGTTATGTTTATCTTATTATCACATACTAAAAATATTATTACCTTTATCCTATGAAAACCTTAATGAGAACAACTAGTACTGCATTACAATCCTTATATATATCACATTGTTCTTATAACCAGAATATAAATCAAGAGTCCAAAAGCACCAATAAATTAATTATTCCACTTCAACTGTAGTAACATCATAAGATTGACCTTTATCCCTTGGCCTTTTATGTGGTAAGTTTCCCTGATACTTAGGATATTTGCATAATGTGCCATTTCCTTACAATTGTAGCATTCAACATTGATATCCTCTTTCTTTCCCTTGCAATCACGAGCCTGGTGACCTCTTTCTCTACATTTATAACAAACTCTCATTCCTTTTAGGCAAGTACCAGGGTGATTCTTCCCACAATTATCATATAATGGAAAATCATCCTTTCCCGTTTTCCCTTTATCTGTCTTGTGTTCCACCGTTCTCTTCTTCTCTTGATTTACTTTATTGTCATAAGATTTAGAGAATTCCTTTTCTGTCTTGATAGCACATGGGACAATATCTTCGTACGAAGAGAAAGATTATGAAGATAAGGCTCGATAGAGAAATGGTTTTAACCCATTAATGAAATGATCAATATTATTTCTTTGGTTACTTATATAATCTGCAGTATGCCTCGCTAACCTTGTAAAGTTAGCCTCATACTTTACGACATTTTCATCCTCCTTCTGCCTTAGACTCTGAAATTGCCTTTCCACATCTTCTTGATGGTCACGAGGAATGTATTTTTATAAGAAAAATTCCTTAAAATCCATCCATTCCATACATGATACTTTTTCATCTTCCTTTGGGTTTTGAATTGGTGACCACCATTGATCGTCATCTCCAGTGATGTGGTAAACTGCCAGGAAAACTTTCTCCCTTACTCTACTCTCCAAGGCATGGAATATTTTCTCTAAGGAGATTATCCATTGCTCAGATACTAATGGATTTTTACCCCCATTAAATGTTGGCAGTAGTTGCCTCATGAAACGATCTATCATTGATCCACCATGTTGCGGATCAGGGTGCTCCATACGAGTAAGGTTATTATTCATAACTGGAGTGAGTTGTACCAGTATGGTTATAAGGTGATCATCACTAGTTGTATCACCAGCTCCACTATAATTATCATTAGCAGGAGGGAAATCCTTACATGGAGTGCGTGCATTGATATAGTTTCAATTCCTTCCACTAGGAACCATTACTAAAAATGGCATAAACTTGATATGTTTATGAATCAAAATACATATTTCCATACTTGTAAAACACATAAAATAAATTGAAATATCTATGGATATAATCCATAATCATAAAAATGTTTTCTTTAAGGAAATATATTCTCATAAACCCTTCATAATGGTTTGTAAAGAAAATGATAATTATCCTAAGCATATCCCCCGGGAGTGTCATAACCAAGAGTGCATCAAGGCCCGTTGTCGTGCACTGGTTCCCATTCGAGTCTAGCTCAAAAAGGTGTTTTCGGTTTTTACCCCTAGGTACATGTGTTCCAGAGCCACCTCCGCCTGCTCATATCCAGAAAGGGATTTATTCCTCGGAAAACTCAAAAAATCTCTATAATACCAAAATTCTAGGAAGTTATTCTATACTAATCCTCAAAGTCTATCATAGGGCTATGTGATCTAATCAGAGTTTATCTAAATCTAGCTTCCAAGGTTAGTACTAAACTACCTATGATACCATCTGTAACGCCCTGACCCAAGTTACCTAGAGTCGGTGCATTATTACGTCACATTGGCATGATCACAAAAGATCATGTCTCGAAAGGCCGATTAGTTTAGTTTCCTTGGAAACAGTATATACATTCATAAATGTTACATTACATCATAACCTAAAACAATACTACAACAACATCTTGCCATCATATCCCCACATACTATCCCTGAAGGTCATTCATAAAATACTTCTTCACATCCTAGTAAAATTAAAACATTGAAAGGGGTGAGATCAGATGCTCAGTAAGGATAACAATATAGAGGAAACTTTCATAAATAATCATAAACATTTAAGGCAATGTATAACTGAAACAAAAGCATTTTAAACATGAACTTCAGCATAATATGGAAAAATAAATTGAAATAATTCCATTTACTTATTCACGTGGATATAATACTAGTTGAATAATCACATGCAATATCAATAACCACTTTCATAATGATGGAATGCATAATGCCAGACTATCATAACCACGTAGCCAAGGCCTCGTGCCAAGACTACAATTAAGATTTTTTCAAGGCCTCATGACGATACACTAGTTTGTCTCATGAGACCTACCGATGCATCGAGGAGCTATAGAGGGCTCCACCTGTCACATATTAAGTCCAATTCATTCCTCATATGAACAGGTTTAAACATATCATAAACCATAACATGATCGTATCACATAAAACATGCGTAAAGGAAACATAAAATTTCCACATTAAAACAAAAGATATTAATACAACACATTGATATAATAAAAAACATTATCAAAACCATTTTTAATATCAAAATAAAATAAAATTAAAAGATGCTATTTTTTTCATTTAAAAAAAGTTATGGCTCGTAGAGGAAGCCGAAACTCAAATAATGGCCACGACAGCGGAGAAGTCGTTGTCGCCGCATACATACAACAAAAAAAACATTCCCTTTTTCATTTAGTAAAAAGATTAGTATAAAATAGATTCCATTTTAATAAACGTAAAAATCAAAGGGGTTTATACACTTTATAATAGAACGTTGTGTATAAAACAAAATATGTTTCAAAGAAAGGAGATTGAGACGAAGTCCCTTACCTCGTGTCCGAATTGACAGGACCGTTCATTAACATCCTAAATAATAAACTAGTGTTAATTTATAATTTCTTAAGAACATTTTTCTTGTTTATTATTCCTTTTATATCACTTATTACCATGTTATGAACATTATGTAATTATTTAAGTTAATAATGGTCGTTTTGTCGATCATTGGTACTTGAGTCAAAAATAGACTTCTTATAATTACATGTTGTTAATGTGGTAAAATATCCATTATATCCAGAAATATATTCATGATGTAGATATAATATAAATCATATATACCCATTATATACATTCATTCATAATATTACATAACATTTAGAGGTAATAAATGAAATTCACCATTCATGGAGACGGTAATCCGTACGTACGCATGAACCTTAATTTCATTTCTATTTCGTATTTAATGGAATGAAATAAAAATGATATAAAGGTGTATTATAATTCCAGTATAATATCATATATAATATCATTTACTCCATCCCTTACACATCCCACATATGGCATTAACGATTGAAATCACATTGATGGGGCGGTAGTCCGCACTTCCTAAAATGAAATTATCACGTTTACCCATAATTGAAATCATAAAGGTATTCCATAAATGAAAAATACAGAAGCATAAGTAAAACATAAACATAATATATATCATATATAAATATATTTACATCTTAATGGCCACCATGAGATGTGTTAAAAGATGATTGAACAATCATCATTTCGTGAGGCAGTAATTCTCCACGCACAGAAACAATATGTTCTTTAACCATTAGACGAAGGTATGTGTAAGTGTAAATCAAATACAAGTCATAAAAACATACTAGTATGTTTTATATACTGGTTTTCTTACAAAATAAAGGAATAAAAATAGTTTAAGTGGTTGGAGAAGCAAAATAAAACAAAAGAACATAAGAGAAGACATTACCTTATAATCGGGTAACTCTTCTTGATTTAAGCCAAAGAATTCCATGGGAAGACTTCATCCCAATGTGAGGCTTCTAGGAGTAATATAGGGAAGGTGAGAGAGTATTTGGATAGATGTTGGGCGAGCCAAATGGCTTGGATGGTGTGAATAAAGTGGTTGAGGTGGGGGCCTTTTATAAGAGGAGAGGATGGCCACTCTTCGAAAGTCATGAAATGTTACATTATTATATAATGAGTTTCAAATTTTAAAGGTCCCAAAATTATATATTCCTGGGATAAGGTGATACGGGTAATAAATATACTCATCCAATATGTTTTTGAAAAGTTTATGTCTTATATTTTACATTATCTTTTCATTTTATTTAAATCGTTAATTAATGATGTAATCACACCATCATCACGGTGTCATAAAAAAATTTAATTTATTTAATGTCTAAAAATTATAAAAAAATATCATGATTTAGGAAATAATTGTATCTTTCCAATGAATATTTATAGTCTAAATGTTACCTTATATAACCCCATGTAATAATTGTTTTAGTAAAACAACACATGTTTGTGACAATTTTATTTTTAATTTAAATAAAATGTTATTAATGTCATTTTCTTACCCAAGTGGCTCCATTGGGTCCCCAAGTTGACCCATGGAATTTCATGGTCGGCCATGACTCATCAAATAAGGGTAGGATGAGTGTAAAGGTAATTTATTATTATTATAACATTATATTTACCTTAAATTACACTAATTAACTTTGATCACGATTAATAAAACTTAAAAAAACCATTCACCAATAATTATTTTCATCCCATTGACCCACATTTTACTTCCTAATGACAACCATGTAGGTTTTATTTTATGAATTCAATTCACAAAAGTGGTAAAGATTCATTTAAATGAAAAATTAGTTTTTTTAACCACAACTTTGTTGATTCACTATTCATCAACAATTGGAGTTTTTCAGAAAAATACCAAAATATTCACCCTAAGCTATAATTTATATTCTGAATTCAAAAATGATATATATTTTAAAAAAATATATACGTATAAGTTTCATTAATTAATTTTATAATTATTTCTTGCTGTCAAAACAAATAGCATGTTTTTAAGAAGGAATACCAATCAAAAGATTGACAATTGTTTATGTCCAATTTCAAAGTGAAATTAATTATAATAACCACCATTGGATAAAATGGTAAAATTATATTATAATTATTCTATAAAACCACTTAATAGTATAATTTATCACAATAAATTAAGTTTTTTAAAAAGTTGTTTTTAAGTATTTTTCACTATTCATCGAAAATTGGAAGTTCTCAGAAAAATAACAAAAATTCAGCATAGGCTATTTTCGATATTCAGAATCCAAAAATGAAGTCCATTTTGAAATATAAATTTTATATAATTTCAAAAAGTGGGTATTACATTTCATAACTACAACTTTGATTGGTCACGGTGTGTTAGAACTCGAGGTTGCGTACTACACACGCTCCTCTATTATTCAAAGAGAAGCATACCATGGAAGCATGGGGTGTTACATATATTTTTGATCATATTGTTGGAAAACTGATTTGGCATGAACACGATATCTTTTACACCAACCAACATTCCATTTTGATGCTCATTTCAAACATCGTTCCCACCTTGTACATCATTCTCAAAGGTATTATGACTTCCTTGGAATGTAGTCATTGACTAAAACAAGAAAGCATTTTGTGAGTAATAGTTGTCATAAAATCATTTATAGAATATCATGACACCACATTATCTATTTGAAACACCTTAAGATTAACAAAGGTCATTTTTTCTAACTCTTAGATTAAAATACTTGAAATCAGTTTATAAATAAAATGTAAATTACCTTAAGTATATCCCCCGGGAGGGTCGTAACCAAGAGTGCAGCACGACTCGTTATCATGCACCAGTTCCCATTCGAGTCTAGCTCAAAACGGTTTTTTCGTGTTTTACCCCTTGGTACATATGTGCTAGAGCCACCTCTACCATCTCGTATCCAGACAGCGATGTATTTCTTGGAAAACTCACAAAATCGCTAAAATATCAAAATTTTAGGAAGTTCCTCTATACGAATCCTCAAAGTCTATCTTAGGGTTATGTTCTATAATCAAAGTTTATCTAAATCAAGTTACCATGGTTTGTACTAAACTTCCTATGATACCATCTATAACGCCCCGACCCCAGAAGCCCATAGTTGGTGCATTATTATGTATCATTGGCATGATCATGAAAGATCATGCCTCGAAAGACAGATTAGATTAGGAGCCATGAAAGTACTAGATACATTCATAAGATGTACTTTACATCATAAAATAGAAAAATACTACAACATTGTTTCCATAGAAAACACTGAGACCCGATTGACTATCCTTGAAGTACATTCATAATATACTTCTTTGTATCCTAGGAATAATAAAAGATAGAAAGGGATGTGCTCAGATGCTCAGTAGGATAACATTAGAGCATAAACATTCATAAATAAGCATGAAAATTTAAGTCATTGTATGAGACTAAAACAAAACCCTTCTAATCATAAACATTAGCATAATATGGAAAAGATAAAATCCAATAATTCCATTTACTTATTCACATGGATATTCTACTTGTAGAATAATTACATGCAATATCAACAGCCACTTTCATAATGATGGAATGCATAATGACATACCTTCATAACCACATAGTTAAAGACTTGTGCCAAGACTACAAATAATATTTTTTCAAGACATTGTGCCAATACACTAGTTGGTCTCATGAGACCTACCGATGCATCGAAGAGCTATAGTGGGCTCCACCCGTCACTTACTATGTCCAATTCATTCCTTATATTTAATGTTCGAAACATAACATAAACATTCGTATTAAAACTAGCATACGGAATGTCAATACTTTATTCACAAACCATTAATGGTATAAAAATACAACATCCAAAGTCAAACAAAAATCATTCAATAAAATATAGATGATTGTATTGTAACAAAATAACCTCAATCAATAATAATGCAGATATTGACATAGATGAAAATAATCATCAAGACTATTTGATAGAAATATCCCCCTTTTTCTTTAAAACATTTAAAAGTCTCAGCATTTATCAAGAATCTGTTTCAAATATATTATTGAATCAAATTTTCCCATACCACATTGAAACTTTTAAAAGGAATTTTAATTTAATAACATTATTGTCCATATAAATAAAACATTAAAACCATTTTTAAAACATGGACATTAATGAGAAATATTTAGAATAATAAATCTTTAAATAATTTAAATGATATTTTAGTTAGTGTTCCAACCCAAAATAGAGACAATTGAAGAAAAATAATTGAGGTAATAAAAATAGTATAATAACATTCGAATAAAAATATTCATGATATATTATGTCAAAGTACATTATATACACCATATAAAATTGAATTGGCGTATAACAACAAAGAAGTCTCAAGGGATTGTAAATTGAGATGACATTCCTTATAAAGATTATATCCTTATGTTAAATATAAATCAATGACTTAATTATGTGTGAAAAATATAAATACACTCAGTATTATTGGATATTTAGTGTATATAAATCAGAGTACATTCACTCAAATTCTTGTAAAAACAACACCAATGACTTTGAGGTTTAACTCAATCAATGGAAATTGAGTTAAGATTACTCTTATCAAGTTCATATCAATGACTTGAGAAATTATAAATGGATTTATTATGTGTATCAAAAGTATATCCACACAAAGGTGAGTGGAAATTATGACATTAGAAAATGAATAGTGATTCCACACATAATCTTGGAGTGAAATTATCAATGAAGTATGCATAAAGATGAATGAGTTGAAATTGAAATTTCAAATTCATTTATCGATTTGGTAACTTATGAAACATTCACTCATGAATTAAGGATCATACAATTATGATGTAATAATCCATAAATTAAAGTATATTTAACAGTGAATAGAATCATGGGTAGTACACACACCACATGCAATAAATAACTGGTGAACAATGGAAATCTCACAGAATTAAAAGTTCGATAATAAACCCCTTACTTTGTACTATTTCATTGGTCGAGGGAAGGTTAACCTCTTTTATAATGGTAAAATAATTTTTATTAAATTATACATGAATCATATACATTAATATGATATCATCTATGATTTTTTTTCATTTCATTGTTAAAAATATTTTAGTATTATCATCGTTTTGTGTGTTAACAAATTTTTTTCCTTTATATTATTTGTTATGGTAGTCATATTTGTTATGGATGGGATGTATATTATTCATATCCAGAATGATATAATGTCTATAAACAATATTTTTAATCATCTAATGAAATTTAGTCTTGAATGGATACAATGAGGAATGAATCTCATCGCGTTTGTGGAGACGGTAATCCGTACGTACGCACGAGCGACAATATCATTATTTTCATATTTGAATAATATTTAATTAGATTTTATAGAATATATGCAGAATAATTGTCATTTTATATTTATTATTTACATAAATTAAACATAATTATTATATCCATCCAAATAATAATGTATTGAATAACAATTACACCACAATGTGGAGACGGTAAGCCGTACATACGCACGTATGGTTACACGTCATTTGAAGGATGGATAGAATAATGAGTATGGTTGTACCATATTAATAATAAAATAAAAGTATATAGAAGATACTAGAGTTATTATTTTACAATGGAAACAAAAAAAGAAATAGGAAGTGGAAGAAGAATGGAACTTGAAAGAGGTTATTAGATATTTGCCTCTTCTTCGGGTTCTTCCTTTTGATTTTATCAAAAGGGATCCTTAGGTCGGCTTGATGACTAAAGGAGAGAATCTAGGATGAAAGGAGGACAGTTTAGAGGGTATTTGGGTAGAGTTTGGCCGATCCAAAAGGCATTGAAGGTGTGAATTTGAGGCAAGGTGGAGTGCCCTTTTATAAGAGGGGTGAGGTTCATCTTATGAAAAACGAGAAATATTATTTTATAATCAAATCAATTTCAGTTTCTAATGGATTCAAAATGGATTATTTAAAGTATAAGGTGGGTATGGGTCTCAAAATCACTCAACTGATATGTTTTAGATAGGTTTGGGTCAATATATTAACATTATATTTTAGATTTAACTCATAGTTAAATAGTTTGACATTTACCATGTCTCTTTATATTTTTATATATAATGGTTAATAAACTTACTATATACTTACTATAAAACCCCAAGTGGTTGATTAATTATAAACCTATCATTATATAAGTCTTTTGGCAGAACTATAGATTTTTACAGATATAATATCAATTAATAATAAAATATTTGTATTAAAAATTCTTTTATGTCAAATTTTGAAACTATTTGTTATTTTGTTTTTAAGAAATTCATAACAGAATTATTACTTAGAAAAAAATTCATCTAACCAATAATAATATTTCATATTGACATAGAAAATTAGTGTAATTCATAATAAGTCTCAAATTACATTATTTGGATATTTATAGTATAAATTTGTTTAATATTTCATTAATTAGGTAATTACTACATCATCATTGTGTCATTAATAAATTAAATTATTGAATGTCTAAAAAATATAAATAAAATAACATTATGTAGGAAATCTTTTTATCTTCCAAATGAATATTTATAGTCAATATAATCTTATTTTTATCCCTATATTAAAAAAATTTAGTTATTAAACTTTGATTTTAACTATTTTAACACTTCTTTTAATTAAATAATAATAAATCTCCTCATCTAATCCAAGTGGACCAAAGAGGATCATATTTTATTCCTAAGTTTGTTTATGTTCAAATTATACTTATCAAATAGAATTAGGACATGTGTTATGGTAATAATAATATCATTTTTACCCTTAATTACTCTATTTACTTTTATCCATGGTAATTAAAAGTAAAAAAGTTACTCTTCAGAAAACATTATTTTCATCTTATTGAACTGAATTTTACTTACTGATATCAACAGTGTTTCTCGGATTTTTGAAATTCCATTCAAAGATGTGGAAAAATTATGTTTAATATGAATTTTTAAATTATCCTTTGAGGTGGGTAAAAGACGGTGAAAAGTTAAATAATGTTTTTATAGATCTAAAATTATTATAAACTGACTCCAAGGAATTACATTGAACATATATAGGTATTATGAATCTATTTTGAACTAAAATAAATTTAAATAAAATAAAAAACTATTTAAATAAAAATTTGGTTTTAAACTATAACTTAGTGTATTTCACTATTCATAAAAAATTACAAGTTTTTAGAAACAAAACAAAAATTAATCCTAAGAAAATTTTGATGTTATCAATTAAAAAATAAATTCAATTTTACCAAATTCAAAACATAGATATTTCATTTGTTAGTTTAAAATTAATTCCCGTTTTCAAAACCAAAAGCGTATTTCTATGAAATAATAACTTCCAAAAGATTGACATTTGTTTATGTCAAATTTCATAGTAAAATTACATCCAATGACCAACATTGGATTAAATGGTGAAAATATAATCTAATTATACATCCAAACCATTGATAAGTATAGTTGACCAGTATAAATTATTTTGATTAAAGAAATTGTTTTCAGTTAAAATATATTATTTTTCACTATTCACCCAAATATGAATGTTATCAGAAAAACACCAATAATTAATTGAAAATAAATTATTATGTCCCGATCCCAAAGAAGAATTTTATTTTTTCAAATAGAATATATAATAATTTCAAATATTGGATTTAAAAATGGTTCTCCATTAAAATGTGGTAAAATTCATTTTTTTAAAAAATACTTCTTTTATTTGAAAAAAATGAATATGTCCTTACATTTTGTCTAATAAATTCAAAATATGGATTCTAAAATTATAAGGGTTTTTTAAAGTTCAAAATTTAGTTAATACTATTCATAATAGCTTTTGAATGGCCAGTTTGGTAAGTTGGGGTGCGCTTGAACTCGATGTTGCGTTTAGTGTATGTTATTGAATTACTTTGAAGAATTGGCGTACTATGAAATCTTGGGGTGTTACAGTATTGCTTTGTAGAGGTGGTGGTCGACACATACACACAAGCAATATAATTTTCCAATGGATGGAATGGAAGGATGGAAAGTTACATATCATATTTCCAAAAACATTTTAACATCATAAATATAATATATATTCATTTAATCAGTAATTTTAACCATTCATGTGATCTGGTGATGAAAAACCCCATTTCTCTATCGAGGTGGTGGTCCACACATACCCTTTAGTGATGTTTTTATTTTCCATTGGATGGAAAATAAGATGAAAAAGTGTTGTGACATCAAAATTTTAATATTTTAGTAAAATAATTATAATTAGGTTATTTGAATATCATGTTTAATGATTATTTGAAAGAGTTATTGGAATAAATAAATATAAAAACACTTTTTTTATTGTTATATCATTTCATTGGGTAAACACTATTGGCTTACAACATAATCCTTCTAGGATTTATCGTTTGGTGAGACAAGTTCCTTTAGATAATCCATGGGGTTGTTTTAAAGGTATTATGGTTTTTATTTTTTATTATAAAATTCTCACTATATGTGAATAATATTTTAGAGTGGGTACCCTTTTATAATTTATGGTAATTATATTCTTATAATTATTAAATGTTTTAAAATAATATTAAGTCACACTCAGGGTCAAGTGGAACTTAAAAAAATAAAAGATCAATGGTTGGGTGAAAATATTCAATATAATATCATCTAATAATATTAATGATAAAATTTTGTTAACTTACCACATTGTTTTAAGATTAATTTCCATGTTTTTGCCTTTCATATTGGTGACAACATTTTTAACTAGGTTATTATTAAAAATAATAAAAAATGATATTTAACTCGTTAATAAATTTTAATCACCAAATTACAAATATAAAATAAAATTTTCATGGTAAAATTTGTATAAGTGATTTAAGATATTTTCAATTTAAATGATCTAAACATAATGAAAGAGGTTTTTTTTAAACATTTAGATTATGAAAAAAATGAACTTATAACAAAATCAAATATATAACCCATTCAAGTTGAATTAATTTGATAATATTTTAATAAAATGGATAATATGTTACTTTAAAACTAAACAAACGATATATTAGTGAATTTAAAATAATTAATTTATATATTAAAATGATAGTTTTAAAAAATTATCATTTTTACTATTCACTAAAAAATCAATATTTTTAGGAAAAACCCAAAAAATCATCCTATGATATACTTTATATGATGATACAAAAAAAATAATTCACTTTTACAGTGTTCTATATAGAACAATATAACATTGGAATAATTTTTATTTTCTTGAAAAACACAATACACTTTTCCAAATAGATAATTTAATAAGAACATGATCTCCATGCTCAAACATGAGACCCTTCATCTAGTTATATGTATTTCATTACTTATAGTTATGATATTCCCTCATATGGTGTTGAATTATCATTACCTTCTCAACCATATATTCATGCAAGTATGGTCCCAAAAACAACTTTTCACTAACTACATCCCAATATTATAAAGTTTATCAATAATTTACGTAAAACAAATGAAAAGGGTCTATCTGTATACTAGAATGAAAATTATTATCATATGAAAATAACGCTAAATAAATATGTCGATCACAAATTAATCATTTATAAATTGAGTAATCCAAATTCATTTCATTCAATGTATGATTTATTTATTATAATTGTGTATCATATTTATGTTAAAAGACTCTCCAAAAATTTAATTCATTACCCAACAACTTCTAGAGTTATTTATAAGAATTAGATGTAAATATATGATCATAGTCATATGAAATTGAGATAGGGACTCTATATAATCTGACCAACTCCTCATGATAATTTATAGAATGTTAATATAATGACATAATATATATAATTTAATGAAAATGATCATATTTAATCAACTGATCACATTAATAAAAATAACTCAATTACCACGATATGAATTTGTTAATCCCATCATTAAATTAATGGATATTTTATTTATTTCCATTCAAGAACCGAAAAATTCTAATACATCCTATTTAGTAGTTTAAACTCTGCATTAGTTTATTTATGACTCAAAAAACTATTTTTTTAATCAGTAATATATTTCATCATTCTACCTCACTAATAATTCTCTCAATGGTATCTATGTATTTTAACTCCCAAAAAATGGAGAGCTATGAAATTCACTTAATAATTGCTTCTTCTATCGGGTATCATGTGACACAGACATCCAATTTAAAATCATACAACGCCTTCTTCTTCAATATTAATTTCAAAAAACCTTACAATTCGTGGAGAGTTTTACACATTCTTTTAAATCACGATCTTCAATTTAATCAGGCTTGATTTTTTTGACAGAGATGTTTTCACTAACACCTAAAAAACAGAGAGTGCGCCTTCATTCATAATTTCATGGACAACATTCATTAAATAATTAACTAAAGGATCAAGTTACATACATAGCAGTCTTAATAAAGAATTATCATTTTAACATAAGGCATTAGATAACTTATTAACATAACAAATATTATAGAGATTCCTGAAATAAAAATCCTTAATCAGTTCAAATAATCTTCTCAATATAATTTTCAAATATTTTTGAGTCAATATGTACATTAAATTTTTTTCAGTTAGAATATATTTCACATTTTACCCTATATAAAATATTTCTCAAATTTTTTATACTTAAACCCACCAATGCAAGCTCAAAATCAGGTGTAGTGTAATTATAATCATTGATTATCATTTGGAATGAGGAATACACAATAACATGATCATCATATATCAATACACAAAAATGTACCATTAGATAAGTATAATCCTAAATAAAAAACATCCAATTCCTTATTGACAATTCTAACAGTAGAGAATCGACCAATATTATTTATAATTCCAAAATAAAATAATAACAATCTCTTTTATATAAAAATTTAACTCTTTTTGAGTTAACATTGTCAATGAGATTGGTAACTAATCAACACGGTAAGAAAAAATTGTTGGTGACCAACAGTTCCAAGAAAACGTCATATCATGGTGACATTTGTTGGTTTTTGGAAATTTTACACAATATTTGTTTCATATAACAAGAATGTAATCCATATTTATAAATAATATAACTAAGAAATTAAATATGAAAAAACTAAAATTCAAAATTTTAAAATTTTCAATGAAACATGTATTCTTTTAATGCGTATAGAAAAATCTGTATACATTTCCCCTGATCATCGGGAATTTTAGAAAAAATATGATTTTCATTAAATAATACAACTGAAAAATTATCAAATCACTCAATGAAAATAAGTTCCATTAAAAGAGTGATTCAATTCATTAACCCAATATGCATTAAAAACTCAAAATTCCCATACCTAGTATAAAAATTCATCCCTTGAATGACTCATTCAAGTTTAGATTATTATAACCATAGTAGAAATCAACAATTGGAAAATATTGGTATCCATGGAGATGATCAAATAATCAATCAATATAAGGTAAAAAATACTAATTATTTATAGTGATGTTAATTAGTGATCTAAAATAAATTCAAATCCTCATGAAACAATCACTATTTTTTTAAAATAAAATATGATCACCCTAAGGTTATGTTCTTGAACTAATTAAACTGTTATCAAGAATCTCTGGTAATTTCATTTTCAAATAAAACATTTATACTGAAACTATTTGTTAAGGGTTTTTTTAAAACAAATTATTATTACCTAAAAAATCAATATTAATATTCACCCCTTGATGATGAATAACACTAGGAAAATAATAAGGGAACGTATCCTTATATTATTCTCTATTAAGAATTCACTAATTTGAACTATTTATTTATCTTCAACAATATGTATATGATAACATTCAATCTTATATTTAAACAAGTTTCAACATATTAATACATTATCAAAGGTTTTAATTCATAAATATATAATAATTGGAACTCATTTTAAAAACTATTATATTTACCTGATGATTCTATCTTAGAATGAAAAATTAAATGCCAACCTATACTGAGATTAAAATTAGCTCTACAATAGGAATAACGAGAAGGATTAATAGAGAATTAATTCCAAAGATGTGAATTGCAAGATTCCTGAAAATTATTATCACCTTAGTTGTACACCTGACAATTTTCAACCAAATGTTCTAACTTCTTATCTTGATATGGTGTTTCTATTTAATGTATAAATTTCAATGAAATAAATAATTCATTGTAATATCCTAAATAAACAATAAATATACCAAACACACATCAGTTCATGGACCAAAATATTCAATAGTTTTAGAAAAATACTTTCCCCACAATTACTATTTTGGTCAAATGATTATAACCTTGAGTAACTAAATTCAGACGTGTGTTGGAACACTGACCCATCTCATAGTAAAAAAAACATCTCACATCAATTTGAAAATATTGTTTCCCTCTATTGGTATGATCAGAACAATTTTAATTATAGACAAGATCTAAATTACTTATATTATCACATTGGTAACTATATAAAAAATTTTATAAAATATATTTTATCAATTTAGGAAAAATAGGGGTTCTTACCTCTAGATTTCTTGGTTGACTATTTTTCCATTTCATTCAACCTTCATAACATCTTAACCTTGTTTAAATGAAGTACATATGTTTTTGAAATCTCATTGAAAAGAATCCGATCAAATTTGATTAATAGATCTATACATTAACATCATTTTCAAAATAATAAATAGAAATATTTACCTTTGGGTTTTTTTATCATCCCATAACATTAAATATATTATCTAATTCATTAATCCATCCTTTAGTTTTTACTATGTCTGAAGATAAAAAAAATCAAAGGGTTATGTTTCATGAAATGATTCACTATAGACATGTTCCTCTGGATAAATAATATTGTTTATTTCGTGGTTGATACTATTTATAACATTCATGAACTAAGTAAAAACAACCAAACATTTCATTATTCCAATCATTATAAGTTGTTGACTCAAAAAGTTATTTTCACTTTAAATACTTCATACTTATGTTTCACCATTTCATTTATATAAAATCATTCTTGAAAATACAAGTATTTTATGAAAAAATATGTTAATCCTAAAAATAAATCTCATGATTATATAACCATAAATTATAATCCCATTAAGTTATTTCTTAAAATCACTCTAACTAGTAAAATTTTCAAATCCATTCCATTGATACAAATTATAATGCCCCATAATATAATCAACAATTAACTATATGATTTATAATAAGGGTTTTTGTTTTTTAAATATACAGGATATATATGGATTAGATATTTATAGAGTAATGTCAAAAAGTACATAAAAATGTAAAAAATTCCTCACAACGTATATTTTTTCATCAAAATAGTTTTTAAAATTCACACTCCCATTTTATTCATAACAGTTTTTCATCATTGATGATGCTTCTCCATAAACTTCAAATAATTATTACACATCACAAGATCTTTTATATAACATTTGAAAATGTGTAATGACCAAAATAATGCACAATTAGAGAAATAAAAAAAATGAATCCTTTTAGGTCTTTGAAAAAAAAGAGAAAAACCCTATAATTGATTAGATTTTTCACAAAAAGACAATGACAAAAAAATTAAAAACTTTCAATATGATAAAATCCACAATTTTCCTAATAAATCATTTGTAAACCATTATATGTATATAAATTAATTAATACAACAAGAGGAAAATGAGACCTCATGAAAACATTCCAAAAAATAAACAATTTTCCTTTATAAGTTCATAACATTATCTTTCCTCATAAAAAAATGATTTCCAACAAAATCCTTAGTAAGGAAAAATGATTATATTAAAAAAATTATTAATAAATTGTGTTCACTCATGTTTATCCCATGTATGTATATATCATTCCTTGTTAATTATAAAGGAATAAACTATCAAAGTATCTCCCTCATTTTTTGGCATTAACGACAAATCATTACCCAATGCCTTATAGAGGTATATCAATATCACCCATCATTATGAGTTAAATTAGGATAAATCATAATAATCCCTAATTATAAAGTATCATATCATTGATTTTTTATTATTTTAGTTTTCATTGTGTTACCTATGAAAAAAATTATTTGATCCCATTAGGAAAACACTTTCCATTTTCGCATAATAAATATGATGAAATGTCTATTAATTTTTAGAACTCTTATATAAAATATTCCCTCATGAATGGGAATAATATAGTATTTTTAAAATAATTAAACAATATATTTTTAATTATAATTAATATTTGATATGGTATAGTGAAATTTCTTTCATGATGTATACTCTTAAAAAAAATCTTTTGTACTTTGGTGATTATTTCCAAATGAGCCATACAATATTTGTTAAAAATATTCCATTAATAAATCATTGAAACAAATTTAAATGTTTTTTATAAGGAAAATATCAATATTTTATTTATACATTGCAAAAATCATCGAAAATTTTTACGAACATGGATATGGATAAGAAATATTCTATACCAATACATTAAAACATGTTTTAAAGAAAATCCACTTACCTTAAGTGTCACAAAGATTCCAAAATTCAAGAACTACAAAATAATAAATTTATATTTATTATATAAATTTTAATAAAAAAATTTCTTCTACATTCCACTATAATTATTACTATTATTAAATTTATTACCTTGTTTTATTTAGTTACTAAAATGGTTGAGTTCACATCAGTCATTTCAACGTCATTTGGTTTATTGCCTCAAAATAATATCAGTGTGTTTATCATGGCCAAAGGTATTATTGTTTAATTTTATAAATAATAAAAAAATTATAATTATCATGCTACTAAATTAAAAACACTACTAAAATATTCTTTGTAAGGTGGTTATAAAAAAATAAGCACATCGTGTCATGTCGACAGTAGTATGTACATACGAAGGAACGACATAGTCATTTTTCTACTCTGTGGAAAACAAATAAATAGAATTGTTTTTTTAAATCTTAAATAATTTCTAAATTTAATATTTATTCATTATTTGTATCCTTCCATGTATGATGGTTAGGAGAAACAAATCACATTACTTTGTGGAGGTGGTATTCCACACGTACACATGATCAACTTTATAATTCCCCAACAGATAGAAGGGTAAGAAGATAGGTAACATAATTTTCCTAACAAATCATATATATGTAATAAATACCATATATATTAATTTTATCCACAATTTTTACCTTCCATATGATCTAATAATAAAAAATAAAATGCATCGCTTCATCGAGGTGTAGTCCACATGTACGCATGGGTGAAGTTATCATCTTCCATATGATAGAAAATGATATTAAATATAGTTTTGAAATAGAATATAATTAAATTTAAAAATAATTAATATATTTTTATTATTATATTAGTTGGTTAAATAATATTTTAAGGATTTATAAGATTAAATATACCCAAAACACTTAGTTAAGTAATATAACTCTTCTTTGTGGACCTCATTAATCTTACACAATAAGACTTCTAGGATTGGTCCTTTAGAGAGATAAGAACAAATAATACCTTAGGAGGGATGTGAGGAATTCATCTAGGGAGGTATTAGTTGAGATAAAATTCCCAATGTTTGTGTAGAATTGAGAATTTTTTTTCCCATTTATAAGTGAGGGGTTTGAAACTCTAGTAATTATTCAACGTTTTAAATTTATAAAGTAAAGCTCATGGTAAAGATAAAATTATGTGATTCATGTTTTAAGATAATGAGATAAGAATTGAAATAATCTCATACAATAAGATTGAAGATAATATTTTCGACCATACCTCTTTTTTTAACCTTAATTTACCTATTTTATCCTTTTACTTTGGCAAAATAATTTTTACCAAGGTTACTATTAATAATGACCAAAAATTAAATTGAACTCATATGTAAATTTAATCCTAGTAATTCCAAATGTGAAATAAATTTTTCACGGTTAAATCCGTAAACATGATAGAAACTAATTTTAATATAATTGTGAAAAATGTAATGTGTTTATAAAAAATGAGTTTTTAAAAATAAAAATAAACTTAAAAAATTTAAATATAATGATGATTAATATAGAACTAATTAAATAACATAAATAAATGTTATCTTATGTTTCTTTAAAACCAAATCAGAAATATAATGAATCTTTTAAATTTCATTATTTAATATAATGAAATGAATGTTTTAAAAAAATATTTTCAATTTTCCTTAAATAATAAATCATTTTTGAAAAATAAAAAAATTCATAGTAATATATATATATTGGAATGATTATATCAAAAAAATAATTACTTTTTATGAAATTAAATAAATAAAATTTTTAAAATTTAGATTTAAATAAAACTATATTATTCATGAATAATAATTTAGAGATTAAAAGATATTTATTTTTCAGATAAATAGTTTCTTTAAATCGATACATTGAATGTGAGTCCATAAAATATAGTCATGAATAATTATAAGATATAAAACTGATTTATTATTAATATTATCTAGGTCTTCACATATATCATTCTCATCAAATAGATATTTTTCATAATATATTTAAATTTTCTTATTTTAAAATGAGTCTTCAATATCTCCAATAAAAATCTTCGTACATAATAATCATATACATATTTTGTACATAATAATACTATTCAAATCCTATGGAAATAGAAAAATTAGAAAAGTGAGATAAAATTCTCAATAAGGGTAAACATATGCATTAACAATCAAAGATCATATGTGGCTATAAGAAGATATTGTGGGTTTGAGAATATATTTTAGGTGTAATGACTTAACAGAAGTGAATCATACCCAAAAAACACATGGATCATAAATGGGGAATCACGAAATAATGACATTAGCATAAAATAGGATTCAGAATACATTATCCTTGATGCATTAAAAAATAACATAGGTGTTATGATGTTGCATAAGAGTGTGGGATAAACATTATCATCGAAATAATTCCACCTATCAAGGTCATCATAATCATATAATTTCAAAATCAAGCATATTGTAACCAACTAGATATGTAATTCCAATATCATATTTTAATAGAATCACCTACCCAAATAATTTCAAGATTATATCTTACTGGATTCACCGAACTGTGTAATTCTGGTATAATATTTGAACATGATCCCCTATCCAAACAGTAATGACATCTTATCTGAATGGAATCTCCAAACTAGAAAATTTATACATAAAATATCTGGAGATATAAAAATTTAAAATGAGTTTTTAGGCCACAATGAACCCAACCATCACATAACGATAAAAATTTATAGGTATTCCATAATAACATAGAGCATTCATCATTCCTCTATAAATAAAAAACACACAGAAAAAAAAAAAAATTTCAAGAAAATTTCCATAAAACATCATCATAAGACATAGAAAGAAATAAGGTGGATAATACCATTAAATAATAAGCCCAGGGATGTTAAAAAAATAATAAATGATGTTAAAATTTAAGAAAAATATTTTTTAAAATCATTTTAAATATCGTTTGAAAAAAATATCATTTTCTTTTTGTAACATTTCAAAAAAAATAAAAAATACATAAAATATTAATAAAAATATTTTATTTTAAAACCAAGGAAACCTAAAAGGAATAATGATAAATATTAATTGACATATTAGCTGAAAACATGATTTAGTGTTAAAATTTAAAAAAAATTCTTTTCACATTTTTAAAAAAAATAACTTCTATGGAATATGATAAAAATTTTTTTTATTAAACGATTATAAATAAAATAAATGATAAATAGAAATAAAAATAAAAAAGCATCCAAATATAGGGAATATAATTCTATAAATGGAATAAATTAATATTTATATGTATAAAAAGGATTGGTTAAAATATGTCAATATTTTTAAAGCACTGATAACCCAATATAAAAAAAATTAAAACTAACATAAAATAAAAAAATGTGAAATAAATGAATTTATTATATGTATAAATATATTCATTATATAATTTTTCAAAGAGGTAATATATGTACCGTATAATTTAAAATATGTTCATATGGTGAATCATATCTCAATGAAGTGGAATTGAGATGAAATTATTTATAACATTAATAACATTTGAATCGATATACCATGAATGAAATAACGTGATAAGGAAACTAAAATTACATGAATATATAAGGAAAGATAATGTCATATTTAAAAGAGTTCAAATATAAACCAGATAAATGAAACTATGTGTATAAAATTAATATATCTTAAAGCAATAAATTTTGAGATATGGAACATGTCTGGTTTTTGTAACACATGATTCAAAAGAAATTAAACTAAATAACCAAATATTTTCATATCACTAAAATTAAACAATAAATATAATATAATATATTAATGAGTCACTGAATCTGAATAACACCATTTACTAACAAAATAATGTTTTTACAATAAAACAAGTCTCATGGTATCAAAATTTTGACCAAAAACACCATAACTCAAACTTCTACTAAGTTCAATTGACTGTAACATTAATATAAAATTAATTTGGGTTTATTATTAATATATATATATATATTATTAATATTTATTTTAATTTTTACTAACTATTTATAATTTATTATTAAATATATATATCAATTTTTTTTTAAAATTATTATTCAGGTGTTAAAAATTCTATTTTCCATATATTCTCAAATATGGATATTTTAGTCCTTGATCATTTTACATGGGTTAATAATATTCCAAATTTTAATTATAATTAATTAAATGTGTTTGATATGTTTTTACATTCCTATTTTAATTTCAGGAAACATATGGTGACATTTCTCACAAAACACTTCAAATTTACAAATTTACTGATTAGTTAATTAACAAAACAATTAGATTTTTTTGTAAATATATTTTTGAAAATAAACATTATATATTTATGGAAAAAAATAAATTAATAATTATTAAATATTATTACTAGTATTTATGTTTTCTTAGTCATTCATGTGACAAAAATTATATCATTTTCCATGTTGGTTCAAAAACTGATGAAGATAAGAACTTGTTACAATAATTGAATGAGAAAGAACATGTTGGCTTTTGTGAAAATATAACTTTTATAGAAGTTTATTAATTTTATAAAAAAATTCAATTGATAAATAATGTTAAATATGTTTTGGACAAATAATATATATAAGAATAATCAAAGAGAATATATCATTTACATTGAGAGCATGAATTTACTCTTAAAGGTTATTTTCAAAATAAGCGGTTTAGGACTTCTTCTTGAAAAAATCTAAATAAATCTGGATATGATTTTTAAGGAATAATATAAGAAATATTAAAGGTTATTGTTATAATTTTTGATGTATATTTGAAGGTATGTCGGGGTCCTTTTATATGTGATATGATTGGTATTCCTGTACTATTAATTTCATAATATAGAAAACAAAATTAATTATAATGGATAGTATCTCCAAATTATCTAAATTATGAATATATTGTAGGTTAGGTTGATAATACACTAATATAATTAATTATAGACAAGGTATTGTGATATTTTGAGACCATATCCCTTAATTTAAGCAGTTTAAAACATTTAACCCTTACTGAAGTGACTATATTTTACTATGGTAACTTATTTTCAATTAATAGTACAATAAATCCTAATTTAAACAAACTGATTAATTTTTTTAAAAAATATTATAGGATTAATTTTATGTAACACCCCAAGACTTCATAGTACGTTATTTCTTCAAAGTAATTCATTAACATGCACTACACGCAACACCAAGATTAAGCACACCACGACTTACATAACTAGTCGTTCAAAAGCAGTTATGAATAGTATTAACTGAATTTTAATCATTCTATAATACTTATAATTTTATAATCCATATTATGAGTTTCATAGACATAATTTAAGAAAAAATTCAATTTTTTAGACAAAGGAAGTATTTTTTAGAAAATGAAATTTTACCACCTTTTGAGGGAGAACCATTTAATATATAATATTTGACACTTTTATATATTAAATATGACAAAATAAACTTCTTATTTAGAATAAGGAGATAAAAATTTAGTTTTGATAAATTTTTGGGATTTTTCTGATAACATTCATATATTAGTGAATAGTGAAAATAGTAAATTTTAATTAAGAACATATTTTGAATTGAAATAATTTAGATTGTTAAATTATAGATTTTAATGGTTTGGAAGTATTTATAGATTATATTTTTTTCATTTAATACAATTCTGATCATTGTAAGTAATTTTACATTAAGGATGGACATAAACAAGTGTCAATCTTTTAATAGATATCGTTTCTTAAAAATAATCCTTTTGGTTTTGACAATAGAAATTAATTTAAAATTAATAAATGAAACTTCTATGTTTTTATTTTGGTAAAATAGACTTCATTTTTGAATTTTTAATACTGAAATTATCGTAATGTGAATTTTCGGCAGTTTTCCAAAAACATTCAATTTTTGACGAATAGTGAAAAACACTAAGTTATATTTTAAAACCGAATTTTTATTTAAATAATTTTTTTATTTTATTTAAATTAATTTATTTCAAAATAGAATACTAATTCCTATTTAAGTTCAAAGTAATTCATTAGAGTCAGTTTATAATAATTTTAGATATATAAAAATTGTATTGAACTTTTCACAGTCTTTTACCCACCTCCTAGGAGAATTTTCAAATTCACATAAAACATAATATTACTGATTTTGTGAGTTGAATTTTGAAAATCAAAGATACATGGTTAATATCAAGGAAGAAAATGTGGTTTAGTAAGATAAAAATAATTTTTTTGTGAATAGTAACTTTTGACTTTTATTTACCGCGGTTAAAGGAAAATATAGTAAATCATGGTAAAAAGAATATTTTAATAATTAAAAATCACCTTAACACTTTTTCAAACCTTATTGGATGATTTTTGGACGACCATGGTCATTTTTTGGTCGATTTTGGGACTCCATGGAGCCACTTATTATTGATAATGACACATCAGATTAATTAATTTAATGTAAAGGCAAAATTAACAAAAACCAAAACCTTTTAGTAATTAATTTTTTATATGGTGTTATATAAGTAATATTTTTTACTATAAATATTAATTGGAAATATAACGATATTTCTAACAGCATGGTAATTTTTTTATAATTTTTAGAGATTTAATAAATTAGTTTATTTATGACATAATAATAATGCACTATTTACCTCATTAATAAATGATTTAATTAAATTAGATTATAAATATTAAAATAATATTCAAAACATGTCCAATTTTTATTGGATGATTTTGATTCGACCATGAGTCATCTTATCTTCAACCCTAATGTTTTTTGACCTTTAGAAACCGAATATCATTATATAATAAAATAATATTTTCACACCTTCCTAAAGAGCCCCTCCTCCCCCTTATAAAAGGAGACCACTTCTAACCAATTCCTCACACCTCTAAAGCATTTAGGTTCATACAAACTCTACCAAATTGATCTCCCTATATCACTTTCATCCTCTTAGAAGCCTTACCTTAGTCATAAGGCACTTTAAGAAGTCCTTTTGGTTCAAACCAATTGAAGTTACCCAAATTAAAGGTAACAATTTCTCTTAACTTATTTTATGTTATTTTACTTCTCCAAACCTATTATCATTTTATTCCTTTCTTTTATAAAAACACCAGTATCCTCAATATACTAGTATTTTTTTATGGAAGGAATTAAAATTACACTTACACACACCTCTATCTAATGGGTGATGAACATAATGTTTCTCTGGATGGAAAACAAACGCCTCACGAAACAATGATTATTCAATTACCTCCAACCGCCTCTCATGGTGGCCATTATGATGACAACTTATTTATATAATATATATATTATGTTTATTTTTTCTTTATTGTTCTGTATTTTTATCTTATATCATAAGATAATGGTTTCCATTATGGGTAAACACGATAATTTTATTTGAGGATGTGTGGACTACCGCTCCCTCAAAGTGATATGACTCGTTAATACCATATTTTGGATGTATAAAGGATGGATTTAATGAAATTCTATATGATATTATACTGGAATTATAATATAACTATGTATAATTATTTTTTAAGTCAATTAAAATAAGAAATATAAATGAAAGTAGCGTTCATGCGTACGTACGACCTACCATCTCCCTGAATGATGCATTTCATTTCATAACCCAAAATGATATGTACTATTATAAATACATTTATATACTAAATATATATGATATATATGATATCTAAATCATGAATATCATTCTGAATATAATGAGATTTTGTCCATATGAACAACATGTAACTATACGGTGTTCATTTTTGACACAAATGCCAAATATCGACAAAATGAACGTTATTAACATAAATGATTACATAATGATTATAACATGATAATAACTGATATAAAAGAAATAATAAACTTGAAAAAGGATCTTAATCAATTAGAAATTAACTTTATTTTATTATTCATGATATTAAAGAATGAACGGGTCATGTCTGACACGAGGTAAGGGGTTTCTTATCTGACTTTTAATTCCGTGAGATTTACATTGTTCACCACCTATTTATTGCAAGTGGTGAAATGTGTACTACCATTTGATAGATATTATAATGATTCTATTTATATTCATGATATTATGTGATTCATTTGGTTGTTATTGACTATTTTTCATACGAATCGATTGATTACAACGAGGTAAGGGTTAATTTCACAATTTCTTTATGATCTGAGATTGTTTTTACGTAAGTATCCTCTGGGACAACTTTATCATCCACATACAAGTTTCATAAATGATGATTCAAAGGGATTATTTTTAAGGGAATTTTTACTAAAACATCATTTTATATGTTTTAAATATTTATTCTTCTAAATCATTATAACTAATGTACATGTTTTAAAAATGGGTTTTAAGGATTTATTTATATGGAAATTAGTGTTTTTAAAATGTTAATTCCTTTCAAAAGTTTCAAAGTGGTATGGGACACTTTGATTAGAAAATGACTTTAAATTTATTCCTTTCTAAATTGTGTGACTTATAAATGTTTTCATAAAAAAGAGATATTTCTCTCAAAGAGTTTTACAATTCATTTTCATCTATGTCAATATCCTTTGATGGATTTTAAACTTGTTTGATGATAATTTAATATGATAAAAATCTTCTATATTATATTGAAGGTTTTGTAATATGTTAGACTGTGGATGTGTTATATTTATACCATTCATGTTTTATGGTTAATGTATTGACATTTCGTATGCTATTTTTAATATGAATGATTATGTTATATTTGAACCTTTTCATATGAGGAATGTATTGGACTTAGTAAGTGATGGGTGGAGCCTGCTATAGCTTCTCGATACATCGGTAGGTATCATGAGACAACTAGACGTGGAATTGGCTGAGGCCCTTTCCCAATTTGATATATGGTTTTGGAAGAGTCCTCAATCATTTTTTAGATGCCATGGCCGAGGCCTTAACAAAATGATTCAGAATGTCCGAAATTATACATTACCTCATTATGAAAATAATATTAATGGTTAATTTGGTCATTCGACTAATAGAATACCCATGATTATGTTTTATTATTGAATTATTTACTCATCTCAAATTCCTTACCTAAAAGTATTCATGTTTATTACTGGTAAAGTCATGTGGCTTCAATTATTCACCATGATTAATATTTATGTTATCTTCCATTGTATTGCTTACCCTTACTGAGCGTTTGAGCTCACCCGTTTCTATGTTTTATTTTTCCTAGAATTCCAATAAGTGTATTGTGTTGGATATGCAGGGTTATGCTAAGAGATTAATGGCGTTCATAAGGGACTATTTATGTTTTGTTGTATGTTATAAAGTGTAATGTAACATTCATGTACGTAATATATTTTCATGGAATGCAAAACTGATCGGTCCTTCGGGACATGATTCCTTGTAATTATGCCAATGTTATGTAATAATGCACCGAATCTGGGTAACAGGGGTCGGGGTGTTACATTTGGTATTAGAGGATGTTTAAAAATAAACTTGGAAGCTAGATTTAGATAAACTCTGATTATATAACATATACCTAAGATTGAATTTGAGGATTTTTATAGAAGAACTTCCTAGAAATTTGGTAATGTAGAGATTTTGTGAGTTTTCCAATCATATACATCACTATTGGGATACTAGCAGGTATTGGCTGCTCTGGCACAGATGTACCTAGGTGTAAAACCTGAAAATACCGCATTGAGCTAGACTTGAACGGGAAGTGGTGCATGACAACGGGCCTTCCTTAACTCTTGGTTATGACACACCCGATGGATAATCTTATGATAATTCTTGTTTTCTTTAAAAACCACTATGAAGGGTTTATGAGTATATATCTTCTCAAAGATAATTTTTTTGTGATTATGGATTACATACATAAACTGTTCAATTTATATTAGGTATTTTACAAGTTTCAAATTATGAATTGTGATTCATAAACTGACCTATTGTATGCCATTTGTTTATAAATGGCGCCCAGTAGATGGAATGAGAACTCCAGCACTACGTATGATCCAAAGAGTAAAAAGGGTCATATAATTCATGGTATTAAGCCAACATTTAGATGGTAAATAGTATCCCATGTATTCTCAACATATGAATAAATAATATCATGTGTTAGTAAGACAACTAATGAATTTTCTAAGCCCTATGGCTTTGAAGGGAAGCATGACAAGAAAAGGATGGTAGAGAGAAAGATGCAGAAAGGGAATCGGGGAATGAAGGATTTTCCCATATGTGATAAATGTGGAAATAATCACCTTGGTAAATGCATGAAAAAAATGGGAGTTTGTTATAAGTGTGGAGAAAAAGGACACCAATTACATGATTGTAAGGGTAAGAAATTTTTTTTAAATGTAAATTTCTTCATCTACAAGGTGTTGAGACACTACACGAATCAATTTCTTAGTCATAAGAGTATACCGCAAATGATATTATTAGATAATAATCAAGTTATGGTACCACCTCATAAGAAGATGAATTACTACTATTCTTATGTTGTTATTATAGAATTATTTCATTTGAGTTATGTATCTATAGTATACTAGTTATATGAATTATTGAGATAAATAAGGATTGTACTACAGTACTATTTTATTGAGGATTTGAGATTATATAATTCTATGAAAATTGACTTAATTGTAAGCTAAAATTTTAGGAAAAATAAAAGGTTGATGGAAATGTAATCCTTAATATTGTACTGATAATGTGGTAGTGATTTTGGTATAAGAAATGGTTGGTTTGGATAAATTATATTGATATTCTTGACTAATCTGAAACTGATTAATTATTTGTATATTACATAATTGTTAGAGTTTAAAACATTTTTGGATAGAAGGAGTATATCCAGTATTCAATAAATAATAAGGGAGCACGAATGTAATCAATAAGGTTTTATGGTAATTCAGGATGTCGCAGTGTTTTAAAAGAATACATGATAAAGGTGTTCACAAGTTGTTATGTGGTAAAAAGGATCTTCATTATGTTTACCTTCCTTATAAATTTTGTACTATGAGTTTGGACAAGAGAATATTGGATAAGTATAAATGTTGTTATGGATTAAGTTTGAAATTGGATACTAATGTTAAGGTTATTTTTGGATTTTTATAAAATGGACAACATACAGACCGTGTGACAACTCATCGCGTTAGACAAAGATGTTGGAATCGAACCCACAACCATAGTAAGATTTTGATTTATCGCCAAACACTAGACTACGTGAAGTCCATGGATTCTATAATGCAGTTTCTTTTTTTAAGGGTCTGATAGGTGAATTATAAATTCATATTTTTTGAACCCTACACGAATAGGATAAATAAAATATTTTTTTATGTTCCATTATCTTTTAGAGTGAAAGATGAGTTTGTGGTAGAAATTATATAAAGTATGGAACTCTACTTTTCTAGTATATATATATATATATTCTCTTGTTCTATGAAGAAATTAATTCTTAAAATTTAGGTAAGTGATCATAAAACTAAAAATGTTTTATCCTAAAACCTTATGTTTTGTTGAACCAATTATATTTTAAATCCTCATATATTGATTGATTTGAGGCCCTAAAATCTATAATTGTTTGTGACTGATGACCTCAATCACTCCCTATAAATATTTACGTTTTTCCTCCAATTATGTGCCTCTAATTTCCACCAATGTTCTCCTAATCGAGATCATAATTTGGTGGTGACTTTTTTAATCCCCTTTTCCACTTATTAAGACTAAAACTTATTAACCCTATTTCCGATGTGGGTTTTCCCATAATGGTATTTCTATTTTCAACCTTCTATTTTCGAAGAAAATTTTCAAATTGCGAGGATGCAATTTATTGATGAAGGGAATAATGTAACACCCCAAGACTTCATAGTACGTTATTTATTCAATGTAATTCAATAACTTTCACTACACCCAACACCTAGTTCACGCGCACCACGACTTACCAAATTAGCTGTTCAAAAGTTGTTATGAATAGTATTAACTAAATTTTGAACTTTATACAATCCTTATAATTTTAGAATCCATATTATTAGTTATTTAGACATAACGTAAGAAGAAATTTAATTTTTTATATAAAGAAAGTATTTTTTAGGAAATTCAATTTTACCACCTTTTGAGAGAGAACCAATTTTAAATCAAATATTTGACACTTTTATACATTCAATTGAAATAAAAAAACTTCTTATATAGAGTAAAGAGATAAAAAATTAGTTTTGATAATTTTTTGGTATTTTTCTGATAACTTAAATATTTTGGTAAATAGTTAAAAATTCAAAATTTTAATTAAAAATAATTTTTTTTGATCAAAATAATTTATATAGTTAAATTATAATTTTTAATGGTTTGTAAGTATAAATAGATTACATTATTACCATTTAATTCAATGCTGGCCATTGTATGTAATTTCACATTGATGTTGGAATAAACAAGTGTCAGTCTTCTGATAGATAATTCTTTTAAACAAAATACACCATTTGGTTTTGATAATGGAAATTAATGTTAAATTAATAAATTCAACTTCAATTTTTTTAGTTTGGTAAAATATACTTCAATTGTGAATTCAGAATACCAAAACTAGCTTAGGGTGAATTTTCGTTATTTTTCTGAAAACATTCAATTTTTGACGAAGAGTGAAAAACACTGAGTTATAGTTTAAAACTGAATTTTTATTTAAATAATCATTTATTTTTTTTAAAATTATTTTATTTCAAAATAGATACAAAATTCCTATATAAGTTCACTATAATTCATTAGAGTCGGTTTATTATAATTTCAAATATATAAAATGTTTATTGAACATTCCAACGTCTTTTAGCCACCTCCGAGGAGAATTTTCACATTCACCTAACACTAAATTTTACCGCTTTTGTGAGTTGAATTTATAAAATCCAAGAGACACGGTTAAAATCAAGGGGTAAAATGAGGTTCAATAAGATAAAAATATTTTTTGGTGAATAGTAACTTTTGACTTTTATTTACCGCAGTTAAAGGTAAATAGGGTAAATCAATGTAAAAAGAGTATTGTAATAATTAAAAATTACATTAAAACAAGTTCTAACATTATTGGATGAGTAATTTCAGACAATGGGAATCTTTGTATCGATTTTAGGACCCGATGGAGCAACTTATTAATGACAATGACACATTAGATTAATTAATTTAATGTAAAGGAAATATTGAAAAAAACAAAATCCTTTTACTAATTAATGTTTATATGGTGTTATATAAGTAATATTTTTAATATAAAAATTAATTGTAAATCGAAAAAGATTTTAGAAATCATGGTAATTTGTTATAATTTTTAGACATTGAATAAATTAAACTATGTATGACACAATAATGATGCAGTATTTAACTCATTAATAAATGATTTAAATAAATTAGATTATAAATATTAAAATAATATCCAAAAAATTTCCAATTATTATTGGATGATTTTCTTTTGACCATGAGTCATCATATCTTAAACCCTAATGATTTTTGGACCTTTATAAACCAAATATCATTATATAATAAAATAATATTTTCACAGTTTCCTAAAGAGCCCCTCCTAACCCTTATAAAAGAAGACCACTTATACCCAATTCCTCACACCTCTCAAGCCTTTAGGATCTTCCAAACTCAGCCAAATTAAGCTCCCTACATCACTATCCTCCTTTTAAAATCCATACCTTATGATGAAGGAACTTCAAGAGGTCCTTTTGGTTCAAACCAAAGGAAGTTACCCAAATTAAAGGTAAGAGTTTCTCTTAACTTTTTTTATTTTATTTTACTTCTCTAGCTACTAAACTCTATTTATTCCATTCTTTTATAAAAAAACTGTATCCTATATATAATATGATGTTGTTATGAGATGGATTTTAATTAAACTTACACACACTTCCATCTAATTGGTGATGGACATAATATTTCTGTGGATGGAAAACTAACGCCTCACGAAACGATGATTGTTAAATTACCTCCAACCGCCTCTCATGGTGGCCATTATGATGGAACTGTATTTATATATGATATATATTATGTTTATCTTTTCTTTAGGATTCTGTATTTTTCTTTTAAAGACTACCATAATTGTTTCCATTAAGGGTAAACGTGATAATTTCATTTTCCGATGTGCGGACTACCGCCCCCTCAAAGTGATATGACTCGTTAATACCATATGTATGACATATAAAGTATTGATTTAATGATATAATATATGGTATTATACTGGAATTATAATATACCTATGTATCATTATGTTTTATGTCCATTAAAATAAGAAATAGAAATGAAAGTAGCATTCATGCGTATGTACGGCCTACCGTCTCCATGAACGGTGCATTTCATTTTTTTACACCAAAATAATATGTAATGTTATAAATACATGTATATACATTATATATATGATATATTTGATATCTAAATCATGAATATCATTCTGGATATAATGGACTGTTGAACATATGAACAACTTGTAACTATAAGTTGTTCATTTTTGACTCATGTGCGAAATATCGACAAAACAAACGTTATTAAATTAAATGATTACATAATTTCTATAACATGGTAATAATTGATATAAAATAAATAATAAACTTTAAAAAGGTTCTTAAGAATGTATAAATTAACTGTAGTTTATTATTTAGGATATTAATGAATGCACAAGTCAAGTCAGACACGAGGTAAGGGGTTTCTTATCTCACTTTTAATTCCGTTAGATTTCCATTGTTCACCACTTCTTTATTGAATTTGGTGTATTTTATACATCCATTTGATATATATTATCTTTATTATTTTTATATTCATGATATTCTGTGATTCATTTGGTTGTTATTGACCATTGTTCATACGAATCGATTGATTACAACGAGGTAAGGGTTACATTCACAATTTATTTATTGTTCGAGGTTATTTTTATATAAGTATCTTCTAGGACCTCTTTATCATCCACATCCATGTTTCATAAAATATTTTTCAAAATTGATTAATTTTAAGGGAATTTTTACTAATACATAAATTTAAATGTTTTTAATATTTATTCTTCTGAACTATTCTCATTAATGTTCATGTTTTCAAAATGGGTTTTAAGGATTTATTTATATGGACATGAATGTTTTTAAAATGTTAATTCCTTTCAAAAGGTTCAATGTTGTGTGGGACACTTTGATTCAAAAATATCATTAAATGTATTCCTTTCTAAATTGGGTGACTTTTGAATGTGTTCATAAAAAAGGGATATTTCTCTCAAAGAGTTTTACAAATAATTTTCTTCTATGTCAACATCCTTTGATGGATTTTAAACTTGTTTCACGTTTATTTATTATGATAAAAAATGTATATAATCTGTTGAAGTTTTTGTGATATTTTTGACTATGGATGTGTTATTTTTATACCATTCATGGTTTATGGTTAAATTAGTGACATTTCGTATGCTAGATTTAATACGAAAGTTTATGTTATATTTCATCCTTTTCATATGAAGAATGTATTGGATTTAGTAAGTGACCGGTGGAGCCTACTGTAGCTCCTTGATGCATTAGTAAGTCTCATGAGACAAATAGATGTGGAATTGGACAAGGCCCTTTCCCAATTTGATATATAATTTTGGACTAGTCCAGCATCATTTTTAGATGCCTTGGATGAGGCCTTGACAAAATGGTTCAGAAAGTCTGGTATTATACATTCCTTCATTATGAAAATAATATTGATGGTTCATGTGGTCATTCGACTAGTACAATATCCATGATGATGTTTTATTATGGAATTATTTACACAGCTCATATTCCTTTTAAAAAAGTACTCATGTTTATTATTGGTAATGGCGTGTGGTTTAAATTATTAACCATGCTTAATATTTATGTTATCTTCCACTGTATTACTTACCCTTACTGATCATTTGAGCTCACCCCTATCTATGTTCTATTTTTCCCAGGATTCCAAGAAGTGTATTTTTTTTGATATACAGGGTCATGCTAAGGGAATAATGGCATTCATAAAGGATTATTTATGTTGTATTGTAAGTTATAAAGTGTAATGTAACATTCATGAATGTAATCTATTTCCCAAGACTGCTAAACCGATTTGTCCTTCAGGAGTTGATTCCTTGTAATCATTCCAATGTTATGTAATAAATCACTGACTCTATGTAACTGGGGTCGGGGTTTAAATAAACGTTTACTTAACACACACAAAAAATAAAATTTTAGGAATAATTCCCAATTAAAAATACAACTACATTTACTTAAAAAATAGCTATCGTAAAGATTCACATGATATTTATTGGTTTATGATTATAAAAAAATATTTTATGAATTTTAATGAATTTCAATACTAAATGTCTCATTTTGAATACATAATTAAGTAAAAAGTTCCAAAATATTCTTATTAGAATATAATATAAGATATTTTCCCAAAATTCTACAATAGATTTTTAATTTCATCATATTATTGATGAAGTTCACCCGAGAACCCTAGGGGAGATACTCTCACTCGGTGATGATGATGGTGGTTGGGCAGATCCCCCCCAGATGGGGGCAGGGTTTTTGATGTTTTGGACCTTCTAGATCCTCGACCACCAACCTCCTATCCCAAAGGCAACATTATACCCTGTAGTTCTATAGCTCATCGAAAGTCTCCCGAACCTTCGAATCACGACATAAGAGTTTACGAAAACATCTACGCTATAGAATTGTACCTTGGAGGAACATTTTTAGTAGAAAATACCTTTAGCTGAAACATTAAACTGATTTGTCTTCGACTTAAGGGTTATTCAAGACAGGGAGACAGCAGGACTACATGACAATCACCATATTATGATCCGATTTTCATAAGTGGAAGACCTCATCCATACTCGGTCAACGACAACACGATGCTGCAGCGGTCTTTGGTTTTTTCTGTTCCGATGGTCATTTGAGTTATATATGAAACTTGAATCTCCTTCCACAACCACTTGGCTTTGCTATCCTAATATTTTGTTAACATTTCAAACCCCCTATATAATCAGAATGATGTAAACCTCATTAATAGGTTTTTTGTTTGGATAGATGCACATAGTTTGTCTATCATCCTATTAATATGTGTGTCTGTGTCGAGGAGGATGTATCTAGAGTTCCATTCTATTTTTTTTGTATCGAAATTGGTGAAAAATATAGGTGAAAGTATCATGTGGTATATGAGAAATATAAATTCTTTTGTTATTCTTATATAATTCTATGGTTTTCTTCAGAGGCATGTCGTCAGGGGCCTAGATTAATGGCGAATAGTGGATTGGGAAACAAGTCAGAGGTTGGTTATCAGGTAGTTTTTGGGGAATCGCGGATGGTGAACAATGGTATCAGAAATTCAACTGATACCAGTGAGGAGGATGGTCCTGGAAAGATTGGAATAGGACTCCCATTGTAGCAGGGCTTAGAGAAACAACACAAAAATGAGGTAGTGAACTGAATTGTTTAGGTTGATATGGGTTTTGGTGTTGGGAAGGAAGCCACGAAGCTTCAACCTAATCTTAATGTTTCTGAGGTGTTCAAATGACAGAGGTAGGATCTTGTGAGTCCTTTCAATCAGTAGATGGACGATTGAAGGGCTCATCATGGGCATGCTTTAGGTGAAATTCAAAATAATGTGAATAATTAGAACTTGGAATTTCCAGTGTGTGGTGAGATGGTGGCTTGGAATGGATCCTTAGTAGTGGAATGTGGACCGGATAGCGTGGAAGTGTGCAAGGGGAAACAGGGACACGATACAGTTACAACAGTTCCCGATTAAGGTGGAATTATTTTGGCAGCGGGTTCTGATTTTTTTAATCGTACTCTTGTTCATCTGAGCAACATGTCTGAAGGCCTATGAGAGGAAAATCTAGGTTCATGTCTAGATGTTCTAGGAGAGAAAGCTAGAAATTGGTTCTGTGGGAAGAAATCCATTAGGAGTGAACTCTGACATTCAGTGGACAACGATTCAAGCTCAAGGAGAAAAAAAAGTATTAGGAGAAGTAACAGATGAAAATATTACTCCTCATTTCCTCCTCACATTGTGACTTGATCATCATAGATGTTAAACAACCCGAAAACAACCAATGTGACTTTGAGTCCCCTAAGGGCAGGAAACCAGGACGAATAATCCTTGGATTTTCTATTGAGCTCATATGGGGAAGTGACTGATCAGGTTTGGTTGCATAATGAAAACAAAAAAATATAGCCACGATGATGGGGAGGACCCTCAGAGTCTCTCATAATGATGAGAAATACACATGGATTGAAAAACAAGATCTCATTCTAGTAGGGGGATTCAATAAAGGGAAGATTAACATGGAGGAGTGCATTCAATCAAGAGACCGACTTTATTTTATGGTTGAAAGGGTGATGATAGAGGAATCCAACCAGTAGGTTTCAGATTTATCCTTGATGGTGTTCAGGGATGCAAATTCAGGTAACCTTAAGCTTCTTTTTTTAACTCTGCCAAATTGGAGGTTTTTCGGTTGGTTTGAATGTATTGATGTTTGTGATGTGTTTGGGTTTTTCTCATATCTTTGTTTGGTTTCTTTGAGAATTATAGTGTTTCATTTTCAGCACGCTACTTGGATCTGCATCAGATGGGGATCAGAGCATCAAGCAATCACCTGAGTGTGCTTTTTGGATCTGGATGATGATAGGGGACGTATTTGTATTTGGTTTTGTTCCTGGGCATTTCTGCATGGGATTACTCGCCGAAAGGTTACGCTAGGATGAAGCATTCCATCTTTGGGTATTTGTAGGGGAGGATCTGATTCTGTAGTTTGATCTTGGTTTTTGTGTCAGTGGCCTATGGGTGTGGTTGGAATGTATTTTTTCTCACTTTTCTTCAAACATTTTGTTGAAAATAAAAAATGTAATTTTCAATCAGTCACACTACTTTTATATGGATTATTTTATTTCATAATTGTATTTATTTTCACTAAATACATTTAATATATATTTAGGCAACCGTCTTCACTTACTCGTCTTGTTAAATTGTGAGTTATGGGAGTTTGTGTTGTCCTGAATTTTTTTTATTACGGAGTAATGTATATGAAATGAATTGTAAAATGTGTGAATGATCGTTATAGTGTGGATGAGTTTTTCATTCCAAAAGGGGCTTATTAGAAGGTCTGACTTTGGCATGGTGTTTGATGTTTTAGCATACAAACAAGTATTATTTTGATGAATTTCCCATCTCAGCATCCTATGAACCATGTCCCATTATCTTATAATGGTGTGCAATATTGGTCTTGTTTTGAAACATAGTAATTTTCTATATAGTATATAATATGAGGGATCATGTTTTGGTGTCTCTTAGTTTTGAAGGGTTACTATAGTTAGGTTTATTGAATATGTCATGGTTCCACCCTAGATTGATTGGATCTATGAGATATTTATAGTGTTTTTAGTGGATGATTTTAAATAAGCTCGTTTATGGAGGGGTGTTGGAGGTTTTTGTCATGTTTTTTTAGGAATACTAGGGTGTGTGGCATTGTCCTTTAACACTATGTTATAATAATATATTCATCACCCTAACATAAATTTGGGGGCTCCCTTAAATATCATTCTATCACATCTCCTTCCCTAAAATCATAGGTGACTGAATTTCTATTTTAGGTACCATTCATACCACTCTATTTTCTTCTGACCCTATGTTTAGGAGATCAAAAATTGGTGGTTTTAAGTGAGTTATCCCCTTCCATCCTTAGTTCCCAATCTATTTATCATATAGATGATGTTTTGGCTATGAGATATGATTGGATTGTATTAATAAATTGATAATGGTTGATTATTGGTGTCATTATATAGGTTTTTGATGTATTTCAATTACATTATATAAATCTTATATTCATCCGTTCAAAGTATTATCTTTCCATAGTGATATTAGAGCATCAGTTGAGGTAGGGAATTTGAAAATTCACTGTTATTTTTGTAAATTGTTATATTAGTATTTTTTTTCTTTAGTTATATATATTTTTATTATCCAAATGATGATAATGAATCGAAATGAATATTTATATGGGATATGGGAGATTCAAATGTGTTTGTTATCATTCATGTTTTTTCTATTATATTTGTTACATGATCATTGTTATTGATGAAAATCATTAATGTTTTTTATAATTTTCGGTGAATATTTTGATTATTTTGTGAATATACATCTTAAAATATTAATCACATATGATGGTAATTAATCATAAATGTGTATGAAATAATGGTATATGAAATATTATTGAATACAAACTTTTCTGATGATAATTGATATTGAATTTTTAGTTGTTTTTAGGGGTAAATAATATTGTTGTGGATATGTTTTATTGATTATTTTGGGTTCCGGTAATGGTTATAAAGTTGGATAATATATATATATTACCCGGGTGGAACAATAAGGATACATTTGAATGACTGGTTTGGGTAGTGGTTTCTACAAAAGGTTCCATGGGTGGAATAGTGTTGTATTGTAGAAGTTGTGGACTGTGATGTTGGGATGTGGATACTAATCCATGGCGTGAGAGAGGGAATGAATGGGTTATTAAAAAATATGTCTTGGATTGTTTTTGTGGTATCATTTTGAAGCATCTCGTTAGTATGGAATATATTTGATAATTGTGAACATGAAATCGGGTTTCATAGAACTGAATAACTTAATAGATAACAATGAAGCATTGTGGATTAAACTGAATTATTAGTGGATGAGAGTGGGTTTTCATTAAATATGGAATGGTATGACTTAATTAACATATATGGGTTTTTAAATGGTAAATATTAAAATGGGTCAATGGTAGGATAAAATTTTTATTATACATTATTTTGTGGATTTTTTTTGGGATGTGGGGATCATTGTGATGTTATAGGTGTAAACAATGATGGCATGTGGTAGTACTAGTGTGGTGTCATTTGTGAGAAGTGGTAATATTTTTTAGTGTGAACCCCTTTAGCATTATCCTTTTTATTTTATATATCTATATATAATGTATTTACATTTGATATCAACACACACCCCTCACAAGTTAGAAACCCTTATTAATACTAATCATGATTTGGGTACCATGTGTTTTCCCATAATTACATAGTTAGTGAGGAAAAATACTGTTAAATTCTACATATTCAGTAATTTCCCTTACAAGTGTATTATGGGATGTGGTGCCTCAAGGTTGTATGATCATACTGCTTTAGCGTGTAATGTATTGGATGAATCTATATGTTGTTGGTACGATGAATGTTATATGATGTACTCGAAGACCATATAAGTTATGGATGAGGAGGTATAGGTGCACTAGAAGACATAATAGGGTATTGAGATGAGGATATAAGATAGGTGAACTAGAAGACCTTGAAATGGATTGGATGATATGATATTATATAGGTTCATTAATGGTAGGAGAGGAGAAATGATATTGATTTCATTTATGTTCATGATATCCTATTGTACTATATATGAGCTATGATATGTTACATCATAGATGTGGATGGTATTAGGAGAACAAGATTTTTGAGATTAGGGAATGATAGACATAACCAAGTGGAGAATTAGTTTTCAGGTTCCTTCTATATATATACATCAATAATATTTTAAAACTCTTGGATGCAATATCTTTCTGTGATCCATGGTGAGGTTGGTCGGTAATCGATTTCATAGGATCTTGTTGGTTCTATAATTTTTTTATTGATTCCTTAGTATGCTCCTTGAAAATTTTCATGAGAGCCCATGTGTATGACACCACATGAGTATAACTATTACCCTCACACCAATATATATAATTTTTTTCAGGCTTCTAGGGTGAAATTAGTTACTAGGCTAGATAGTAATAGCTTTAAGGGTGAGTTTTTTGGCAGAGTCGTTGATTTTAAATTTTATTGGTATATTTTATTTTTTATTTTAATTTTAATGACATTATTCATTATTTTTATCATTATTTTGGATCTTTTTTAAAATATGGTGTTGACTAGTAGTTTATTTTCCCATTCATAGATTTTATGAGCGTATCAACTCTCATTTTTATGTTTTATACCCATTGTTCTAGTAGATGACATATAATATATTAGATTCGGGCCTTTAGGGTCACAATCATATCCATTATAGCCCTAGGAGAGGTTCCCATCAAGGAAAATTCATGAAATTTATGTAATCATTATATCCTAATGTGGTCATAAAAGATGATGTATTGTTTAAAACTATATTCTCACCATTAACTAAAAAAACTTAAAAATCCAAAATTTTCTCCAAATGATTATTTTGATTACCTGAATCCAAAAATTAATTTAATTTTACCAAATTAAAATTATATAAATTAGGATTTAACTTTTAACTAATAAATTGAAATATAATGTGAAATTATTTTTATAGAAAAATGACATTTTTAACATTGATAAATCATGATATTATTTCATATCAATTACAAATAAAATAAGTTTATTTTATTTATTTTTTAATTAAATAATATTAATATAATAATTATTTATATATGTTCACTTTAATTTAAGATTAAAATACACAAGACTTTAAAATTAGTAATTTGAAAAAAAAATCATTTTGTAACATTAAATGTTTTTAATCACATCCAATTAATTTTTTATCTTATAAACAGTAAATTTGACCCAAATCATAGTCATTCAGCCACATAAAATATTTCTTTATTAATAAAAATATGAATGTAATTAAAATAAATAATTTTATAATAAGTAATTTTATTATATTTTTTTAATATAGTGTTTATACTTATTTTAATTTTGTTAATGATGTTTCACATTATATATCTTGGTGAATATTAGTTTGGATATCTTTGGGATACCCGATACTCAATAATGTATTAATTTAAAGTAAATCACATACTAAAATCAAGTTTTGTTATAATAAATATGTGTGGAGGTTGGAATAGATTGATATTATAAAATATACATGTATTCCTGCTACATTGACTATGGTATCCTAAAGGTGTACTTTCATAAGCTATTGTGTATTATGGTATATAGTATGAAACATGATATGTAGTAGATTTCAAGCATAAAAATTCATAATATATGAGATAAGGATGATGAGGCTCTAATGAGCTCCATGCGATCCAATATGAGACAATGATATCGATGTGATATGTATGTGTAACATCCCGCAGCTCTTAACTACTAATTAGTGATCAATTTGACGGTCACTATAGTAACTCAAGATCCCCTAATATTACTCTAGAGGATCATGACTAGAAACAAAGGACTATGGTATTAATATGGGGGAGACTATACCCACATATTAGAGATAAACAACACCGGAAATAATTAATCAGTCAAATACAGACCAGTAAACAAAAAGAGTGAAATGATATCCAATAATTTTTTTAAACAAATTAATATAACCCATTATAAAATAAATGTTCATTATACGATGCATTTAAGGTATTCATACTACAAAAAATATTTTATGTATTTTAGAACCCAAATAAAAAAATAAAAGACCAAGAAAAAACACTTAAAATAGTCTTGATGCCTCACACCATTCCAAACTCAAATGCTTCATACTAGTAAGACAATAGAAAACTATTGGGCATACCAAAATTATACCTAAAATTATGTATCATATTCATGGGTACCCAAGAACAATGGAAGCCTGGTCAGGGTGTGATTATAACATTATAGACCACAAAAAATGATGTCCCTCAATATACCATGTCTATAATATAGGTCATGAATGATTGATGTAAAAAATTATAATTTAAAATAAATAAAATAATCACTCATGCCATGGGTTAATAATGGCACATGAGGTTGGCCATTACATTATAATCCTTAGGAGAACCACTATTTTAGACCATACTTTCTTTGACTAGTGTTTCGGTGCCATTGATCATGTCACATTGGCCTAGCCAACAAGTATAATGACCCCGCATTTTGGGTGAATTCCAGATAGGTATCAAAGACCACCCATTAGGATGTTTTCTTAGTATCTCTAGAATAACCATGTGAGTATTCTTTAAAGACATCACAACCCACCCCTAATAGAGTTTTCAATAGTTATCCTAGATATAACCTCTGGTATTTTTCAATAATCATCAATGACCTCCCCAAATTAGTTTTCAAAAATTACTATAGACCACCCTAAAAGAGTTTTCAATAGTCCTCGTATATATATACTCATAGGAATTTCCCTTTATAAATTATCATAGACAATCTCATCGGATGTTTTCATTAACATTAGTTCAAGACCACTTAATGTGTATACATATATACCATTGAAACCCTGCCCATGAGTGTTTTCCATTCAAGGCATCAAGACCGGAACCAAGAGAAATTTCATTTCACAATAGAAATTTGAAACATATTCTTCCATTTAAACAAATTAACCATATCCATATTAATATTCTACCATTTCTGATCATTTCTCATTTAATAAATTTGTTCAATTAATACATTTAGAATTTATCAATTGATATCATAAAAAGATTACTCAATTCATAACCATGGTTCATCAATTTACTAAAATCATATATTTTTCAAAGAAACATAACAATATGGAAATTCTATAAATTCATTTAACACTTTATTTTTACACATTCACCATCTGGGACTGACCATTATAGTTCCCTAATTTACATAGTCATTGCATAGGGGAAAATTCATATACAAGGTGTTCTTTAGGGATCATATTCTGTAATAGTAATTAACACCACTATTATGTAAACAAATCATTACAAGAGAATATAAATAACTTCAATTGAGAACTTAAGTCACACACTGTATGTTGGGGTGATCACACAACACATGAACAAGAAAGTTTAATGATGATATTGTAAAGACTTAGGGACATGTTACCTAATTTGACGCCACCTCCCTACTACCCAATATCATCTACGATCAATGGAAAATTCTTAGAGAATCTGTTGTCCTAACTCACATCCATACAACCAACTTAATTAATTATAATCATATTATTATTAATAAAAATTTACATTTAATTTACAAAATAAAATCACTTAGTCATAAATGAGAAGTTACCCACATGGTGTTCCCACCACACCTAACCAAAGAAAAACATTACAAAGGGGGTATCTTCCATGATGCTACAACTAACATGACAAAATCCCTATTACCTGGAACCAGACACAAAAAATGACATTTAATTTATCTAAACCCCATTATAAAATCAATGAATGGAATACCTCTACTAATATAATGGTCAATGACTTGAATATATTGTATCTAGACATCATCTAAATAATATGTACAAAAATTCCATCATTTAATAATTTTTTCAATATTATTTAATTAAATCATCACTCAAATCTCTAACATGGGGATCCAAAAATTAGAGGTGTAGAGAAAAAATGACTTCGAGGATAATGGGGGTCACGAGAGTCAGAGAACATTCAATATTCATTTGAGAACAATGCTAAAACAGCCCTGAAATAAGTGGGAACCAATATATAATGGGGGATCCAATCCTATTCCACAGAATATAAAGAGTGGGAGAAACGAGGGGAATTATTATATAAAAACAAAAGGTGTATAATCATTATTGATCTAGTGTCCTATAAATGGTAGGTCGGTGGCTATATTCTACATCCTTATCCATCCATCCTTCTTCCAGTGATTTTGCACTACTTTTGGGAACCTTTCAACCATTAATTGAATCCACGGAGAAACCATTAGTGGATTCAAAAGTCTTAAAATTCTATTTGAACTGCATTTCATTAAATGAACCATCTACTATGTTCAGAATTAAAATTTTCCTTGAATTTCAAACACCTATATTGACACATGGGTTTATAACCTCCATACCTCAACACTTCTAGTCGACAAAAAGTATTTGTGGCCTAACAAAAACACACCAACCTTCCTTGATCGTACCTTTTAATCCAAAAGGTCATGTTCCATCCACAAATTCCAAACATGATTTCTTATACTAACATAAAATGTTCACCCAATTAAAATATCATACCAGAGTCAACCCTTGTAACCACCACGGAAACATTACGACGATTATTTAGGGAAGCCAAATGTCCCCATACGTGACTACATTGTCACTCAAATAATGATATATCTCATTGAACTACTCACCATATCCTCTTCTCAAAGGGATAATTATGACATATGGTGATTCCATCCATAAGAAGTATTTTTCTAATGATATTCTCATGTTCAAACGATGCATATGGTCTGGTTTCCAACTCCTATAACACGATCCCATAAGAAACACCGATCAAAGTCTTGTACAATTCATCATTTCAAGTTAGGGAATAGACTAGATAAGTGCTCTCCATCCATTTAAGAAGCCAAGACATGCCATTCTTTTCTAAAAAAAATAATTTAGTAACTTTTGAACATTGTATGCATACTTCCAAAATTATTCATACCATGAACTCCATTTACATATACCCCACTATAAAAAAGAGTGAAATTCATATATCCCAAGGAATTCCTTTATTAAAACCACTCATTCTCCACCAATGTGATATTACTGTTCCTGTAACAACCCAAACATTTTTTAATGAAAATTCCTTTTAATCTAATTAAATGACTTAATATATAAAATGATTTTATTAAATATTAACATCCTTGGTTTTCTGTTTTTGAATTTAAAAATACTGTTACGAATTCCTACCATTGATAGTATAGTTGTTAAACAGTGATACCATGATTAGAATAATTATAGGACTTCAATAAATCCAATTTACTTAGAAAAAGGAAGTGATGGCCCTATCCAGTAGACATTCCCTATACGAAGCGTATTTGTAGGAGCTCGAAAAGAAGGTGGTTTCATTAGCCATCACTCTTGACCAAGCCCATATCGAGCATCAACATGTTAAGCTCAAATGGAACTGCCTACAAGAGATGTAGAAGTTGATAGATATTACAACCTGAGTGATGTTATCCTAACAACCCCAAGATTCATTCACCATCAAACACCTTAACCTTTGGTCTTATGCATGTTTTCCCAACCCATCCCTCGAAGATCATGCCATGACTACCCCAAGCCCTCATTCCATAGGCCAGGGGTTGGCATCCATAATCGGAAAGGTGTATACCTAAATGGGAGGGCATTGACATTAAGCATGTATAAACACATAGTACATGAACACAACAAGATGCAACCACGATGTAAAACAACAGTAGTAATAGTGTGTAATGAAAGTCAAGTGGTCTATAATAATAGCCCAATTGAAAAGATAAAACTACAATATAAGTCATAAAATAGATCCTGAGATCTTCCACCAAGGATCCTACCATAAGGTTAGGTACAACTCATCTCCGCATCTATCCAGATCAACTAGTCACCTCCGTGTATGTCCTAGTTATGGATCTCTAAAGTCTTAGCCAAGCTGATCATCGTATGAAAAAGACACAACAAGGTGTGGATGAAGCCTATATATGTGTGAGTATGACAATACCCAGTATGGACCAAAATACCCCTGAAGGACTCTTAGAATTCGAAAAAAGAAAAAAAATCAAGATCTAAAACACAAAGTAAAAAAATTGAAGACTCAAAACAAACCCAATATAACTTAAGTTTAGATGTCCATATGATTAGTCATAAGGCTAGGTCATCTTATTCTGTTAAGTGACAATACTATTGTGTTACACAGGATTGATAGGTACTAACCCCCGTTGACGCACAAGGGATCTTACCCACCAATGACCGATAGGTAGTAACACCCGCTGACCCACACAGGATCTAACCCACATATGATATGTATGCGCTGACTCACATAGGATCATTGAGCACTGACCCACATAGGATCTGACCCACACAGGATTAGTCCTGACCCACACATGATCGCTAGGTGAAAATCCACACAGTATTGCAAGGTTATGAACAACACAGGATTTGTAGTTGCTGATCCACGCAGGATCGCTAGGTCCTGATCCACATCGATTCTTTAGGTGATTATCCACACAATATCACTAGGTGATAATCCAGACAGGATCTCAAGGTGCTAGTCCAAACAGGATCACTATTCATTCTTCATGTCTCATCCATCCTTTGGATTCTCTTCTATAGTACGATTTATTCTAGGAGGATCCTCTCATCAAGACATCGTCCATACTTCAACTAGAAAGAAGCCTCAAGAAAAAGTAACCCATTGATACTTCATGTCATAATGGTTTGAAGAAAATATATTGCACGTCAAAAGGATGCATGGTAGGAGAGTTATAGGATTTTTAGTGACGTGGCCCTAGTTGGATTCAGGTATGATCCGACCAGGTAATACTTTATATTTCACCAAAATTAATGTACAATATTTTAACAGGACCCTCTCGTTCTGAGGATTCCAGCAACATAGACGGTTCATCAAATGGACGTATGGTTTGCGAGTTATAGCCATTTAAGTGTATTTGGGATGAAATAGGTATGGGTTTGGTCCGACCCATCCTAGCCCGAACCGGCTGGGCCGCGGCGGGCTCAGACTGCTGGACGGTGGACCGGCCAGGCCCACTGGTTGGCCTGACCCACGTGAGGGGTTGCACGTCCCCTCATTCCCAACTGGCTCAATGATATATTAGGGTCATTACCTAGCAGCTCCATGTGGTGATGCCTTGTCTTGCTGCAGGACTCACCATGCCCGGGTCCCCTTTACCGTGGCATCAAAGCCAGGTCCACTGTAATGAACCAAACATTCATTAATGGAAATCTCTCTTAATATAATTAAATCTCACTTTAAGTACAATTTTTATATAAAATGTCAACTTCTTTGGTTTTATGTTTTATAGTATTAAAATACTATTATGAATTTTGACCATTGCTAATATAGTTGTTGAACATTGATAACATGGTTATTATAAATATAGGGTTTTATCAAATCCTATTTACTCATAAAAATGAAGTGATGGCCTCATCTAGTAGACAGTCCCCATACGAAGCCCATTTATTGGAGCTCAAGATTGAGGTGGCATCATTGGGCTTCTCTCGAGACCAAGCCAAAGCTGTTCTTGAACACATTATGCTTGAGCGGAATTGACTAAGGGCGAAGTGGAAGTTAATAGAGATTACCACCCGAGCATTGTTATCCGAGCCACTCCAAGAGTCTATCACCATCGCACACCTTACCCTTTGGTCTTATGTGGGTGATATAAGTGGTTATGTAACAAGACCCTAGAACTATGACAATTTACATTATTTTTATATAAATAATATGCATTCATTTTATTATTATTACTTGGTAAATAGTTTTTAAAGAAAAAAATATTATTAGTTAAAATTAAACAATAAAATATATTTTGATGAATTAATGGATTTTTTAATTAAATAATATTTTAATAAAATATTATTATTAAATTAATTTTTATAAAATATATATAATCATATAAATATATGGATGGAATTGTAATTTTTATTAAGGTTTGGAAACTGTTTTTGTCAAAACTCATTAATTTCTGGTAAATGTCCGTTTTTATTTTACAAGTAAAAATTCACATATTTATAAAAAAATTTAGTTAAAATGAATATTATTTTTGGAATTAAGACATAGAAATTATCCAAGGGTGTTTTTTTCATAATTTTCTAAGACAGTTGATTTTTTGTGTAAAAATTAAATACCGTTTAAATAAATAATGTGTTTTATGACATCATAAGGACCCAATATTGAGTTAATAAAATAAAAACAACATTATTTTTGGAAAATATATTTTTATCATTAAAATAATTTGATTTAATATTTTCTGTTTTATTTTATGACGCTTTTGTGGACCCTCCGAGACATATAAAAAAAATAATTTTAAATTGATTTCATTGAGAGTGTGACTCACCTCCTAATAAGAAACCAAATTTTTTTAAAGTCAGTCCATTTACCTTATAAAATATATTTTTCCATTCCCCTTTGGCAATAACCATGGGAAAAACCATGTAATGGTTTTTTATATTGGTTAGTTTAATGTGAGGTGTCCCAAACCTAAATAATAATGAATTCCCTCTCCTTTCCTATATGAACCCACTGAAGCTCCCACTTCTTCATCACTCATAGCGTTCGGAGTTCAACCACCCGCTGAACTCCTCTCTCTATAATCCTCCCATGGTTCCCTAATCTCCTAATAATCCTCTCTCAAGCCTCTCCCAATCCTTTTAGATCAGACTTCCATGATAGGGTTTTTTCTTCCTTTCTCATTTCTGTCCAATTTTCTTTAAATTGTTATTCCCTTTTAATTTCAATTATAAATGTTGGGGTATGGGTTTTAATCTACCATATTATTCCATATTTATGTTTTAATAATTGGATACCCCTATCTCTCTCATTAAATGCCTCCCATGTACACCTGTTACAATGCCGAAATTCGGAAAGAAATTTCTATCTCCTCATTAACAATCAAGCAACTGTAGTGTATCATGAATCTAAATTTCATTACATTTGTTTGTAAATGTATCTATATGACCCCTTACAATCCATTTCATGTAAATATGATGAGACAACCCTTTCTCTCTCATCAAACATTTTTTTGAGTTCTTATGTCACGCCGTTAAGATGGAGAAATTTCATTGTGCTTTCCAAGATGAAGTCATTGTGTAGTGAATACCATGCCCATTTATCTATCAAGGGTATTCACCATTATGCACATTTACATATTTTTTAAATTTTTTCATGTATGTATTCCACATTCATTTATCGTGGAATAAATAATTATGTTGAATGATCCAATTTTTAATGATCCATGTGGCACACTTATGGATGAAATGAAATTTTTAAGAAGGGTGTGCCCTAATAGTTCTCCAATGCATTGGGTAAATTTTAGTATCATGATACATCATGTGAAATGGGTGTTTACTAATTCTAATTCAAGTGCAAGGATGTATTACTCGTGCTCCATGGGAAATGAGGGTTTACTCATGATCCATGTTCAATGAGCCTTGGTTCAGGCTAATTCCATGTTAAGTGTTGTTGCCACATTTCCATTTTATGATTATCATGATTTATCATTCCCTTATGTTTATGATTTTATTGTTCTCTATTGATATGCCTATTTTTTAACATGTATTTTATTCCTCATTTAATTCCATGATAATATCCTTACTGGGATTTATAGCTAAACCTGTTCCTATGCATGTCCTCATGTAATCCAAAAAAAATATAAGTACGAGGGAATGTAGTGTTCAATAAAGATGTTGTATTTCATGTTTTCAGTTTTTATTTAATGATCCTAATCCCCAAAGGCACTATAAATCTCAATATTCTATGTTGTATCAAGTGATTTTTATGTAATAAATTATGTTTAATTGTGTAATAAAAAGTAGGGTAGTCAGAGTTGGTATCAGAGGATAGGGTTAGTTATTTTTTGGATTAGATTAGAAAACCCTACTAAAGACTTATAGACATGGATTTGTATAATAAAAAAATACCCGGGTTTTGTTGAGTATTGAGTTAGTGGTTTATCATGAAAATACATCCATGTTTGGATACGAGCAAGTAGAGGCAGATCTGGCACATATGTATCCTAGTGGTAACACCCGAAACCACCGCTTTGATGTAGACTCAAACGAGAACTGGTGAAAGACATGGGCCTTGCTGCACTATTGGTTATGACACTCCCTGGGGATAAGCTTTGGTAATTTCACAATCTTAGTATGGAACATTATTAAGGGACTAAAAAAATCCCTAAGATTATATGTTAGAAAGTATATGATGGATAACATAGACTAAAGCCAATAGATTCGTATGTTATGTATATAAATGTTGTTTATATGTCATCAGTTTTGTCCATGTCTTACCCTTTGTGTGTTACCCCTAACTTTGATTTTATTCCAACCAATGGCCAGTAATAGGAGGAGTCGGGCTAACAACCAATGTGAAGATCAATGTAATGATTGTAAAAATGAGATTCCCAATCCAATGGGAGTGGGAATCACGAACTTTGTCATGATTCCCTCTCAGCTAACACAATATTTGAATACAAACAATGCTCAAGAAGAACGTTCAACCCCCCATATAATAGAACAAGTCTCCATCGATAGCTTCATGAGACAGAGGCCTCCTACTTTTAATGGATCATATGATCCCTCAATTGTTGAACAATGGATCAACTCCATTGAAAGTATATTCACTATTCTTTAATGTTCTGAACAATAGAAGGTTCTCCTAGATTCTTATTGTATGGATGGTGAAGCTGACCAATGGTGGAATTTGATCAAAAATACAAAGCCTATGGAGGAGATTGAGGTGTTGGAATAGAAGGATTTCTAGAAGATGTTTTTCGATAAATATTTTCCGTGAACCCTCTAGCTTAAGATTGAAAGAGACTTCCTTGACCTCATGAAAAAATATGATGAATATGTTGGAGCGTACAAGGAAAACTTCCCAAGGCATGCACGATATGCTTTCGGCTTTTTTTGAACCCCTGAATGCAATGTTGATTGCTTCTTTGGTGGGATGAAACCTAGCCTATGGAAAGCGCTGACGATTCGTGACTTCGATAGCTATGAGTAAATTGTCTGATGTTCCCTAAAGGTCGAAATGTAGATCAAATAATCTCAGTGGTATCATGGGGATAAGAAGCGTAAGGTGGACTTAAATTCTGGTGGTCAATGGATAAATCCAACGGTGCTAAGAAGATCCATCACCCCACTTTCCAAAGGTGTGGAATGAAGCATCCAAGAAATTGCCTGAAGGGGACGAGGAAATGCTTTAGATATGGAAGAGAAGGGAACCTGGCTATTAAAAGTTAGCATGAAAGACATGTGGCTATGGTAAAGGAGAGGAACACTCTGTTAAAACCTCAATGTGTGGTTCATTGCTACTACTGCAAATAACTCGGGCATATTGAAAATCAATGACCTAACCCAAGGAATTTTGGAGGCAACCAACAACCTCCAAGGAACCAATGTAGAGATTTTTCCATCATTACTGCCGAAGTGAACCCTGGAAACAATGTGATGATAGGTACGCTTGTTATTCATTCAATAATAATGAACGTACTTTTTGATTCATGTTCTACGCACTGTTTTATATCCCAAATGTTTAGTAGAACAATCACAGAACCACCACAAATCATGGTAGTAAAGAATTTGGTGAGCACAAAAAATGGAGCAATCTTTGTATCACATGAATATAACACCTCCCTATCATAATCTGTTGATTTAATTTCCCAGAAAACCTTGTCATACTCCCTTTGGTGGAATTTGATGCCATTAATGGCATGATTGGATTTCCTTATACAGATCCAACATAATTTTCTATGAGTGGGAAATCACTCTCTAGGAAGAGAATCAACCCCCGATTCTATACAAGATCAAGGAGGAAGATGAATATTCGTTAGCTCCATCATCTCAAGCATTGACATTACTAACCTATGAGAACGTGTATCTAACTCATATGATAGAGTCTAAGTAGGAAACCATCCTTTAAGACATGCCTATTGTGAGGGAATTTGTTGATGTGTTTCCCGAGGAATTTCCTGGTCTTCCTACAAGAAGGGATGTTGAATTATCAATTGATCATTTACCTAGGGCATTTCAAATATACAAGACTCTGTATAGAATGGTTATTGTGGAGCATGAGGAGATAAAGAAACTACTACAAGAGAAACTGGATAAAGGGTTTATACGCCCAAGTCCTTCACCATTGAGTGCACCAGTCCTCTTCATCAGGAAGAAGTATGGGTCAATGTGTCTTTGCATCGATTATCGTGCGAATAAAAAAAATCAATATAAATAACAAGTATCCCATCCCACGAATTGATGACTTGTTCGATCAACTGTGTGGAGAACAATACTTCTCCATGGAGGATTTATGGTTGGGGTATTTTTAAGATAGTGTGGGGAAGCAAGATATCCCCAAGATTAAATTTCATACAATATACGAGAACTATGAATTCATATTAATGAAATTCAGTCTCACTAATTCTCTAGGAATATTTATTGACATGATGAATAGGGTATTTAGGGACTACCTTGAAAAATTTGTGGTAGTCATTATAGATGATATTCTAATATACTCCAAAACAAAGGAGCATAATGAGGAGCATCTAAGAACTGTACTAGAGACCTTGCAGAAAGAGAATCTCTTTGCAAAGTACAACAATTGTGAATTCTGGTTGAAGGAGGACTCATTATTGGGCCATATCATCAAAATCAAGGGGATATCTATGGATCCCTCCAAAACATATGCAATTGAGGGATGGCCTAGTCCAACATCGAAAATAGATATCTGTAGATTCATAGGGTTATTTGGAAATTATCGACGATTTGTTAGAAACTTATCATGATTTTCCAACCCTTTGACCAAGCTAACTCGGATGGGAGTGAAGTTTTCTAGGATTGATGGATGTGAAAAATGATTCAAGGATTCGAAAAGGAGGCTTATCACTACTCATGTTCTCACTTTACCCACAGATGGAAAACATTTTGTGGTATTCAGTGATGCTTCGAAGAAAGGGCTGGGATGTGTGTTGATGAAAAATGATACAGTCATTTCCTAATCTTCAAGGAAATTGAATTTTATTGAGAAGAATTATCCAAAACATGGTTTGGAGTGCGCTTAGCTAATCTTCGCATTAAAAATATGGCAGAAATATCTTTTTTGTGAGAAGTGTAAAATATATACGGGCCACAAAAACCTCAATTATATATTCAAACAGAAAGAGTTGAACATGCACCAATGAAGACGGTTAGAGATGATCAAAGACAATGAATGATCAATCCATAACCACCATGGTAATGTGAACAAGGTGGCGAATACCCTAAGTAGAAAGGACCCATCAATTCTATAATTGATTAAAATTTAAAAGGATCAAATATCCTTAGATTTTATGAAGATGGACATGGGAGTCATGAAGAATGTAACATAATAAATCCTTTCACAAATGATTTCTCAACCATCACTTTTGTAATGGTTAAAGGATGATCAAAAGGATGATGTTGGAATTAAATTAAAACTGGAAGCTATCGAGAAAGGGAAATCCTCGAAGCTTAATGTTAATGAAGTAGAAATTGTGAGATTTTGGAAAAGACTATGTGTTCCATCACGTTCGGAGTTGAAGAAGGGACATTTTGATGATGCACATAGTTCAAATTTCTCTATTCACCAAGAAAACAAAAAAAATATATTTAGATCTCTGAGAGCATTATTGGTAGGATAATATGAAAAATGAGATCTCTAAATATACATCAAAGTACCTTGTGTGTTCGAAAGTGAAGTCAGAGAGATAGAAGTATAAGGGGATGATGCCACCATTTCCCATACTAGAATGGAAATGGGAGAACAACCCCATAGACTTTTTCATCGGACTTCCGATGAAATCCAATGGCAACCATGTAATCTGGATTACTGTGGATTGTCTTACAAAGGTTGCACACTTCATTGCTATTCAGGAGGATTTATCATCATATCAACTAAAATAGATATATATCAGAGAAGTGGTAAGGCTTCATGGAGTACCATGATCTATTATGTCCGATCGAAGTCTATGATTCACCTGTATGTTTTGGAAGAGTCTTTAACAAGATATAAATACTGAACTGAACATTAGTACACTTGTATCCTCAAGCTGATGTCCAATCTGAGAAGACTATCCAAACACTTGAGGAAATTTTGTGAGCATTCTAGATGGACTTTAAAAGAGGATTGGATAAACATCTTCATTTGGTTGAGTTCTCTTATAATAAAAATTTCCACTCGAGCATCCAAATGGAACCATATGAATCCCTTTACGGGAAAAAGTCCAGAACACTGGTGTGTTAGGATAAAGTTGGTCAGTGTAAGATGCTTGGAACTGAAATGGTCAATGAAATGGTGGATAATGTGAAAACCATTCAGTAGTATATCAATGTAGCCTGGAGTCGACAAAAGAGTTATGTAGATAACCATCGATGAGACCTTGAGTATAAAGTTGTTGACATGGTATTTTACGCATATCTCCATCGAATAAGGTCACGAGGTTTGGAAATAATGGGAAGTTAAGTCCAAGGTACATCGGCCCCTTCAAGATTATTGATCGTGTCGGGGTTGTGGCCTATTGACTAGTACATCCACCTACCATGAAAAAATTACATGATGTCTTTCATGTGTCTCTCTTAAGAAATTAAATACCTCACCCATCACATGTACTCTCTTTAGAGGTGGTACAGTTAGAGGATGATCTTTTTTATGAGGAGCAACCTGTGAACATCTTAAATCGTAGAGAAAAAGTTCTACAAAATAAGACAATGACCCTAATAAAGGTGTTGTGTTGAAACCAAAAGTTTGATGAAGCGACATGGGAATCTGAGGAAATGATGAAGCAGAGTTACCCACATCTGTTTTAGTGTGGGAAAATTAAATTTCTAGGGTGAAATTTAATAGGGGGGATGATTGTAACGACCCAAACATTCATTAATGGAAATACCTCTTGATCTAATTAAATGTATCGTTAAGTAAAATGTTTATATAAAATATGAACTTCTGTGGTGTTATGTTTTTGGATTTTAAAATACTGTTAATAATTGTGATTGTTTCCAATATAGCAATTGAACAGTTATCACATGATTAGTATAAATATAGGGCTTTAACAAATCAAATTAACTCAGAAAAAGGAATAAATGGCCTCATCCAGTAGACTTTCACCATACCAAGACCATTTTTCATATCTTGGAAAGAAGGTGGAGTCATTGAGCTTCTCTCTTGACCAATCCCAAGCTGAGATTGATCATGTTAAGCTTGAGCAGAACTAACTATGGGAGAAGTCAAAGTTAATAGACATTACCACCCGATCGATGTTATCTGAACAACCCCAAGAGTCTGTCAACATTGAACACCTTACCCTTCTGTCATATGTGAATGTTATAAGGGTTAATGTAACAATACCCTAGCACTAGGGAAATGTAAATTATTTCTGTAAAAATAATGTACACTCATTTTATTATTGTTAATTTCTAAATAGTTTTTAATGCTCAAATTGTATTTTTAATTAATATTCAACTAATAAATATTTTTTGATTAATTAATGGATTTTTGAATTAAATAATATTTTGATAAAATATTATGAATAAATTATTTTTTTTTAAATTTAAATTATCTTATAATTTTATGAATGCAATTGTAATTTTTATTAACGTTTGGAAACTATTTTTCTCAAAACACATTAATTTTCAGTAAATGTTCGTTTTTGTTTTAATAGTAAAAATTCACATATTTATAAAATTATTTAGATAAAATGAATATTATTTTTAGAATCTGAACATCAAAATTATCAAATGGTGAATTTTTCATAATTTTCTGATATAGTCAAATTTTTGGGTCAAAATAACAAACCATTTAAATATATAATGTGTTTTATAACATCATAATGACCCAATAGTGAGGTAATAAAATACTATAAACATTATATTCGTACAATATATGTTTTATAATTAAAATAATGTTATTTTAGATTTGTTTTATTTATTTTACAATGCTTTTTTGGACCCTCCAAGACTCATAAAAAACATTGTCTTTTTATATTGTATTCCTTGAGAGTTTGACTCACCTCCACATAAGAAACCCTATTATTTTTAAAAGTTTTGGAATTGGACTTATAAAATATTTTTTTCCACTCCCCTTTGGAATAAGCCATGGGAAAAAACCATGGAATAGTTTGTGGTATTAATTATATTAATATGAGGTTACTAGAACCTAAGTAACAAAGAATTACCTCTCATTTCTTATATAAACCCACAAAAGATACCACTTCCTCTTCACTCAAAGCCTGTGGAGTTTGACCAACACATGAAATCCTCTCCCTTGAATCCTCCCATGGTGCCACAAGCTCCCAATAATCCTCTATCAAGCTTATCCCAAGGCATTGGGATCACACTTCCAAGTAAGGATTTTTTTCTTCCTTTCTCATTTTTGTCCAATATTATTTAAATTGTTATGCCCTATTAATTTAAATAATAAATGTTGTGGTATGGTTTTTCACATCCCCCATATTTCCATATTTATGTATGAATGTTGGTAGACCACTTTTTCTCTCATTAAATCCCTCCCATGTACACCCCTTACTGTGCCAAAATTATAAAAGTAATTTCTCTATCCTCATTTACATTCAAACAATTATTATGTATCATTAATCTAAATTACATTAACTTTGTTGGGACATGTATCTATATTAACCCTTACTGTCCATGTCATGTAAATATGATGAGTCACCCATTTCTCTCTCATCATCCATTTTTATGAGTTCTTATGTAACGCTGTTATGTTCCTGAAATATGCACAACACATTTATATGCCAACATCATTGTGTAGTGAATACCATACACATATCTCTAACAAGGGTATTCACCTTTATGAGCATTTACTTATTGTTTAAAGATTTTCATGTTTGTATTTCACATACATTTATCATGGAATTAATGATTATGTTGAATGATTCAATGTTTTATGATCCATGTGGCACACTTATGCATGAAGAGAAATATTTAAGAAGGTTGTGCCCTGATAGCGCTCCAACGCATTGGGTAAAGTATAGTATCATGATACAAAATGGGAAATGGGTGTTTACTGACGATTATTAAAGTTCAATGAGGTTTAACTCGTTCTCCATGTGCAATGAGAGTTTACTAATGCTCAATGTGCAATGATCCATGGCTCATGCTAATTACATGTTAAGTGTTGTTGCCACATTTCCATGTTATGATTATCATGCTTTATCATGCCTTAATTTTTATGATTCTCTTGTGATCTATTGATATACCTATTGACTAACATGTATTTTATTCTTCATTTTATTCCATGATTATTCCCTTACTGAGCTTTATACCCCACCCTTTTCTTTTACATGTCCTCAGGTTATCCCAGGAAATGCTAAGTACGAGGGAATGTATTGGTCATGTAAAAGAAGATTTAAATAATGATGTTGTATTTCATATTTTATGTTGTTGTGTATTGATCATATTCTCCAAATATACTAGACCTCATGATCTAATATGATGTAACAAGTTGAGTTTATGTAATAAATAATGTTTAATTGTGTAATAAATAGTTGGGTTGTCATACCCACCTCCTGCGGTGCGCGACGATGCGCCGCTCTACACAAACACTGCTAGATGAGGATCAGAAATCCGACTAGTCTGTTGTGGTTCCAAGCAGTGCTGCCTCCATCCATGACCAGTGAGCTTCGTCTGCCACCTTTGCCCGTCGGCGCTGGTCGTTGCCGTTATTGTGCCATTGCTTCTTACACAGGGCTCTGACAACGTTCTGTAGATCTATTTCCACTCCCTTCTGTGCCTACGGGACTCCTGGGATGCCTCCGTCATGGCGTGACCCTTTGATCCACATTTCCTTTAAATTCAGAATTCCCTTGAGAAGAATGCAATGTTAAAACAAGTGGTGGAGGATCCATACCTTCTTAATTTGGCCTCCTCCCTCCACATTATAATCATAACAAGCGGCCCTCAAATAAAAGCATAACAAAGATATTCATTAATCGTTTTAAAAATATCCCAAAAAAACATCCCCAAATTCAAGAATGAGGAAATGAAATGATAATTTCATGAATTTAATTGCGTCCCCTACCATGAGTTTGTTGTAAAGCATTGAAAAAGTACAAAGAGAGTCCAGGTTCAAAGGTGATCGTAGGAATTTGCCATCACCTGTCTGTTCCCCCAATGTATGTCTCTTGATCACGTTCATCTTTAGATAAAAAATTCTTCAACTCTTCTCTAGAGCTTCCTCTCGTAGCCCTCCCAAAACCCTACCCATGATCAGATTTTATAGAGGGGTGGAGAGGATCAACGCAACATAAAATTAATAAGCTTCATTAATGAGTTTAATTAATTAATCTATTTATTTTTCTAAATTGTGTGGTTACATGACATATTAAAAATTCCCATCTTTTCAGTTACATAACATAATGGTCAAGACATTAATGGTCTGATATTGCACTGCAGTCCCACAACCATTTCTCCAACGGTTGAAAAAAAATAACCTTTGGTTATTTTTTTATTTTCTTTAGTAAAGTCCAAAATTTATCTTTTTTTGACTGACCCTTTACGATTGAAGTTAGGCTTCCTTTATGTGAATCCCATCCCTATTAATTCAATGGTTCCCTCAGATTTTTAATCTGATCACCGATTCAAAATATCTAAATTTCCGCTCGCACGTTTATTGAACGTACCGTATAAAAAGTACAAAATCTTTTAACAGTCAGCCTCAACCCGCACTGGTAGAGGATAGGATCTTCTTCTCTAGAACATGACCTCATGAGCTCAACAGTACTCTCATATTTCAAATACGAGTTACTGTTTCAGAGTAATAGAATCAAAAAATAAAATAATTATTACTTTATTATTTTATTTTCCACCAAAAAATAACATCTATTGTTGGCAAAAGCTGGTCAATGTTAGGATCTACCTAAGAATACTCTTACAAGTTCAATGGTGGTCTCATATTTTTAATCTAATTCACCATTCATGAGTTATAAGAATTTGAAAAATAAAATAAAATAAAATAATATTTTTATTTATGGTTCTGCCATTTTTGGGTTTTCTCATGGGAGGCATGCACCGACTAAACATAACATTCACCTAGGGTAAACCAACCTTCCAAAATTTAGCAGTGCCCACATATTTTAGATCTGGGAACCCATTTAATTGTTATTTAATGTTTTCAGTAAATCCACTCACACATGTTAGTTTAAGATTATTACTTTTTCAACAGATCATTCGGGGAAATCTGAGCCCCGAAATCATGTGACGTTAGATTTTATGGTCTCATCAAAATTCCAAATAATTAAAAATAGTTGTACTGAATTTTTTGGGTATTTAAATTATCTCTACCTTATGACTTTACATCTCCATAACCCAAATCAATGTCAAATTAAACATTTTGGGGGTACTGAGCATGTATCTGAGCCTCCATCTCCCATGTGCTATACATGAGATTCTCGTACTGCCAACAAACATGCAATAGAGGAATCAACAAACCAAAAAAAACGTTCTCCAGTCAATCCTCTTTCTCCATCGGGATCTCTAAAAAAGTCACCCCATCATCAGTATCCAACTCACCCTAGTATATTACATGTTATCGATCATGCATGTACCTCCTCAGCTGCGACACATGAAATACATTATGCACTCGGTGAATCTTTTGCTGAAGAGTTATATGGTATGCCACCTCGACTGCTCGGTTAATGGTCTATAAAGGTCCGATGAACCTAGGAGGTAGCTTGCGCTGAGGAAAACCCATTTTAATCCTCATTAGGGTGAGACTCAATTGAAGACACGGTCCCCCTCCTCAAAAACTAGGGGTCTCCATCTCTTATTGGCATAAGACTTATGCCAGCTCTGTGCAGTTTGTATCTACTCACGGATGATCTGCACCTTCTGTTTTCTAGACTATACCCACACTAGACCCATATGTTCTGACTCCCATGGGTATGTACAGAATAGAGGTGATCAACAAGGTAACCCATACATGGCCTCAATTTGGGCCATGCCGATGGTGGAGTGATAACTATTCTTTTATGTTAACTCCACCAATGGTTGGTGGTCCTCCCAATTGCGGCCAAAATCAAGGACACATGCATGAAGCATATCCTCGAGTATCAGAATGGCCCTCTCAATATGACCATCTACCTGTGGGTGAAAGTCTATGATCAAGCGTAGCTGGGTCTCAAACACCTCCTACAATCCCTTACACACGCAGGATGTAAAACGAGTGATGAAATCCAAGACGATCATCGATGACACCCTATGAAGTTGTAAAATCTATTGTACATTGAGACATCCCAAGCCCTTTAATAATCCATGATCTATGATGGATATGATGTGGGAAAACAAGGCGAGTCAATCCAAAATGGAGTCTTGGACCCTGGATGCATGTGGCAGCCTTGTCACGATGTCCATGGAGAGACCATCTAAAATCCATTCTGGCACCTTGAGTTGTTGAGATAATATTTCTGGTTCATGATGCTCGACCTTCATTTTCTAACAACTGAGGCATCGAGATACGAATCCCACCACTACATTCTTCATCCCTAGCCACTAGTACTAACATTGGAGGTCCAGGTACATCCTCACCACACCTGGATATACCTATAATGGGGATTCATGAAACACCCTTAACACCACCATTCGATGTGTCACTGGTACCATGGTGTGTCCTCTAAAGTGGATAACATGCTCCCCACCTTTAGAAAATCCTTCAGGTGATTGTCCTGAGGATATCTAAGCACATCGATCCTCACAGTCAACATCCCCATGACATGTCTCTAAATTTTGCTAAAGGATTGGGGGAGTGATTGAAATATAATAGATGCATGATGATCCATCACCATCCACAGAGTATAACTGCCACACGGTTAGCTAATCAATCGCCTCACACAGCGATTGTAACCTAGACCTTCGTCTTAGTGTGTCAGCCACCACCTTCACCTTCTCAGGAGTGTAGAATATCTCAAAGTCATATTATAGGTGTAACTACATCCATCTCTGTCATCTCAAGTTCAGGTCCTTCTAGGAGAAGATATACCTGATATGATTGTGATCAAAGTAAATAGTAAACTATTCTCCCAACTATAATCTTAGCCCACAGATTTCCACAGAATCCATCAAATATGCAGTTGTAGATATTAGATTCATCCTGGGGTACATTTCAATGGAGATGTCTCTCTTGTTGTGGGGTGTTAATCATAGAAATTTTTTTTGAAAGGATGTTCCCACACTCTACCACTACTTTTGGGAACTGAAAACTCCAAACACCTGCTGCCACGATGGTAAGATTGGTCGACTTAAGAGTGATCAGATACACCCTACTATGTATGAATTTAACATGTTCTATATATGTTCCCTTTTTCACTAACTAAGGAAAACCCAATTCCAGCACTTTAGATATACCACAACCCTTTTTCCTAAAATAGCCAATCTGAGCATGAACTATGGATGACTAGTCCATAACCAACCTAAAGTCATAAGGCATCGATGTTTCCACCAAGAGGTTCCAACCTAAACTATCACCTTAAGGGTCAGATCCCACAATCATTATAAGTGTGATTATCGAGCCCCCCCATACGTTTCTCGAGATTTAATGGTCATGTCAGTAGTATAACCGTAAACTCTAGGACTTGAACAGGATTTGTGACTTGAAGGAATGATTATTACCTCATTATATTAATATGGTAGCTAATATTAGGCATAGATAGTACCTCAAATAATTCCTGAAGTCCTTTGGTCATACTCCATAACCTAATGTAGTTACTCCCTTCCCCATATCCACCAGATCCTTTTAATCCCCGTGGGGACTACATTGGGGTGGTGGATGTGACATGTCGAAAGGTATACCACCTCATACTTCTCAACTAGTTCCTCTTCCACCTCTGTTGCCCTACTGATTCACATGTCCTTATCAGTTCATCTTTTTAAAACATTTTAAATATCCAATCCTATGAAAATGACTTTGATTTCCTGCTTTCCCACTCTAGACATTAAATAGTTACATCTACTCAGCCAAAAAAAATTTAACGACTAAGGATCAATCTAACACCCTTACATAAGTAGGAATTCCTGGAGTAAGAATGCTGGATCGAATGTCCATAAACAGATCTCACTCAATGATCTATGTCTAGAACCACAAGACTCATCGTATTCATCATGTACGTGGAATGGTCAGTACACCTTGACAAAAACTCAATTAATGACATGTCATCCTATAAAAACTGTAGAAGTGCATGAGAACTCAAACCCCTTAGATATTTATGGAAAAAGATACCCCTTCTCCGAAGAAGGATATCATTATCTATCATGTAAAAGTCAACTCAACATAAGATTGGAGTAATCTAAACAATGAAATCGCCCTGTTGAGCCATGTAGAATGGTCACATCCTAGACAGCCATTTGATCTAACAGTGCCGTGGCTAGATGGAAACTCAGTCACCACCTCCGGCTTGTCCTTAGCCACCTGTGATTTAGGAATTCCTCAGAACCTATGGGGTATCTATAATTGAAACTAATATAAGGCATTGATCCAACATTTTTCATCTACATGTAGTGCCAGTAGTAACAACTATCTGGTGAGAAGTGTTATCTCTTGGACACCAAATGAAGGTACTATCTCGAGAAACAATCCATGTACAGAAGCCTCATCACATTGTAGACTATTCTCATGGTCATCCATTGGAATCCTATCTGGATGGACATGTGGAGGCATCTTGGAAGTGGGTCAAGAAGAAGAATAGTCAACAGTAATACCTGGTGAGCTTACACAAAAGAGATCAAAAAAAAAAAAATTTCAAAAACATGCGCAATCAATGTTTTTGTGCACATATTCGGAAGTCATAATTCATGGTCTTGGTGTATGGATTTGTATGTTTCCTCACCAACACTAGACTCCCTGAATGAAAAACCACACTCAAAAATCATAATACTATTTCTCTATTGGAAAGATTAGAGTCTTAGTTCTTTATTAGAATTGACACCTCTAATTCTACTTTGTCACTACCCATACATCGAGGTACGTTACATAACTACCCTAAACCTTCCTTCCATAGGCTAGGGAATGGTGACTAGCACTGAAAAGGAATATCCCATAACAGAATGGAATTTAATTTACAATTGTACACACACTAGTACAATAACACAAAAAGATGAATCCATGATGTAAAAAATCAGTAATAAATTTGTTTACTAAAAATATTGGGGTCCCGAATACAAGCCCCACTAAAATGATAAAAAAAATCAAAAACAGATAACAGATTCTGAGATCGTCCACCAAGGATCCTACCTGAAGGGTAGGTACAACACGTCTTTACAGCTCTCCACATCAACTAGTCACCACTGTGTACCGCCTGGTCCTAGCTCCCTAGAGTCTTTGCGATGCTACTCATCATCTTCACAAAACACAAAAAGGTGTGGGTGAAGCTCATGCATGGGTGAGTATTACAATACCCAATTGAGACCCCGAGACTCCTGAAGGTATCTCAAGATTCTACAAAGGAAAACCCACAAATCATGATCGAAATAACAAAGCACAATATAAAGACTCAGCTAAAACAAGATATAACTTAAGTACATAAATATATATGGTTAGTCATAAGGATAGATCATCTTATTCTATTTAGTGGAACTACTACTGACCCACATATGATCGATAGGTACTAACCCTCACTATCCAACAAAGTATACAACCTGCTCATGATCGATAGGTACTAACCCCCGCTAACCCACATAGGATCTGACCCACACAGGATCAGTATGTGATGACCCACAAAAGATCATTGAGCAGTGACCCACACAAGATCTAACCCACATATGATCGGTACTGACCCACACAAGGTCGCAATGTGCTGATCCACAGAGGATCACTAAGTGATGATCCACAATGTATCACAAGGTACTTATACAGACATGATCGCTAGGTCCTAATCAAGAGAGGATCACAAGGTGCTAATCCACACATGATCGATGGGTGCTGATTCACACATTCTCACTAGGTTCATATCCACAAAATACCAGTAGGTAATGATCCACACATGATCGCTATTCATTCTTCACTTCTCAGGAAACCACTGGATTCTTGTAAATAGTACGCTTGATTCTGGGAGGATCTTCATCTCATTCCATCAGCCATACTTCAACTGGAATGAAACCCCACGATCATGTATCCCATTAAGCCATCATGTCATAAGGGTTAAAACATAGCATACGACACATCAATCGGACACCGTGTGTGAGAGTTATATGAATTTTAGTGCTGAGGGCCCGTTTAGATTTAGGTACAATAATTCCCAGACATAACCCAGCATTCTTCAAAATACCGGTAGGGTATCTCAAAAGGAACATCTTATTCCATATATTATAGCACCGTAGAAGATCCACTAAATGGATGTCTGGTTTTTGACATATTGCCTTTTAACAATATCTAGAATGAAATAGGTCTAGGTCCGGTACGTGCCAGCCCACCCCAAACTAGCCAGGACGTGAAAGGCTTGGCCCGCTGGGTAGCAGACCTGCCTATCCCACCGGCTTGTGTGACCCACACGAGGGGTCATGAGACCCCTCTTTTCCGAAAGTCCTGAAGAGCCATTCGGCTCGTTACCCGATGGCGCAACGTGGCGCTGCCTCAGTTGGAAGTGGGACCCACGAGGTGTGGGTCCCCTTCTATGTGGATTCAATTTCGTAGCCACCTCCGGTGGCGCACGAAGTTGCATCGCTCTCCTTTAATGTGGCTAACTGAGGTCTAGTCGCCCATTAGGTATGCCATGGCACCGAGCGGCGCTACCTCATTCCATGGTCGGTGAGCACCAACTGCCACCTTCGCCCACCAGTGTCAGCAGCCTTTTACCTCTAGCGTCGATCGCTCACGCTTCTTCCATGGGGCTCCAACAATGCTTTAGAGCTCTGTTTCACCTCCCTTCTATGCCTATAGGCCTCCTAGGATTCCATCATCACTACTTGACCATCTAATTCGTGTTTCCATCAAATTCAGAATTTGATCGCGAATAACCCAATAGTAAAACAATCGACAGAGGGTACGAGCCTTATTCGCTTGGCTTTCCCCCTCCACCATAGCATCATAACATGAATGTATCCAATTAAAACATCACATATATATTGATAAAGCCCCATCAAATATCCCACAACAAAAACCCCCAAATTCATGAACGAGGAAATGAAGTGAATGTTTGTTAAATTTATTAACAATCCCTAACTCGAGTTAGTTGGAAGCTCTCGTAGAAGGGGAAAGAATGTCCACATCTGAAGGTGATCGTCAGCATTTTATGTGGCCTATCGATTCCCATAACGTCTATCTATAAATCTTGTCATTGATTGATGTAGAAATTTATTAGCGCATCACAAGAGCTTCCTCTCATAGCACAACCAAAACCAAACCCCAATCTCATATTACACAGATTTGAGGAGAGGATCAACTCACTGCAAATTTAATCTGGTTTATTAATGAGTTTAATTAATGAACCTATTAATTATCCCCAAAAGTATGGTTACCCATCTATTTAAAAACTCCCAACTATGTGCTTATAGATATTAAGGATCAAAATATAAAGGGTCTGACATTGCACTTCTGTCCCACCATCATTTGTCTAATGGATTCAAAAAAACATTTAGTTATTTTTTTACATTCTTTTGAAATGTCCAAAAATTTAATTTTTCATCTGACCCTTGTGGTCGAAGTTATGTTTCTCTCAGGAGAATCTCAATGTTGTGAATTAGATTTTTAATCTGAGCACCAGTTCAAATGATAGAAATCGTTGCCCACACATTTAATGAACGTACCTGAAAAATGTTCAAAAATTATTAATAGTCACCCTCGACCCGCACTGGTAGAGGTTAGGCTATACCTAAGAGAAATATGCCATCACGAGCTCAACAGTATTCTCATATTTCTAATCAGAGATACCATTTCGGAGTTAAAGAATTTAACAATAAAATAACTGTTACTTAATTATTTTAGATGTGTCCAAAAACTAAATTCTATTGTTGTCCTACGCCGGTTACTAATAGGATCTACCTAAGGGAAGCATACCCACACGAGTTCAGTGGTGGAATCAAATTTTTAATCTGAGTCACCATTAATGAGATTTAAACATTTGAAAAATAAAATAATTTTATTTAATTATTCCATTTACATTTATGTCGTTTTTCGGGGTTTCTCACAGGAGGCCTTCACCAACTAAACATATGTTGCGCATAGGGTATCCCCGCCATCCAAAAAAAATGGTGCCCTATCATTTTTGATCCAGACAACCATTTATGAATGATTCCAAATTTTCAGGAAAACTACTCTCAAAATATAATTTAAGCATAACACTTTTTTGACAGATCATTTTGGGTACTCAGGGCCTTTGAATCATGTGTCCTCAGATTTCACGGTCTCATAATAATTCCATATAATTAAAAAAATTATATATAATTTCCATGTCTTTACATGGGTGTTATAAGGGGTTACGTAACAAGACTATATCACCATGATTATGTGCATTATTTTTGTATGTAATAAAGAATATACATTCTTTTTATTGTTGTTAAGTTGTAAAAAGTTTTTAAAGCATAAATAGAATTTTTAGGTAATATTAAATTATGAAATCTATTTTTATGAATTAATAGATTTTTGAATTAAATAATATTTTAATAAAAAATTATTACTAAATTACAATTTATTAAATAATAATGATCATATAATTTTTAAGAATACAATTAAAATTTTTATTATTGTTTGAAAGCTATTTTTGTGAAAATGCCAAAATTTTCAATAAATGTTAGTTTTTATTTTAAAAGTAAAAAAATTCACATATTTCGAAAATTCATTAGATAAAATGAAAATTATTTTTGGATTCAAGACTTCGAAATTATCCAACAGTGAATTTTTCATAATTTTCAAAGACATGTGAATATTTGAGAAAAAAATAAAGTACCGTTATATCATATAATGTGTTTTATGACATCATAATGACCCAATGGTGATGTTGTAAAATACTATAACTAGGATTTTTGGCCAATATATTTTTTAAATTTTATATAATGTGATTTTATGTTCATCTTATTTATTTTACAAAGCCTTAGTTGACCATTAAAGGAAAATTAATTTTTTTATCTTTTCAAAATGATTTCTTTGAGAGTGTGACTCACCTATACATAAGCAAGCATAATATTTTAAGAAGTATGAAAATTGGACTTATAAAATATTGTTTTCCACTCCCATTTCGAAAAAACTGTTGTAAAAAACAATTGTATAGTTTGTTTTTTTGATTAGTTTAATATTGAGGGTCCAAATCCTAAATAATAGTGAATTTCCTCTCTTTTCCTATATTAACCAACCCATTCACCCACATCCTCTTCACTAAATGCCCTTGGTTCTCTACCAACCTCTTCCCTCCACTCTCTATAATCCCTCCAAGGCACCCCAAGCACCCAATAATCCTTTCTCAATCCCCTACCAAGACTTTGGGATCACACTTTCATGTTAGGGATTTCTTCAATTATCATTTTTGTCAAAATTTTATAATGTTTTTATTCCATTTATTTTCATTTAAAATTGTTGGGTTATGATTTAAAACCTCAAACATAATTAGCTATTTATATTTGACTTCTTAGATACCCCTTTCATTCACATTAATTCATCCCAATGTACACCCTTTACCATGCCGAAATTCGTTGATGAATTTTTCTCTCCTCGTTTTCATTCAAAAATTATTTTGTATTTTGAATCTAAAATTCCATAACATAGGTTGGGAGATATATTTATATAACCACCTTATTTTACATTTTATGTACATATCATGAAAAAACACTTTCTCTATCACCAACCATTTTTATGAATTCTTTTGTCACGTCCTTATGCTGTAGAAATTACACTTCGATTTTCTAATGCCAAAGTAAATTTGTCGTGAATACCTTTCCCAATTCCCTAGAAAGGGTATTCACCTTTATAAAAAAATTATTGATTATATCATTTCTTGTATAAATTTATCATTCTTTTTTAATAGAATAAATTATGATATTTAATGAAACCATTTTTAAGATAAATGTGGCACACATATGCATGAAATGAAATGATTAAGAAGGGTGAACCCTGATAGTTCTCCAATGCATTGGGTAAATATTAGTATCATTATACATCTATTGAAATGAGGATTTACTCATTATAATTTTAGTCCATTGAGGGTTTACTCATTCTAATTCTAGTGCAATGATGGATAACTTATTCTCCTTGTGTAATGAGCCTTCTCTCATGCTAATACCAGGTTAAGTGTTGTTACCACATTTCGAGGGTATGATAATCATGCTATATATTTCCTCTATCTTTATTTTTCTTTTATGTTACATTGATATTCCTTATAATTAACATGTATTTTATACTTTATGATCTTCCTTGTTTACACCCTTAAAATGATTTATAGATCCCCATTTTCTTATGCATGTCCTCTGGTTAATCCATGAAATGCTATGTATGATAGAATGTAGTGGTCATGTAAAGGAATTATTTTATAATGATGTTTTATTTCACATTTTAAGTCGTTATATAATGTTACTAATCCCCAAATACATTAGACCTCTCGATAATCTGGGTTGTATCAAGTGAATGTTTTATATAATAAGTCATGTTTATGTGTGTAATAAAATACAGTGTTGTTAAAGTTGGTATCAGAGGATAGTTTTTTTTATTTTTGGGATTAGGATTATAAAACCCTTGTGAATGAATTGGGGATAAGAATATTTATAATAAAAACATCCCTATGTTTTGGTGGGTATTGAGTATGTGGTGTATCAAGAAAATACATCCCTTCCTAGATACGAGTAGGTAGGGGAGGCTTTGGCACATATGTACATAGGAGTTGAAATACTAACAATGAGTTTCGGGCTTGACCCAAGGTTTCCTAGTACACAACAATGGGACTTGTTGCACTCTTGGTTACGACACTCCCGATGGATATGCTTTGGTAAATTAATAAGCTAAGTAAAAACCATTATTTAGTGAATAAAAAATTCTCCTAAAAATATATTTTGGGAAGTGGATCGTGGATAACATAGATTGACGCCTATAAATCCATATGTTAAGGAAATAAAGGATATTAATATGTTATTTGTATTTTTCCATGGATTACCCTTTATGTGTTTAAAAGTAATCTTCCTTATGTTGTTTTGTATAAAGTAAATAAATAGAGCTAGAATCCAAAAGTGAAAGGTTCGGTTATCATCCATAGTTCTATGAATTCTTTTATATCCCAAAATTTTTGTAGAAAAACCCCAACACCACAACAGATCATGGAAGAAATGTTGTCGGTGAGAACGATAAATTGGGAAATCATTGCGTCCTAAAAATATAACTCTTCCTCGATCACAATCAATGGACTGAACTTTCTAGTGAACCATATCATACTCCCTCCAGTGGAATTTTATGTAATTATCTGCATGGATTGGATTTCCTAATATATATCCAACCTAAATTTCTATAAGAAGTAAATCACTCTCCATATAGTGAATCAACCCCTGATTAAGAAAAAGTTCAAGGAAGTGGATGAATCTTCCTTAGAACCATCATTTCATGTGTATATATTACTGCCCTTTGAGCATGATTTTGTACCTCAAATGACAGAGTATAAGGATGAAACCATCCATGAAGACATGTTTATTGTTAGGGAATTCACTAATATGTTTCCCAAAGAATTTCATGGTCTTCCTCCAACAGGAGTTGTTGAATTATTAATTGAACATATACCTAGGGTGTTTTCAATATACAAGACTCTATATAGAATGGATTTTTTTGGATCTTGAGGAGTTGTAGAAATAACTATAGGAGAATATGGATAAAGGGATTATATTCCAATGTGCTTCAACATGGGGTGCCCTAGTCCTCTTCGTAAATAAAAAGGATGTGTCAATGCACCTGTGCATTGATTTTCTTGAGCTCAACAAAATCATGAAAAAACAAAAAGTATCATTTTCCCTAGATTGATGACTTGTTAGATTAGCTACATGGAGCAGAATATATCTCCAAAGTATATTTTCAGTCAATATATTACCAAGTAATGTTGAAGAATGTGGATATCACCAATACTACTTTTTTTACATGGTATTCACACTAAGAATTCATAATAAATCCTTTCAGACTCAATAAAACTAGATAAATCATCATGGACATGATGAATTTAATCATTAGAGATTACCTCAAAAAAAATTTGGTAGTCTTTATATATGATATTCTACATACTGCAATGATAAAGAGGATCATGAGGTACATCTATGAACTGTACTTGAGACCATGCGAAAGGAGAAGCTCTATAAGAAGTAAAAAAGCAGGATTTTTGGTTGAAGTAGGTCTCATTATTGGGCCATATCGTCACAAGTAATGGGATATCTGTGGATCCCTCCAAGAGAGCTGCAATCGAGGGATGGATGAGGACAACATTAGTAATAGATATCCGTAGCTTCCTGGTGCTAGGTGTATATTACCGCTGATTTTTGATAAATTTATCACAATTTTCAAATATTCTTACCAAGATAATATCGATGGGAGTTAAGTTTTATTGGAGTGATGAATGCGAAGAGAGATTCAAGGTGCTCAAAAAGAGGCATATCAATGTGCTCGTGTTAACATTACCAATATGTGGAGAACTTTTTGTGGTATTCAGTGATGCATAGAAGAATGGCATGGGTTGTGTGTTGATTAAATATGATAAATTAATTTCCTATTATTCATTGAAATTGAAATTTCATGAGAAAAAAAATCCAACACATGATTTGGGGATGGTTATAGTGATCATCCCTTTAAAAAATTGGCAGCATCATCTCTTTGGGGAAAATGTGAAAACTATATAGACCATGTAGCATAAAGTATATTATCACATAGAAAGAGTTGGAAATTCACCAAGGAAGATGCTTAGAGATGATCAAAGACTATGACTACTCAATCCATTACAACCATGGTGAAGAGAACAAGGTGGTAGATTATCTATGTAGAAAGGTCCTGGTGAATCTACCATTAATGTGAATTGAAAAGGATCCTATCATCTTATATTTGAAAATGATGGACATGGGAATCATAAAGAATCGAACATCATCAATCCATTCAAAAATGTTTCTTCAAACCTATCTTTTGGAAAGGAAAAAAGGATTTTCAAAAGGATGGTGTGGGAATTCAAAAGGTGGAAACTATTAGAAAAGGTAAATCCTCAGAGTTCATTGTCAATAAAGAAGGAATTGTGTTATTTGGGTCAAGACTATATGTTCCATAATAAACATAGCTAAATAAGAAACTTTGGGATGATACACATAGTTCAAATCTCTCTATTCACCCAAGAAATAAAAAGATGTATCATGATCTCTGAGAGAATTATTAGTTGGATAACATGAATACGTAGATTGCTGAGTATAAATCATGGTGTCTGGTATGTCAACAATTGACGTTTGAGAGGCATATGTCCAAGGGTACGATGAAACCATTACCCATACTAGAATGGAAATGGGAGAACCTAAACATGAACTTTGTCACAAGATATCCAAATAATTCCAATGGAAACAATACTATCTGGGTTTTTGTGGATCATCTTACAAATACTACAGACTTTATTGCAATTCGGGAGGATTTCTCACTAGATAAACTGGCACATATGTATATCAGAGATGTGGTAAGGCTGCATGATGTACCACTATCAATTGTACCCAATAGAGATACAAGATTCACCTCCATTTTTTGGGAGTGTCCAAAAAATTATCTAAATACTTAGATTAACTTTAGTATGACATATCATCCCCAAACTGATGGCCAATATGATCAGACTATCCAAACACATGAGGACATGTTGAGATCATTCTCTGTGGACATAAATGGAGGATGTGATCAACACCTTCTTCATTTTGAGTTCTCATAGAATAGATGTTTCTACTCAAGCATCCAAATGGGTTCTTATGAAGACCTATATGGGAAGAGGTGTCGAACACCAGAATGATGGGATGCGGTTGGGGAGATAAAACTTCTAGGTCCTGAAATGGTTCCTCAAATGGTGTAGAATGTTAAGACCATAAAAAATCAAAAATAAAGAGGATCATAGTTGATAATCGAGCTCTGTCGATAATCATTAATGTGACTTAGAGTTTGATATCGAGACATTGTATTCCATCACATACCACTATGGAAGAGAGTTATGATATTTGGTATGAAGGAAAAGCTTAGTGCAAGGTACATCAGCCCTTTTGAGAACATTGGCCAATTTGGAGAGGTGGCCTATCGACAAGAACTCACACCAAACCTATCTCAAGTACATGATGTATTTCATGTGTCACTATTGGGGAATTATATACCTAACCCATGTCATGTAATCAGTCCAGTGGTGGTACCATTGTTGAATGTCCCCTTTTATGAAGAGAAGACGGTGAAGATATTAGATCATAGAGAAAAAGTTCAACGAAATAAGATAATGCCACTAATCAAGGTGTTGTGCCGAAACCAATGTTTGATGAAGAAACATGGGAATCATAGGATGTGGTGAAGTAGAGTTACCCTCATCTATTTTATTATGTAAAAAAGAAAATTTATAGGGTGAAATTTCTTAAGGGGGAAAGATTGTAATGACTCAAAATTTTGATAATGAAAAATAATTTTTATCTAATTAAATGTCTCAATAGGTAAAATGGTTATATAAAATATCCACTTCATTGGTTTTATGTTTCTTTATTTCAAAATACCATTATGAATTTTAACCATTGCTAATATTGTCATTGAATAGTGATAACATTATTAGTATAAATATTGTTCTTTAAGAAATCCAATTTACTCATACAAAGGAAGTGATAGACTCATCCAGTAGACTTGACCCATATGAAGCCCATTTTTGAGATCTTGGAAAGGAGGTGGTGTCATTGTGATTTTCTTTTGACCATTACCAAGTCAAGCTTCAACACAATAATCTCAAATGGAACTGCCTACGGGAGAAGTGGATGTTGATAGAGATGACAACCTGAACGATGTTATCCGAGCCACCCCAAGAGTCTGTCGCCATCCCAAACCTTATCCTTCAGTCTTATGAAAGTGTTATTAGGGGTTATGTAAAAAGACCATAGCATTAATATTATGAGAATTATTTTGTTATATAATAAATAATATCCATTAATTTTATTATTGTTACATTGATAATAGTATTTGAAGCACAAATGGTATTTTTAGTTAATATTCAATTATGAAATCTATTTTTATGAATTAATGGTATTTTTGATTAAATAATAAACTAATCATATATTATTAAAAAATTAATTTTTATTAAATATAAATTATCATATAATTTTTAAGAATACAATTTTAATTTTTATTATGGTTTGAAAGCTGTATTTTTCAAAACCCATGAATTTTCGATAAATGCCTGTTTTTATTTTAAAAGTAAAAATTCATATACTTATAAAATTATTTAGAAAAAATTAATATTATTTTTGAAATCGTGGCTTCAAAATTATTCAATGGTGAATTTTTCATAATTTTCTAAGACAGTTGAATTTTTAGGTAAAAAATTAAATACACTTTAATTATATAATGTGTTTTATGATATAATAATGACCCAATAGTGATGTAATAAACTAATATAAGTGGGATTTTCTTACAATATATGTTTTAACCATAAAATAATTTTATTTTATGTAAATATTATTTATTATAAAAACCCTTAGTGGACCCTCCATGACTTATAAAACTTTTTACCTTTTAAAAATGTTATCATTGAGAGCTTGACACACTTCAACCTAAGAAAGCCTAATATTTTATGATTCTAGGAAATTGAACTTATAAAATATACTTTTTTATCAATCCCCTATTTCAAAATACATGGGAAAAAACAATTTCATGGTTTTTGATTTTGATTTGTTTATTGTAAAAGGTCTAAATCCAAAATAATAATGAAATCCCTCTCATTTCCTATATAAACCCAACCAACATCCCACTTATACTTCACTAAAATCCAATAGATCTGGAACATAATATACCCTTATATGTATATAAATTTTTTATGCCCCCAAATCTCCATATAATACTCTCTCAAACCCCTCCCAAGCATTTGGGATCACATATCCATTTAAGGGATTTCTTCCTTCTCATTTTTGTCAAAATTTATTTTTGTTGTTATGAAATTTTAATTTAAATTAAAAATTTTGGGGCATACATTAACACCTCCCCAATAATACCCTATTTATGTTTGAATGAATAGATACCTCTTTCTCTCTAATTAATTTCTCCCAATGTACACCCATTACCATGCATAAATTCTATAAGGAATTTATCTCTCCACATTTTTATTCATGAATTTTTTATATTATGAATCTAAAATTCCATTAATTATGTTGGAAAATGTATCAATATGACCCCTTACTGTCCATTTTATGTAAATATGTAAAACATCCCTTATCTCTCATAAACCATTTTTATGAATTATTTTGTCACAATGTTATGTTGCTGATATTTATCTATGATTCTCCAAATCCAATATAATTAATTCATGAATACCATGAACTTTTCTCTATCAAAGGTTTTCACCTTTATGCACATTTCCTTATTGGTTATATAGATTCATGTATTAATTCCACATTCCATTATCGTTAAATAAATTATGATCATAAATTATTTTAATTAGGGCACACCCTGATAGCGCTCCAATTCAATGGGTAAATGTTATTATCATGATATGTCAAGTGCAATCTGGGATTACTACTGGTAATTCATGTGCAATGAGGTTTTACTCATTCTCCAGGTGTAATGGTCCTTGGATCATGCTATTACCATGTTATGTGTTGTTCCCACATTTCCATGTTATGATAATCATGCTATATATTGCCTTTATGTTCATGTTTATTTTATTCTCCATTTATATGCCTTTTGTATAACATTCATTTTATACATTATGATATTCCTTGTTTACTCCCTTTATGGGATTTGTATGTTTCCCTTTTCTTATGAAAGTCCTTTGTTATCCCATAGAATTCTATGTATGAGGGAATGTAGTGGTCATATAAAAAGTGTTTTCAATAATTTTATTATGTTTCCAATTTTAAGTTATTATGTAATGTTCATAAGCCCCCAAGACACTAGAGCTCATGATCATCTATATTTTATCAAGGGAAGGTTTTATGTAATAAATCATGTTTATGACTGTAATAAAAATAATGGTTGTTAAACATCCCGATCACAATGACATAACATCCCAAAAATATCAATTTCATTCAGTCATGAACATTATATTTTTAATAAAAAATTTGATGTAGTTTTGATATTGGATGATCAACTGGCCTGAACATCCATCATGCTATACCATGAGCATGGACATTTCTATAATCTGAATTTTAATTGAAATGCCAAAAATTACATAGATTACCATGTTAATGTTTGGACTAACAACAACACCACTTTCTAACACTAAATCCTGTAATCTCTACAAATTAATATAAAATAAATATTAATGTCCACTCTATAATCCAATAGACATTTTGATCATCCTCCATCCATAAATTAACTAGTATTATTATCACAATCGTAACATGTTTTATACTTCCCATTACAGGATCATCCTCATCACCACTCCATTAAACCAAAAATACCTGATAAATTGTCCATATTTTATTTATTATTGTATACAATGACCATATATTACTACCATGATCGTAAATTATAGAAAACATGAATCACCACCACCACATTTTCATGTTCATCAAATAATCTTATCCATGAAAATGGATAAAATTTCATTAAAAACATTGGTCTCACCCTTTTCTAGCCAATGGTGCACTCACCCCCCATATGGACTCAAATACATTACTCATATAATAAAATATTCACCGGTCTCATTATTATACAATATGAATTACTCCTCTTATGCCACGCTCATCAGAAACATTATCTTGTAACAAAGTCCAACCCTGGATCAATAATGTCTGCATACATTTACTCATCCACGGTATCTAACCATAACTCATGGGAATGCTTTACCATTATATAATTCCCTATTCCACTATTCCCAAAATAACCACATTGAACTGATAGTATTCCCCCTAATATGAACATGGCTAGTTTTTCATTTAAACTTCAAATAAATACACATTTATACAACCCCAACTACAAGCTCAAAGACACAATATATCCCAAAAATGTACATACCTTTATAATATCATCTATACTTTGAGATGCATCATCATGTGCAACTTGATCATGGGGATGTGACTAAAATAACATAGGGTCATGTCCTATTAAAACAAGGCTCATATGTTTCAACCAAAGGCCATGATTCTACTACATGCTAGCCTCATCATGTGAAATAAACATTGAAACATTACCAAACTAGAACATCTCACAAGAAAAAAACCAAACACATAACCACACATTACCCGATAATCACTCTGAAACCCAAAGTATATAAGCATGAATTACTCTCTCTAGAGTCAACCATCTAGGGTCACCATCGACCAACTCATTATAACTCACAGTGGTAATCAAAAGGGCTTGGAATCTAAATGATTCTACCCTTAAAAGATATATCAATACAAGAAATACCAATAACCAACAACATTATCTTACTAAAAAACATCCAATGGAATTGAGAAACAAATGGAAATATATTCCAAACGCATTTTTGAAGTGTCTTACCAGCCTTTATTCCACCTATCAACAACACATTTTATTGACTGGTATCAATCAAAATCATTTTTCAATGCCCCTCATTCTAAGAGAACATATGCTCCTAGGAAATCCCTTATCTTATTTTTCCCTAATACATCACCATAAAAATCATAATAATACATTATTTAATCTCAAAAATATTATTCCATCAAACATAACTAATGTCCCATATCCTTTGAAAACACCACTCATGGGAAACACCCCCTTACTAAATAATCATTTCATGGAATCAAATAAGCCAAATACTCAAAACATGGTATCAAAAAAATGTTTGAATCTAATAAACCCAGCCCACTATAGGGATAGGTATAACACACAATGGTTAGAAGATATCAAATTAAATTAAAAATAATTTCCATATCCCAAACTGAAAACCATAATAGTTATGATTTTCAACTATCCTATACAATATACATTAAAAGGCCTCAAAACCTATGATCTCTCTTTAACCCCTTCAACCATTCACAAAATCATGTTTCACAACAAATGGCCTACACCTCACATTATTGGGATATCAAATAACTTGAGATCAATAAATATCCCCAACTACCTATACATAGGTCGAATCACAATATACCTATTATGATCACACAACATAAATATATGATTCAAAAAATTTACACTTCCATTTTATACTAACAATAATTTTCCAAAACATGGGCACACATTAATGAAATTTCAAGTATAAAATATTAACTGAAATAATTTATATGTTATAATTTTTGTTGTATGCAGTTATGTATACAAAATAAATGATACATATGATCATGATATTTATATTTAACCATTTGTAGTACCACAATATTTCTATCATGGAGGTGAAAATAAATGAAATGATAATTGAAAGTTATAGAGGTGAAAACTATATTTGAGTAATTGGAATTTGATTTAACTGATACAAATTAACAATCCAAATCACATAACATTCTTTTATCCATTCAAATAATCTTTTATTTATGATTCCAAAATAAACTTATATTGTAAAAAATTGTATAAATTTTGTTCATAATTTAAATAATCAAACCATTTCATAATCTCAGTAATCAAATAATGAATAATAGGAAAACAAATTAAGGACATATGAATACAACATGCATGGTATGACGTATGAACACATTCCCTCTTACTATACCTACCATGAGATAGAATACCATAAATTATTAACCACACAATCATGTGTGTCCGCCACGGTGAAATCATATAAATAGTGAATGTAAAAATAATAATAATAATAATCACAACCATATAAAAATGGGGTTCCCTCATACATGGGTTGTTTAGTCCTAGACGCATGTTCAATACCATTTTCCAATAAATTCTTATATCTTGTAGACATTTACCTAAAATAAATTAAATAGTAATATATACTCTTATACTAATTTTCAAAATCTCCATACCTCAAACAACTAATCAGTGCTAGGTCTAGCAATCAATATTATACCTTAGGCACACATCCCTATATGCTAGAGGCTACTGCATAGTAGAACAAGTCTAAATTAGTTTTGTGGGGTGACTATAACCTCATATGAATGTCAAAAAACAATGGAAATAATAAATCAATAAGATATATCTAGGTAAATAAGAAATGTTAAATGACTCCCATGATAGTGATAAATACAATATAAAATAAATATTTGTAAAATAAATTAAATATATATTATAGATTTCACATTTCCATACTTGAAAAATATATTATATGTAAATTATAATACAAATATCTAAATCTATAACTAATAAAAACCATGAAAACTATTTTGGATTTTGGACCAATCCTGAACTCCAATGCCACATACAAAAAATGAAATTGTAATGAATCCTCCATAAATATCCCAAACTATTAATCATATAGCATTTTCTCAGGTACCCATGTAGAATGGAATCCCGAGCAGGTGTGAGTAAAACATAATGTGCCACCACCAATGACGTCCCTAAATATATCCAATTTATAAGAATGTATTTCCATGAGTGGTATAATAAATATTTTATAATTAAAAAAAATTATAATAAATTCATAAAATTACCATTTATTTCCTAGGTTCATAATGGCACCCATATTTGGAAATTCATTTTTCGATACATAGTTCCATGACCATGAGAAACCATAACTGCATCATCAAGTGTTGGAGTGTCTTTGGGGACATCATACTGACCATAGCTACCAATATAATGAACGCCACTTTTAGGTGTTCTCTATTTATGTTTCATGGACCACCAATAAAAGTGTTCACTTGGTGTTATCTACCTCCTAATGGAGTGTTTTATTTAGATTTATTATAGAAATATCCTTTGGAAGTTTCCAATTATTATGATTGACATCCCCTTAAGGATTTTTCATGCAATAATAATCATCGACCTCCATGTTGGGAGATTTCAAATGTCATTACAAACAACCTCATATAGAATTATCATAGAAAAGTATCACACAAAACCTTGTAGATTGTTTTAATTACCATAAGATTAATAAAACCCATGTTGTATACCCATATATTATCAATCCATCCCCTAACGGAATTATTCCTTCAAGTAATAGTTAACTCCCTCAATGATGTTATAAATTCACAAAAAAATAGGAAAATATATTATGATTTCTAGAAATACACCACAACCAGCACTATTATTAATCTATTCACTATCGAATAGTTTTTTTTCAACATTGATTCTATTTCCTCATTTATCATTTATCATTTCACATCATAACATCATTTCGCAATTCATAAGCATAGATTATAAATTTTATATAATCCTATTTTTTTCCAAATAAACATAATTATATTCTAATTCCATATCTTCATTTACCATTTCCTTTCCACCCGTCTATCATTGGTCATAGACCATTTCGGTTCCATAATTTACATAGCCACTTCATAAGGTTAAATTCTTAAACAAGGTGTCCAAAATGGATCAATATCTACAATTTAATTTGACATCACTCTTTAGGATATCAATTAATCACAAATACATGTGAAAATATTTAATTCAATTATTTGGTAACAACCCATATTCATGGGTGACCATATAATGATTTCACATAAAAGGATAGTAAGATCATGAGAATCTCATAGGGACCACATACCTAATTTGAATCATCTTCCCTTTAATTCTAATCTTGATAACACTTTCCCTAAGATTGTATATGATTTGAGAACTATTTTCAAACAACCCATATTACTAAAAGAAATCCAAAAATAAAAAATAATTATTTATTATCAAATCATAATTAATTTAATTTTTATAAATAATTAAAAAAAATTACTTATGATAAAATGATTAGCTACACAAAAAGTGTTTAAACCACACCTAACCTCTGAAAAAACATCCCCTAGATGTTTTTTTTTGGATAGAAAAACCAACATGGTAAAACCCCAATCAACTAAAACCAAAATAATAATAAATAAATTTATTTTGTTTAAAAACACTTCAAAAAATGACATAGTGACAATCCTCCATATGAAAGATGAGCAATGACATGGATTCATCATCTCGATACATCCTCTATATATGTAGAATGTAAGCGACATATTTTATGATGAATCAAAAATTCTATGCTAAAAATATACCTAAAATCCTTAACAAAAAGAAATTCTTTTAAAGAGATAATAGGTGGAGGAAAATATAATTCACTGGAGGGAGATTCATTCCATGATTTTATAGGAAATATCTCCAAAAACCACACTAAAACATTAGAAACCAATATAGGAAGAGGGATCCACCCCAAGACCCTAATAACTACTGATTGGGGAAAAGGGAAGATTCCACTCTAAAAACCTATGGGGAATGAATCTGAACCCCCCACCGCCTAAAAACTCCACTAGCATTCTAGTGACCCAATCAGTTGTGCATACCACTACTAAACACCACTAGATGGACGATATAGGTCCACCAACTATCCATTGGTCCCCTTTTAAAATCATGGTAACAGGACTATCCAATAGATATTGATTTTATCCACAATCACTCGGTCTTCCTTCAGTGCTTTCCCACTACATCTAACAACCTTCCAGCACATGTTTTAATCCCAAGAACACCTATTTGTAGTGTTCAAAATCTAATAAATCCATTACTAACCATAGTTCTTAATTCAAACCATCCACTAAGTAGAAAAAATTTATTTTCCCTCGAATTTCAAAAAATCAGAAGGATATAGGGTTTTACGGAATTCTTGTGGCGTAACATGAATTATTGAAGGGATTGTGGAATAATAATTTTTGTATTGGGGTGTGAGAGACAGAAAATTCAATGTGGTAGTGGATATGGGGTACCATTACCATATATATACTTTTGATATAGAATTACAGAATTTTATATTATACTTGGTGTGTGGGCATTGGTAAGGATGTAATATAGTATTATCTTCATAGGAAATGAGTTGTCTTTTTTATGGGTATTCAGTTGGATCATGTATGCTTGGTTCATATAAGAATGACCGGATTCAGGGAGTGTCCTACTATGTATACCAGTATTCTCACCCCCTGCAATATATATTTATTTATTTATATATATATAAACTATTTTTCTTGTTTTTTGGTACTAGTTTGTGATTGAGATGGACAATACATTCTGTTTGAGTAACTCAAGAGACGTTGGCGTTTCATGGTTACTTCCTTGTTTTTTTAAAACCTTTAGTTATCTTCCATTTTATATGATAACACAATCATGTACTTGTATGCTTTATTAAATTTGTTACGGTGTTTATTTCTAGATTTTATATTATCTCTTGTCCATATATATATATATATATATGACGTTCAGATGGCTACTTTTTGATACTATCAACATGGAGATTCAGAGTTTCGTGGAGTTATATACTTCTAAACAAATCAAGAACCTTTTGGTTCCGGCTGTCGAAGAACTTCTTCATATTATCTAGTATGGTAGAAATGATCTATTTTTCCGCAATAATTCTTTTAACATTATTTCAGAAAAAATGAGAATCCACATGACCATTCAAGAAGCGGATTCTATTCAAAAATCTCAATGCAACAACATGTTCTGTAACTATGGGATTCTCAGATGAGTTGGGGTGGAGGGGATCTACCCTCAACCGAACTCTACTCTTGAAGTGTTTTGGCTTCCTTTACCCTCGGGATGGATTAAACTCTATGTGGATGGAGCCTCCAAAGGCAACCCGGGTCCAGCGGGTTGTGGTACCATCTTTAGAAATCACCTGGACCAGATTCATGGATGCTTTTATGGCTCTTGTGGTTCCTTTTCATCATTGGAAGCTGAGATGATGGGAGTCATCCATGCCATCACCTTTGTCATATTACATAGCTAGAAAAATATTTGGATTGAGAGAGACTCTACTACAATCATTCAGGCCATTTGGAATGGTACCATTCTCTTTTCATGGACTCTCACTTCCCAGATGATGGATTGTCTGAATTCTCTAGTTGGGATAAACTTCATCGCCACTCACACATTCCGCGAATCCAACAGGATCGCTGATGGGCATTCCAATCTTGGAGTCACTCACGCCCATCATTGGATGAATGATCTTCCTACTAAATTAATCCCTTTTTATGCTTGGGATGTTATCAAAAGACCTTACTTTAGTCTTGTGTAATTTTTTTATCAATAAAAACTTTTCTAAACTTTAAAAAAAAATATGATGTCTAATTCCTCCCATTTATATAAATTTAATTAAAATGGGTTTAGTCTACAACTTTTGTCCTTGTATGTTAGATTATATGGGTCATCCCTATCATTACAATCAGCCTAGTATGGGTACCGGTAGAGGGGGTTCATGAAAATAAGGCCATCAAAACATATAAAATATATAACCAAAATCTGTTATTGTCTGGGATAATGATTACATGTTCTGAAATAGGACATTAGAAACCAAAAATAGTTATGCCTTTCATAATATTGAGACATTGTATACTAATTTTATAGTATCAAACAAACACAAAAAATATATTGGAAAAAACATTCATACTACAAAAAAAATACATAAAAATAAGTACATACATAAAATTTAAATAATAAGTAAGAAATCACTCAAGAAGAAATATAAATACCATTATATCAATTAATGAAAAAATATAATAAATAACTACAATTAAATTTCAGAAAAATCAACAACATACATCCATGATATAATAATCATCATCAGAAAAATCCAGACATCAGTTATAGACATTACTAATACAAGTAATTCTTATACTAATATTATGATTCCAATTTCTGATTTCATTTATTAAAATTGTATAATTTTAATTTATTTAATTATTTCCAATATTATAATGTCAACATATCATAATGTATAATTATATGCACATATAAAAAATCAGCATAAAGACAACATATTCTAATTTAATTATAAAATAAAATAAAAATATATTGAGTGAGAAAAAACCATGCCATTTCTACGGGAATATTGGTAATATATAGATAATCAAATTTTGGAGTGATAAATGGAATCCTGAATTAATGGATTAATGGAATACTTTTTACTAGTAAATGATGATAAATCAATCATTCATTCTAAAACATGTTAATAGTTGAAGCTGGTTGGTTTATGTCCAACCATTGAATTGAAAAGGATATCAATTAATGGTATTAATTTTCCAAAAGCTATTTATTAGATTTTAAAACATTTCATGAAACATATTATTCCATATGATACAATAATTTTTTTAATCCCCGACCTGGTGTGAGGCATAATGGTTCACTATGATACACATGCTATAATGAGATTCACATGAAATGGAAAGGAGGGAAACCATTCACATCCCCAAGAGCACCCATGGAATCTAAAAACTTAATATATTGTAATATAATGGTCATTCGAAGCCTATAATATTTCAGGGTGCTTGAAATACCTAAGGGATGCTTTATATTCCATCTATGTTTGATAGGGGCAAGAAGAATGGATGATATGAGACATATTTTCTAAATGAGATGAAACACAATCACAATGATCTCTATTTTTTATTTAAATGTAATACCATAAATCAATTTCTCATATATAATAAGAATTAATAACACTATTTGTATATTAAAACTTATTCTTGTATAACATTTTATTTTTAAATTATCAACAAAATTATTATATTTATATATTTATCTCAATGTTATTTGTATATAATATAATGTCTTATAAATTGAAACAAGTTTTTATGTTTGGTTTTTATATTTTTTCATGAAAATTATTTTCCTTTATTTTTTATGTGTTTCCCATTTTTAAAATATCCCACATTTTTTTTCAAATTGACAAATTCATATTTATATATTATCAATTAATTTTTAAGGGTCATATCCCCCTTCGATCATTATTTAACCTTTTATTTTTTTCCACATGCATATCTTAATACACCATTCACACTTTTAGTATTCATTTAGATTTAGATTGATTGATATATAATTATTTTTTATTTATTGTACATGTTATCAGAAACTCTCTCTATTTACGTTCACTATTGTGGTTATCATCATTCAATTTATTATCCACAAATACAATCCAAAAATTCCATAATTCAATTTCATTAAAATTTCACATTCTACACCATATTATATAATATATTCAAATTCTTAATAATTTTATATAATTTAATTATACAGAAAGTTAAATTCAATTCCCACCTTCTTCGATCCAAAAAACAAAGTAAGTTAATTATTTAAATATTAAATCCATCATTTTTATAATCACCAGAACAAATTAAATTAATTTTTATGAGAAAAATAAAATAAATATTTTCAAATTAACGTTATTAAAATTTTCAACAAATAAATATTAAAAAAAATTAAAAACAAATATTTTCTACAATTAATATGACTTATTTCATAAAAATACCGATATTCAAAATAGTTTGTAAATATAAGAGAAACGTAATATATTTTTTTAATACGTAAAAAATTAAAACTAGTATTTAGGTAATTATTAATACATAATACCTTTCAAATTTATAGATATGATAATTTTATTAATATTTAAATTAAAAAATATGTGTGACGTCATGCCCTGACCCCACACAGCTCGGAGCCGTTGTAGTTTAAATAAAACATGTTGTGTAATTTTTCTATAAATGAAATTTTTATAAATTAAACATCATGTTCCAATAAAGATTATTTTTTCAGTTTAGATTCTTGAAAACAAGATACAAATATAACAATAATTCAAAATTGAGAGATAAAATAATGTCCACATAGCCGCCACCAAATAGTGTAAATCAAATCAACTGAACCTGTAAAATATATGTTAAAATGTATGTTGATAATAGGAATTCCCAGTAAGGGGGTTTTAAATTGAGATAATATTTTGATGGAAACATTTTAAAAACATTATTTTAAAATTATTCTTAAATCACTTTATTTTGGAAAGTGGAAATACATAAATATTAACATAATATTTTTCCTCAAACTTACAAGTGGGAATTTCCAAGAATACTCATAGAGTTACAATGAAACATGATCTAGTCCTAATCATGCTTATACAAAATATATGGTGTGCATCATATAAAGACAGAGTTATTCATTTATAATATGTGTAACATGAAAAAGAGAAAACATAGAATATGTAAATGAATGTAATATATGACCGCAGTTTGCATAAGATAATAATTATAACTTCTTCCCATACTAACTATAAATCATAAATTGGATGATGACCCTCTAAGTACTGAAAAAATTATTACCTAATAATTTACTTCTTCTGATAGTTATATGTACTGGATCTTAACCAAGTATAATCTACTAGTCGAATATTTATGTGGTTAGCTAAATATCATAAACATAATGATAGAAGTGCAAATGACGGAATGTGTCAAGGCCTCATTCTAATAGATTAAAATCTTTGTCACGGTCTCAACCAATACGTCTAAAAATTATTAAGGCCTTAACCAAGAACAAATATAAAAAATGGGAAAGGCCTTTCCAAAGTCCATGTCTATTTTTCTCATAAGACCTACTTATGCATTAAGGGGCTATAGTAGGCCCCACCCATCACATAATATGTCTAATGCATTGCACATTACATTAAATAAATGTGTCTCATACCACATTGATTTATTAAATTGGTCATCAATCATTCTTAAATGTGTCACAAATTACATGAAATACATAATTTCTCCTTTCACATTATTCAAAGTGTCTCATACCACTTTGAATAATTCAGATCATAATTCTATAAAATTTCATAACGTTTTAATTACATTCATTGGAATTTCCATATACATAGTGAGTCATTCATTGAGTCTCAACAAAAAAAACTAACAACTGCATAGTTATGGGAATTTATTAAATGAAAAGTATGGTAGAAAGATTAAAGGACATGAAATGATAACAAATGAACATAAATATTGGTTTTGTCACACGAAATGATAACCTTGAAATTAAAAAATCCTTATTATGAAATTAAATATCATATATTCCAAATTTTATAATGGAAATTCATCATGGATTGACTAAAAACATAATTTAAAGGTAAACAAAATATTCTATTTTGGGTATTAAACAAATAGTGGTTTAAACGCCCATTACAGACATGTTTATATATAAACATACCATAAGGATGATTCCAACTAATTAAACACAATGTTATAGATTGAAAAGTATGAAAATCAACCACACAACATTCTAACCAAAACTATATAGTCTTTTAAAAATAATTATGATATACATATACACATAATGTGATAAATAAAGGGTTATATTACTAAAACATATACAAAGTTGATTCATGAAAAAAATTCACAATTCAAAACATTTTTTATACCCATTTATCAATAATTTGTGCACCCATTTTGTATAACCATATTAATATTAGGATTAAATAATATATATAAAAAATCATATTTTTCTAAAGAGCTCTTCTTCAAAAACTGAGGAATCCCAATACATTATTTATCTACAAAAGTAACCTAATTAAATGTAAAATAAATATATAAAAATCATAATGTAAAAACCAAGGTTGTTGTTTCATAAATAAATACTTAAAAGTTAGAATACTTCTGTATTTATAATTTCATCAACATAATAAACCTCTAAACATAACATGGTTTTTATTCATTATGAATTCCAACTAGAGTAGGAGTCCTTCTTTTAATTAATGAAATATATATAGTGTTATTAGGAACACATTTATACATATGAGTATATATTTAGTGAAACCTATTTAAGGTTCAAAAATAAAATCGTATTGGGACTCGCATGAGAAAAATAGTTTTCAAAAACAGGAGTTCATTTTTATAAGATCATTTAAAGAATTCAGTAAGATTATAATAACACCCATTTATATATATATATATATATACATGTAGACACACACACACACATATAGACACAAACACATATATGTATATATATATAAACATTAAAACAAAACAAGCAAGACAATACATGACCCTCACTTGGTTTGATGATGGAAAAGAGGTCTGGAGGATCTTGATCGAGGAACTAGAAGGAAAAAAACCAATAGGGTATTAGGGCCAAAACGAATTATATATATATAAATAATATGAAAAATATTTCAAATTATCATTCATGGAAAACCGAGGTACCTCTATTTTAAAAAAGACAAGTGTGATCAGTCTTGTGGAAAACAAGAAGGAAGGAGGGGCTTATGAGGTCATGGGTGTGGGAAAAAAGAAATGTAATGTAGTGAGAGCTACTGGTGAAGCGAATTCAGGAGGAATAATAAGAGGGAGGTAGAAGAGGGTTTGTAAAAGAATTGATGGCTAGTATTTAATCGGAAAATGATATAGCAGTTGTGGTGTGTCCATTGTTTTTTAAATGGATGAACTATTGAGATCTGATGTGGAGTAGATCGTATGGATAAAAGCGTCTTGGGATTTAAAAAAAGATGGAACGACTGATATTTGACTCCGAAGAAATTGAATGGATGATAAAACACGCAGGAAAAATCTTGAATGTGTGGGTTCGATAGCCGAACAGATCGAACGACTCAGATCTCCCGTGACAAAATCAGATGGTACAAATCTATTTTCTACTGAAAGACATCATCCCACAATGAAACGAAGCGACCTAAACTCCAACTTTATAACCTCAGATATCTTGGATAAGGCTTAGATTTTCCCCTCCCCCTACCCGGTACCACCGAATACAAGGATTCTATTGTCACGCTTCGGCACCCAACACTAACATCGTGCCACCCCGCACGGTGGGGTGCTCTGGAACTGTTTCACATGAACGCCTGTGCATTCTTAGGGCCTACTAGGCACGCATACGTGTGTGACTAAGTAAGAACCACACATGTACAACCATGGGCTATTTGGCAGCGGTTCTGTGAGATTCCCACCAAGGCCTTGAGTTCCCTGGCTCACTAGGTTTCCCTTAGATAGGTGGGGTACTCACCCATTTTTTTCGAATTAAAAGTCATTTTTATTATACAAAAGATTATAAATTTACTATTTTTATAATAAATGAATATTATTTACCTATAATGGTTAAAAAAAATACATAACCAATAATTTTAATTTTTTTATAAACATTTTTGTTTCAAAAAATTATGGGTAAAAAAGGATTAATGTATCATAAATGTAGTATAAACTAGTATTATATTTGAAATGCAATAATTATTTTAATAAAAATATTGTTTTAATTCATCTAAGAATTAAAAAAAATTGAGTAACTTTCTAAATAACATAAATACCAAGTTCACTATTTAAAGGAAAAGACAACCATAGTAATTAATTCCATTTCCCAAAGGTACGATTTCACCCCCAAAATTATGTTTCTTTATACCAAAACCAAATTGTATCAAGTACATGCATCTCTTGGTATTTCTTATAAAACAATATTTTTATGGTTCAGACACATTTTAATCATTAAATCATTATCCTTCTAAGATTTATAAAAGGAGTTTATTACCAATGTGTTTATAGATATAACTTCAATTCACACATTAACATTTGTAAAAGTCATTATACCTAGAAACTATAAATTAATCATCCAGAATACCCAACACATATAAGATCTTATATCTGTTAAAGGAACAACGATTAGAAAAAGCTGGAAACAGTCACGTTAATATTAAGGAAATATAAAAACTTGACTACTATGTTCCAATTTTAAGACTACATGGTGGAGATGGTGATCATAATTCCTCTAATTCTTAGTTTAGTTGTTGTGGTTTTGGTTATACTAAAGTTCATCGTGACTGATTTAATGTACACCTAATCTTTCCAAGGAATTTTTTTGTATTGGGGGGTCTCACTGTTATTTTAATAGTTCATTGAGTAGGTATCCTATGGTGATGAGGTTATCTAGTCATGTTTTAATTTAATCATTTTCAGTGTTCATTGAATAAATAATGTCTTGTGTTTATTTTCAAGTATATTTTTGACAGCATGGGAAAGAAGTAAAACCATAAAATATTGTTATTACCTAAGATATAAGTTCAAGGAATCGAAATATACCTCCCTTAAAAGAATTTCATCATCAAAATTATTAAATACTTTCACACATTCACTGGAAAAATCAGACATGAATCACTTCCAACACCCCTTCACAAAATTGGCATATGTGGGAAATCTGTATATTATCTCCAAGTGGATCCCGAGATTGGTTTCGAATCCTACAGATTTCTTGAACCAAATAAACCCCGAGAAGTTGGGATCATCCATATACATAAAGCATATGGGTTTCTAGAGGGAGTGTTTTTTGGTTTAGAGGTTAGAGATTTGATTGTGGACTAGTTCCCAATAAATCCCTCGAACAATGCCTTTCTTGAAAACCTCAATGTTCTAGAGCACCCCATATATAGAAAAACATATTACTTGGAACAGATACCCCGTCGGAGGTTACCCTCCAATGCAGCCTCCCAAAACATTTCCCCATCTTGATAGTTCTTTGAAAAGGTTAAACAAAGGAAGATGGCTTTGTGGTACTTCCCACTCTGTTTAAACAATTCAAATTGATCATTTTACATAAATTTATAGCTATATGGTTCTTTATTTTGTAGGAATGGAGGATATTTGAGTTTAGGGACACATTATAAAGACATTTTTAGGTCAATTGTGGGTTTGTGAAAGGGTCGTATACTTATGAACATTATATTACAATTATAAGTTATAGTAATTTGGTGGGGAGTGATAAGAGGTTGGTTGGTGAACTCACATCTTCCATATGAAAATTTCAAGAGACATGTTTTACACAGTAAGGAATAACTATATTTAAATAGAGACATTATTTTGTAAAACAATTTTAAAGTTCCAAAACATAAAATATAACATTATCCCTTTATACAAGTATTATAAAACTCAAGGTGTTACATAATCATTCACTCCCTCTCACAAATCATTGGTATGGATTTCCTGACATCCATCATGACGTCTCATCACAAGTACCATCGGTGTTGGTGATTTCCCCAGTTTCTTGTGAAGAAAATCCCCAAAGTGGTTCCAAATTCTTCAATCACTTTGGTCCAGATGCAACACGATCATCTCGGATAAACTGCATATGTACATATAAAGTTTAGTATAAGAAAAATAGGACTTGTATCATGTTCATCTACATCAGTATAAACTTAAAATCGATAAAGAGAATTGGAACACTTGTCCCCATAAATTTCAATGTCCATAACTCTAACACAAAGACCTTAGATTGTGATTTGATATAGGTACGCTACTTGGAGTCACCCTCCTAGGAAGCCTAATGGAAGTACTCTCGAGATGAAGCATTCCCACAAAGGGTAAATAATTTAAATAAACCCTCAAAATATTTTTCACTAATGTTAATAGAATTATAATTGAGTATTCATCCTAGGAAAATAGGCAAAGCCTCCACCTTAGTGAAGTTAGAGAACATGAGGAGAATTGGATATAAAGTAGAGGTGTATTAATTACAAACAAAGGTCTTCAAAAACCTCATTTCCTCCAAAAAATGACGTTCCAAATACAGTTTCTAAAGATCCCCCTGGAAGAGATATGAGGTTTGATAAGTCTTTCATCAGAAATTTTTATGAATAAATCAAATTATAAAGACATAATATGGTTTTTAATGTTGTTTTTACATTCCATCATTGTATAAACCAATCCTCTGATACCAACTGTCATTACTCGAACCCAGACTGCCCAAAGCTGGTCCAGTCTTAATAAAACATGATGTGTAATTTTTTAATAATATAAATTCTGATATATCACACATTTTGTTCCACTAAATAGGATCTTTTCGGTTTTGATTATGTAAAACTATATACAAATATTACAATCTATCAAAACCTAAAGTGAAAAGAATCTCCACATAGCTACCACAAAATAGTGTAACTGAAATCTCCTAAACCTATAAAATTTAAGTTAAAACGGAGGGTGATCATATGAATTCCCAGAAAGGAGGTTTTATAAAAAGATGAAATTTTAATTGAAAACTTTTGAAAAAATTAATTTAAAAATAATCTTTAAAAATTTTATTAATGGAAGATGCAATACATAGTGCATAAAATAAATTTTTTCCCAAAACATACAAGTGGGAGTTTCAAGGAATACTCATAGAGTTACAATAAAACACGATCCAGTAAAAATAATGCTTATAAAATATATATGGTGTGAAACATATAAAGAAAGAGTTATTTTGTTATAATATGTGTGACAAAGGAATGTTCAAGTATATAATTTTCAAATGAATTTAATAAAAGTTCAATGTTGCGCATAAGATATTAACTTTAACTTCATCCCTCAATAACTGCAAATCATAAATTGGATGATAAAACAATGAGTGATGAATAAACATTATGCCATGAGAATTTAAGTCTAATTCTCATAAGTATGGGCTCTTAACCATATATATATTCTACTAGTCAAATATTAACTTGATTAATTAAATATCATAAACATAATTAGGGATGTGCATATGTCGGACAATGTCAAGGATTCATGCCAAGACCAAAAACTCTCTATCAAGGCCTTAGACAAGACATCTATAAATTATTTAGTCCTCGGACAAAATGATATGTCAAAATTAGTAAAGGCCTCTACCAATTCAATTTCAAATTTCCCCATGTTACCTATCAATGCATCGAGGGGCTATAGTAGGTGACACCTGTCACCTAACAAGTTCTATGACTTCTTGAATTCTTTAAATCAATGTGTCTCATACTACTTTGATTTATTAAAATAGTCATTACTCATTATTCATAGTGTCGCATATTACTTGAAATATTTAATTTCCCATTTCACATTATTCAAAGTGTCCCATACCAATTTGAATAATTCGCTACTTAATTACATAAATGCTCATAAGAGTTTAATTAAATTATATTTCACTTACATATACATAGTCAGTCATGAATTGAGTTTCAACAAAAAAACAAACAACTACATGGTTATGGAAATTTAATAAATGAACAACATGGTAGAGATATTATAGCATATGTACTTAAAAACAGTTCATATAAATACATGTTTGTTTACATAAAATAATAACCATGAAATTCCAAAATTATTTTTATGAAAGAAAACATATTAATATATAAACTACATAATGGAAATTCATCATGGATTTACTGCATAATTAATTTAATGGTAAACCAAATATTCCAGGTGGGGTATTAAACATAAAGTTATTTAAACGTCCATTACATGCATGTTTATGTATAAACATGCCACAAGGGTGTGAACAAATATTTAAACACAATGTTATAGATTGAAAAGTATTAAAATGTATCCCAAAAAAATCTAACCAATACTATCTTGTCTCAGGAAAATATGTGTGAAATCCATATACACATAAAGTGATAAATAATGGATCGTATTAATAAAACAAATATCAATTTTATTCTTGAAAACTTTTCACACTTTAAAACACTTGTTGTAACCTTTTATCAATATTTTTTTAAACTATATTCTGAAACTATATTAATATTAAGAATATGTCATATATATATATATAACATTAGTTTTTTAAAGGTTTCTTTATTAAATAACTAGGAACCCCAATAAATAATTTATGTATAATAGAAAGATAATCTAAACCAAAATCCATATATGAAAATAATAAAGTAATAACCCAAGGGTATTGATTCATAAGTAAGTACTTAAATGTAATAATAAATTTGAATTTATAATTTCATCATCTTAATAAACATCTAAACCTAACATGGCTTATATTCATAATTAAATCAATTTAGAGTTGGAGTCATTCTTTCAAATAATGAAATTTTTATGGTGTTATTAAGAACACATATATTCATATGTGTATATATGTAGTGAAACATTTGTATGGAGCCAACATAAAACCCTATTGGGACACACATGACAAAAAAATGAGTTTATTTTTTATAAGATCATTCAAAGAATTCAGTAGGATTATAAGAACACATGTGTTTATATATATATACATGAATATACATACATACAGACATATATATATATATATATATATAAAGAAACTGTAAATTAAAACAAGCATAAAAAAACATGACCCTCCCCTGGTATGAAGAAGGAGAATAGGTCGAGAAAATATTGATGGGGGTTCTAGAAGGAAGAAATACCATAGGACTTGATTGAAAAAATGATTAATATATATAAATTGTATATAAATTATTTTAAATCAAATTTCATGGAAAACTGAGGTTCCTCTGTATTAAAAATGACATGTGTACTCAGTCTTGTGGAAAACAAGAAAGAAGGAGGGGCCTCCAGAAGTCACGGGTTTGGAAAAAAATGGAAGGAATGTATCAATAGTTATGGGTGTTGCACACGTAAGAAGAATAATAAGAAGTTGATGCAAGAGGGTGTAGAAAAGAATGGATGGCCAGGATTTAATTAAACAGTTATCTAGGGGCTGCGGTGCATCTGTGATTTTTAAAAAGGATGAATGGTTGAGATCTGTTGAGGACCAGTTCAGATGGCTACGAGGGTCATTGTATTTAAAAAATAAAGAATGATCGAGATTATATCCCAAAGAAGTCAAACGACTGATAAAACATGGAGGATAAATCACGGCAGCAAGGGTTCGATGGCTGAAACGATCGTGCGACCTAGATAACACTCGGTGAGATCAGATGGTCCAGATCAGTTTTCTGTTGAAATACTTTATTCAACATCGAAATAATGTAACCAAAAATCTAGCCTTATAATCCCATAACTCCTGACTAAGGCTCAGAATTCCGCACCCCAACCTCGGTACTACCCTGTACAGGGTTTCTATGGGCGGCTTCAGCCCCCAACCCTGTCGATGTTCCACCCCAAACGGTGGTGCGCTTTGCCACCCTGGCCTATACACGCAAATGCGCGCTTAGGGGATACTATGCACCCATGTGAACGAAATTTTGCACATACCATTCATTAATATTCCTAGGCCATTTTCTAAGGGTTTTGTGAGATACCCCCCAAGTCCTTGAGTGTCTTGGCCCACAAGTTTTCCCTCAGTTAGGTGGGGTACTCATCCATTTTTCACGAAGTAAAAGTCATTTTTATTATAAAAAATATTATTTATTCACTATGTTTATAAACAAATAATATAAATTCTCTATAATGGTTAAAAAAATTAATTAAAAAAATATTTCATTAGGTTATATACATTTAATTTTCATAACATTGTGGATAAAAAAATTCATGGTTTATTATATCCTATTAGAAGTCCCAACTAGTATTATATATTAAATCCAAACATAAATTTATTGAAAACATTTTTTCTATTAATATAAAGATGAAAAAAATTACAATTTAACTTTCTAAAAAACGTAAATATCTAATTCACAATGTAAAGGCTAATATATCCACAAATATTAATTATATTTTCCCAAAAGGTATGATTTCAAAATAAAAAATATGTTTCTTTTTACCAAAGCCAAGATGTATCAAGTATATATTTATTTTGGTATTTCTTTTAAAACACAAGGGTTAAAATTCAAACCCATTATAACCATTAAATCACTATCCTTATACATTATATATAATTAGTTTAATACAAACATGTTTATAGTTATACTTCATTGCACACTTTAAAACTTGGAAAACTCGTTATTCCTAGACACTTTAAATTAAACCACTAGAATACCCTACAGCTGTAAGGTCATATAGAATTTAGAGGCGCAATAATCACCTAATGATGTAAACAAATGGGGTTTCCTTTTAGGACTTATTAAAACAAGACTAGGGAGTTCCAACTTCAAGACAACTTGGTGATGATGGTTCTCATCATTCCTCCGATGCTTAACACATTTTTTTTGGTTCTTGTTATAATAATGTTTGTCAAGAACGATCCAATAGACCCCTACTATTTCCTTGGTATTTTGTTGTATTGGGTTATTTCCCTATGATTTTAATAGGTCTTTTAGTAGGTATCCTAGGGTAGTGAGGTTCTATGCTCTTGTTGTAATGTAATCATTTTCAGGGGTCATGGAATAATGAAATTATTGTGTTTATTTCTATGTATTGTTTTTGACAACACGAGAATGATGTAAAATCATAAAATATTGATATTAAATAAGAAAAATATTTGGGGTGTCACATGTGATTTTAAAAATAGGAAAAAGTTTAAGCCAAATATAATTCAAATAATCATTAATTAGATGCCATAAATATATAGTAATCATTAGATAAATAATGAAATGTCAAATAATTTTTTATTATTATACTTCCACAAACCAACAAAAAATTAGAAATTCTATAGGTCATGATAAAATATGGACACTAATAATATGTGTCCCATCCACTATATAATTATAGAATTGATTTTTAGTTGATGTACAAATTTAACAATTCTTTATTCACCTAGTGTGTAAAAAATGTATAGATCCACCCATTAAAACATCTTGAGGGACATGATAAATCAATTTAATATGGTATTTATATGAAAAATATTATTATAACAGAAATTTAATGGAAAATAGAATTTCAATGATTATTATAAAACCATTACCCATAATCATATGATAAATGGAGAATATAACCATTAATATTTTCATATGTCTTCCCAAAACCTCTGATAAATACATTTCTTTTTGTATGGTGGTTTCTAAATAAAGAAATGTATCCTAGATAATTTATATTTGAAATAAATTTTCCTTGATAAACATTCCAGGTTATATATAGCGCGTTAATGAAACAAGGAATACCACTTTGAATTATATAAAATTAAAATCCATATGTTACCACAGTATACTAAATAGTTAGTACCATTAAAAAAATATATAATATAAAAATAACATATAAAATTAAACTCTATGAACTTTAATTCTAAAATGACTAATTAGGAATAGGATAAAATGAAGAGATCATGTTTGATGGATTTTAACAGAGGCTTGTACAAGCTTATTCTACTAGTCCACATATTATATAAAAATTGATTCAACACAAAAATATAAAAATTTCCATATAACTAACAATAATGGATGTTATATAGATTTATTACATGTCTAGATAATGTAAGAGAATAAATGTTACTGGGACCCGATATTTCTATTGAAGTTATATAGAATTTTTATAAAATATAGTGACATATTAGTGAAACTCAATATTATCACAAGAAATATTAATATATCCATTGATTAAATATTCATTTTAATGTTATAAAAAATATAGTCAATCATATAATACCATATAAGAGGGTCGTATGGCTTTGGAAGAAGTAATATTTTACCAGTAGATCCATTATCCACCTAAAGATTCATTATCACATGAGAAATATATCTTATTTACTACCACTTTTAACTTATATAATACAAGTAAACAATATGTTCATTGAAATAAAATAATTATTCATCTTGTAAGGTAAAATTGGGTGAGATATTGGATTAAGGTAAATTACTACAAAATAATAAACTCACAATTTCAATATACCATTGAAATATCATACCAATGATAAAACAATAGTATTTCGCGAAGATAAAATTTGGCAAGATTTACACACACCTATTTTTATATGAGTAATTAAACACTAAAGAAGATAATATTTAATAAATTTGGAGGATATAACAGCTCTTATTTTAGGATGAATGTCCAACTATAAATTATTATAACTTTTATGTATTTTTGTAAATAAGTATTGAGATTAAATTAGTAACACATTATTTTAATATATTATAATCGAATAGATTAATATGGGAGCATTATGAATTTATCCCATTATGTTTAAATAATATTAATAGCAAGAAATATGAGATATGGTACCAAACATGGAAAATATATTTCATCATTAAACCAAATGTACATTCCAAGAATTAATAATTAAATATTAGTTTACTATGAAATTTTTTCCCTCTTGGAACATTATCGTATCTTAGTATTATGTTGATATTTGAAAACATGTCCTCATAGTGGTTTAACAGTAATAATTGTACTTATTTATCCGTGAATTATGAGGAGGAAAATTTTGATATCCATTCTAGTTATTTAGTGTCTTATTTTCCTTAGAAAAAACATATTTTTATGAACATCCATGATTTTGAGATTTATCATCATCATCCTTTATTTCTAGCCAGCTTTCTTTGATCTAAAGTGCGCTTGTTTTCTAATTTATATGATCCTGAATGAAAAATTAACAAGAATTAATATATATAATAGATGGGATATCTTAACCCTGGCTAAAACACTAATCATTAAAAGGTTGAGACAAATTTTGAAACTATATCTGAAGCCTTCCCCAACATTCTATCCAAAACAGATATAGCTATATGCACCTATGACTCTATAGCACCACAGATTTACAAATATTATTCTTGATCCCAATTATCTACACCATTATTCCCTTGAGAATTATTCATTGTATTTATAGTGGTCTAGCATCAATAATATGTATAAGTGATTTTCCCACACAAAATTCAGTGCATATTCATAACAAACACATAATCCAGGCATAGTTTTTGGAACATGAGATACTAAGGTATCATGTCCCAACAAATTAAACTGAACTCCAAACTCTATATCATAGTCTCCTATTTTATATGCCTATTTTCACATCCCCAAAAAGAACCATTAATAGAAATACAATATACACTATCTTATATAGGTTTCTTCTTCTAATACATTTCTATAATCTCCCTCAAGGATCAACGCTCTATATTTCACGGTCCTAAGAAATTTATCTATTAGGTATACAAAAACATCAAAATAAACATTGAAATAAGTAATTTTCTCATACTCAATGTTCTGGTTGTTATCATAATTATTCTTAAATAATTTAACCTTATAAATAATAGAATCTCAATGATAAATATCTACATGGAAATAAGGAAAATAGAAAAACATAACTAATTCCATTTCTATATCCATATTTTTTACACTCTATTCAAATAATAAATTTTATATATTATCATTGATAAAAAAAGTTTACATAAAAAAGAGTAAATCATGACTCATACATATGAATTGATAGTCCTAATTTTTTTAATCAAAATGACATTTATAAATGGGACATAATAAAATGTTGAAATTATGATCCAACAATCCATTATTATTTGTTCAATTAAAAATATGTAAATGTACATCAAATGAGACTAGCCCAACTATAGATACACCACCGACCATAAAAACCCAATTCCAAATAAATAAGACTTAAAAAAACCTATTAACACATATATTTCATACCATTGAAAAGAATGACAAATGAAATAATTAAATACCAATACATATCTAATATCTTAGAGACCACACCAGCATTTCATTCTAGATCAGATTTGGAAACAATATTGATAATTCTTCTTATATTTATATTCATTATAGAATATAATTATTGATTCAGCAGCACACTCTTCCTTTCTTACGACTCCTCTTACTCCCCTTAAAAAATACCATCATTTTATGCATTATAACAACTGATACCATAAAATATCAATAAAGTAATTTGTCAATGTTGAAGCCTACATACTGTGGGAATTAAATTGAAAAAATATCTTAATAACCATATAAATTTCAACCATGACCACTAAATATTTCGATCCACATCTCTCTTCCATCTCATTATAGTATAATAATAACACACAAAATTAAATAAAAATTATTTTTGGATTGATATATATATATATAAACAATTATAAAATCTAGAGGAAAAACCCTTGTAAAAATGAATTACTATATCATGAACAATTATTCCTCAAAGTTACCCCTAATAATCATACCATTGATTATCATAATAAAAATAATATTAAATGTGATAAATATAACATATATTCAGATAAATAAGTATGTTATTGAGATGAGTAATGAATAAAATTTATTTAAGGACATTGACCATATATAATCAATGTTTATCTTAACATTGAGAATATATCATCATATATTATTTATATTCAATTTGTATATATATCCTTAAGGTTAGAGGGATCAAATAGATATTTATATTCATTAGGTGGTTAAATGATTAGTATTATATATCAAATTAAATTAATCATGAAAAAAAGTTTTAATATATCCATTAATATAGAGACTATAAAAAATGTAATTAAATTATGAAATTATGAAATATTTAATGAATCTCTAATATCATGATGTTGAAATAATCAATTTGAGTTTTTTTTAATATTAAGAAGGGTGTATAATTATATGTTTTTTCCATGAAAAAACCTTACATGAACTTTTATTATGGGGACTTGACTAGAATAATATTTATGTGACATTAATCTTTTTGTAGATGAATATGATATCCATGATTTTTGAATCACTACCAATGACATCCCCCAATGATTTTATAAATATTATGGATTTATTGGACTCAATAATTTATTTACTCGATAGATGTTAGAATTTTATAATGATATAATTACTATTATGGTAAATAAAATTTTATATGTGTTTAATTATTATTATTGTTACAAAAATAGTAGTTAATTTTTTTCAAAATAATAATAATAGGTTTTTATTACATCTAATATAAATAATCAAAAACCATTTAATATTAAAATAAATACACAAGATTAATAATTAAACTAGTTGGGAAAAGAAATTGTTTTTTATAATCATATGTATATATATATATCACAAATATTTATTTAAATAGTAAATAGAGTTTATTTTTATTAAGAATTTAATAAAAGATAATAAATATTTTTTATAATGATATTAAAATTATCAATTAATATCACTCTCATTTTCAATAAATAAAATTATTTTACTATGATGAATAGTTAATGACATTTGAAAAAATTAAATATGTAAATTATCAAAAAAACATAAATAAATAATGTAAATACTAAAATTAAAACAATTAATAATTTATTTTGTATGGGTAATAAAAGAACCATATCAAATTTTCTATGTTCCATTTACATTCCATTATGTATGATTTTATCTAATAAATAATGAATATGTTTTTACAAATATTATACTGAAAACACAATTATAACCCCCACCCTTTTATAACTATTCATAAGTAAAAAACATTCATGTTTTACTCTCCTATATGTTCCCAAATTATATATATAATTTCCTCCCATTACATTTTGAATCCTTAGGTCTTAATGATGAGTCAAAATTAATCTATTATAAAAACGGTTCAATCACAAAATTGAGTTATTCCATCAATATTGGTAATTTATTTTCATCTATATTTTTTATCAGAAATATCATCCTAATTATTTATAAATTTTCATTTACGAATGTAAAAACATATCATAAACATCATCATACATTAATGAAATAGTTTTTTTAACATTTTAAGTAGACATTTTTACCTATCAATTAAATATTAGATATACATTTATCAATGAGTTTAACGATTTATTTAAATGATGAAATGGAACCTTCAATATTTTCATCATAAATTTTTATAAAAATCTAAATAATGATAAAATATGGAATTATTTATTAACTGATGTTAAATAATTGTTCATTATTGGGAATATTAAAATTAACACATTATAAAAATGAATTCTTATTATCAAAATAAATAATTGTATAAAAGATAATCATTCTAAATTATATCATGAACATTAGCTTTAACATTCATAAAATTAATATAGTACATTATATATGATTGAAACATTTTCATTAATAAAATACAATTTTTTTATGGGTTTATTATAGATTTTATTTTATCAATATCACTATATAAACACATGAACCAAATATTTGGAGCAACTAATATTAACAAATAGAGTAAACTAAAAATAATTGTATATATATAATATATAAATTTAATTAATTAATATAAAAATTAATAAATATTAATATGATTATAAAATAGACAATTATTAATTATATATTTATCGTATAGGGAGTTTCAACATATTCATGAAATTGTGGAGTAATGGTAAAGGAATTTTTTTATAGAATGTTTTCACTTCCAAAACCATGTAAATTTGAATATATCATATTTCATGAGTTTATATTAAATTCAATTTGTACTTCCCAATAGATTTTTTATGTCTAAATTTGTGGGGTGGTGAATTTGTGACAATAGAATATTACCAGGTTTTACATTATCAACAAATTATCTCATTTTTTAGTAGAAATTTTGAAACAATTAATAAATAGGGATATTTTATAATTCCTTAAACCCAAACCTAACTATACAATAAATTTACAGAAAATTATATTAATAGAATAATTTTTAACATGGTCTAGATCTTTCACATAAAATGTATTACTTGTCGTGCTCGACTTTATCAAGTACATGGATTTTTTATATTAAATTTATGTGATTATAAATTCCTATAAATTTCGGTACAATGGTTAAGCAAGAATCATCCACCTCCATGTAATGTCTCACTCAAAGAAGTCCTTCTGAGTGGATGATGATGTTATTAATAATGATACCATCAGTTCATTAAGGTTCTTCCTTGATATTGTTAATTGGTCATCAATTAGATAGTTTATGATCACTAAGGTCACATAAAAGTCCTCTTTATTTTATCAATCAGTTTCACTATGATTTAGAGTAATATTGTATTTCCTTCCTATTGAGATTTTAATAGTATTGGATGGAAAACAACATCATCATTAGTCACTTATTTTATTCCTTATTCTCTCAAGGATATTGTTTTATCAATTCATTTTCTACATTTTATTTATTAGAAAATTAGTTGTTTATTTAATACCATAGTATTCATTCAATACAATGTAGGCTATCAACCGATGTAGTATTTGAGTCTCCCACTATATGAATAGAAATATTTTTTCAAAATATCAAAGTCTAATTATATATCTAAAACATATCATCTACCATTGAACTAATATATATTCATGATAAAATGTGAATATCTTATACATGATTTCAGCACATAGTTTATCTTTATAAATCCAATCATTTAAAATAATTTAAAATAAATATTTTTTAAAAAATATTTATTATATTATTAGATGAATTTATCCACATGTTATATGAAATATCATGTCTATATCATATTAACAAATATCAGTAATAATTAACATTTAAATCCCTTAGAACTCATCTTCGTGTTCTTCCAATGGTATATAATTACCCACAACTATATCTCCTCTATATTTCTAACTCACAAAAATAATACCATGTTATCATGAAACATGTAGTAAAAAGACATAACCTACAATTTTGGGCGACTCATTATTTATCACAATTAATCATTATTTTCGAAAAAAAACACAACTATATCATAATATCAAATTGGAATTAATTTTTCATAACTCATTAATGTTCCATAATTTCACCACGATTTATGAATTCACCAAAGTGACCTCTACAATTTATCACACTAATCATTTATTTTAGGTTCAAATATTATCTGAAAACCATCCCACTAAGGTGTATAAAAATACTAACATCTGGTTATCTTCATTTTATATCTAGTTAAAACATGGTATCAACATCTTCAGTGTGGAACATCACATACTAGACAACTCCATCATTATTAGATCTTCAAAATTGTAAAATAATCACCTATGGCTTGATTCCATGATCCTAAATATCCTTGATCACAATAAATTTTATATATAATGCTATTTGTTCCACAAATATTATACAAACAACATAAACTAAATCATTCAACATTTTATTCAATAAATTTAAAATCAATTTTGTAAAAAAATCCCTCCTGAAATTTAACTATCATACTTTTTTAGCTATAATTGTAATTTTATTATTGTCACATGACATTTATGACAAATATATTTATACATAAGATGGTCTTGATCACATTTTCATAAAATAAATTAATGCTTACTCTTAGTAAAACCCACATACACTTATGTGCCATGACACACACGCTAGTCCTCATTAACACCTACACTCAGATTCATAAGAACACTAGTTCACCATTATATTCAAGATAAATAAACATTATAGAAGTCCTATATTTTGGAGTTACCATAATGTAACTCCTGATTACCTTTATTCTAGAAGAATGTTACCTTAATATAGGTTCTCAACCCCAAAAATCATTTTTTATTGTGATTTCACATTTATATAGGTCTCTATTTACAAATACAAATATGGTTAATTTTAGTGATACCTATAAAGATACTCAATTATTTTTTACTGTTGTGGGATCCTTGTAATACCTTTATTCATGTTTGTTATATAGTTCTTAGAAAAATGTGTTCTACTTTTAAGAAACACTATTTCCAGGTAGTTTCCATTAGATTTATTTATGGAACCAGAAATGTCCAACAGTTTATTATCCAAAGGGTACTTCCTTCCAAAGGCAGAAATTCGTTATGTTTGAACATTATGACATGTAAGAACATGCATTGGTCGAGAGGATGTGAGGTAAAAGTCTTCACACCCTTTTGGGTGGAATTGTTGTCTACTCTGATACTCTCTTTGTAAATTTAATATATTTTCATGATTACTTATTAATTTACCAAGTATATCATAAGTATCAATTGGAATTTAAAATCACTTATTAACATGTGTATAATATATAATCATTAGTATGCATTCATGGTTCTTCATTAATGGAAACATCCATGTGTAGTCGAGGTTTTCCATTAATGGTATCCTCTAATATAACGATTAAAGATTATTTTAATCATTGTTGTGATGATACAAGTTTTTAAGCCTCTTAGTGGGGCACTCTGAAATTTATTATCATCCAGGGAGATGAAGGTTTGTTTTGATCTTTGGATCATGCCTATTAAATGATCTACATATGTATCCTTGTGAAAGGAATCTGAACACTCGTAGTTAGGTTCTGCATAATAGGACACATCATACCTTTTAAGTTCATGTGATAAGGACCTCTAAGTGGAATATGCTTAGTTAAAACATAGTGTGGGACTTATGCTGAAGCTTCCTAAGGAACATGGAAAAGATATGGGCATCCATGTAAAATTAGACCCTATTGGGAATATAGACCAAGGAGAATATGGTTGATTTTAAGTGTTAGGTTTTAACATCAAGGAGGATTCCTACGTATCCCATATAGATGGGAATCAAATCCCACATAGTTCGAAAAGTCTCATATGATAGTATGGTTCATTAGGAGAGATGAGTTTGGGATTATTAATCAAAAAGGATTCCATTGATGAATTGGGGTTTAATTTAGGAAATATTACTAAGGAGGAGGCCCAATGAGGTCGGGCCTTGTGACGACTTCCTTTGTATCTCAGTTATGGGGGGAATAAGAGTTCTCGTAGTTCCTTCCAATGATTGTGTGTGCACAAGTTGTAACCATCACGAATCTATAAGCCCACATGAGTCATGATTTGTGTGAGAGACAAGACGATGTGGAAGAGTCAATAATGACACTTCACAATTTTTCTCCTCCATTGATGGAAGAGGGAGCGTCAACCATCGAGGAGGGTGATGCGAGAAGACTTCCCTCTATTCAATTCACATTGGACAAGGGTCCAATGCAAGGAATAAGGGATGAAGGTGACGATATTACCCCATGATGGCTACCCTTTTTGAAATTGGTTGGGGATTACTCCTATAGAGGATGCCCATTTGAGATTGGTATGGGTTTAATCCTGAGGAGGATTCCCATTTGAGATTGGTTGGTGAATACTTTTAAGGATGATTCACATTTGAGATTCGTTATGGCATAATATTAAAGAGGATGCCCATTTGAGATTGGTTGGGGCATACTCCTAAGGAGGAAGACCATTTGAGGTTTAGCCTGGCATAGAAGTTAGGTGATGAAGTTTGAGGAGTTTCTTGTAGAGTGTATCGACTCAACGTACTCGAGGAATATATAAGAAGAGTCCTAACTCACAATATGTGAAATGAACCAAGAAAACCAAGTCAACTCTAGGTATTTAATCGAGTGTTATAGATTGTATCAAATCATGGTATTTGAAGGATGTATTTTGGGAAACAAAAAGGGCATAGTGGAAAATTCCCTCGATTGAATTCAAAAATTTAACGGTGCGACTCTCTATTTTTAATGGGGGTCAGAGATGGAATCCATGGGATCAGCTGGAAGTATACCCGAGAATGGGTGTGGGGTCGCATCCCCTGGGGTGTGGACAAGCGGGATTCACAGGTCCTTTACGTAGGTGTGTTGTGAAGGTCCTCCACATAGGGTTCCGCGTAGGTGCATCGTGCAGGGGAATCGCCAAGGTGCATCGCGCAGGTGATCCACAGGGGTGCTTCGCGAAGGTGTGTTGTGCAGGTGCGCCGCGATAGTGCTCTGTGGTACTCCATGTGTTCTAGACTGTGATGGGAATTTGAACAATGTTTCCCCTTTTAATTCCCTCTTCTCTCATGTTTTAGAAATGTACCTGACAATATTTGGGTGATCTTGGAAAATGAGCTATGTAACGGGAGCTTTGGGACTTCTTCCTACATTTTCCGTGTGTGAAATGGGGTGCCCATTGTTACTATTTATAGGCATGGAGGCGACCTGGTCGAAGATAATTTTTCTACATAGGTCCTCCAAGTTGGTTCTCCGTGTAGGTCTTCTGCATGTCGGATTAAAAATTTATTTTCCGCGTAGGTCATCCTCATAGGTCTTATGCATCGGTCCTTTTGTGAAATTTATCCATCCTCCATGTGTCATAACTTTTGAAATATATGTCTGTTTGTGCTCCACAACCTGTCAAATAGATGCTCTCGAAAAGATCTATGCTTCTTGAGATGTTGAATACACCATGTCTTCTCAGATGAAACTCGAAAATTGAATTTAATAAATTGACACCTTTTCATCACTGATCATGGGAATCAACTACCTACTCCTAGATGGGGAATAATTACACGTATCCACTTGTATTGAGTAGTATATTGGAACATAGAAATAATGTTTTCATCTTCTTCCTTTAAGGTGAAAACAACTTCACACATACTTGATATTTGTTGTCTATGTGATAATCTCATCTTCACACAAAGGAAAAGTGCATGGAACAAATTTCATGGTTTCTACAAGGTTCCAACTACATTTAAATTTGTCATTCACATTTGGTTTTACTTTTACACATCCTACATAAATCAAATGTTACCTTTACATAGGTAAAAATTTCAATTAGAAATGTCTTCAGGTCACTATCAATGAAACCTAATGGATTTCCAACATCTATAAATTATTTTAGGTAGTGTATTATCTCCCATTAAAACTTGATTTTTTCTCATACCATAGTGATTAAACAATCATAATAAATTTTTCCATTATATTGAACATATCCAAATGTGTTCTTCAAGTTACTATCATCAATCTCTATATAATCCTTACCATGTAATATAGAAGTTGATGAACATTAATTCACTATTTATCAATGAAATATTGATACCCTTCACAATTGCTTATATAAAACAAATACAACTCAACAAATAGACATAATGATGTAAGGAAAAAACCTAATAAATTACCAAATTAAGTGTTTTTTATTAATAGTTAATTTTATTATATTCCTAAGTATAATTATAATTTATAGGTTTATATAATTTTGTCATAAATCATATATATAACCCATATATTATGACTTAGATACTTATATTTATTATATGTTTTCAACAAAAAAAACATTTAAAAAGAAACACCCTTTCGTTTCTTGACTTTCTACTAGAATTATTTTTTCCAATCTCTTCCATGATCATATTCTATTCAATGAAGGCACATATAAAAATCATATTATGTTTATCAATCCAATTAGTATGTTAACTATTTATATGATCATATAGAGGTCTATCATACATTCATGTCTATCCTCCTTTAGTATACTGATCATGAAGGACTCCTTTGTAATATCTTCATTAGAGTAAAGGATAATCCCATGGACAATTCTTCTATCCACTTCCTTCATATCTAAACCCTTTATAATAGAATCATTTTTTCCCACCCATCTATAAACCCTATTAAAAACATTTTAAAAAATGGGATGAGAAAAAAATATAAAAAAGTTAAATAAAATGTGTAATCATTTAATCGATTAAAAAAATAAAAATCCATATAGTTAATACCTTTATAAATTATTATTTGGGAATATTAAATAAATCATTTTAATATAAAAACAAACAGTCTTGGTTGTGGAAAATATTTTAAACCCATATAATGAAATTTTAAACCATTATTGGGATCATATAGAATCTTATTCATAACCCATTATAATCCCAAGTTATAAATAACTGAATCCTAGTTAAATCTATAGGAGAAACCACACCAGTTATATCACTCCTTTTCTTTGAAGAAAATGAACATTACCCATTATATTGGTGAGCTATAATGGGGATCACTCTTCATATAAGCTATATCGTGCACACTTGTTATATATTATTTATTAGTATAACCATTCATATAATATATATGGATTTCTCACTCATCATATATACATATATATACTATAAAATCATGAACTAACCACTATAAAAACTATATTAAACCCATATTTAAAACACTTTCTGATATAGAAACACCATTTATTTCAAATATACAATTCTAAAACTATGATACCCATAAAAAATAGAAAATGGGTTTTATTTAAATAAAAAAAAATGAAAAACAAGTATGTAATATAAGAATCAAATAATGGTTATGATGCATGTAAAAAAACTATGCCTTATATGATAAAATAAAACATTATTTTTGTTTTTTTCAATTTATTCAATATAACAATACTATTTTCAATTCTATTAAATGATAGTAAAAACGAACGTAAAATTCCTTTTATAATTTTATTTTTCGATATAAAATCATCCATATAATAATTTTATGAATTATTAAATGGAAGGGAAATTTTAAAAAATAAATCTAGAAGACAATAAAAATTAGGGTTTAAGTTAATGTGTCCCTTTTCATGTGACTGAATCATAAAATAAACTCATTAAAATAATGAATAATAAACTTATATAAAAAATATATATAATTAATATACTATTAAAATTCTATTTTTTATTTAATTTTTTTAGGATGTTGTATTTAATTACCTCATCATTTAAGTTCATGTCGAACGTTTTTATGATTTTCGTCTCATATGTCCAAAATGAACTTGGAAGGATAAATGTGGTTAATGAGGACATTATTGAATCATATATAAAATAATAATCATGAACTAATAATCATTTATATAAGTAACTTATAATTTTATGATTTATAATGAATGAGGGTTATGAAAAATGAACTATGTTTCAATCATAGAGACGGTATGTTGTACATACACATGAGTGGTGTTTCCATTTTTTAATGATCATGATGGAAATAAGGAAATTTTTTTATAATTCTAATTATATAAAAAATCCCATATTGTTTCTTTTAATATAATTATATATATCATCCACATGATTTGGTGATGAAAAAAGAATCATATCGCTTCGTGGAGGTGGTAGTGCACATGTTTTCACGAATGATGTTATCATTTTTAAATAAACAGAAAAGTGATAAAATAGATGATATATTAATTTTATGTATTGATAAATATATAATTAAAATAATATATATACATTAAATATATCATTAAAATAGTTTTTAGAGTCCGTTATGGAAAACAAATTATATTGGTTCACAAGGTGGTAGTCCTCTAAACACACGAACAATGGTTTCATTTTCCATTTGATGGAAGAGGATTTGTAAAATTTTTATGTAATAAATATAATAATAACAAACTTTATGTAATTTATATATTTCATTATCTTAAAATGGTTGGATAATATTTTATGGAGGCAGAAGAATAAAAAAATGAATATTCTTGGTTAAAAACAATACCCCTTCTTTAGACAACCTCTTTACGTTTATATCCAAATCCTTCCTTGTATGGATATCTGATAAAAACAAGGACTATGGGATGTGGGGATTGATTCAAGGAATATATTGGGTCATTTTTATTTTTATACAAAATGTTTATGATGTTTGTAGCGAAGACAAGAGGAAGTTCCCTATTATGAGTGAGGGGAATGGCAGTCATGGAATTTCTTCAAGTATTAAATTAATATAAATAAATTTTCATATTATAATGAATCCAAATTTATTTAATTAAAATATATAATGATAAATTGTAAAAATAATCCAAAAAAATAAATATTGGATATGTTTAGGTGATTTATATACATATATATATATATATATATATATTAATCTGTGTTAAACTATTACAATGATTAAAATGATGACAATATTTTTTTACTATTAAGTAGTCAATATAGTTAATATAAAAGAAATATTGGACCATAAATGGATTTTCATCTCATATTTTCATCCATATAAAAATAAATTTCATTAATATATAAGTTTTAAAAAATCTAGATCATTTAATAATTTTTTTATTAAAATATATCACTATTTCCAATTTGGGAACAATTAATTTAAGTTCACATTGAAAAATATATGACAATAAAATAATTACAATATAATATTTTAAAACATCTATAATAGTTTATATTTATCATATATAATCATGGAACACAAAAAATCACTCAGATTAAATTATTTTTAATAATGTTAGTTTAAAATTTTATATTATTTGAATAAATATTCAGTCATCATTGCGTAAATATTTAAGGTAGTGATTTTATCACAAAAACTAACTAATAAATTAAAATTATAAAAAATAAATTAATATTTTAAAGTATATTATATAAGAGGAAATATATATTTTATATTTATTACAAAATATTATAGATATTAATAAGGATAATGTGATGATTTTGACATTATATATTACACAAATATTATAAATGCCCAAATCAATGAAATATGGACCCTATTGTAAATAATTTAAATTATTGTATGAAAATGGAAACAATAAACTCATAAAATATGATAAAATAAAGTGTTAAACTCATTTTTTTATCCTTATCATATTTCTTTTAATCTTAATTACACGATTTGTCCTTACTATGGTGACAATTATTTACTGTGGTTACTATTCATAGTGAAGAAAAATTAAAGGAACATTTTTGATAAATTTAGATCTCATGATTAAAAATATGTAATCTATTTCTCAATATTAAATTTCAATATTATGGACAAACTTATTTTATTTTAAAATGAAAGACATAATGAAAATTGGTTTTTAGAAATGTGCTTTTTTAAGCTCAAAAAATAACTATTTACCAGTATGATGTACAATAATGATACAAATTAGATAATATCAAATTAAATAATAATTATGTTACATTGAGATAAAATTCAAAAAATCATGGTAATTTTTTCAATGGAAATAAAATTTTTAAAAAAACCGGTATTTTTCACTATTCATTGAAAAATTGATCTTTTTATAAAAATAAAAAAATTCAATTCTAATATAATATTTATATGTTGATTTAAAACAATAATTTATGTTTATCATATGAATTTTCTAAATGTGGAAGATATTAATTATAATATTTTGTCACAAAATACAATAAAACTCATTTATAATGAAACATATTTCTAAAACATATCATGACTTTAATAAAAATTTTAATTCATATTTACTAGAATTTAATCAATTTATTTTAATTGAGTACAATATATATGTATATATAAACATCCTAATCAAGTTATTATAATTCATTGTATTCAATTCAATCTATAGATTATAATTTTCATATTAAAATAATAATATTTCATGGTTTATTTAAGCTCAACAATGCATGTCAAGTACTCTACAGAGCATAATGTTATTATTTTAAAATATACTGTGATTAAAATATCCCCAATATAAAAGATTTAATTTTTAATATTTTAAATTGATCTAAGTAATCAAAGGATTTGAATTTTAGAATACTTCTTTTCAAATGACACATTATAAAAATGATTATTAAACATTCAACATAAAAAGGAGGGAAAAGGGAAGTATGAAGTTCATATGGAATAAAAAATATTATTTTTCCAAATATAATAAATTAGTGGGATGTAAAAATGTATACATGGAGAAAATTATAACTTATAAATAATTATGGAGTTTGACATAGATACTTTATCGAACGAAAGTGAAGGATCATGGTATTTTTAAAAACCATAAAACCACAAACAAAAGTGGGGTGAAAAAGTCACTCGATTTATCAAAAAATAAATGTAATAGGATAACATATTTGTTTCAATATCCTTTTCCCATAGGATAGGATTTACATTCCATATAGACTAATACAATATGGAAAATATTCTTACTAGAAATGTATAATTTCTTCATTTATTCAATTTAAATAATAATCTCAACATTATCTCCAAACTATGAGTATTTAAAATGAATTTTTTATGATTGAACCCCCAATATCAACTTAAAATAGGTCATATAATTCCCAAATAGGATAATAATCATTTCCTCTGATCTTTATACATTAATTAGAACATTAATAATCTTCATAGGGTATGATAATTCAAAAATGAGTATTTCTTCATACGAATAACTATTACCATTATCCCCAATATTATAAAATATGGGATGTAGATCATTTAGGGAATATTTATACTTATAATTACACAATATAACCGTCACTAATATTGAAACTGAAATATTTGAATGATTTGATTATATATTATTCCAAGAAAAATTTAATATATATCTCCAAATAAAATCAATCACTAATAAATTATCATACCCAAAATTCATATAACATAGTTATTTAATAGTCATGATATGATAATTTCTTCCACATTAATCCTAAATCACCATAATTCCACATTAAAATCATAATTATTACAAAAATTTACTTAATATTTGTTCCTCAAATAAAATATCATATTTCCCAAAAATATTTCCATTGACCATAATAATATATTGTTTCCAAAATCGGTAGCTTCTTCTAAAATAACATAAATTAATTAATAACTATATCATTTTTCAATACTATGGATATATATATATATGATAAAACACATGTTCCCAAAATCATTTTAATATTTATATTATAAATAATTATTTAAAAATTTATACTAACCTGGGAATATCATTGGTTAGTGGTAGGTGCCTAATCCCGATCACTATTTGTATTTGGTGCAAGACATGTGGCCTTGATTTATTCAATAAGAAGTCACCCATATTGATGGTTTTTATTTTACTAAAACTATATTAATATAATTGTCATAATATTAATAAATAAATGATTAAATATATAAAAAATATCCTGAATTATCGACTCACTTTTTAATAAATGAAGTATTATATTCAGTGTATTTAAAAAACTATTAATATTAATTGATAATGAATTCTATAATACCAATGATATATTAACCAAATGTTTTATTTATCCCTTTATCATATTTTCTTAAATTAATTCTTCTATAAATGATCCCCTTTTCTCTATAAAGTATTTATAGGTATTGATACAGTATAACCTATTTTTTCAAATGTTTGAAAAAAAGATCTATTATAAAATAATGCTTATGGGTTTTTTTATTTTAATAATATTTAGAATATATCCTAATATAAATGATAAACCCATCCTTAATTAGACTTACTTCATAAAAATTTAACAATTCGTTCTCATCTTATTTGATAATAAATTATTACAACAAATAAATGATATAAAATATGTCATTTTGATTCATCAATATCAACTTAATCGTGTTTCACAGATAGAACATTATAAAATAATTCATTTCTTAAATCTAAACCATAATGGATTCCAATATTCCATTGATATGCAATTTATCATTTAACATTAATTATATATCTTCATAAAAAAAATTTAGTCATGTTCTTTATGATATTTCTTTTTTTAATTGAGTTGGATGAGTAGAGATTTTTAAATCAAATAAAAGATATACAATGCCCCCATAGAAATTTAAAGAAATGAAAAGTTATTGGATAAATCAAAGAGTTTCTTGTAGGTGATATGAATATTTAAAAATAATTCATAATCCTTTAAATAACATTTTTCTATGATCATGATTCATAAATCACCAATATGGGATAATAAGGTTGCACAATATCCTTTTCCTTTTATCTTGATAAATGATCTAAAATATGATTAAAATAACAACATTAAAACCTTAAATGAATTATTTCATGTTAAAATTAAATTGTTCCCTGTAAATTAATTACCAATATAAATTCTATAATACATTAACATTTATATCCCTTATTCCTAATTTGATCATCCTTATGAATCCTTTCTTCAAAAATAATAACATTTATCTTTAACATATTTACCATTAAGGTTATATGGGAATTGAAACATATGATTCCAAACCAAAATATTAAGCAATAAAATACGAAAAATCATTTCCTTATACATGTGTAAAGATATCCTACCCTAAAATTTCTCTAAAAATATTATATGATACAATCTATTAGGACCTAACCCTAAAAATTATATAATCTTGAGGTTTTATTCAAGATGTAGTTTTATTACATTCTATTCGATCATTATAGTTTTATGTTTTAGAGAAATATGTAATAAATAATACATATAAACCCCATATATTTCAAAGTGGACACTTCTATTAAATATCCAATTTTCCCAAAAAAATCAATTTCTATAAAGAAACATCTTTTCCATTCATGAAAAATCATCATCACTTTCTAATAGATTTTTCATTATTCTATCCAATCAATAAACATTATTAAAAAAAATTAAAATGTGGGATGAAGTAAATAAGATCAATAATATAAATAAAAGAAAAAAACAATTATTCTGGTGAAAAGCATGAAAACATAAACAATATATACCTTTATCACATTATATTTTGTATATATGAAATAAATAATTTATATATGAAAAACACACAATTTTTCTCAAGAAAAACATAAAAACCTAAAACTAAAAAAATGAAACAAATTTAAGGAAATGTAGAGAATAATATTCAAGATAAGTTTTAAACTGGTTTAAAAAATATATGGATCCCAATTAAAACCAAAGGATAATCCCTACCTACTAACTCCTACCACATTTACATTGAATATAAGAAACGTTAACCAATCCTTTGGAGATATATTATATAGCTCCCCATCCTATAATCTCTATTAGGCTCAACCATTTTATATGATGTGTCATGATCACCTATTGTATAAGTTTTATTAAGCAAACATGTTTATCATATATAATTTTAATGTACCAAATTTCGAATAAAACATTTATCCCATTCATGTCTTCGTTATAAACCCCTTAAAAAACTTCTAATCCCATATGAAAAACCCTTTCAGATATCAATAATATAGTTTAATTTTTAAAAACAAAATTTTAAAACTAGAATTCCATGAACATAGGGGAAAATGGTAAATATTTAAATAACTAAATCATATATATGAATCAAACATGAAATAATGGTTATTATGGCTATAAAATCATTTATTTCATATATTATAATATAGAACATTAGGTTTGTATTTTTTTTTTAAACCATTTCATAAAAACACCACCATTTGAAAATTTTTAATGAAAGTAAAAGGTGACGTAAAATTAAAATTAAAATTTATTTGTTATATATATATATATAATTTTTTAAAATAATATTAATAATTTGTATATGAAATAACAAAAATAAAACAAATATCGAAAAAAGGTGTTTTATGTAAATGTGTCTCATACATTGAGTATGAATCTTCACGTATGTTCTCAATATTAATGAATAAATAACAAATGTCAATAATTTAATTTTTTTACAGATTATTCATTTTTATTATTCATTTTTTGATATTTATTACCATGTTATATTCAATTACATAATCATTTATGTTCATGTAAGATGTTTTGACGATATTTGGGTCATATGTCAAAAATGAAATTGGTATGTTGAAAATGATAAATAAGTTCACTAATAAAAAATCTCAATAATAATAATTATAATATAGTTATCATTTTTATATGTCAATTTTAATTATAAAACCAATCATGAATGATGGTTATGAATTATGAACTATGTTACAATCTTGGAGATGACATGTCATACATATGAATGAGTAGTGTTTCCAATTTTCAATGATCATGATAAAAAAATATTATTTTATATGTATATAATGATAAACATATAATAAATAAAATATTATTTATTTAAACATAGTTATATATATCATACATGTGATTTGGTGATGGAAAAAATCACATCGTCTCATAGAAGTGGTAGTCAACGCATATGAATGAACAACTTTATCATTTTTAAATTATTATAAAGGTAATAAAATTGGTGATATATTAATTTCACATATTGATAATTATTTAATTAGAATCACATATATCAACCAAATCCATTATTATAGCCATCCATAGTAGTTGGTTATTCAAAATTAAATATATAGGTTCGTGAGGTGGTATCTAGCTATAAAAAATGATGGTTTCCTTTCCCATAAGATGTAAGAGGATATAGAAATATGTAATAAAAATAATATAAAAAAATCAAATATATTAAATATAATTATGTTATTTTATCAGAATGTTTATAGAATATTTTATGGAGGTTGAAGAAGAAATTAAATTAATTGACTTGGTTAAAAACAATACCTATTCTTTAGGTAACCTCTTTAGGTTTAAACCTAAATCCTTCCTAGGATCCATTTTTGATCAAGATAATGCCTCTAGGAATTGAGGTGGTCTATAAGTGAGGTAAGTTTTCAGTTTTTTTAAAAAATTGTTTATTAAATGATAATAAAACAAGATATAATACCCCCCTTTATAACTAAGGGGAAGGCCACTAATGAAATTTATTAATATATTACATTAATATAAATAACTTTTTACCAAAAAATTGTTAAAAATTGAAATAATTAAAACATAATAATATATATATATAATTACTATTATCCAATAATTTTATTTAATTTTTAGGTGTTGTGTTAACCAATATATTATTACCCTCTGTTAACCTTTTTTTGGATATTACCATATGAAAAAACAATTTACACATTATGGGTCAATATAGTAAATATAAAAAATTAATTATGCCATAAATGAACCATGGATGATTTTTTTATTTATATCCCAATAAAATTTCAAATGAAATAATTTTTATTAATTTCAATCAATTTAATAAAATATCATTATTGTTATTTTGGGAACTATTCATTTAATGTGACTTTGAAAAAAATATGAAGACAAAGAAATTAAAATATAATCCTTAAAAAGATATTGAATATATATTGTTTATCTAAAAATGCATGATATAGAATAATTCATTCAAATTATATTACATTAAATATTTTTAAAAGCAATTATTTTATTTTTATATTATTTAAATAAATATTAATTCATCATTACGTAAGTATTTAAGCTAATTATCGCATCACTAAAAATTATAAATAAATTAAGATGGTACAAATAAATCATTTTCCTTTATAAAATCTATCGATTATTAATATTTGTTTTACCCCTCCCACAAAATATTGTGGGAAATTAAAATTTTGACTTTATCTTTTACCTAAATATTATATAGATATAAAACAATGAAATATGGAATAAATTCTTAATATTTTATAAAATAATATGGAAATGGAAAACCTAAACAAATACTGTAGAATAAATAATATTTTTAGAGTTATTCCACAGACCATAAAATATATTTTTTAATATTAATCACCTGATTTTCCCTAACCAATTTGGCATTTATTTACTAGGTATACTATTCACAATGAATAAAAAATGAATTGAAATTTGCAAACAAATTTGTCCCCCTTATTCGAAAAAATGAAACCATTTTTCATTATTCAATTTATAAAATTATCTAAACATAGTATATGATAAATACAAAAAACACAATGAAGAATGTGTCTTTTTATAAATATTTATTTTTATGCCTAAAAATGATCTTATATCAAGATAAGGTATAATAATTATCAAAATAAGATTATATGAAATTAAATAATTCTTATATTTCTTTTATATCTAATTAAAAAAATAATTGTATATTTTGATTTAAAGGAAATGATAATTTTGAAAGAATCATAATTTTCTACTATTTAGCAAAAAATAAATATGTTCATAGCATACATGAATTCAACCCTAATAAAATTTTAATATGGTGATTTAATAAATTAAGTTCATTTTCTATATAAATTTTCTAAATTTGTTAGAAATATAATATAATATTTTCTTATAAATATAATAAAAGATCTTTTTTAATGGAGAACAATTTTTAAACATAAAATGACTTCTCTAAATATTAAATGATAATTTGTTATAAATTTATTACAAAATATATATTTAATAATATTATTATAAATATCACATAGTTTTTTATTCAAATTTATACCTTCTAATTCAATGACTATGTTATAAAATTAATTTGAATATAATAATAATTCATTGTTCATTTAAGATATGTGTTGTTTATTTTATACGCTATCAAATATAGTGTTATTATTTTAAAGTATAATGATGTAAAAAACCTCCTATGAATTTTTTTTAAATAGCATGAAATCCATTTTATATCAATATTTGTGCACGAAAATGACATTTATTTTCCACCTTTTTGACAATAAATGAAATAAGACATGTTGGGGTGTATCCAATTCGTTTCCCTTTTATCCTCGTTAATAAATTTATATTCTAAAATATATTATTGTCCATATTTAAATATGAATTATATCATAATTATATTATGATAGATGGATGGTACCACACACATAATTTAAAATATCTTTTATTTAAAATTCTCTTTGTTTACTAGGTCAAACCCAATGTAAAAAAAGACAAGGACTTATCCTATACAAGAATATTTCCCACTAATATTTCAACATGTTATATGATAAAAAATATATAATTATAAGGAATATTAAATTCACTTTTTTTAAAATTCAATCACTCAACCATAAATTATTTGCATGTAATTTCATTTACCTAGATTCTATATATATAGATATTTTGATTGCTGATTATATATTTTATCAAACTCAAGGGATGTTATCATTATTCCATTATTAAGGTAATGAATATGTTCCATGATGATCAATAATTTATTACTTATCCATTACTTATAGACTCATTGAATTCCCCCTTTATTTAGTTTATTTTAATTCCATTTAAGTACATATATAAAACAAATAAATGGAATATAATGGGATTTTTAAATTTTTATTTAATAATTATATCATAGATGAGACTTTGAGATCAACCTATTATCTTTATTTATTTTATCTATTAATTACCTTGAGATATTCATTTGAGTAATCCATTTGATTGAATATTTCTATTTATATTTTTGTTTTTTGATATTCTTCTCTACTCAAATGTTTCTTTTTCTGGAATGAGAGGTTTTACTTTATCAATATTATATATTCAATTAACGGAGATGTTATATTTCCTTCAATTTTTTTTCATTTTATTTATTTTATTAACATGGTCATACCTTTTATTGTAGAGTGTATTTTCGGTTTTTATCTCCCATATATAATCACTTAAATCATATATCTATATTTCATTGACCACCTCTAGAGATATTGGAGTTCTTCTTCATGTTAATTTTTTTTTCATTTATCACTTTCTTAAACATCTAAATTTCTCAATCCATTTCCAATTTGTTAGGATAAACTCTTATACACACCATATTAGTAAACTTAACACTACAAGTGTATCCTCATATTTTCATTGAATTCATTATGTTACACATTTTTTGGAATCTCTATTATTTATTCTTCAAAGATGTATAAAATTAAAATAATCCTTTTATGTATTTCATGGTTTGATTTTATTCTTTTATTTTGATTACTTCACCTAATATTTATTTTCATCTTTTTACTACAATGATCTATGGTGGGTACTATTTCAAAAATATAAAATCATTTTTTAATTGTTGATACGTCATTATTAACCCATTTATCAGATTTTTTAGTAATTATATTTATATTTTCTTACTAATTCTTTTTCATTCGTATTTCCTAATGGATATTTTATAAAATTTCTGATCTGATTTTTTTATATTTTGGAATAATTTTCTTTTTAACACATATGTGATAGATAATATGACAATAATGAAACACCTCATAACTATGAAAATTATTATAGCAGTAGTCATAGAAGTTATTCAGTGAATCAAATTTGATTTTGTGTGAAAAATCCACTTTTTATGAGATTTAATTTTGCAGATCTAGAGTTATCATTTTTTAAATCTAAAACATGATTTAGGAAATAAAAAATCCTAAGAAACTTATATACACATTTATCAATAGATATTACATGTCCAATTTTTAATTATATGCATGTTTTTATCTGTTATGTTGTTTCATATTAAAAATGTCTCTCAGGATGTTTATAATAATTTTAAAAGAATATTATGAAATTTATGGTTAATTGTTTATTTAGAAATTTATATTACTATAATTTTATATTTTTTTATTATTTATTTTATTTATTACTTAGTTATTTTGTGAAATAAATTTCAATATATTATTTTATTTATAGGTACTTTACAAACCCTTATGTGTGTCTTTGAAATTTCTTTATACCGTTACATGTAGTTTTCTAAAAACTACAATTACTTGTTTTTATCTTATGATGTTACAATTACTGAAGTTTTATAAACCCTCTGATAACCATAAAAATCATATATATTTTAGTTTTACCTTTACATACAATTTATCTTACCTTTACTCAACTATTCATCCTATCACTACAAAACATATATTCTATAGGAGTTACCCTTACATAGCTCCTCATTATAGACATACAGAACCTGTAGAAAAAGTTTGTTACCTTTATTTTTTTTATAATTTTAATTTTACCCTTATGAATTCTTGTAATATTAACCTTACATTGGTATAAAAATTTGATTTTTCTAGTTCACATTGTTTTACGATTTTCATGGAATTTTCATTTTTTGTCTATCTATTTTAAATGTTTAAAATATTCCAATGATCATGTAAAATATTTTCACTTATACAGAACTTATGAGAATTGTTTTTATTCTGTGTTAAGTAGATTTATAAGAATATAAATGTTGTTCTTGTTTTTATACATAAATTTATAGAACAACACTAAAACAAATTACTATTTTTAGTTTATCTGATTAATTTAATGGTCTTAAATACATATTATAGGTTAACATAATCAATAAATCATTTTTAATAATTATTTTAAATAAAATATTATTAATTTTTTGTACTATTTGTATCTACATTTGTTGAAGTTGTTTGTTTTTAAATTGTGAATTTCAAAGAAAACTATTGTGAGATTATTATGGGATTATCTTTTACTAATTATTTTTTAGTTTATTTGAATTCATAAATGATTATTGCAAATTTTATCGATTTTTTACTTTATTTAATGAAATTTATAGTTATTTTCATTTAATGATAATATCTCAATCTTTTTCTCTTGGATAATTTTGTAATTATATTTTTGAATTTTTTTTGTAAATATGCGATCAGGTATATTGATGTTATAACTTAATTATGGAAGTTAATGAACATATTTGAAAATTAGATATATATATATATATATATATTAAGAAAAATTACTAGATATTTCATATTATAAAGGGATACCATAGAAAATGATGTGTTCTGATAATGTGAAGTGTTGTGAAGTACTACTTCTGCTACCTAGTATTTCATCTAATTGATGATATCTCACATGTTCACCAACATTTTATTTAAGAATTTTCAAAAGAAAATAACTCTATTTGTTTTTGTTCTAACACCCTAATCCTAAATCCATGACCACTCTGTTTTTTCCCATATTCTGAATTATTTTTGTAATTTTGTTATGATTCCCCATAAAAATGCATGTTTTCTATTTATACATCTATTAAAAAAAGTATGGCGTAATTGGATTTCGATTCCCCTTAAAAAATAAATTCATTTCAAAATGTATCTCCTACCTGTAGAGATATATAAGAGTGTACTATTTTTAATTTTGTATGATCCTATATAAAAATTCAACGCGTTCATCATTTTTTCCACTACTAATTATCTCTAATAATTATCTCCAATAATTTTATTTATTATAATTAATTTAATTTTTTATAAATTTAATCTCGACTATTCACCCCTATATATTATCATTCATTGCCATTTTAACCGAACACTTATTATTCCAACATTTGATTGCTCTATTCCCAAATTTTTATAAGATACCAAAATAGATATCAAATAGTTTTCTCTTAATATTGGATTTAATATATATTGTTTTTAAATCAGGTGTTGATTAATGTTTTATATTGAAATATCAAACTCTTAGGTTTTTATGAGGTTTTATTATTTTATATGATAGATTATACCTCTGATGTGATAATGGATTTTCTACTATTGTAATTTATCTACATTTTCCTATGTTTTAATCTAAAATGGGTATTTTAAAAATAAATAGAATTAGTTCAAAAAACATTTTATAGGTTATAAGATACCTTAATCCATGAGGTTGATAGATATACTTCTCTTTCTGAGGTTATACTTCTATGAGGTTATACTTATCTTATATTTAGGAATATCCAACTTCTATAGATTCAGGTTTTCTTATTTTCACTTCATGCTCATGAAACATCATGTTGATGTAATTTTTTTTCCAAAAAATTATCATGACTTCTAATTTATTCTATATATTATTAATGTAATCGTCATGCATCCTAATTGATTCTTGTCGGTTGTCATCAAGCTCTTTAATTTTCCTAAATTGCAATTAAATTATTCATCTTTTACATTCATGTAGTTTTATATGAATTTTATAATGAATGGATAACCTCATTATAAAAAATTTACTTTAGTTAATTCTCACATCAATACCTTTTTAATTTTTCATCAATTAAAAAAATATTTTCACTATATAGTGAAGCAAATTCTTATTTAGTGTTCAAATGATTTATGAGATCATTTCACTTTTGGAATTTCATTCCAAGTATAACCTATACTTTTTAAACATCATGTTTTAGTTTTTCTTTATCATCATGATGTTCCTTAATAAAACAATCTATTTATGAAACTTCTTAGTCAGTACCATTTTAAAAAACCGTTCATATTGAGAGTAAAAGTCAGTAATAGTTTTTTTGAATCAACATATTTAGAATCATTGTGACTTGAACTTACTTATTAAAATGGTTTAATATATCTTTATTTAGAAGGTAAGATCTTACAACTTAAACACGTTGGAAATACTTCTTGACTTTTCATATAATTTAATCACATTTCCACTTTCTTCTACAAATTATTTAAGATTATGATTGATGCATTCTCTTCAATTTAAACAAGGATGTATTTAATGTCCCCAATATATGGTTATTATAATTTGTTTTCAAATATAATCAATATATATATATCTTTTAAAAAACAAGTAGTAAATAATATCTACTCAATGTGGGCATTCATTAACCCTTATACAACTTAGAGAGCTAATTGGATCATATTGAGTTATTGAGCGGGAAAATGAATCACTTTCATTCTAATTTAACAACGTTTAATTTCTTTTTAAATAAATATTCTCTCTTTTATTTTAACCTCTATCATAATTAAGGGATATAATTTTTTTTAATTATCACTTATCCTTTTCCAACTTTTGAAATATAGAAACAGACAAGGACAATAGCATAATAGGCTTTTATAGTGTTTTGATCCATCATGAAAAACCAACTCATTTCTATGTATTAATTTTTTATGTATTTGGATTTAATTGTCTCTTTAAATTTATGTTATTATATGATTTGTAAGAATTAGTGCATAAAGGTTGGGAATATATCATCCACTTCCATATGTTTTCTTAAAAAGATCACTCCACCCTTCTAGATGATAATATTTTACTTGTACAGTCATTTCCTAAGGGGTCATATTTCATATTATGAATAAGTCATCAATATCCAATGTTGTGATTAACAGTATCACATTGAAGTTATAATTTTTCCTCCACCCAGTCTCACTATGATTTACATTCATAACGTATCTTATATATTTTTGAGATTCATGATGAATGGGATAAACACTAGTAATAAAACTTGTCATTTCTTCCTCTAATTCTCCTCTCTAAGATTCTATTACATCATAAGCTTAAAAAAATTCTCTCCTATAAATGGGATTAGAATTCCTTATGTTGTATACAAATACCCACAAAAATATCTCCTCTATATTTATAACTCTTAAAAATAACCCCATCTTATCATGAAATATGAATCAACACTACATAACCTATAATAAGTAGTGATTATTCGATTCCTATAGGAAATCGTTTTTCTACAACTACAAAAATTATGAAATAATATCATCAATAATCCATTTTCATTCCACATTAAAGATCCAATAATTTTATATGCTATTAGAATTCACCCCGATGACCCCTACGATAGAACCCACATCATTGTGTCACAAATGTGGCCTTCTTTTCTAAAATAAAAACCATTGCAACAAGTAAAATTATGTGGTCATATTGGTTTTACATCTTCTTATAGTGTTGTCTCTATCTCTTTGGTGTAAATATTCTTAAACATTCCAACATTGTTCTTAATGGGTACTCATCAATATCAATGCATCCCCTCATGTTTAATGAATTTATTATATTTATCTAGGATCATGATCTAATTGAATGATAATAATGTTTCATCCCTGAATATCAGATAAAAACATTGGTCAATTAAATTTCTTTATAACTTAGAATATTTATTCATAATTTTATTCAAATATTCTAAATGAAATTGTAATTTTCTTAAGTCTCTAGTTTTACTGATAATTATCTATGTCTCTAATGACACATAAATTGTAGCAAACAACACATATGGTGGGACTGATCACATGTTATTAGCCTCAATTCACATTTAAGATCAACAGATTCATACCGTGTTCTTAGCCTCAATTCAAACTCAAGATCAATAGAAAAACACATTCATTGGTGTGAAATAACATATATATTACTCTTCGTTCACATTTATTTCTCTGCTTCTATGTGACCCTTATATACCACAATGGTTTACCTATACATGGATTCTAGATAAACATTCACAGAGTTTTTTATTTTAGAGTTACCCTAATGAATCACATGATTACCTTTATATAGTTAGTAATTTACCTTAACATATGACATAAATATCAAAATAACCATTAAATATCATGAGGACATTGTTACATAGGACTCCAATTACTCTTATGAAAATGATTAATCATATTAAATATTTTAAATAGATCCCCAATTACATTTACACAACTTATATATCCCTAGATTTCCTTTACATAAGGTTTATAAAGCATTTATACAGGTAGTGGACATTAGGTTTTACCTTTATGAAACCTATATAATTATAGAGTTTCCAATACATAGGTAATAATTTAAACTAAAAATTATTTTAGACCATGGTCAACAATTCATATGGCCCATAAAAGCTCTCTAAAATGTGGTAGATAATGTTTCAATACCAATTAAGAATTATCATTTTTTTACGATTAGTGAAATAATCACCATAGTAAATTTTTAATATATCTATAACTTCATCAAATGAAACTTTTTAAGGAACATCCTCAATTTCATCATTCACTTTTCAATGTAATATGGAATCCACTCAATATTGTTTCACTATTTTTCCAACACATATTGATTGAATTATATCGCCAATATTAATTACAAATACAACTCAAAAAATGGGCTTTACACTTTTATTGACAAATATTATTTTTTAGTTTCTTTCATTTCATAATGACTTACATTTTAATAAAGAAAGGTGTATATTTTTATCCATTCCTTTAGGATTAATGACTATTCAGTTTATCTCAATTCATTCTTCAATATTTTTTTATAACATCATGTAAAAAATATTATTTCTAATTTTTATTTAAAATCAATATATGTACAATTCTCATTGTATTAAAAACCATATATTTATAGTATAACAATTAATAAAAACATAAAAAATAAAATAACATTTCATTTCAAATTTTCACAAAATTATTTATTTTCTTTAATGAATATTTCATATATGTCTATAACTTTATAAGTTAAAATACTTTAGTTTTACATATTTTATATTTTTTTTAATTTTTTTGGGATATTCATTCATTGAATTATAGAATTTATTTTTTTCAATCAGTCAATATTAAAAAAATAAAAATATTTTTATAAAATACATTTTTCCAGTAGTTAATCTAGATTTCAATTTGAAAAAAATTATGATAATTTTTATATTTTAACAGACATATATATATATATATATGTATATATATATATATATAATTTTATGCGATATATTTTCACATAATATAAAATCATATTACTTCATTAAGAAATGTTTTACATATCAAGAAAATATTATGTGTGAGGCATGGGAAGATATCTTATCCTATATAATTTTGGAAAATAAGTGGTTATTTGCATCTACAATATTATGATGGTGTTAGAATGTAGATGTGATCCACTCTGGCATTTTTTTGGTTCATTGAGAAGGGATAGGTTGAATCAGTGAAAATTTATCCCCTTTACCTTTAATGTTTTTTTTGAGATATCAACATCAATTTATTTTTATAGTGAATTATATCACTATTGATATTCTCACACAATGGGCAAAGGAAAAATAAACACCTAATATAAAAGGGTCGCCACTCAAATTGTGCATCGAATCATTAGTAAGTTGAGGAATCATATAGAACACATTGTTCAATATAATATAATTTATTGATGTAATGGTAATAGATTATTTTTGATCTCATATTATATGATTAAAACATGATAATTACTTTATATTAGAAGATTAAAATATCAATTGATCAAAAATTTAATTGATGTTGTATTTACTTCAATGAGTATAAGACTATAATTTTCCGCTAATTTATTTTATCCCATAATTATTTTGTGATCCAAAACTAATACATGATGTAGAAGAGGTGTAAAATTAAATGTTCATTAACACATAATCTAGTTGTGATCATCATACAAAAAGAGTGTCATCATCCTCCTTCTCTTACATATTTTTATTGACACATATATACGTAATTCCCTTCCTCCATTTCCACTTCAACATTCAAACACTATTTTGTTCTAAATCCATATTTACCTAAGTCATCACAAAAAAATTAAAGATTATTATGGCTTAAATTTTAATTTAAAATTCTAATTCAAACCTTGACCATACTTCAACTACTTTTCTTCATATACCCCATATTATTTAGGCATCATATAAATCTAGGCCTTAAATTATGGGTTGATGAACAAATCAGGGTGTGACATAATACATCACAAAATGACAAGCCAATTTTTCTATAACTTATATACAATCATATTATTCTTTTAGGGTGTTTCAAAAAACTTATTTTACCAAAATCTAAAATTATTAATGAATGTAATCATATTGTGTTGAACAATCACTATTTACACCTAAAAATGTCATAATAATTAACTCTCATAGCTTATAGTAAAGTTTTAGCACTATACCATAGGATAATTTTCATCATATACAATATGACAGCCTTCAAATTAAGAAATGGTTATCTATCAAATCATAGGGATAGATGAATATATTTTTCATCTATCATATGAATTGTAACATGATTAAAATCTTTTTTGCATAATCCATTTTTTCTAAATCCTCGTTTAATTATCTCTCTTCATGATGTTTATACTATTTTTTAATAATATCAATAATTGAATATTTATTTTATATAATAGAAATAAGACTTAAATATCAATGATACATATTTAAGTATCTAAGTTTTGTATTAATCAATGATAAAAACTATTCATATCATAGATAAAATCATACAAATGAAATAATTTACATATAGAAACTTGTAATTTCTAATTGATTTAATTATATTCCATTTAGATAGAAAACCTTATGTATCAAAATATAGAAATCCAAATGGTTTAAATAATTTTCTAGTAATCTAATAATAATGAAATCCTAATGTAACACTATATGTAAAACCTTATTAACGAGAAAAATACATGTTTTCTAATCAGTGAGAAAACCTTATGCATCACATTATAGAAAACCATAAATAAAGATAACATTAGTAATGTTATAAACATAAATTTATAGAAAAACTTTATATATACAGTTGTATACATTTACACGTATACTGAGAAAACACTACATATTAGATTCTTTTTAAATTTGGACCCACAATTAATAGTACCTAACTTCTTCTTAGATTATTCCATACAATAGTAGACCCAAAAATATCCATCATTAATTTCAAAACATCTTCTATTATATCCTAGTTACTCAAAAACCCATCAGTGATCCCCAACTCAAATCAAACACCATTTATCATTTAAATTTCATCATTATTTATCAGTTGAACATAAAATTAAATCATGAATCATATAATGTTATCATATTCCCAAATTATTCTTCTCATTTTTCAATTATCCTTATAAAACTCAACAAGGGAAAAAAACATACCAAAGGCCAAAACCACTTAGGATCATCACGTATTCATTATTAACAGGCTCAATATTGTACCCATATATATTATTTTGAATCCATTGAAAATATATAATTTTTTTAAACACATCACACATACTAATTAATCGTCATTAAATAATTATAAGCCTATGTGAATGAAATAAGTGTATTATATAATAACATTAAACAATTAGATCATGTTTCCCATTAATGCATCCTAAATCCACTTCTTCATAGATCAGAAATCTTCTTTCAAAACATAAAGATGATATTTAAATTTATTTAATGAATATTATTGCCTAAATGCTACCAAAAAATGTTATAATAGCTCAAAAAAACACAATAATGATAAATTAGATACTTAACCATTATTAAAATTATAAATATAATATATGATTCCCCTAGAAAATATGCATATCTTCTATTTTTTAAATATATATATTCATATTCCCTCGATATTTATTCTCACTAACACATTCTTGTAAAAAACATACATAGATTAATTATTTATTTATCCGAAATTGAAAACATGTATCCAATAAACAAGTGATTTAGGGGACTGTTTCATCATACCTTTGCATTTTATGAGTGAAGAATAATATTTCTTCATCAACATTAATGGCTTGGTATTAAAATAGACAATTGGATAAGAAATAAAATTGACAAACAAAAATATCACTAACTTCTATTTTATATTGGGAGAACTCTTATTCATCTTCATTTTTTCAACATGACATTCTATAGACTCATTTGTCATGATTCTATTAAATACATATTATTTAACAGAACATTGACATGTCCAGAAAAAAAACGTTTTGTTAAATAATCCAATGATTTCATTTTCTTGAAATGAATATTTTATTCTTCTTATAGATTATAATTTACCAACCTTTTATAGAGTCGACAATCTCTAATGACATCTCCACCTCTTTATTTTTCTTATTGAGAGGAATCTACTGCTTCATTGATTTTTATATCTTTTATTTTATCTAATATTTTTTTACTCGTGATTATGAATCTTATGAGATAGTAAGATCAAATAAAACAAATTAGTGATAACATTTTTTTTATAAAATCTCTAACACAAACATAATTCATGTCATCAAAACAACACTTCAATTATACACATTACAATTAAATTACATTCTGTTTCATTTTGTTTTATTTTATTGGTTTATATATCATACATATATGCCCTAAATCTCTTATTATTGACTAAAATGTTCTTGTTTTAAATTAGAACCGTCTCATCATATGCATGTAGCCTCTAAAAATCCAATACTGACCATAAAAGGAAAATCATCTGCATAAATTGTATGTTTATCTAACAATAGTTATTTTCATATATTCATCACATTAAATTAATTCCCAAAAAAATTGAAAAAATTTAACTATATCATACTATATACATTTTCCAATTGATTATAGATCTCTCTCTTCACATATTTTTTTCATATATATTTTCATAATATCTATTAATGTTACACATCATAAAAGAAACAAGACTATGGATTATCTTATTTTGTGTACTTAACATTATTATTCTCAATTTTTATTTTGATTTTTAATTTTTATCAGTGATTTCAATATATTTATGGATTATAGGTTGATATTTTTATTTATAATAATATTTTTCAAGTCATATTTCAAACAAAACAATTATTATTTCATTGGGAAATCTCACACTTTATTTTTGGAAATAAAAAATTCATCTCCAAAATTTAGGATAGAACTGTCATTATCTATTAGAAAAAATTTGATTTATTCATGTTATCTATACCATATATATATAATCTCTATAATCAATTCCAATTTATTTTTCTACTTGGTGATTTTTTGTTGGTAAATACCTCGTTTATATGTTTTGGACGTGTTTGTTGACAATGATGGTATGGTGAGACTTACAAGGTTGATAAAAAAAGTTCTAAAGAGGGACAATGATATCTTAGTGGAAGATGTAGGGACTCTTAGTAGAGTTTTTTACAATATATATTCCAGTATATGATATTCATATTCATTTTTTAACGTGGTTTCTAGGTAGTGGGAAAAATATTTGAATTCCATGAACATGATAATGTAATGTTTTCTATGAAGAAGTAAAATATATGAATGGATATAAATATGTATGATTCATTCACATGAATCAATTATGATTAATAAAGTTTATTTACAATACTATTTGATGTGAAGAATAAAAAACAAAATGTATTAAAGGACGATGCAATGATGTACATTCATCCAATAGATTTTGATAAATGTTGAGAGGCTAAAATTAGATGACAATGAATTCCACAATGTTGAATAATTTTTTATAATTGTGAAATATGAAAAAAGTTAAAATCATATTATTGAAGATAATTTATTAGGATTACATGATCCCTCTTCTAAATTGGGGGACTCATATAGTGTAATTAAACTAAAGGAAATTTTGTCATGGAAGTTAGAAAAAGTTTGATGGTTCTGATTCCTAATAGTGTCCACAACAAAAAATAATATCTCACTATAGAGGCTAATAATATTGGACTAAAAATTACTATGGTACACATGACCATGTTATGAATAAAAATATTTTTTCTGGTGTTTTAATTAATGTTAAATTTATGAGATATCTCAATCAAATGTTTTATTGTTGTAAGTCATGATATTCAATTATTTATAGTTACACACTTCAATGATCATTTTCATTCCCATGAGGTTATTTTGGAAGAAAAAATTCATGGTTATAGTTTAAGTAGAATATTAATATGATTTAAAGATCATGATACTTAGTCCATGATTAAGTCGAGTTAGCAAACATGTCTATTCAATTATCTTATCTTCTAAGAAAAATAATTAGATTATTAAATGGATGATCAAGATTCTATATAAAAGGATTATATTGGATAATTATTTGAAATTAACATAGATATATTTATTATATAATAAGAGGGAAATATTTTAACACCCAAAGCATCTTATGGAATAATTGTTTAGAATTAATTAAATATTTTTTATATTTTTTATTTCACGAAACACTGAATATAACTTGTGTTATAAGAAAGAAATGATCTTATCTTGCATTACATGGAACACCATGATAATAATACACTATAATAAAAACATATATTATATTGTAATACACTCAAGAAAATGATTGGATTGTGTTATATACTATGTGGAGTCCCCTCAATAGCTTTTTTACATGAAAGGCCATGTTTTCTTATAATCCATTATACTATTAATATTGTTATTAAAATATTATTATAGTTACCAACTAGACGTTGGAATGGATGTTAGTTATAATATTATGTAATGTGTGATCTATATTTACACATTTATATAAAATGAACACTTTTTTGTCAATTAGTTAAAATGAAATTAGGAACAATTTTTAAATACAGGAATTCCTTTTCAAAGAAAACTAATTTTAAATATATAAACACCGTATTATCTCAAAAAATAATAAAATTCAGAATGTTTTTAATAAAATTTTTATATATTTGTTTTTAATAAATTTTTACACTTAACTAATTGTTTTTATTGTCATAATTTATAAATTAATCCATTTATATAAATAAAATAATTTTTTTCTAAAAGGTAATTTTACCACCTTTTAATGGAGATCCTATTTTAAATCAATGTTTTGAAAATATAATAAATATTATTTGGAAAAATAAATTTTTTAATTGAAAAGTAAAATTTTATTTTGTGTAAATTGTTTATATTTCTTAAATAATTTTCATTTATGATAAATAATGAAAAAAAATCGAATTTTATTTCAAAACAACTTCTTAATATAATTTATTCATATAATTAAATTATATTTTAAATCATTTTTTAAGTACGATCAGATCAATATTAAATATATTAATCTTATTTAGGTAATTATAATCAATTTCACAATGAAATTTTATATAAACATATTTCAAACATTTGTAGATTTTTTTATTAAAACTCCATTATTTTATATGATCTATCAGATTTAATTTAAAATAATTTATAACACTTATTTGATTATAATTTTGAATAAATGATTCTATATTTGAAATATTAATAATTTAAAATTTCTAAAAATTACAAAATATAATTTTTTTTATGAAATTATTTTTTAAATTCATTGAAAATAAGTATAGTGATTCTCAAAAAAAAGTGCTTAATTAATGATTATAGTAGAAAATATGATGTAAAAATGACCCCCAACAAATCTCAAAATTATTTTATGGACATATTTACACCATTGAACCTATATGAATCTCTATTGGGTTATTTTTAATACTTTTGGGACAAGTGAAATTTGGGGAGCACTCAAATCATTTCAAGAGTACCTTATATATCCGTTTTCTCACTAATAAAGGAAATCATTTCCTCCTCACTCTTCCTCACCAATAAATCCATTTCTATATTATAGAAAAAACATAACAATCTCCCATATAACATCATCTAAATATATATGTTGTAAACTTTTTAGAAATCAATCTATGTTTTTCATTTGGCGCAATCAAAAAATAATTGTCCACAGAATTGGTAACATCCTTCAATAAGAAGTTTCATTTTATTTCTTTCCTCACCCCCTAAATTATTATTATTACATGATTAACTAATAAAATTATAATTGTAAATAAAATTATATTCTGTTATGTTAATGGTATTACCTACACTTTCACACACATTCTTAAAAAATGGATAAAAAACATCATTCGTGTGTATGACAGACTATCACCTCACAAACCAATGTCATGCGTTCTTCAATTTCTACCGTTATTAGTTGGGAATAATGATGTAATTTATATTTTTATATTATATATATGATATTTTTATGTATTTATTATTATTTAATTATTATACATCACATACATTCGTTCCTTCCATTTTGTGAAAAAAGTGATAACATCCTTTTTTTCTGTGTGGACTACCACCTCCTCAAAGCGGTGTGATTCATTCACACATTACATGGAATGTATTATAAATGGGTTTATTAAATTTATGTTATATATATGACATATTAATTTTTATTTAAAAATTATATATATATATATATATAATATTTCATTTACATTGATTCTTTTAATATTATAATAAAACAGAATCAGTGTTCATGCATACGTATAACCTACTATCTCCATGAAAAATGTACTACATTTAATATATATATATATTATAGATTATTATAAATATTTATATTCTGAATATAAATTATACTTACATCATGTTTTACATTTTATAAATAAGTAAATCATTATCTATGTAATAGGATCATGAATAACAATTTAAATCATATATGAAAAATAACAGATCTTATCTGAAAGGTAACACATATAAGAAATTTTTAATAATTGGGTAATATAAAGTAATTATAAATTAGTATATGGAATTATATAAAAAATTTGTTGTTATTTTTAATATTTCCAATATACTTATAATTTTTATTCAGGATGTTTGAACATGTAAGAAGAACGTCAAAAATTAAGGTAAGGGTTTTCTCATCTCACTTTTATTTTTGTGGGATATATTTATATTCATAGATTATTCTTTTTGTGTGGTGTATATACTAACCAATTAATTGTTATATCATTAATTTAATTTATTTCATAATATTAAATATATCATTTTATGATATTTTTTCACATATCCCATCATTTAAAATCTACTCAGGTTGTAATGGGAAATTTATTATCACTTTTATCTCTATGAGACTTATTCCTTATTAACCACTAATTTATTTTGTATATAGTATATAATGACCTTAGATATATTATATTATTCTTTTCCTTAATTTTATTTTTATTTAAGTATTCATTTTTTATTATTTAATTCATGTGGTTTTATTTTTCAATATTTACCAAACCAGTACGGTAATATTTTCTCGATTTTTCTTATTTGAGTCACATGTTTTTATAAACCTATATTATTTTATGGTTGAGTCAAAAATTCTATTTTTACTTTTATATTTTGTATGTAAAATCACAAATGTCTCTGACCATGCTGATCATTCTGATCTTACTGATCGTACTGACCATGCAGATCGTACTGACCATGCTGATTGTACTGACCATGCTGATCGTGTTGACCATGCTAATCATACTGACCATGCTGATCGTACTGACCATGCTGATCGTACTGACCATGCTCATCGTACTTACCATGCTGATCATACTGACCATTCTGATCGTACTGACTATACTTTTTGTACTGACTATGGAAATTCTATTGACTGTGTTAATCATACTAAGTCATTTAAATCTACTCACTTTGTATCGTTCCAAAACATTACACAGTAATACTTATAGTACTCATACATTTCTTTCATTAATTTTTTATTTTGGTTCTTAGTCAAAATAGGTTTCATATTAATCGTACTCATGTTTATCATCTTCGTATATATTTTGTTTTAAACAAAATTAAGTCATGGAGTTAGTTATAAACTAATCCAAACAATGTCGTGTTTTCTGTTTCAATATGACATTTATAATGCCAGTTGTCCAAGTCCCTCCGATTTTTTCAGAGAAATACGACCATCGGAGGAAATATGACCATTAGAAACTAAGGCCTATAAATATGAGTCTATTTGATGTCAAGAACTACATACGTGTATGGGAATGATCATTTTGTGCTATCAAGTTCTAGATAGAGATATTATGACTTCTCTCCTTCGAGCGAAAGACTTGAAACTACAAAACGTGATCATCTTGTTCTTAGTTTTTTTATTTCTATAAGTTCTTTGTTTTTTATTTGGGAGACCGATCATCGTATCAAGGGATTTCAATAGTTTGAAAGGCAGAGGTGTTGATTACCTACAAAATGGAGGGCTTGCAGGGATAGGCAGATAGAAGAACTGATCATTGTATCGAGGGGTGCCAGTGGTAGGCAGACAGACGCACTGATCATCGTATCGAGGGATTACAAAGGTGGTAGTAAGACAGACCTCTTATCCTATTGAAAATGATAAACCTTTTCCTTGGGTTAAATGAATTTTAATACTTTTAAAAATCTGCTGCCAATTTTATTAGAAAGGAAATTGTTTTGTTTCCTTTTCTATTTTATATACATTTGTAATTTTTCCAACTACACTAATACTATTAAATTTTTTATTATTAGATTCTATAATCTAGTTGATATAATCTCACACTTTTACATTACTCTGATCATTGTATTATTTTGAATAGATTTGTTTTACATTTCTTATAGTATTACATTGTATCATATCTGTATATTCAATACAATTGTGGGTGTTTGTTCTTGTATTAGTTTAAGATCATTTAAACTAACTTCTTAAGTGTCTGATCCAAACTTTTTAAACAAAAAATTCACCCCACTTCTTGTATTATTCCATATAATATACATATACATCTCTATATTCGATCTAACAATTGGTATCAGGGGAGGTTTCCACTGATTTGTATTACTTGCTCTATTTCATTCAAATTATCATTTCAACTATTTACTACACTAATGTGTGGAGTGGAAAAGATTTTGTTTTATTAGATGGTAGGAATGAATATTGGGTCAATTGACAATCTAAATACTTCCAGACCACCAATCTTTGATGGGAATGATTATGAGTACTGGAGAGATCAAATGAAGACATTCATTATCAGTACTGGTGTAGACAATTTTATTATGCTTACTGGAGGTTTAAAAATTCTTGAAAAAGAAGTCAGTACTTTCATGAATCAAGAGAAGCAAGAATATCAACTGAATTACAAGGTACACAATACTTTATTATGTTCTATGACCAGGAATATATACAGCCCGCTATCTTCTTGTGACGAAGCAAACTGTATTTGGATGAAATTGGAAGTCACACATTTTTGTACATCCAAGGTTATAGATTCAAGAAGAGCAATGCTTCGAACAGAGTATCATGGATTTATTTTTCCTTATGGAGATCCAGTGAGTAAAGTGAAACAAATATTTATGATAATTGTCAACAGTTTACAATCTATTGGAGAAAAAGGTCTTGATTATGAAGATTTAGTAGATATGATTATTGATATAATTCCAAATGAGTGGGAGTCAAAAAGGACAGCTATCGATGAAAATAGAAAAGTATCCCAGGTTACTCATGATGAACTCTTTCGAACTCTTCTACAGCAGGAGGCATGAATAAAGAGGGATGATAATTTCAAAAAGAAGAAAAATGTAAATGGAAGTGTAGCTTTAACATCTGAAGATAAAACACCTGAAAGGGTAACAAGATCCATAGCCATGAAACTTGTTATATCTAATTCAAATGATTGTGATCTTTTAGATAATTAGTTATCCAATCATCCTTGAATAATGAACAAGATGTTTGGAAATAAATACTTCTAATATAGATTGAAAAAGAATGATATGAAGGAAAAGAAGGATTCAAAGGTAACATGTTATGAATGTAAGAATGTAGAACATATAAGACCATATTGTCCTCTACTAAAGAGAAAAAACAGAATAGAGAAATATTCTAAAAGGAATAAGAAAAAGTATTAAAAGACAAAGACAAAGAAAGTATTGAAGGAAAATGATACTTGGAGTGAAAGTGGCTGTGATTCATCAGATAATTATTCATAATATGAGTCCTCATGAAAAATAAATATTGGACTTATAGGCAGACTGCCAATTGAAGATCATTGTTTCATGGGAAAGGTACACAATGTTGAAGCTATTTCAAATGTTTCCTTGAATGCAAATTATACTGATAATACATATTATGAATCTCCTGATGCTTCTTCATCATCAAAAGATAATACATTACCTTCATTTGAATAAGTATCTAGGTTTGCTAAATTACTTGAGAATGAAAATTATAAACTCAAGAAAAATCTTGATAAATGAAATTCTAGAATTTCAATTTTAACTAAAGAAGTATCAGATCTTTCTAATTATCTTGATTCGAAAAATTCCGATTTTGAAATTATTTTACAATCCCTTAAAATTTCATGTCTGGTAAGGATAAACTTTCTAAGGATCTTGAAAATGTAATTTCTAAGAGAACTATTTTAGAGCCTAACTGTAGTTCAAAATCAAATGTTTTAGAGGCTAAAAACGTAGTTTTAAAACTAAATTCAGAAATCTTTTCCCTGAAAAAACTGTTTTTCAAACATTACTTATAGAAAGGAGAACATTGATAAAATGTATTCTCAATTTCGACCTTTGAGAAATCATTTTGGATGAGGTTATACTCATTCCAAACTGGTTTTTAGTAATAATTTTTGTATTCCTCAAAATACCCAATTTTGATCTAAGTGTCAATGTGGTGGACACTGGAAAAGAGATTGTTCACTTAATAAAACTCAATCTTTAGTATTTCATAAAGCCTATTTTGCAAAAAAAAAATGTGGATTCCAAAAATTCTTTTGTCTAACCCTTCTGGATCCAAACAGTTTTGGATTCTGAAAAACTTATTGTTTCTTTTTCAGGAAAATAAGAAGTGTACCAAAAAGAATATTTGGTACATGGATATCAGTTTTTCTCAACACATGATCGGAAACAAGGATTTCTTTGAAAAAGATTATCAAAAAAAAGGTCAAAAGTTTACCTTCGGATATAATGCTCAACGAAAAATTGTTGGAATAGGTAATATTGTTTTTCTTGGAAAAGTTCTTATTTCAACTGTTTTGTTTGTTAACGGTCTTAGGAACAATCTCATCAGCATAATCCAAATATGTGATGAAGGATACCTTGTGAATATTAGAAATGATAATTGCTTAGTTCACAATTCCAAGGATGAGTTCATTTTATCTGCCCATAGGCAAGAGAATGTATACACTATTAACTTAGAAGACCGTAGGAACGAAAATCTACCCTGCTTAAGTGAAATAGAAGATCAATCATAGTTACGGCATAGAATACTAGGACACTGCAAACAGAGAAACCTTTGTAAACTCTCAAATAAAATACTTGTGAAGGGACTACCAAATCGTAGATATGATTCTTCAAAAGTCTGTGATTCTTGTTAATTTGGTAAGAAAAATAAAACTATCTTTAAATCAATTAATGATTTTCAACTTCTAATGCATTATAGCTAGTGCATATGGATATTTTTGGTCCTTCAGAAAGTGGAAGCATTGGAGGAAAATACTATGAATTTGTTTTAGTTGATGACTTTACTAGATTTACATGGGTCTATTTTCTAACAAAGAAATCTGAAGCCTTTTCCTATTTTAAAACCTTTAGAGCCCAAGATAAAGATGTGAAAAACCTACCATTGAAAACTATTCATAGTGATCATGGTGGTGAACTTCAGAATTTTGATTTTGAAACTTTTTGTAGTAAGAAAGGTATTACTCACAATTTCTTAGTTCCAAGAAATCATCAGCAAAATGGTGTTGTTGAAAGAAGAAAATGTATTCTTCAGGAAATGATTAGAGCCAGGTTGAGTAAAACTCAATTGCTAAGAACTTTTGGGCTGAAACTGTTAGTACTGATTGCAATACTGTAAATCATGTTTTAACTAGACCATTTATTAATAAATCACTTTATGAATTATGGACTAGCCGAAAACCTAAAGTTTCATACTTCAAAGTTTTTGGGTGCAAAGTATTCATTTTGAATACTAAAGATAATCTACACAAATTCGCACCAAAATCTGATGAATGAATCATTATAGGCTATTCTTCAACTTATAAGGCATATATAGTTTTCAATAAAAACAAATGTATTGTTGAAGATATAGTACATGTTAAATTTGATGAAACTAATCCTTTTAATCAACCAAACCCAACCTACTTTTTTATATGTGTTTTCTAAAAATGTTTATCAACCTTTGTTATAAGATTGTTATGATAAGGAAAATGATCAAGAATGTGTTCCTAAAACTTTTACTCCATAATATTTTCTTCCATATGTTGATGAACACGTTTTTTAAAACCCAAATCAATTGCTTCTTAGGAATCATCCCAGTGATAACATCATTGGTGATGTATATCAACCTGTAAGGACCCGAAATTCCTTAAGAAAAGAAATAGAACATCTTGCATTTCATTCTCATTCCGATCCTAAAAGACCAAGTGAGTCCATAGGTGATGAATATTGGATTAAAGCAATGCAATATGAACTAAATAAATTTGAGAGGAATCAAGTCTTAGCTTTAGGTGAATAACCTAAAGAAACAACTGTAATTGGTGTAAAATGGGTTTTCAGAAACCAATTTGATGAAAATGGAATCATTATACGAAATAAAGCAAGACTTGTTGCTAAAGGCTCTAATCAAAAATATGGAATAGACTATGAAGAAACATATTCTCCAGTAGCTAGACTTGAATCTATTCGTACTCTATTAGCCTTTGTAGCATACTTTAACTTCAAACTATTTCAAATTGATGTTAAATGTGCTTTTATAAATGGTTTTGTTCAAGAAGAAGTTTTTATCGAACAACCCCCTGGTTTTCAAGACCCAAAACATCCTAAACATGTTTTTAAACTTACCAAAGCACTATATGGTCTTAGACAGTCTCCAAGAGCATGTTATGATAGACTTACATGATTTCTTTAACAAAAAAATTATAAAAAAGGTATAGAAGATCCATCCATTTTTATAAAAATTGAAAATAAAAAAGTTTTTATTGTTCAAATTTATGTTGATGACATCATATTTGGATCAACTCATCTCTCTTTAATTGTTTCTTTTTCCAACTTAATAAAATTTGAGTTCGAAATGAGTATGATGGGAGAGTTAACATACTTTTTAGGTATTCAAATTTACCAAAAACCAGAAGGAACATATATATCTCAACATAAGTATATTAATGACATACTTAAAAAGTATTTATATGAAAAGACTAAAAGTATTAGCACTCCGATTAGTACCTCAAATAAGCTTGATCTTAATGAAACTGGGAAACTAGTAGATCAAACAATTTATAGAGGTATGATAAGAAGTTTTATATACTTGAAACCTATTCGACCAGAATTAATGTTTTTTGTATGCTTATGTGAAAGATACCAATCTAATACAGAAGAGTATCATTTAAAAGTTGTAAAGAGAATCTTTCGGTATTTAAAAGGCATTAAGGATTTATGACACTTTTACTATTCTGGAAATGATTTTTTTGAAAAGTTTTTCAGATTCTGACATTGGTGGTTGTAGAATGGATAGAAAAATTACATCTAGAACATGTATTTTATTAGGAGATTCTCTAGTTTATTGGTCCTAGAAGAAAAAACACTCAGTAGCACTTTCCACTGCTGAAGCTGAATATGTAGCAGTTGGAAGTTGTTGTGCTCAAATGTTGTGGATGCGACACACAATCACTGACTATGGATTGAGTTTTTCCAAAACTAAAATTATTTTTGATAATACTATTGCTATAGTACTTAGTATAAACCTAGCAAATCAATCTCATGCAAAATACATAGATATTAGTCATCACTTTCTTAGGGATCACACACAAAAAAGAGATATTATTTTACAATTCATTGGAATGCAATAACAACTTTTTGAACTTTTAAAAAACCATTACCTTCCGATAGATTTGAGTTAATAAAAAAAAGGAATGATTACATTAAAGTAATAAATCATTTCTACTTATTGTTTTCAACCTCCTAACATTAATAAACTCCTCTTAAAAAAGGAGAAAAAAATTTTTAACCTTTTTTTTCATTGATTATTGTATTGATTGTTTGTTGTATTGATTGTTTATTGTATTGACTGTTTATCGTATTGACTATTTACATATAATTATTAACTTTTATATTTATCGTATTAACTGTTTATTGTATTGACTATTTACTTATCATTATTTACCTTTATATTTATTGTATTGATTGATTAGATACATTTTTTTTACCTTTTTTCTATTTTTTCTATCTATTTACAGTAATGAATTTATTTTCCTTCGGCATGTCCGTTCATGGTAACATGTTTGTTTTCAATCGGCATGTTCGGTCATGTAACAACTTTGTTTTCCATCGGCACGTCCATTCATGTTAACAAGTTTGTTTTCCATCGGCATATCATTTCATAGTAATGACTTTGTTTTCAATCGGCACGTCCGTTCATGGTAACAAGTTTGTTTTCCATCAGCACGTCAGTTCATGATAACAAGTTTGTTTTCCATCGGCATGCCAGTTCATGGTAACATGTTTTTTTTTCATCGGCTCATCAGTTCATGTTAATGACTTTTTTTTCCATCGACATAATGATTTGTTGTATTTTTTCTCTTCATACGCTTATGTTTTCTTTCACTATTAATTCAAACTAAACAAATAATTTCCTTACGATCTCCGAGAGGTACATTTTTTAAAAAAAAAATGATTTTTAATTTTATTCATATCTGTTGATTTCTTTACTTCTAATATCAACCGTAGAAGACCAATGGCCATTATTTTTCTGCCTATAAATAGACCCCCCCCCCCACCCCAAACCCACACTGGTTTTTCAGTATTGGTGTTGAAGCTCTACCCCATCGATTTAAGGATCCGTATGATCTTTCAAGCCGCTTCACCTATATGTCTCAGTCCTCTACCAATACTCCTGCAGAAATGTCTTCAAAGACTTGTTCATGGTAAGAAATTTTCAGAGAAAGGTTAGTTTCTCAGGATTTTATTGATTCATACGATTCTACAATTAGAAGAATCATTTTGTTTCAAGGATGGGAGCATTTGTGTGTTGAAAAACTGGTGTCTCAAGATCTGGTTCTTATTGATGAAGTCAGTTAGTTCTACAAAACTCTGTATTTTGATAGGAACATGACTATCAACGTTGCTGTGTACGATAAAAAGTTATCAATGCCCGTGAAACAAGAAGCCCATTTTCTAAATGTTCCAATAAAAGGTGATTACTTACGTCCATCTCATAATCTACTCCAGGAAGTTGGTACGTTTAAAAAAGAAAGTGTTGAAAAGTCTTTGTTTATTATAAATAAAGAAAAGAGGAAAGTGGCTCATCTTTATCCATATAACAGATTTATGACACTGTGGATGCAAGATTTTCTTATCCCAAGGAAATGGGATAGAGAGACTTTAATGGTTTCTGATATCTTCATGTTGGACAATCTTGTCGACATGAGAAAAGTAAATCTTATGGGATACATCTTTGAAACAATTAAGAATGTCATGTTAACAGCAATCAAATCCCATTTGATTATGTATCCAGTTATTCTTACAAATTTCATTCTCGAGAGCATGAATTTTTTTAATATTCTTTTGAATGGAAATTTGATAAAAAAAATCCCTCTAGGATTAGTAAGAGTACGTTGAATAAGTTGAATGTTTGTTTTGATCATAATTCAAATCTTTTTGTTAAGGATTTAGAATCTTAATCGGCTCAGAATCAATCGGCACCTATGTCTGTCAAAAAAAATCCTTCTATTGGTGCTCTACAAAAGTCAGATCCGCAAACCAGTTCAATGCCTAAGAAGAAACCTAAGTAAAGTAAAGAAGTTGTGTCCAAGTGGAGAAAAGATAGGGAACAGAGAAAAGAAAGTGAACCAAATTTCGGTCTTTTCCTAGCTAAACCTTTTGTAGAAAGATTAATGGTAGAAGAAACCCTTCAAGATGAAAAGAAAAAGAAGACTCTTTTGAAAAGAAAGGCTCAAGAATTTGATATTTCTAAAGTCCTGAAAATGGTTAGGGATTCTTATGCTCAACTAACAGAAGAAGTTCATCATGAATCAATTGTATACAGTCATCCATAGAATGAAAAAGGGAAACCGATGTTGGAAGAAATACAAGAAGTTGAAGAAGAGGAAAGATATTTTCTTTTAGAATTTCATCAAAGTTTGAATAAGAGTAGAGAAGAATCTTACTAAAAGAAATGTGAAGGTATTCAATAAGTTCATCATGCTGATCAAGAACCTATTTAATCTTTTAAAAATCTTGATAAATTTTCTTCTCAAGCAAATCATGGTGCTAAATCTTATCATACTGAAAAAGTTATTATCATTAGTGAAAAAATAGAAGAAGAAGGAAAAGAGAAAGAAAAAGAAAAAGGAAATCAGTTAGTTGATGACTCTACCCGATCAAATGAACCGCATTCGTAGGATGAAGATACTGATTCAGAACAAAAAATCTCTCTTAATAGGAGTGATTATATTGTTCATGTTTTAATAAGGGTTGAGAATACTATTCCCTATTTTCCCAGGCTAGAAGTGAAAATTGATTTTGTCACTGACAATCAAAGAAAGAAGTTCGACTCTGTAAGAGAATTGAGAAAGAAACTTTTGTCAGTTGATGCCAATTTGAAAGTTCTATATAAAAGTTCGGCCACTCATAAGAATGCTTGAAACAGAATGACTAAGTGGTCATACAAAACAGAGAGCTCAGTGAATGACCATGAGATATAAATTTAATAAATATGGTGGCTATCAAATGATCTTGCGATTTCGTTCAATAAGCATGATAAAGAAACTATTGAAAGACTGAATCAGGTAACTCATGGAGCTGATATTCCTTCAGTAAAAGGGTTCCAAGATAGAATGAATTATTTTCATTCTGAGTTTTTGAAGGTTTTATCTTTCAATCATGAGATAGTTTTGTCTAAGAAACAAAATTCTATGTTATCCAAAGATAACAAGAATTTCCATGAAAAAATTGATACTCTTGAAGAAGTAATCAGAGTCCAGGTGGAGACCATCAAATATCAAGATCAGATTTTTGCTGACCAACATGAGCATCTCTGATCTCAGGGTGATTTAATATCTGAAGACAAGAAGGAAATCAAAAAGATGAAATATGTTCTTCATGAGTTGATAAAGAAAGAAAATGAAAGAGAAAACAAATGGCTATTGTATTTATGAACAATATAAGTTTTTTTCATTCTTATGAGATTTATGTTACTTTTCCATTGCCTTGTTCTTTTTCTAACTCTTTCAGGAAACTCATGTTACCCATTATTTTTGTAAACTACAAAGTGGGAGAATGTTTTACAAAGGGGTAGAATGATTTATAAAGGGTGTTTTAAAGAAAACACCTCTAAATCAATGAAAATATACGAATACATTCCTTAGGAAAGTACATACCTAAGGGGGAATTAGTTGTATTCAATTTCATATTCAGAAGAGTTTCTAATAACTCAAGGGGAGAAAAGTATTTCTTATTGTTTTTACATTGTGTTTTGTGCTTTCCAAAAAGGGGGATATTGTTGAGTCAAAATATCTCTGTTGACTTTTATATTTTGTTTTGGAAATCACAAATTTCTTTAACCATGCTAATCATACTGATCTTGCTGATCATACTAACCATGTTGATCGTACTAACCATGCTGATCGTACTGACCATGCTGACCGTACTGACCATGATGATCGTACTGACCATGCTGATCGAACTAACAATGCTGATTGTATTTACCATACTGATCGTACTGACTATGCTGATCGTACTGACTATACATTTCATACTAACTCTGTAAATTGTATTGACTCTGTTAATCATACTATGTCTTTTAAATCTACTCACTTTCTATCATTTCAAAACAATACATAGTAATACTTATAGTACTCATACTTTTCTTTAATTACTTGCTTGTTTTGGTTCATAGTCAAAAATATGTTTCAAATTAATCGTACTCATGTTTATCATCTTCATATATCTTTTGTTTTAACAAAATCAATGTTGTGGAGTTAGTTATAAACTAATAAAAATAATATCGTGTTTTCTATTTCAATATGACCATTATAATGCCAGGTGTCCAAGTCCCTCCGAGTTTTTCAGAGAAATATGACCGTTGGAGGAAATATGACCGTTGGAACCTGAGGCCTATAAATAGGAGGTTATTTGAAGTCAATAAATACATACGTGTATGAGACTGACCATTTTGTGCTATCATGTTCTAGAGAGAGATAATGTGACTTCTCTCCTCCTTCGTGTGAAAGCCTTGAAACTACAAAATGTGAACGCCTCATTCTTAGTTTTTGTATTTCTATAAGTGTTGTTTTTTGCTTCGTGTGACCGATCATCATATCGAGGTCTTTAAAGTGATTTAAAGATAGAGGTGTCGATTACCTACAAAATCAAGGGCTTCCAGGGATAGACAGAGAGGCGAACCGATCATCGTATTGAGGGCTCCCAGGGATAGGCAGATAGACAAACCGATCATCGTATCGAGGGCTTCCAGGGATAGGCCTAAAGACGTAACCGATAATCATATCGAGGGCTTACCATGGTGTTGGTAAGGCATACCTCTTATACTAGGGCAAAGGATAACCCTTCTCTTTGGGTTAAAAGAATTGTAATACTTTTACATTTCCACTACCAATTGTATTAGAAATGAAATTTTTTTGTTTCCTTTTCTATTTTGTATACATTTGTAATTGATCCAATTACACTTATACTATTACATTTTATATTTTTAGATTCTGTACGTTTTTTGATAGAATCTCACACTTTTACATTACTCTAATTATTGTAGTCTTCTGAATACAATTGTTTTAAATTTCTTATAGTATTACATTGTATCATATCATTATATTCAATACAATTGTGGTTGTCTGTTCTTGTATTAGTTTAAGATCATTTAAACTAACTTCTTATTTGTTGGATCCAAAGTTTTTAAACATAAAATTCACCCGCCCCTCTTGTATTATTTTATCTAATATACACATACATCTACATATTCGATCCAACATTTATAAGGTGTATATACTTACATTTGACATTTTATATCACAGATATAATTATTTAAAATATTTTTTCTATTTATTTAATTCTATTATTTCATGATTATTAGGATTTAATGTTTCTATGTTAGTAATATTTTATTTCTTCCATTATATCATTTATGGTGATTGTTCATGATTATCTATCAAATGATAAATTATTATCAACCATATCTTACTAATTCTCATTAATTTTTTATCCTACTTTTTGTCATGATATATTAATAAATTGGTCCCATTTTTCCACTACTAAATAATTAATAAAATTATGAATGTTTTTTTTTATAATATGGAATTATTTCACTCTCTCGTATGAAATTTGTTTTATTCATAAATATTTTTTTATAAAAATGTTTTACTTTTTTTAATTACAATTATAAATTAATTTTTAAGGAAAAAGATATAATAATTGTCTTATTTTTTATAGAGTGTTTAAAATGTTATTCAAAGTATAAATTATAATATTTCAAGGTTGATTCGTATGAAAATGGTTTTAATAAATGATTTATTGTTTAAAAAGTGCTTTAAAAAGAAGAAATTATTTTATCATTATTAATGTTTTTAAATCATTTTCAAATGTTATATTATAGGTTTTCAAATTGGTTTTCCATGAAATGAATTTTAATGAAGTTTTGTGCCTTAAAATGTTATTTTAAAAGATTGGTTTTTTCCTTAAGAAATTATGCAAGTTATCTTTTAAAATCCTTATTTAGATAATATGAAATATTTTGATATAGGTTATGATTTATTAGTGAAATAATCTAAAGAACATTGTTATCATATTTTTATCTGAATGGATTATATATAAGATTATATGATGTTTATGAAACCCATTTCTCTTAATTGAGTTATACAATAATACTACACTTATAAAACATGGTTCCTTTCATTGGTAATTCTATGATTAAAGGATTTTGAAACATATAACTTTTCTATAGGTTATGATATGATGAAATGATTATGATACATATTTCGTTTCCTGGGTTATGATATGTGGAATTTTTGTGAACTGGTGGCACATGTATATATGATTTCATTATGTGATTGGTGGGACATATATCATCATCCAATGAATTGGTTGAAGATTTATATAAAAATAGATAATGATGAGAACACGTCGATGATATTGATACAGTATGGGAAGAAGGTGTAACATAATCCAATATAATGAATGGGATACCACTAGGGATGGTAGTGTGTCCTACCAATGAGTTATTTTCACCTATGAATGAACCTAATTACAGGTTCACAATGTTATTAGTGAACCTTATTACATGATCAAAATGCAATGTGTGAAACAGAATACATGTTAACAATATTATGCATGGACCTGGTAACATGTCCACATGTTTAGTCATGGATCTCATTACATGTTCACAATGTTATGAGTGAACCTTATTATGTGTCCAAAATATTAAGTGTAAACTAGATTACATTTTCATAATGTTATGCATAGATCATCTTTCATGTCCATATGTTTATGTGTGGAAGTACTTACATGTTCACAATGTTACGATTAAACCTTATTGTGATTTCACAATGTTTTGTGTGGACTTATATTTATGTCCAGAAGATTATATTATGACTTTATTTCATGTATATAACTTAATGAGTAATCATATTCTTAATTGCATAACATCACATTGTTATAATATCATGTTTATCCCACAATTTTATGTTTGATGCCAATATTTTAATCTCATGGATTATGATATAAATTTTTTTTAATTAATGTATTGTGATCTATCAATACTTATTCCATGACTTATGATTATGATCATTGATTTGTAGGGTATGATCAAAAAATATTATTTTCATGTTCACATAACCTTATACTCATCTAATACTTATGAATCTATTTTATTTACCCATTCTGAGTATCCGAGATCACCCTTTATTTTGTTTCCTTTCCCAATGGTCATGGAGAATGGTTTTATGTAGGAGTAATAAAGGGGAAGATCTTTAAGGTAGATTTTTAATATCGATCACCAATATTGTTTATTAGGTTTCCATGTATTCAAATACATTAAACTATTATGATCCCTGGACATGTCCTTTTTCTAATGTGCTGAATATTCATCTAAATTGATGTAATATACATATACTGTAAGCACAGGTCAATATAATTGGTATCAAAGGATAGGTATATTAGCCCATTGGAAACTAGGATGAGAAAAAATTTGTGATATACCCTGGCATATTTATATGGATATTTCTAGTGATGTATCTATGGATAAGTCTATGGACAAGTTAAAGTATAAGAAAATGTCTTGGATTCTTGATAAATGATTGAGATAGTGGTTTATAAGAAATGTCACCCATGTCTGGATACTACAAGTGGATGTGGATCTAGAAAAGATATATATTGGGGTTAAAAAGGAAATTTCTATATTGAGCTATACTTGATTTGGAAATGGTTCATGACAACATGCCTGGATTCAAACATGGGATTAATCTCCCATGAGATATGTTTCAAAAATTCAAAGAATCATTGTGATCCAACCTAAAGGATTTAAATTGAATATTACTTTGAGTAACCTAGTAAAACCCTAAGGTGTCATATATTAAAACATTGGTGTTATTATTTACACGTTCTATAAGTAATTTTTTCGTTATTATGTGGTGTTCTATTATGATATGTTTTTCGCAATCTATGATTTTTGTGTATATTCAATTGAAAAAACATAAAGGGACATGGTTAATAATGAATGAATCTGGTTTTGAAAGGATGGGTATTATGAAAATTTATTTCCAAAGTGTAAGTCATATGAATAGAATCAGGATGATGGTATAAGTATTTGCTATAGGCGTAATGATAAATAGGAAAAAATAACATCTTAAATGTATGGGATATTTTAACTATATTTTATATATTAAACATAAAAAGAATAAATTTATGTTTAGGAACCTTAAGACATGATTCATATTCCATAATTTATAAAAGGGGTATAAAATAATAATATAAAAAATTATGTTATTTCTTTTCAAATGATGTCATATGAATGATATATTTATGTTTTGTAATTCAAATATAATGTTAAATGATTCATGGAATATATTAGTATTCTTATTATATGTTTTTAATTATTTATTAAAAATGATATTTTGAATAGTGATAAATAATTAAAATATTTTATTTAATTTAAATGTGATATTTTGATTAAGGAATTCATTTGTAAATATGTTCATGATGCTATGAAATTTTTTTATATCTTGGATAAAGAGATGAATAATTTGGATAATGTAAATTGTATATTATCAATGACCATATAACTCATAAATGATTCGCTAAATATATATTTTATACTATCATGGATGGATTTTAAAACATTTTTGGATTCATAAAATATATTAAATAATATTTTGAATATGGAAACATGCATGTTTTCAATACTAATAAATGGTAATTCTGGTTATTAAAAAGTTTTTAAGGAAAATATGACGATGGTATTCACATGGTTGGTATGTGACAAAAAAGAGTAACATTATGATATGCAAGGGATCAATGTTATGATTTTTTAGAAATCTATTGAACTTATTTATAATATTTTGTACAATCATATTTGTAAAGGGTTATAAGGATAACCATATTTGGAGGGGTTTGTTTTAATATTTGTAATTGGTTTTTAAGATTAAATTATTGTCCCTCTCTATGAGGATTTGTGTATATTAGATAACACATGCTAACCTTTTTTTATTTTATGATAACCAAAGGTTAACAAAATAAATTATCATTCTACTTATAGGTAATATTATCTATTAGTACTTCAGTAATAAAAGAATCACATTCATTTCATAGAGTAAGAGGTGATGTAGAAATTGATCAAGGCACAATCCAAGGGTTATATTGTTCATATGAAAATGAATCAAATCATGTATATATATTTTCTTATAGTAAAATAACTCCATAATTATAGGAAATGTATTTTAAAATTGATATATCATATTTCTATAGTTTTTATTAAACCGATGTTCTGATAAATCATTATATATTTATGGTTATGAGGCCCTTAAATTTCTATTGATCATTTAATTTATTTTGATCAATGACCTGGTTCACAAACTTTGATAAAATATAATATTTTCCATGTCAATGTTTTCACATCCCACATATGTTATACTATGCGGAAACCATGTAATGTGATACATTGGGTAACCAATATGTTTCTACATTTCACTTTCAAAAAGAAATTTTAGTATTCATTATTATGATGTTGGATTTAATGAAAGGATCCTTATGGTATTAAAACAATAATGAGATACAAAAATTTTGACGGTGTCATTAATTTTAATGGGGGGGGAATGTAACACCTCGATATTTTTTTAAATATATATTCAAAATAATTGAATGTTTTCGATATTTGTTATTTTAAAAATCATAGAATATAGATTATGGTATATGAAAGAACTATGTTTAGCTGGTGTAACTCACATCATCAGGTTATAAATTTACTACTTGACCCAATTATGTAAGATCCCTACAAAAAAATAAACAATGTAGAAGGGGTAATTTTTGAATTTAGAAGGAGTTATAACCCCTTCTAAAGACATTAGCAGCATTGATGAGAAACTATCGCTAATGTGCCCGCCTACTCTAGGTAGAGGCAGTTTTGAGGAAGCACAGGTAAATTTGTGATAAATTTAGTGGCATTTACATTAGAGGGGGTTTAAACCCCTTCTATGTTTTTGCATATTTTACCATAAATGGTTGAAATATAGGAATATTATAACCTCAACCACCTCTAGTAGAAGAAATTTGGGTAGTTCAAACGGCCCCTAATTGTGAATTGCTTTTGGAGCGGTTTTACACAACCACCCCAAATGCTTATCTATTTTAAAAAAAATGCCCCATTCTCGGCCTGTCTGTGTATATCCCCCAACCTCCCTATGTGTGTCTATCTTGTCCGCCCTGTCCCCTGGTGTCCCCTGGTCCTCGTGTGGTGTCTGTCCCTCTTTCCCCCAGCCTGCCCCTTTGCGTGTCTGTCTGTGTCTTGGGTCTGTCCCTTCCCTCATTCCCACTATGCGTGTCTGTCTGTGTCTCAGGTCTATCCCATCCCCCATTCCCCATGTCCATCTCCTATGTGTCTTGAGTCTGTCCCCCCTTGTCCCTCGGTGTCCCCTAGTCCTTGTATATATCCTCATCGGTCCGTGTCTATATAACATCCTCCCTATGTGTGTCTGTCACGTCCCCCTTGTCCCTCGTGTGTCCCCCCAGTCTGTGTCTATCCCCCAGCCTTCTTGTGCGTGTCTGTCTCGTCCCACTTGTCACCCAGTGTCCCCTGGTCCTCGTGTGGTGTCTATCCCTCTACCCCCCAGCCTCCCCCTATGTGTGTCTGTCTATGTCTCGGGTCTGTCCCATCCCTTGTTCCCCCTGTATGTCTCCTCTTTGTCTTGGGTCTGGCCCCCCTTGTCCCCCAGTGTCCCTCGGTCCTTGTGTGTCTCCCCGTTGGTCCGTGTCTATCCCCTACCTCCATGCTCTTGTCTATCTCATCCCCCTTCTACCGATGTGTCCCCCGGTCCTCGTGTTGTGTATGTCCCTCTATCCCACAGCCTCCCCCCATGCGTGTCTGTCTATATCTCGGGTCTATCCCATCCCTCATTCCCCCATGTCTGTCTCCTCTGTGTCTCCGATCTAACACCCCTTTCCCCCCAGTGTACCTTGGTCAATATGTGTCTCCTCATCGGTCCGTGTCTAGCCCAAACCTCCATGTTCATGTTTGTCTCGTCCCCCTTATCACTCGTGTGTCCCCCGTTCAGTGTCTATCCCCCAACCTCCCTGGGCATGTTTGTCTCATCTTCCTTGTCCCTCTTGTGTCCCCTGGCCCGTGTCTATTCCCCTGCCTCCCTGTGTGGGACTGTCTCATCCCCCTTATCCCCCGGTGTCCCCCAATCCTCATGTGGTGTCTGTCCCTTATCCCCCAGCATCCCCCTGTGCATGTCTCTATGTGTCTCGGGTCTGTCCCATCCCTCGTTCCCCTGTCTTTCTTCTCTATGTCTCTGGTCTGTCACCCCTTGTCCCCCGGTGTCCCTCGGTCCTTGTGTGTTTCCTCTTCGGTTTGTGTCTATCTCCCACCCTACTTATGTGAGTATGTATCGCCCCCCATTGTCCCTCATGTGTCCACCGGTCGGTGTCTATCCCCCAGCCTCCCTATGTATGTCTGTCTAGTCCCCCTTTTCCCCTAGTGTCCCCCGGTCCTCGTACGGGGTCTGTCCCTCTATCCCCCAGCCTCCCCTTGTGTGTGTCTGTCTGTGTCTCGGGTCTTTACCATCCCATGTTCCCCATGTCTGTCTCCACTGTGTCTCGGGTATGTCCCCCCTTGTACCCCGGTGTCCCCTAGTCCTTGTGTGTATCCCCGTCGGTCCGTGTCTATGGGTGCGAGTCCCCGGTCCAGTCTCCGAGTGCGTGTCCCAGTCCAGCCCATGGTCTCCTCTCAATCCTTTAATACAGAGGGCTTCAAAAAAATTTGATGCTGGAGGGATTCGAACCATGCTCTTCCACAATATTAATCCTGCGCTCAAACCACCACCCCAAAGTATATTTTGTTTAATTGGTGCCTATATTATTCTATTAATATATATTGAGTAGTTTATTAAAATATAAAATATTTTCATAAAATATTTAAATACATATAACAAGTTTATAAAAATATTCATATATATTAAGAAACATATATAGATTAACAAATTTACCCATAATATTTATATTTGTGTATTTATATATATTAATATGTTTACTAAAATAAACACTATTAAAAAAATATATTTAAATACATATAATATGTTTTTTAAAATAATATTATATATATAAACATATTTATATTAACAAATTGACACATATAATTTAAATATTATTGTATTTTTATATATTAATAAGTTTATTAAGATAAAAATTATTTTCATAATATATTTAAATAATATCAATAAATAACATGTATCTATATATAAATATAAATATATATATATATATATTATTCACAACTCTAAAAATTATATATTTACATATATTTAAATTAAATTATGTATGTATGTATTAATAAATACATTTATATCCAACACACACATACGGAAATGTGTATTTATATATTTATTTGTAATTTTTTATATTTATTTGAATAGACATATTATATATATATATATACATATTATATTTATATGTACACAATTATATATATATATTACATATTTATATGAATATAATAAATTATAAATTTTATAAATACATTCACATATGTATACAAAATATATAATATATAAATATATTATGAATTTTTTTAAGAAAACAGTAGGGGTTCATAAATCCTCTAATATCTTAAATTATAGGTGGTTGTGAACCCCTTCTAATGTAAGACATTAGTGGGGGTTCAAGAGGGGGTTTTGAATCCCCACTAATGTCTTACATTAGTGGGGGTTTTGAACCCCCACAAATGCCTTACATTAGAGGGGGTTGTGAACCCCAACTTTTTTCATTTAAAAAACAAATTCAGTATCACGCGCACGCACACACACAAACATATATAACACATATAACATCCAACTAAATATATGTGTGTGTGTGTGTCTGTATATTAATATATATATATCACCTCTAACTAAATATATAGTGCCTATAACTAAATATATAACACCAATAATTATTAAAGCAGAGAAATTTTTAACATAACCGTCTCTAAAATCAAACAACATAGTAAAAAAATGATAAACTTTTTAGAGGGGGTTGTGAGCCCCTCTATATTTGATGATTAGAGGGGGTTGTGCAGAACCCCCTCTAATGTTATAGAAAATGAATTTAAATTGGGTTTTCCATAACCCCCTCTAAATAACCCCATGTAATTTAACATTTTTTGTAGTGGATTTTGGTACACACAATACTATTATGGTATTATGTTAAACACAATTATGAGTTCCCTCAATATCTTGTGTTACAGAGAAGGCTTTGTTTTACAAAACTAAAATAGAGTATTAATATTATTTTAAAATATTATTATAGTTAAACAATAGTCATTGGAATGAACGTTACAAATAATATTATCAAATGTGTGAAAATATTATTTACACATCTAAATAAAATTAATTAATTGTCTATCAGTTAGTTATAAATAAAATTAAGAACTATTTGAAAAAAAGAATCTAATTTTCTATGAAAAATTAGTTTCTATGTAAAAACACTATTTCATCTCAAAAAATTGAACAAAACAATTTTTATATAATTTTTTTAAAAATATTTATATATGAAATATTGAATCATATTTTTTTAACTCATCCAATAGATTATATATGCATAAAATAATAATGAATATAATTTAATGAATAAAAAGACGTATTTTTCAATAAAGTAATTTTACCCCCATTTAATGGAGCATATATTTTAAATATAATTTTTTAAACATTATGAAAAACAGAAAAATGAACTACATTTTTTAAAATTTAATATCAAAATTTACTTTGGTAATTTTTTTTATTTTTCTAAGTTTACTTTTTTATGATTAGTGAAAAATACCATAATGTAATTCAAACCTACTTTTTTGTCTAATTTATTTATATAGTAAAATTATATGTAAAATTTGTTTTAAATTATATTTAGATAAATTATAAATTAATTAATATATTTTAGTTAATTTGAATAATTTTTACATTTTAAATATATATAGAAATATTTTATTCTTTTGAACATTTTCACCTTCGAAACCCATTATCTAGCTTAGTCTATGATATAAATTTTAAATTAAGTACCAAATATTTATTTATTAGTATTTGTAAAAATATAATAATTACTATTAATAATAATAATATATAATTTATAATAATTTTTACTTAGTTATTGATAAATTTTTTTTACTATTAGTAATTAAAATTAATTATAGCGATGAATGAAAAAGTGATCTTAACTAAAGAATAAACATCGACATTAAGATATAAAAATGACCCTCCAATTGTCTAAATATTAATTTATAGAAATATTTAGACCATTAAACATATAAGGATCTATAATATTTTATTTTATACCATTTAGGGATAACTAATACATGGGGATCACACAAATATTTTAACGAATTCCTAATATGTCCTTTCCCCCACTTATAAATGGAATCATATCCTCCACACTTATTCACAACTATAAATCCATTTATATAATCCTAGAATGGAATAAATAATCATAAAAGTTCTCAAATCATGTCATAGATTTCTCACTTTAGGTAGAAAGAAAACGATGTTTTTCCTTTAGTGCTTTCTAAAAGGAATTACCAAAAGAAGAGGTAATGACATATAACAAACACAATCATTTTATCTCATATTTCACCAAATAAATTCTTATAATTACATGATTATATAGAAAATAATTATAATTAATATACTTATATTATTTTATGATATGTTTGTGAACTATAATTACACACACATCCATCAAATGGGATACACAGTCATTATTTGTGTGTACAGCGGAATACCGCCTCACAAACTGAGGTTGTTCATTTTTCAATGACATCATTAAAAGATGTGAATAATTATTTTATTTATATTTTTTAGTTATATATAATAAATTTGTGATTTATTTATTCTTATTTAATTATTAGATAACAAATAACATCATTCTTTCATTTTTTTAAATATGATTACTATGTTTGTGGGCGTGTGGCCTACCACCTCCACAATGTTCTGTGATTAATTCACAATATATATGGAAAGTATTAAGGATGGATTTTTTGATATTATATTATATATATAACATAATAATTCCACTATAATTATATTATATATATATATATATTCTTTTACATTCGTTTTTTAGAATGGACAATAAAATAGAAATAACATTCATGCGTACGTACGACCTTCCGTCTCCATGAGTAGTTTACTACACTTCATATTTATGTATTTAATAAATTTATATATATATATACACTATATATTATTAATAATGAATTTATTAAAAATATTAATTATTAAATCATGATCTATGTATGTGGAACCAGAATAACAATTCAAAACATATATGAAAAACCAAGCGGATATTACCCAAAACATAACATTAATAAGAAAATATTAATTTATGGTTAACATAAAATCATTATAAAATAATTTGTAATATGATATATATTAATATGGTTTTTTAGATATATAATAAATATATACTTAATATTAATGAGTTTTAAATTTCTGTGATGAATGTCAATATTTATGGTAAGGGTTTTCTCATTTCACTTTTATATCATTGAGATATATTCTATATTCATCACTTATTATTAATGTGTGGTGTATATATTGATATATTAAATTTTATATAATGAATTTTATTTTAATATTTTGAATTTATTTTTTATTTCATGGATCACAATATTTTGATGTTACTCAAGTAGAAAGTGGATTTGTTGTCTCATTTTTATTTCTTTGAGACATATTTTTTATTCACCACACATTTATTTTGTGTTGGATATATACATACCATGAATGTATTATAATATTATTATATTTAAATTTATGGGTTTTTAAATATCCAATTTATTACCACTGTTTCATGTAATTTTACTATTTAAAAGCTATCAAGTCATTAAGTTAATATTTCTTTTCAATTTTACTTGTTTCAGACACATGTTTTATTGGACCCTATATTCGATTAAGAGGTGTACATACTGGCCTATGAAATTTTATATCATGAATATAATTCCATCCATTTTATTTGAATATTTATTTAATTTTATAATTTTATGTGTATTATGATATAATTTGTCCAAGGTAGTAATATTTTATTGCGGGAATCTCATCATTTATCGAGATTATTTATTATTATGATTCCATTGAACAAATATTATGATCTATCTATCAATAATTCTAATTATTTTTCTTAAACTATGTTTTTTATGATATATACATGTATTTGTACTATCTTAACACACTTTTGTACTTAATAAAATTATTAACATTTTTAAAATAATATATCCTTATTTCTCTCTTTAATCAAAAATTTGTTTTACTCAAAAACAATGTTTTCTAAAAATATTTTATAAAATATTTTTTTGTGATATATTATTATAATATGCATGTAATATTATTTTATAGTAGATTTATATTTTAAAATATGTTTCGAATTATTTCAAAATATCCTTTACAAATTTTCATGGTAATTTTCAAAAAATAATGGTTTTAAAATGCTTCATGATTTAAAAATTGTTTTTCAAAGTGGAAATTATATTTTTATCATGAAAATTGTAAAATGAATATAAATATTATTTCATAATTTTTAAATATTGCTGTAATATAAATTTATTTTTATGATGGATTATGCCTTGAAATTTTAATTCCAAATAAATGTTTTTTTCTTAAGAAATGATATAAGTTATCTTTAAAATCCTTCTCCAAATAAGATGTCATCGTTTGATATAGTTTATGATTTAGTAGGGATGTTATCTAAAGAAACCATTATCATATTTTTTTCTTAATTTTTTATGTTTAATATCTTAATTTGTTTTTGAGACCCGTTTCTCCTCATTGGGTTATACCATGATAAAACTCTTATGAAACTTACGTCCTTTCATGGGTTATTCTACAACAAATGGTTTATGATTACCATTTAATTTCATGGGTTATGATGTGATATAAGTTTATGATATTGTGGAACATGTTTTATGATTCTATTATGTGATGTGTGAAACCAGTATCTATCTCTATTTCATTGGGTTATGAGTTATATCTCATGAGATAATTATGGGAAGAAGTTAGTGGTCTTGATCCACTATTGAAATAATGTGTAACCTCATACACTATAAAGAAAGGGATACCAAATTTGATGGTGGTGTGTCTAGTCTAGGAGGTATAACCACCTATTCGTGAACCCGGTTATATGTTTGCAATGTTATGAATGAAATTTATAATGTTCTCACAATGTTGTGTAAGAACCTGACTAAGTGTTCAGAATTTTATGCAGGGACATAGTTGCATGTCTACATGTTTATGAATGTATTTGATCACATGTTCAAAATGTTATGAGTGAACCTTATTACGTGTTCAAAATGTTATGTGTGAACATGATTAAATGTTCATAATGTTATTCATTGACTTGGTTTCTTGTCCATATGTTTAAGCATGAACCCGATTAATGCTCACATTATTATGACTGAACGTTATTATGTGTTTGAAATGTTACATATTGACATTGATTGATGTCCTTAGGTTTATATGAGGACCAGATTTCATGTCCTTAACATAATGATTAATCATGTTTCTATGTACGCTTATTCGCATTATTATATGATTATGTGTATCACATTATTATATGTCTTATGACTATATTTTCTTATCATGGGTTATTCTCTTCTATTTATTTACTATTTTTGTCTTAAGAAATTCCAATCCTTATTCGATGACTTAATATTATGATCTTCGATATGAAAGTAATGATCATAAAATGGTATTGTCATCTAAGCATACATGTATACTCTGGTCATACTTATGAATCTACATTACTTACCATATATAATTCTTATGTTTCCTTTAACCTAGGTCATGAGGAAAGGTTTTAATTATGAGTACTAAAGGATATGACCATTAAGGGGTATGTTTATTATCATTCACCAAGATAGAATATTATGTTTCAATAATTCCAAAGAAACTAAACTATTATGGTACAAGGAAATGTATTTTTTTAATGTTATGAATATTAATCTAAATTGATGTAATATAAATCTATGTTAATCCATGATCAATATGACTATAGAGAATCCATTAAGATATAGGAGATATATCTCTCTCTTAAACATAGTGGAATAATGTTCATGGATCATGAAAATAGTAAGATGGTATTTCCATCACATGTCAGAAATTAATAGGCAAGGGATTTTCATGATACCATATCACATGAATTTCATAGATTTCATTATAATTTATGAAAATAGAGTGCATAGATACGTCACTACCATTGTAAAATCACTCCTTGTTTGTGAAGAGTATTAAAAAAACACAGGGAAATGTGGTTTGTGTGGTTTATAGAAGTGAGTTATTGGTTTAAAGAGTACTATAAAAATAGATGGTTAGTGTGAAAATTCTAAATTATAAAAAAATTATGCTGTTAGTTTTTCATGTTCATTAAACAACTTTGTTTCATGCGTTTTAAATTATCCTAGTTTGGGTGAAAAACATAAATTGCATATGTCCCACTATTATCATATTTATCACATAATTCCATGTTTAAGGGAGATATTGTTCCCAATAATTATGATCAATGTTAATGATATATTTTTTTGAGATAGATTAATATATATTGATTCACACCCTTATGGTATTAACCATACTATAAGTAACATTTAGTGTAAGAACTAAAGTATTATGGTGGGTTTTTTCCTCTATAAAGGCTTTATGATGATCATTAACTATAAGGTAAATTGAATATTCAATGATAAAACTTTAAAATTATTGAAGAAACACATTTTATATGATTTATGGTAATTTAGAATGAATTTTTAAATGGATACCATTCATGGAATATCATTAACCATAGAGAGTTAAGTATTATTAAAAATACTGATGGATTCATTATGTCATCACCAAAGTAGTCAATGAAATGGGATAAGCTTTATCCAATTTTATAAATAATAAGATTATGTCAAGAAATCTGTTCATGACATGTGGGGGAAATGTTTTATTATCTATTAATATAATTCAATGGTATATTATGATAAATTGTAGGTACTATGTGAAATTTGTGAGGATATGTAGATTCTTCTCAATGTTTCCTTCAATTCATTATTTGATCAAGTGAACATCATTGTTTTGTACATTTATAGACATTATGAAAACCTAAAATATATAATCATATATAAAAATAATATATGATGATTACCGATTAATTTCAATGAAATGGACTTAGTTATCAATGGAAAATACCCAATTACTGTGACAATAGATACACTTTAATGTAATCTTATTGTGTATGGGACGATGAACCATGATGATAAATTCTTGGAAAAGGATAATTCTAAAGAGGTGGTGATCATTTCTATTATGAAATGTGAATTTGAAAATATTTTTGAGAATGAGTAAGTTAATTATGTGATTTCCTACATTATCATAATTCTATAATGAAGAAAATGAAAAATTAAAGGCGAGGTACAACATTCTTTCTTTTGGTGATGAAATGTGTTGTATGTCACTAAAGGGTTTGTAATCAAATGTCATAATAATGGTAATGATAAATAACCAATGAATAATTAATCTAAATTAATTAATTGAAGGTTGAGTTCATATTCTAAATTCCTCAAAAATAAAAAGTCTTTCATATGATGATGAAAACATATTGAAAATTAATACTGAATAAATAGATGTCTTCGATTGTCATAATGAATAATTCATTGTGGTTTTCATAAATATAAAACAATTAGTAGAAAACATTGATTCTTGTGATGTATTTGAATTGATATTTGACCAAAATATTGAATTATAATCTCCTATTAATGAATTAATTATTTGGAGGATTACAATTAATAAAACCAAAGGAGTGTTACATTATTACAATACTATATATACAGTATAATGATGATGGGATATTAAAGATGATATATGATATTATATGAATCAAATATAGAAATATGGAAAATAAAAAATAAAATTGAACGCAAACTCAAAATCAAATGGTATACCAATATTAACGATTAAAAACATAGATACTATGAAATATCATGCCAAAATGATTGCGGAGCTTATTGGTGAATTTTTAAAGATGTGACAAGATTTAAAAGGAATTTTAACTCTAGAAATGAAATTGTGATATTGTATTGGATGGGTTGTTTAGGTAATTAAGAAAAAATAGGAAGCTAATAGATGAATTATATACTTTTCCCAAAGTATAGGGTTTCAAATATAATTTCATGATTATCGAGTGGTTTTATTACAATAAAGATGTTGTGGAATTTTAGGTGAAGCCACATAAACCAATACATGGGATGAATGATCATTATTGTTATTCACAAAATACATAGAAGTTCATAAGTGTTATAGTGAATATAAGAAATATGAACCCTAAATCCAATTATATTTTTTGAAAAAAATATAAGTTATACAAAATATTCTTTGTTCCATATAAGGGAGGAATTTTTGGGTTTATGAGCAGTAAAAAATTTGATTAAAATTTCCTTGGTCAATCATTTTTTAATAACTATTACATTACATATAATGTTTTTATCACTAATCCATAAATTAATCATCATGTAAAAATGATGTGTAGAGATTGAGATATATAATATGGTACTTATGTATTAGGAATCATCATCATATTTTTTAAAACCCATAACAAATTTTCATCTCTACAAGTTGAGGATGATCCAATGGATTAAGAGGTGGAATGGGAGTGTAGCCTCCGAGCGGCGACGCCTTCTCCATCCCGTAGGGCTAGGGATTAATTTTTCCTTCTTCTCCTTCCCTCCTCTGGTGTGGCCCTTGTAGATCAGCAACCACAACCTTTTGACATGGCATCGGCGCGGTGCGTTGTGGCGTCCTCTGGCTTTGATTTCTTGTGCTATGGTGACTCGGCTCGGTGAAGGAAGCCTTCGGCCTCTTGCCAGATCGGTGCAGGACTGGGATCTTCTGGTGTCATCTGAAAAGGCAAGGGTTCGACTTCACCTCAAATCGGGGTGGTCGTGCTTTCATACCCTTCTTGTCTTGGCACTGGCTTTGTATGACTATGGCTTCGGCTTCCCTGGTCGTCAGCTCGAAGGATCTCAGCGCGGTCTAGCCACGTCTCATTGGTGTCATCAAAATGGTGATGGCCTCATAGTGGCACAGAGGGGGGGCATTGGTTTTCTTCTGTGTTCTTGCAGTGCTTCTGCAGGATTAGTTTTGGTGGTTTCTTTGATTTTTCCTTTTTACGCTGGAATGGTGTTTTTTTGGATTGGTGGTTCTTTTGGTATGTTGACTCTGTTGGAATGTTGTGTGACGGGTGTGGCCATCACTCCATAGAGTTTCATCTCATTTGCAGTCTACTTGTGTTGGAATCTGATGAGGGTTTATTTGCGGTTCCGAGTGAAGATGATTCATTCCCATAGTGGAGTTTCATGTCCAATCCATCCCAAATCCTCCCATTAGTGACATTCCATTGTTGTGGGGTCGATCCATCAATCCCAGGTGATGATGGATTGGATTCTCTTTCCGTGGATTGTATTCTAGACGTTTTGGTGACATCAGTGGTGGGAGGAGTCCTGTGGTGAGTGACAAGTTAGTGATGTCATGATGTTGGTTCTCCTTTGAATGGTGAAAGGGTCTGAGAAGCTTTGTTTTGTGATCATTGATATGATCCCGACAGTGGAATGATAGTGCATCCAGATTGACCACATGAGAGGCCCTAAGAGAGGATTCAGGGCAGACGGATCATCTTTGAAAAGCTAGACGGATTTGGTTGTTTGAGAGGGTATGTCTTTTTCCATCATATCAGGCATGTGCTTTGAAACATGACACTTGCTTTCCAAACCACCTTTCTCCGATGGGGAGTTTCATCATGTTTAAATGCTTGGGAAGGGGAGTTCCATCTTTTCAATCTGGTTTGTATTATCTTGTCTTTCAGTTGTGTTTTTATATTATGTCCACGATGTCTGTTCGGGTATCCTCCTTTTTTCCCTTAAAATGGGGTTTATCAAAATAAAAAAAATTGAAGGCCTACGGGCCGTTGGATGGATGTACACTTCCAAGCACAATAATAGAAAATTGATTTCCAAAAAAAAAGAGGTGGAATAATCGAACATACTTACAATGGAAGGAAAATATGAAAGATGGAATATAAAAAGAAAAGTAAGAGAAATAAATTTTTCAAATAATTATTTGAAAACTAAAAATTATGATGGAGTCTGGATCCATGATTTTTGAATCACTCAACAAATGACAAGAAATGGGAATATTTTCATGTTAATAAAATACAACATATAGGGTGTCATTTTTTTGGAATGATGGGGTTTAAATGATTAGTAACTTTAGGATGAAATAATGGGAGGAAAATAATTTAAACAAACAAATTTCATGGTGTATAAAGACCTTGGACACACATTTATAAGTGTAATCCAATGTTCTGAATCAAGGTAAGAGAAAAAATTTAGTAATAAAGACTGCATAATGAAAAAGAAATCATGATATAATTAGGATGAAAGGAACTTTCACTATGAGGAATCCATATATAATTAGTGTATATTAAGACATACGATTTATATCCAAGGAATAATATAACAATTTGAGGAAAAATGGCTGACCACTTGATCAAAAATATTGTGATGAATTATTGAGGAATAAATAATCATGAGATATCAATAAATAAATATATATATATATATATATATATATTTTCAATTATGGGATAAAGCCTATATTTTATTATTATGAATGAAGGAATCTTTTTATTTGGATAAAGCGAGACATCCAAAGAGATCATGTTTATTGAACATTAACTGATAATGGAAGAGAATATTATAAGGTTTAAAATTCATAAAATATAGAATAATAATGGTAATTAATTCATTAATTATTATGTGGAATAATATAATGAGAATAATAATATAAGGAACTCGGTTTTAGTGGTAAGAAATATTTAAAAAATTATGGGTTTTGAGAGGAATACCAAGATTAATAACAACATGGTACAAATGATTCTTATTGGAAAAAATCTAATAGATCGATATTTAAATGAATTATAGATTTAATCAATTTATATCTTGAAAATTTCCTTTTTATTTCCAAATTATAAATATATATATTGCATATTTTTGTATGGGTAAATGCTATCCCAAATAAACTATTAGTATTTTTTATGTAAGTGATTTATTCTCAATAAATAGAAGACCCAAAAATTCAATGTTTATATGGATAAATTATTTTTTTAAAAAAATAATAAAAAATAAATGAATAAAATTATTCAATAAAATTTCTGATTAAATAATTGGGATTGAAGATTCCATGGTTGTGTAAAATGATAAAATTTAAAAATCTAAATACCAGTTTTCACAACAAAAATGATGTAAATTATCCGATGATAATGATGATGAATTGAGAATATTTTGTTTCAAACATATGTCCATAGAGAATACTGAAGAATACAATGATTTGTATGATACCATGTAATGTTCAACATGTATTGATATCGAAAGTGGATGGACAAAAAAAATGAAGGAAATTCCATTCGTGATTAGAAAGCTCTAGTGAAAACACAGAGGATAAATACAAAACAAAAAAATTATCTTCTATAACAATTAATTCCATATTTTTGTAATAGGATGGAAAATATATCAATTGGATTAATTTTATCAATTAATATATTGATAACATTAAGTAAAATCAGATTCGAGAAATTTTCCTAATGTGGGAAGATAAGAATGTCATTATAATTAAGTTATTTTTATTTGGATAATTTGAATGAAGATGTTAATTTTGATCAAAAAAATAAAACAATGGTAGGTATGTAATGGACTTTCCCATATCAATGTTATTTATATTTAATTATTTTTTTTTTACCCATATCATGATTTAAAGCAATAGACTTTTCATGAAAATAATAATGCAAAAAAATTCAATGGTTTATTAAATTGACATGATGTCAATATTTTTTAATTGTGTTATAGAGGTGGAAGTGCACATTAAGAAACCATATTGATTATTGATAAATGTAAATGAGATAATGTTTTCAAATTTAATGAGGAATTTTATTGGATAATTAAATCGCCAAAAGAACAATAATTTAGGCATTATCAATAATTCATATAGCATTGTTCTTAGACTGGTGTATTGGATCAAAATCAATACAATAAAAATGATTCTTACCAAGGTATTTTGATGATAATTTCTATGGAGGAAATAAGTTTTTGAAGATACTATAATAAAAATGAAATATATATGAAAAATATTTGATGTGTGACTATAAGAGGTTCATGATTGTGGAGATAAATTTTTTATTTAGATTGAATGTAACTCATGAAAGGAATAAAATTTTTATTTTATCATATAACTATAACAAAAACTTAGTTATATTGTTTGATTTAGAAGATCCTATGCTAATTAAATCATTGATGGATACTAATATGATGTTTTTAATTCATGAAATGGAAAGAAGGACGATGTAATGAAATATAGGAAAATCGATGGAATCCCCCCGTACTAACAAAAAACAACCCAAAATTGTTTTTTCCACATATTAATTCATATGGTATACAAAAAATCCATATAAAATCCATATAAAATTTTTCAACTTAATTATTTTTTTCATACATATAATGGTAGTGTTTCCGTTGTTTTTTTAATAAACACCACAGGATATGTTATTGAGTAAAATCGATATAACTTGGGATGGTATAGTAGATGATCAAAAATTGATATCGGGCAACGTATTATATCATAGAGGTTTGTGAAATTTACAAATAATAAATATGAAAGTCTATATTTCTCATAGAACTATATATATATAATATAAAATGGATGTCTAAGAATGTATCTTGTAACTATTAATGAATTACCAACTAGAGAATGTTGCATTGAAGTAAACTCTTTTATTACAAACAAGTGTGATAACTCGAGTGTTATCAATATTACAAAAAAAATCTTTATAATTCAATAACAAAGAAAATTTATTAAATGAATCATTTTGTGAAGGATAATTCGGAACAACAACTTATGAAATTTCAGTATGCATTAACAAAAAATCAAAATTCCATTATCATGTATAATTTATAGCCAAATTATGACTTGGTGAGAAATTAACTAGCACTTGGTATCCATCCATCTTCATATAACAAAATATTTTTGATTTGGGACCATAACTCCCCCATTGGAGTTTTTGTTTTGGAAAATTATGTAATTTCTCTGGAATTAAAGTATATGAATTTCTAATAATTTATTCTAATATTTAGGTGAAGTAATTCATAGGATTATAGATAAAATAAGAGATGTTTACCATGTGTTTTTGGGATATTTTTTACATTTTTAGTCATGAATATGGACTATAATATTCATTAATATTGGAAAAGTGTGAGTAATCGATTAATATATATTTTTATTGGGTGTGAGTTTATAAATATGTAGTTATGGTGATATAAAATATTTTAGAGGTGTTGAATATCATGATGGTAAATAATGTTATTTGAGGAGTAAATTTTCATTTAGTACCTGTTTCTCACGGGGAGATTCCATCACATGAGACAATAATTGGTGATAGGTGAATCGTTGAAAGATTATATAATGTCACAAGGTTTTAGAAAATTTAGCTTTCTATATCTAAATCATTAAATATTAATGTTTGGTTATCCAATTTTGAAAGAGTTTATAATATACAAAAAATAATGATATTTTTTTGGAAAAATAAATTAGTAAATTTTAAAATATGTTTGAGAAATATAATAGCATGATGAGACTTCCATGGTGATTTCAAAAGCCTTAATGAAGGATAAATTATTCTAGGAGAAGGTGGTAATAATTTTAGTAGAATTTACAATAAGACATAATTTACATAGTAGAATTGTTTGTCACGAGGTGGAAGAGGATTTTGGTGAAGTTAACATGTTAAAAACAAAATTATATATAAAAGTAGTATTTTTGGGTGAAAATGATTAAATAATGGAATATAATATGTGATATTTATTCATATGAATCACTGTTGATATTCCAGGTCTGTGACCAATGTTTGATGTGGTGAAGAATCTACTTTTTTGTGGAGTAAATGGATATGTCATGATGAGAATTCAACTAGTTGTTTGTGATTAACATGGAGATGTTAAAACATAATTATAAAAAAGGAGTCATTATAATTAAATCCATGTTGTCTATAAAACACTAAAATTATGATCACCTTACCATAATATGACATTTATTTGGATTAAATGTTCTATATGAAAAATGGGCAGGACCATAAAACTCTTTTTTAGTTGAGGATGTAACGCCCCGACCCCAGTTACCTAGAGTCGGTGCCTTATTACATAACATTGGAATGATCACAAGAAAGATCAAGTCTCGAAAGACCGATTAGTTTAGTAGCCTTGGAAACACTAGATACATTCATAAAGAGTTACATTACATAAAAAACATCTTGTCTTCATATCCCCTCATACTATCCATGTAGGTCATTCATAAATTACTTCTTCATAATCCTGGGAAAAATTAAAAAAATTGAAAGGGGTGAGCTCAGATGCTCAGTAAGGATAACATTATAGCATAAGATTTCATAGATAAGCATAAAAACTTAAGGCAACTTATAACTAAAACAAAAGCCTTTTAAACTTGAACTTCAGCATAAAATGGCAAAGATAAAATGAAATAATGCCATTTACTTATTCACATGGATATTCTACTGGTCGAATGATCTCATACAATTTCAATAACCACTTTCATAGTGATGGAATTCATAATGCCAGACTATCATAACCACATATCCAAGGCCTCGTTCCAAGACTTCAAATAAGATTTTTCCAAGGCCTTATTCCAAGACCCTAGTTTGTCTCATGAGACCTACCGATGCATCGAGGAGCTATAGCGGGCTCCACCCATCAGTTATTAAGTCCAATGCATTCCTCATATGAACAGGTTTAAACATAACATAAACATTTGTTTTAAAACTAGCATAAAAAATGTCAATACTTTAACCACAAACCATGAATGGTATAAAAATTGCACATCAATAGTCAAACATAACACATTTGATACAATATGGAAGATTTTATTGTATCATATTAACCTCAATCAAGAATAATGAAGGATGTTGACATAGATGAAAATAATCATCAAAACTTATTTGAGAGAAATATCCCCCTTTTTCTTGAAATCATTTAAAAGTCACACTATCTGTCAAGAATCCATTAAAAATATATTTTTTAATTAAAGTGTCACATACCACTTTGAAACTTTGAAAAGGAGTTTTAATTTTAAAACTTTAATGTCCATATAAATAAATTCTTAAAACCATTTTTTTAAAACATGGACATTAATGAGAAATATTTAGAAGAATAAGTCTATAAAACATTTAGAAATAGTATTTTAGTTAGAGTTTCTAACCAAAAGAGAGACACAAGAATACAAATAATTGAGGAAATCAAAACATTTTGATATCATGATAATAAAGGAATTCATTATATACTATGTCAAAGTATATTATATACACCACATAAAAGTGATTTATTCTATAACAACAAAGAAGTCTCAATGGAATGTAAATTGTGATGAAATCTCTCATAAAGGCCACATCCTTAGGTTAAGGATAAATCAACGACATAGTTATGTGTGAAAAATATAAATACACTAAATATGATTGGATATTTATTGTAAAACAATCAATGGACATTCACACATAATCCTGTAAAAACACCAATGAATTGGATGTTTAACTCAACAAATGGAGAGTGAGTTAAAATTACTCTTATCAAATTCATATCGATGACTTGAGAAATTATCAATGGATTGATTATGTGAATCAACATTATATCCATAGTAAGGGGAGTTGAAATTATGACATAATCAAATGAATAGTGATGCCACACATAATCTTGGAGTAATATAATCAATGAAGTTTGCGTAAATCCAAATGAGTGGAAATTGAAATTTCAAATTCCCTTATCGATTAGGTAACCTACAAAACATACACCCATGAAAGAAGGATCTTAAATTGATGATGTAAATGCCCATAAATTAAATTATAATACACAATGAATACAATCATGTGCAGTACACACACCACATGCAATAAATAAGTGGTGAACAATGGAATTCTCACGGAATTAAGAGTGAGATAAGAAACCCCTTACCTTGTACTTTTCCTTGGTTGGGGGTAGTTTAACCTCCTGTATAATGTTTAAGTAATTGTTATTAAATTATTAATGAATCATATACATTTATATGATATCATATATGATCTTTTAAAATTTCTTTGTTAATAATATCTTAGAATTATCATCATTTCGGGTGTTAACTTACTCGTTTTCTTTTATATGTTTTGTTACATATGAAATGTTTGTAATGGATAGGTTGTATCTTATTAATATCCAAAATAATATATAGTTCTTAAATATTATTTTTAAATAATCAAATGATAATTATACTTGAATGGATATGATGGAGAATAAATCTCATCGCGTTCGTGGAGACGGTAGTTCGTACATACGCACGAGCGACAATATCATTCTTTTGATATTAAAATAAAATATAATTGGATGGTATATCATATATGAATAATCATTATAATGTTATATTTATTATTTAAATGAGTTAAATATCAATATTATACCCACCCATATAATAATATATTGAATAACAATTACACCACGACGCGGAGAGGGTAAGACGTATGTACGCACGTATGGTGACATGTTATTCAAAGGGTAGATAGAATACATTATATGGTTGTACCATATTTATAATAACAACATAGTATATATAAGATACTGGAGTTATTATTTTAGAATGGTAATAACAAAGAAAGAAGAAGTGGAAGAAGAAAGGAACTTGAAAAGGGGTGGTGAAAACATTACCTCTTCTTTGGGTTCTTCCTTTTGATTTGATCAAAAGGGCTCCTTAGGTTGGCTTTCGGATCAAACTAATGCCACTAGGTTGTAGTGAGGGAAGTTGAGAGAGTATTTGGGCAGGGGTTTTCCGAACCAAAAGGCTTTGAAGTTGTGAAGAAATGAGAAGTAGGAGTTCCCTTTTATAAGAGGGGTGAGGGGCACCTTTGGAAAAGCTAGAAATATTAATTTATAATAAATTCATATTCAGTTTATAATGGCACAAAAGTTGATTATTCAAAGTTTATGGTGGGGATAAGTATAAAACCATTCAACCAATAGAATTTTTACAGTTTTGGGTTACTATAGTAACCTTATCATTTAATTTTAACTCTTAGTTAATTAGTTTGACATTTACCATGTCACTTTGTATTTTTATATTATATAGTTAATAAACTTACTATATACATCCAAAAGACCCCCAAGTGGTCCATTAATGATACCCTTATCATGATATAAGTCTCTTGGCCGAGCCTTAGATTTTTAATAATTTAATATCAATTAATAATATAATAATTGTTTTAAAAACTCTTTTATGTCAATTTTGACACTATTCAATAGTTGATTTTTTTGAAACACATAAAAGAATTATTACTTCGAAAAAAGTAACATAAATTAACCCTTATATGTCATATTATCCTATAAAATTAGTTTAATTCATTAAAAGTCTCAAATTATATTTATTTGGGTATTTATAATGTCAATTATTCTAATTTTTCACAATTATGGTAATTACTGCATCATAGTTGTGTCATATATAAGTTAACTTATTTAATGTCTAAAAATTATAAATAAAATATCATTATGTAGGAAATATTATTATCTTTCTAATTAATAATTAAAATCGAATTTATCTTATGTATATCCCTATATTAAAAGTGTTTTAGTAAATAAACATTGATTTTAACTCTTTTAACTCAGCTTTTAATTAAATAATAATAAATGTCCTAATCTAATCCAAGTGGACCTAAATGATAATATTTTATTCCTAAGGTTTTTTTTGGCCGAGATAAACTTGTCCAATAGAATTAGGACATATGTTAGGGTGATATTAATATCATTTTTACCCTTAATTACCCTATTTACTTTTAACTGTGGTAAATAAAAGTAAAAAGTTACTATTCATCAAAAATTATTTTCATCTCATTGAACCACAGTTTACTTCTTTATATTAACCGTGCCTCTAGGATTTTCTAAATTCCATTCACATAAGTGGTAAAATTAAGTTTTATGAAAAATTCAGTTTTTTAACTACCACTTAGTAGTTTCACTATTCATCAAAAATTGAAGTTTTTCAGAACAATGCCAAAATTTCACCCTACGCTATAATTGATATTCCGAATTCAAAAATGATTTCTATTTTACAAAATTCCAAACATATAAGTTTCCTTAATTAATTTTATAATTAATTCCCACTGTCACAACAAATAGCGTGTTTTTAAGAAATAATATATATCAAAAGATTGACAATTGTTTAGGTCCAATTTCAATGTGAAATTAATTCTAATGAAAACCATTGGATAAAATGGTAAAAATATATTATAATTATACTTTAAAACCACTCAATAATAAAATTTATCACTATAAATTATTTTGATTAAAAAATTTGTTTTTAAGTATTTTTCACTATTCATAAAAATTGGAAGTTCTCAGAAAAATACCAAAAATTCATCTTAGGATAATTTCGATATTCCGAAACCAACAATGAAGTCCATTTTGAAATATAAAATATATATAATTTCAAAAATTAGGTATTACTATTCATAACGGCTTGTTTGATTGGTTGTGGTGTGTTAGAACTTGATGTTGCATACAACACATGCTATCGCATTATTCAAAGAGAAGCGTACCGTAGAAGCTTGGGGTGTTAAATTCTCCCCTCCTTCAATAAATCGATTCCTCGCAATTTTTAAAATTGTGCTTGGGAATATAATGTAAATTCCCACATCAGAAAAAGATTAAATAAATATATCACTTTAAAAGAAAGAAAGAGAGGTATAAAGGTCATCCAACATAACCCGTACTTGGATTCCTTGTAGGAAGACATGGATATGGATGATAAACTAAGTGTCAAGTTATGACGGAGAGGGATATAAATCATGATCAGGAGAAAGTTAACAATAAGAAAACCACAACATTGTGTTGGGACAAACGGCCATTAGTCTCCTAGTATGAAAGTAAACGGACAACATTCTTTTGTTTTAAGATACATTACATAAGGATGAGGAATTCATTTATGATATTGACTAAGAATATAAAGATATATACATAGATTTTAAGTAGATTTTCCTTCTTTAATAAATTTCCACCACTAACTCATTTTTTTAAAAGACGAGTATTCAAGAAGACTTGGTCACACTGGAAGAGCTAGAATAAACTTCTATAGAATCACATGATCCATGGAGGATGAACTATATATTTACATTGTCTTTAGAGATTAATCAAAACCAAAATGGTTAATACAAGATCTAATGATCCCCAAAAAGGATATTCCTTGAGAGAAATAAACACTAATCTTATTTTCCAAAATTAAACCAACAATACCCCAAAGTTAAATAAATACCATTCAATAATCAATTTTCCTTAAAATCCTTCAATATAATAAAAACTAATATTGAAAACCAAAATTTTTTAAGAATGTAGTCTTCCACGTTAAATTTTATCTCCAAATGACCTTGATTACTCTTAAAGTCGCATACTTAAAAGTAATTAACCTAATCATTTCCATAAATAACCCAAACCATTATAAATCCACAATAAAAACATAGATAAAAATCCACCGTTACTCCTCAAATGAAATCCCATACTATTCTATTTTCCTTGGGCATATATTGTTCACACCAAAGCGAACAACTTCCAAAATAACATTTATCACATAATCACCAAATCATTTTCATATACTAAAGGTATTCATTTGATAAGACATAAGATCCCAAATCAAATTATATTTGATCAATAAAATAATTTAACTAAAAATAATAATCACACTAACCAGGGACTTCACGTAGTCCAGTGGTAGGTGATAAATCCCAATCGCGCATTGTTTGTGGGTTCGATTCCCACAGATTTGTCTGACACAACGGGTTGTCACATATTCTACGTGTTGTCCTTTTTCAAAACCTATATTTTATAATATTATAAAAATGAAATAAATTCCTCAAAATAACCATAACATAATTTAACCACAAATCTTATCTCACACCTTGCATTTTCATCCCAATTTATGATAACTTATAATTTCCTCAAACCCAACGATCATATAAAGCCAAATGATTATTTATAACTATATCTATAAGAGAAGAGATAATTCTTCCTCAAATATCATTCTCACATGGAAAACTGCAGGGTTACAAATACAAGAGAAAATTATTCCAAAGTAAACCCCTCAACAAGGAGCACTAATAATTTTTAGAAATTTCTCCAACCATTTATTTCCACATAGCTTCTTCTTTGACCATGTAAATAACCTATAGAATAGGGAATTCGCTCGGGTAATGGCCAGGTCCCCTAGATTTATGGTAAATGACTGTAAATGGACTCTTGGGACCATTTTTATATTCTTCTATATTACTCTTCATTTTTCTTCGGCAATTCTTCACTTTATGTCCTTCCTCCCCGCATGTAAAGCATTTCTTTGTCCCATTGAGACACTTTCTTGGGTGTCTCCTTCCACATTTCCTGCATGATGGAAATTGAGGATTCCATTCTCCATGGTCTCCATTGTTGGAGTTCTTATCATTCATCACCTTTATCCTCTTTTTTGAGTTCGGGAATTGGTTAATATATATATTGTTGATCATATTTTTGGAAAATTGATTTGGCATAAAGACGATATCTTTTACGCCTATCAAAATTCCATTTTTTTGCTCATTGCCACCACTGTTCCCACCTTTTACATTATTCTCAAAGTCACTATGACTTCCTTGGAATCCATCCATTGACTAAAACCAGAAATCATTGTGTGAGTAACAGTAGTCATAAAACCATTTAGAGATTAAAATTTCACCATATTTTCAATTTAAAACACATTAGTATTAACCAAGGTCATTTACTCTCATCTCATATATATAATACTTCAAATCGGTTTGTAAAGAAAATGTAAATTATCCTAAGAATATCCCCCAGGAGTGTCGTAACCAAGAGTGCAGCAAGGCTCGTTGTCGTGCACCAGTTCCTGTTCGAGTCTAGCTCAAAGCGGTGTTTTCGGGTTTTACCCCTAGGTAAATCTGTTCCAGAGCCACCTCTACCTGCTTGTATTAAACATCCTCTGATACCAACTGTAACGCCCCGACCCCAGTTACCCAGAGTTAGTGCATTATTACATAACATTGGCATGATCACAAGAAAGATCAAGTCTCGTAAGATCGATTAGTTTAGTAGCCTTGGAAACACTAGATACATTCATAATGTTTTACATTACATAAAAAAACATATTGTCTTAATATCCCCTCATACTATCCCTAAAGTTCATTCATAAATTACTTCTTCATAATCCTGGAAAAAATAAAAAAAATTGAAAGGGGTGAGCACAGATATTCAGTAAGGATAACATTATAGCAGAAGCTTTCATAGATAAGCATAAACACTTAAGGAAATTTATAACTAAAACAAAAGCCTTTTAAACTTGAACTTCAGCATAAAATGGCAATGATAAAATGAAATAATTCCATTTACTTATTCACATGGATATTCTATAAGTCGAATGATCTCATGCAATATCAATAACCACTTTCATAATGATGGAATACATAATTCCAGACTATCATAACCACATATCCAAGGCCTTGTGCCAAGACTACAAATAAGATTTTGCCAAGGCGTTGTGCCAAGACACTAGTTTGTCTCATTAGACCTACCGATGCATCGAGGAGCTACAGCGGGCTCCACCTGTCACTTATTAAGTCCAATGCATTCCTCATATGAACAGGTTTAAACATAACATAAACATTCGTATTAAAACTAGCATACGAAATGTCAATACTTTAACCACAAACCATGAATGGTATAAAAATAGCACATCCATAGTCAAACATAACTAATTTGATACAATATGGGAGATTGTATTGTATCACATTAACCTCAATCAAGAATAATGATGTATGTTGACATAGATGAAATTATTCATCAAAAATTATTTGAGAGAAATATCCCCATTTTTCTTGAAATCATTTAAAAGTCACACTATTTGTCAAGAAGCCATTTAAAAATAGATTATTGAATCAAAGTGTCCCATACCACTTTAAACTTTTAAAAGGAGCTTTAATTTTAAAACTATAATGTCCATATAAATAAATCCTTAAAACCATTTTTCTAAAACATGGACATTAATGAGAAAGATTTAGAAGAATAAGTCTTTAAAACCTTTAAAAATGGTATTTTAGTTAGAGTTTCTAACCAAAAGAGAGACACTTGAATACAAATAATTGAGGAAATAAAAACATTTTGATATCATGAGAATAAATGAATTCATGATATACTATGTCAAAGTACATTATATACACCACATAAAAGTGATTTGGTGTATAACAACAAAGAAGTCTCAATGGAATGTAAATTGAGATGAAATCTCTCATAAAGGCCATATCCTTAGGTTAAGGATAAATCAATGACATAGTTATGTGTGAAAAATATAAATACAGTAAATATGATTGGATATTTAGTGTAAAACAATCAATGGACATTCACACATAATCTTGTAAAAACACCAATGAATTGGATGTTTAACTCAACAAATAGAGAGTGAGTTAAAATTACTCTTATCAAATTCATATCGATGACTTGAGAAATTATAAATGGAGTGATATATGTGTATCAACAGTATATCCATAGGAAGGGGAGTGGAAATTATGACATAATCAAAGGAATAGTGATTCCACACATAATCTTGGAGTAATATAATCAATGAAGTTTGCATAAAGCCAAATGAGTGGAAATTGAAATTTCAAATTCTCTTATCGATTAGGTAACTGACGAAACATACACCCATGAAAGAAGGATCTTAAATTGATGATTTAAATTCCGATAAATTATATTATAATATACAATTAATACCATCATGGGCATTACACACACCACATGCAATAAATAAGTGGTGAACAATGGAATTCTCACGGAATTAAGAGTGAGATAAGAAACCCCCTACCTTATATTTTTCCTTGATTGGGGGTAGGTTAACCTCCTATATAATGTTGAAATAATTGTTATTAAATTATTCATAAATCATATACATTAATATGATATTATATATGATCTTTTAAAATTTCATTGTTAATAATATCTTAGAATTATCGTCGTTTTGGGTGTTAACATACTCATTTTATTTTATATGTTTTGTTACGTAAGCAATGTTTGTAATAGATAGGTTGTATCTTATTCATATACATAATGATATAAAGTTCTTAAACATTATTTTTAAATCATAAAATGATAATTATACTTGAATGGATATGATGGAGAATGAATCTCATCGCGTTCGTGGAGACGGTAGTCCGTACGTACGCACGAGCGGCAATATCATTCTTTTGATATTAAAATAATATATAATTTGATGGTAAATCATATATGAAGAATAATTTTCATGTCATATTTATTATTTAAATGAGTTACACATCATTATTATACCCACCAAAATAATAATATATTGAATAACAATTACACCACGACGTGGAGACGGTAAGTCGTACGTCCGCACGTATGGTGACATGTTATTCAAAGGGTTGATAGAATACTTAATATGGTTGTACCATATTTATAATAAAATAACAGTATATATAAGATACTGGAATTATTATTTTAGAATGGTAATAACAAAGAAAGAAGAAGAGGAAGAAGAAAGGAACATGAAAAGGGGTGGTGAAAACATTACCTCTTCTTTGGGTTCTTCCTTTTGATTTGATCAAAAGGGCTCCTTAGGTTGGCTTTCTGATCAAACTAAGGCCTCTAGGTTGTAGTTAGGGAATTTGAGAGAGTATATTGGCAGGTGTTTGCCGAACCAAAAGGCTTTGAAGGTGTGAAAAATGAGAAGGAGGAGTTCTCTTTTATAAGAGGGGTGAGGGGCACCTTTGGAAAAGCTAGAAATATTAATTTATAATAAATTCATATTCGGTTTATAATGGCTCCAAAGTTGATTATTCAAAGTTTAAGGTGGGGATAGGTCGAAAAACATTCACCCAATAGAGGTTTGACCGGTTTTGGTTACTATAGCATCCTTATCATTTAGTTTTAACTCTTAGTTTATTAGTTTGACATTTACCATGTCACTTTGTATTTTTATATTATATAGTTAATAAACATACTATATACATCCAACCGACCCCCAAGTGGTCTATTAATGATACCCCTATCATGATATAAGTCTCTTGGCCGAACCTTAGATTTAGTATAATTTAATATCAATTAATAATATAATATTTGTTTTAAAAACTCTTTTATGTCAATTTTGACACTATTCAATAGTTGATTTTTGTGAAACTCATAACAGAATTATTACTTCGAAAAAAGTAAATTAAATCAATCCTAATATGTCATATTATCCTATAAAATTATTTTAATTCATTAAAAGTCTCAAATTATATTTATTCGGGTATTTATAATATTAATTATTCTAATTTTTCACTATTATGGTAATTACTGCATCATCATTGTGTCATAAATAAATTAAATTATTTAATGTCTAAAAATCATAAATAAAATTTCATTATGTAGGAAATATTATTATATTTATAATTAATATTTAAATTCTAATTTATCTTATGTATAACCCTATATTAAAAATTGTTTAGTAAATAAACTTTGATTTTAACTCTTTTAACTCTTCTTTGAATTAAATAATAATAAATGTCCTAATCTAATCCAAGTGGACCTAAATGATAATATTTTATTACTCAGGTTGTTTTTGGTCGAGATAAACTTGTCCAATAGAATTAGTACATGTGTTAGGGTAATATTAATATCAATTTTACCCTTAATTACCCTATTTACTTTTAACTGTGGTAAATAAAAGTAAAAAGTTACTATTCACCAACAATTATTTTCATCACATTGAACCAAATTTTACTTCTTGATATTAACCGTGTCTCTCGGATTTTCGAAATTCCATTCACAGATGCGGTAAAATTATGTTTAATGCAAAATTCAGTTTTTTAACTACCACTTAGTAGTTTCACTATTCATCAAAAATTAAAGTTTTTCAGAACAATGCCAAAATTTCACCATAAGCTATAATTGATATTCTGATTTCAAAAATTATGTCTATTTTACAAAATTCCAAACATATAAGTTTCATTAATTAATTTTATAATTAATTCCCACTTTCACAACAAATAGCGTGTTTTTAAGAAACAATATATATCAAAAGATTGACAATTGTTTAGGTCCAATTTCAAAGTGAAATTAATTCTAATGAACACCATTGGATAAAATGGAAAAATATATTATAATTATACTTTAAAACCACTCGATAATATAATTTATCACTATAAATTATTTTGATTAAAAAATTTGTTTTGAAGTATTTTTCACTTCATAAAAATTGGAAGTTCTCAGAAAAATACCAAAAATTCATCATAGGATAATTTCGATATTCCGAAACCAAAAATGAAGTCCATTTTGAAATATAAAATATATATAATTTCAAAAATTAGGTATTACTATTCATAACAGCTAGTTTGATTGGTTGTGGTGTGTTGGAACTCGATGTTGCGTACAATACATGTTATCGCATTATTCAAAGAGAAGCGTACCGTATAAGTTTGGGGTGTTACAGAGGACATTTCCTGGGGTATCTTAGGAATTGGTTAGTGTCTCTGGATTCTCCGTGGTGTCCTCATTTTCAATGAATATCACACTTTTGGAGGCACTAGATGATTGATTACAAATTCATAGAGCAAATATTACCAGATAATGATGATGATGGTCACAAAATGGATTGATAATAAATATATATTTGTAAATTTATATCCATGAATAGTTTTTGGGTCTTATAATTGTGATTGGAGAATTCTAGTTATATATTATAATTGTAACACCCCAAGCTTCCATGGTACACTCCGTTTTGAATAATAGAGCAGCGTCTGTTGTACGCAACCTTGAGTTCTAACAGACCGCGACCAATAAAAGTAGCAGTTATGAATAGTAACACCCACTTTTTAAAATTATATAAATTTTATATTTCAAAATGGACTTCATTTTTGGATTTGGAATATCTAAATTATCATATGTTGAATTTTTGGTATTTTTCTGAGAACTTCCAATTTTTGATGAATAGTGAAAAATACTTAAAAACAAGTTTTTTAATCAAAATAATTTATAGTGATAAATTATACAATTTATTGGTTCTAAAGTTTAATTATAATATATTTTTACCATTTTATGCAATGGTGGTCATTAAAATTAATTTTACTTTGAAATTGGACATAAACAATTGTCAATCTTTTGATTGATATTAATTCTTAAAAGCATGCTATTTGTTGTGACAGTGGGAATTAATTATTAAATTAATTAATTCAAATTATATGTTTTGAAATTTGTAAAATAGACATCATTTTTTAATTATGAACATAAAATATAGCTTAGGGTTAATTTTTGGTATTTTTCTGAAAAACATCAATTTTGATGAATAGTGAAACCACTAAGTGGTAGTTTAAAAACTAATTTTTCGTGTAAATGAAGCATTACCACTTCTGTGATTTGATTTTCAAAAATCTGACATACATGGTTTTAATTAGGAAGAAAAATTTGGTTCGATGTGATAAAAAAAAATTGGTGAATAGTAACTTTTAAGTTTTATTAATCGAGATTAAAGGTAATTAGTAAAAATTTAAGGTAAGAATTATATTATAAAAATATTAAAATACATTTACACTTGTCCTACCCTTATTGGATGAGTCATGGTCGACCAAGATAATCCATGAGTCAACTAGGGGACCCCATGGAGCCACTTGGTTAAGAAAATGACATTAATAACTTTTTATTTAATGTAAAAATAAAATTATCACAAACATGGGTTGTTTTACTAAAACAATTATTACATGGTGTTACATAAGTTAAAGTTTCAACTATAAATATTCATTGCAAATATAAAATGATTTCCTACATCATGGTAATTTTTTTAAAAAATTTAGACATTAAATAAAATAAATTATTTATGACACTATGATGATGCAGCGATTACCTAATTAATTAAAGATTTAAATAAAATGAAAAAGATAATGTAAAATCTAAGACTTAAAATTGTCAAAAACCTATTGTATGAGTAGATTTAGAACCCTTATCACCTTATCCTCAAAATACATAATTATGGGACGTTTGAAATCCGAAAAGCACTTCATAATAATGTAACATTTCATGACTTTCCATGAGTGCCCCTCCTCTCCTCTTATAAAATGCCCCCACCTCTAACAAATTATTCACAAAAACAAAGCCATTTGTCTCGGCCAAACACTTCCCAAATACTCTCTCAACTTTCCTCTATTACTCTTAGAAGCCTCACATTGGGCAGAAGTCTTCCCAAGGAAGCCTTTGGCTCAAATCAAAAAGAGTTACCCGATTTTAAGGTAATGTCTTCTCTTATGTGATTTTGTATTATTTTTCTTCTCCAACCCCCTAAAATATTTTTATTCCTTTATTTTGTAACAAAAACTGTATCCTAAATATACTTATATGTTTTTATGAGAATTAGTTTCTTTAAGCTTACACACACCTTCGTCTAAGGGTTAAAGAACATAATGTTTCTGTGGGTGGTGAATTACTGCCTCATGAAACGATGATTGTTCAATCTTCTTTTAACACCTCTCATGGATAACATTATGATGAAACTATTTTTATATATGATATATATTATGTTTTTTTCCTTAAGATTCTGTATTTTTCATTTATGGAATACCTTTATGACTTCCATTATGGTTAAACGCAATAATTTCATTTTAGGAAGTGCAGACTACCGCCCCCACAAAGTGATTTGAATCGTAAATGCCATATATGGGATGTATAAAGGATGGAGTAAATGATGTTATATATGATATTATAATGAAATTATAATATACCTTTATATCATTATGATTTCATTCCATTAAATATGAAATATAAATGAAAGTAGTGTTCATGCGTACGTAGGGCTTATCGTCTCCTTCAACGATGCATTTCATTTCTTACCTCTAAATGTTACGTAATATTATGAATGAATGTATATAATGGATATGTATGATATATATGATATCTACATCATGAATACAATTTTGGAGATAATGGATATTCTACCACATAAACAACATGTAATTATAAGAAGTTTATTTTTTACTCAAGTACCAAAGATTGACAAAACGACCGTTATTAACTTAAATAATTACGTAATATTCATAACATGGTAATAATTGATATTAAAGGAATAATGAACTTGAAAAATGTTCTTAATCAATTATAAATTAACTATAGTTTATTATTTAGTAGGTTAAATAACGATCGAGTCAAGTCAGACACGATATAAGGGAACTTCTTAACCCAATTTCTATTCTTTGGGTTAATCTCCTACTTTCAAATAATGTCATGATATTATTATGTCCTATCTTTTATTTTCACTTTATTTATGTGTACTTATAGTGAATACACATAATAGATTTATTTTATTTTAAAAAAATGATCTTTGTAAGGGACTTCGTCTCAATCTACTTTCATTGAGGCATATTTTTTTTATACACAACTTTCTTTTATACGGTGTATAAACCCCTTTGACTGTAACGTTTATTCAAGAGGAATTTTTTTATACGAAGAATTTTACTAAATGAAAAAAGGAAATGTTTTTTTGTCGTATGTATGTGTTGACAACGACTTCTTCGTTGCCCTGACCATTATTTGAGTTTCAGCTTCCTCTATAAGTCATAACATTTTTAAATGAAAAATAATTACAAAGACTTAATTTTATTTTATTTTGGTATTGAAAATGGTTTTGAATGTGTTTTTTTATATCAATGTGTTTTATTGAAATCTTGTGATTTAAATGTGGAAATGTTATGTGTCCTTTATGCATGTTTTATGTGATACGATTATGTTATGGTTTACGATATGTTTAGACCTGTTCATATGAGGAATGCATTGGACGTAATAAGTGATGGGTGGAGCCCGCTATAGCTCCTAGGTGCATCGGTATGTCTCATGAGAAAAACTAGTGTCTTGGCACGAGGTCTTGAAAAAATCTTATGTAGTCTTGGCACGAGGCCTTGGCTACGTGGTTATGATAGTCTGGCATTATGCATTCCATCATTATGAAAGTGGTTATTGATATTGCATGTGATTATTAGACTAGTAGAATATCCATGTGAATAAGTAAATGAAATTATTTCATTTTATTTATGCCATATTATTCTAAAGTTCAAGTTTAAAGGCTTTTGTTTTAGTTATACATTGCCTTAAATGTTAATTTTTATTTATGAAAGATTCCTCTATATTGTAATCCTTACTGAGCATCTGAGCTCACCACTTCCAATGTTTTAATTATTCCAGGATGTGAAGATGTATATTATGAATGACCTACAGGGATATTATTAGGGGATATGAAGACAAGATGTTGTTGTAGTTTTGTTTTACTTTTTGATGTAATGTAATACTTATGAATGTATCTAGTGTTTCCAAGGATACTAAACTAATCGGTATTTCGAGCCTTGATCTTTGGGGATCATGCCAATGTTATGCAATAATGCACCGACTCTAGGTAACTGGGGTCAAGGCGTTACAGTTGGTATCAGAGGCAGTTTAGTACAAACCTTGGAATCTACATATAGATAAACTCTGATTAAAGAACATAGACCTAAGATAGACATTGAGGGTTAGTATATAAGAACCTCCTATAATTATGTTATTATAGAGATTTTGTGAGTTTTTCGAAAAATACATCCCTTTTTGGATACGAGCAGGTAGAGGCGGCTCTGGCACAGATGTACCTAGGAGTAAAACCCGAAAACACCGTTTTGAGCTAGACTTGAACGGAAACTGGTGCACGACAACGGGCCTTGCAGCACTCTTGGTTACGACACTCCGAGGAGATATCCTTAGGATAATTATCATTTTCTTTACAAACCACTATGAAGGGTTATGAGTATATACATCCTCAAAGAAAACATTTTTATGATTATGGATTATATCCATAAATAGTTTAATTTATGTTCAGTGTTTTGAATGTTTGTAATTATGTATTTTGATTCATAAACAAATCTAGATTATTCCATTGTTTAGAAATGGCGCCTAGTGGGAGGAATGGAAACTGTATCAATGCACGCACTCCATGTAGGGATTTCCCTCATGCTCAAGATAATTATAATGGAGTTGGTGATACAACTGGTGCTGATCAGCTTATTACCATACTGGGGCAACTCACTCATGTTATGAATAATAACCTTACTCGTATGGAGCACCCTGATCCGCAATGTGGAGGATAAATGTTAGACCGCTTCATGAGGAAACATCCAAAAACATTTAATGGCAGTACAAATACATTAGTAGCTGAGCAATGGATAAACTCATTAGAGAAAATATTCCATGCCTTGGGGAGTAGCGAAAGGGAGAAGGTTTTCATGAAAGTTTACCGCCTCACTAGAGATGTCGATCAATGGTGGTCGCTGATTCAAAACACAAAGGAAGATGAAGAAGTATGAAGTATGGAATGGAGGGTGTTTAAAGAAATTTTCTTAGAAAAATACTTTCCACGTGACCATCGAGCAGATATGGAAAGGAAATTTCGGAGTCTGAGGCAGAAGGAGGATGAGAATGTCTCAAAGTATGAGGCTATCTTTACAAGGTTAGCGAGGCATGTTACAGATTATATACGTAACCCAAGAAGTAAGATTGATCATTTCTTTGATGGGTTTAAACCATTTCTCCATTGAGTATTAGTCTCACAATCCTTCTTGTCATATGAAGATATAGTCTCGTGTGCTATCAAGACATATAAGGAATTATCTAAGTCTTATGACAACAGATTAAAGCAAGAGAAGAAGAGAATGGTGGAACAAGAGACAGATAAAAGGAAAAAGGGAAAGAAGGATTTTCCGTTATGTGAACATTGTAGGAAAAATCACCCCAGTACTTGCCTAAAAGGAATGGGAGTTTCTTATAAATGTGGAGAAATAGGTCACCAGGCTCGTGATTGTAAGGGAATGAAAGAGGCTATCAATGTTGAATTCTACAATTGTACGGAAATGGGGAATTATGCAAATGAATTTTGTAAGCGTCAGGGAAACTTACCTCAGAAAAGGTCAAGGGATCAAGGACAATCTTATTCTGTTACTATAGTTGAAGTGGAATAATTAATGTATTGGTGCATTTGGACTCAAGGATTATATTCTGGTTATAAGAATAATGTGATACATATAAGGATTGTACTGCAGTACTTGTTGTTTTCATTAAGGTTTTAATATGATGAAGGTAATCATATTTTTATATGTGACAATAAGAGAAACTTTACATTGTTTGAGGAATTTGATGATACAATTGATTTTGGAATTTAGAGACCTTTTAGATAAAGTCTGGACGGAGGTATTTTGGATAACTATAATGTTTGGAATGGATTAAGTTGAACTTTGGATAGTATTGTTTAATGTTAAAACATTTATGAAGATTATTTTTGGAATATTATAATACTATAGTTTTAGAAAACGGACAACCTGCAGATTGGGGGATAACCCGTCACATCGGACAAAGCTGTAGGAACCTAACCCACAACCATAGTGTGACAGGACTTTATTATCTAACATTATCTTAAAATAAGTCCCTGGTTATTACAAAATAGTTCTCCTAATCTAAATGGTATGTGTTAATATTTGTAACCTTATACAATTATGATAAATAGAATTTTCTGAGTTCTATTACCTTTTGGAGTGAATGATGGGTTGTGGAAAAATTTTATTAAAGAAAGAAATTCTACATGACAAGTAAGTATATTTACTTTCGTTCTTATTAAATCTCCTAAATAAATTCCTCAACTTTATGAATGGTAACTTAAAACAAAAACGTTGTCAGTTACCTTTTCCAACTAGGGATTCAATGTCCGTTTAACCAATCACAAGTTTGTGATTTTCTTGCGGTTAACTTTCTCCTAATCTTGTTTTCTACAACTCTCCATCTGCCCTTGATGATTTTTTTCCTCCATATCCATATTTTCATAGAATCCTAGTATGGGCTATCCCGGGTGACCTTTGTACTTCTCTTTCTTTTTTTAATAGTTATATTTTTATTAACCTTATTTCTGATGTGGGATTTCCACAAAGGTATTTTCTATATTCAACCTTTTATTTTCAAAGTAAAATTTTAAATTGAGAGGATGCAATTTATTGAAGGAGGGGAGAATGTAAAACCCTAAGATTCCATGGTACACTCCTCTTTGAATAATAGAGAAACGTGTGTTGTACGCAACCTTGAGTTCTAACACACTGTGGCCAATAAAAGTAGCAGTTATGAATAGTACTACCCACTTTTTGAAATTATATAAATTTTATATTTCAGAATGGAATTCATTTTTTGATTCAGAATATCGAAATTAGCCTATGTTTAATATTTGGTATTTTTCTGAGAACCACCAATTTTTTATGAATAGTGAAGAATACATAAAAACAACTTTTTTAATAAAAATAATTTATATTGATAAATTATACAATTGAGTGGTTATAAAGTTCAATTAGAATATATTTTTACCATTTTATCCAATGGTGGTAATTAGAATTAATTTCACTTTGAAATTGGACATAAACAATTGTCAATCTTTTGATTGATATTTTTTCTTAAAAACACGTTATTTGTTATAACACCAAGAATTAATTATTAAATTAATTAATTTAACTTATATGTTTTGAATTTTGTAAAATATACATCAATTTTTAATTAGGAACATCAAATATAGCTTAGGGTTAATTTTTGGTATTTTTCTGAAAAACTTCAAATTTTGATGAATAGTGAAACCACTAAGTGGTAGTTTAAAAACGAATTTTTCATGTAAATGATACATTACCACTTCTGTGATTTTATTTTCAAAAATATGACATACATGGTAATCGTTAGGAAGAAAAATTTGGTTCAATGGGATTAAAATAATTTTTTGGTGAATAGTAACATTTAAGTTTTATTAATCGCATTTAAAGGTAATTAGTGAAATTTAAGGTAAAAATGATATTATAAAAAATATGAAAATACCCTTAAACTTATCCTACACTTATTGGATGAGTCATGTCCGACCATGAAAATCCATCGGTCAACTTGGGGACCCCATGGAGCCACTTCGGTAAGAAAATGACATTAATAACTTTTTATTTAAAGTAAAAATAAAATTGTCAAAAACATGTGTTGTTTTACTAAAACAATTATCAAATGGGGTTATATAAGTTAACATTTTGACTATAATTATTAATTGGAAATAAAATAATATTTCCTACATCAGGGTATTTTTTTATTATTTTTAGACATTAAATAAATTAAATTATTTATGACACCATGATGATGTAACGATTACCTCGTTAATTAACGATTTAAATAAAATGAAATGATAATGTAAAATCTAAGACATACACTTGTAAAAAACCTATTGGATGAGTATATTTCGAACCCGTGTCACCTTATCCTCTAAATATATAATTATGGGACCTTTGAAATCCGAAAATCAATTCAGAATAATATAATATTTCATGACATTCCAAAAGTGCCACTCCTCTCTTCTTATAAAAGGCCCCCACCTCTACCACCTATTCACACAATCAAAGCCATTTGGCTCGGCCAACCTCTTCCCAAATACACTCTAAACTTACCTCTATTTCTCCTAGAAGCTTCACTTTGGTCATAATTCTTCCCAAGTAAGCCATTGGATCAAATCAAAAAGAGTTACCCGATTTTAAGGTAATGCCTTCTCTTATGTTGTTTTGTTTTATTTTGCTTCTCCAACCCCCTAAAATATTTTTATTCCTCTCTTTTTTTACAAAACCAGTATCCTAAATATACTTTTATGTTGTTATGAGAATTATTTTATTTACACATACACACACCTTCGTCTAATGGTTAAAGAACATATTCTTTCTGTGGGTGGTGAATTAATGCCTCAGGAAACGATGATTGTTAAATCTTCTTTTAACACCTCTCATGGTGGCCATTAAGATGACACTATTTTTATATATTATATATATTATTTTTTTGTTTTACTTATGATTCCGTATTTTTCATTTATGGCATTCCTTTGTGATTTCCATTATGGGTAAACGCGATAATTTCATTTTAAGAAGTGCGTACTACCACCCCCTCAAAGTGATTTGAATCGTTAATGAGATATGTGGGATGTATAAAGGATGGAGTAAATGATATTTTTTATGATATTATACTGAAATTATAATATAACCTTATATAATTATGATTTCATTCCATTAAATACTAAATATAAATGAAATTAGTGTTCATGCGTACGTACGACTTACTGTATCCATGAACGGTGCATTTCATTTCATACCTCTAAATGTTACGTAATATTATGAATGAATGTATATACTGGATATATAATATATATATGATATCTATATCATGAATATAATTTTTGAGATAATGGATATTCTACCACATAAACAACTTTTAATTATAAGAAGTTTATTTTTGACTCAAGTACAAAAGATCAACAAAACGACCGTTATTAACTTTAATAATTACATAATATTCATAACATGGTAATAAGTGATATAAAAGTAATAATGAACTTGAAAAATGTACTTAATCAATTAGAAATTAACTCTAGTTTATTATTCAGGAGGTTAAAGAACGATCGAGTCAAGTCGGACACGAGGTAAGGGAACTTCTTAACCCCATTTCTATTCTTTGGATTAATCTCCTACTTTCAAATTATGTCATGATATTATTATGTCTTATCTTGTATTTTCACTTTCTTTATGTGTAATTATAGTGGATACACATAATAGATTTATTTTATTTTAAAAAAATTATCTTTGTAAGGGACTTCGTCTCAATATCATTTCATTGAGGCATATTTTGTTTTATACACAACATTCTTTTATATGGTGTATAAACCCCTTGGAATTTTACGTTTATTCAAAATGAATCTTTTTTATATGAAGCATTTTACTAAACAACAAAAGGGAATGTTTTTTGTCGTACGTATGCGGAGACAATGACTTCTCCAGGAGTCATGACCATTATAGGAGTTTCGGCTTCTTCTACAAGCCATAACTTTATTAAATGAAAAATAATTACAATGTTTTAGTTTTATTTTATTTTGGTATTGAAAATGGTTTTGAATGTGTTTTTTTATATCAATGTGTTGTATTGATAACTTGTGATTGAAAGGTGGAAATGTTATGTTTCCTTTATTCATGTTTTATGTGATACGATTATGTTATGGTTTATGATTTGTATAAACTTGTTCATACGAGGAATGTATTGGACTTAATAAGTGACGGGTGGAGCCCTCTATAGCTCCTCAATGCATTGGTAGGTCTCATGAGACAAACTAGTGTCTTGGCACGAGGACTTCAAAAAATCTTATTGTAGTCTTGGAATTAGGCCTTCGCTGCGTGGTTATGATAGTCTGGCATTATGCATTCCATCATTATGAAAGTGGTTATTGATATTGCATGTGATTAATCAACTAGTAGAATATCCATGTGAATAAGTAAATAGAATTATTTCATTTTATTTTTTCCATATTATGCTGAAGTTCATGTTTAAAAGGCTTTTGTATTATTTATACATTGCCTTAAATGTTAATGTTTATTTATGAATGCTTTCTCTATATTGTTATCCTTACTGAGCATCTGAGCTCACCCCTTCCAATGTTTTAATTTTTTCTATGATGTGAAAAGTATATTATGAATAACCTGATTGGATACTATGAGTGGATATGAAGACAGGATGTTGTTGTAGTCTTGTTTTAATTTATGATGTAATGTAAGACTTATGAATGTATCTACTGTTTCCAAGGCTACTAAACTAATCGGTCTTTTGAGACATGATCTTTTGTGATCATGCCAATGTTACGCAATAATGCACCGACTCGAGGTAACTGGGGTCGGGGCGTTACAATAATGAAAACTGTCAATCCGTGGAGGTAGTTATAGAAGGATATGTTTATGGTTTCAATTTTTTAGAAAATTTGAGTATCACATTGTGATTTTGATACAGTTTTCATGATGATTTCATGTTAGAATTCATGTATATTTCTGTATCCAATCCTATTGAATGAAAAACAATTAATTGAATGGATAATATTGAATTGAAATTATAGATTACTATTGGATGAATTTTAGGATTTATTAATAAAATATTAAAGATAAATTTATAATCATAAATTTATATTATCTTAATATTGAAAATAGATATCTTTCTATTCAATAGATAGGAATAATGATTGTGGGATGCAATAACTATATGGGATGAATTCTACTCATGTGTTGGAATGTAAGAGATTAAAGAGATCTTTGATTCTATTTCATTAGAGGATTGTGGAGTTCATCATAGTGGGTGAAAGTATAGATAATTCAAACACTATAACTATTGTAAACTCACTCAGTTTCCATTAACATCAACACGAAACTTGGGAAGCGAGTGATCTATCTAAGAAGTTGAGAGAAGTGAATTATTGGATCTATGAGGGTTATATCCTAGTATGGTTAGGGAAACCTCTATAAACATTAAAAAATAGTTATTTTTGTGTTTCATATTCATTGAACATCACCATGTCTTTCTCCATGGATAATCCATGGTTTGATAAAGTAAAAACAATTCATGTTTCCATTTATTATTTTGTTAATAACTTCATACCTGGTGTCAGTGAGAGAGTACACAAAATTATCATGGAAAATAATATAGGAGAGGTGTTCTAGAATAATATAAATATACCATATCCCACTATTATGGTATATACTTTTCTTAGGAACAATTGAATGGATCATAATTATTCAACATATTAGTGAAACTTAGATTCCATCATATTGAATTATACCATATCCAATTTAGAATTTTTTTTAATTCTTCATTCTCTTATTTTTTATCCATCATAAAATTCATATAGATTATATTTTTTAATTACATCGTCAACATGAACAATATATGAGATTCATGTAACTATTCTTCACTTGAGGATGAAACATGTTCTATTTTCATTGAGTCAAAATCACTATTTGACTCATTGGATTAAATTATTTAACTTACTGTTTTTAACCACCACCACCAATGGAATGAAATAACTTTCTCTGATTGGTTTATGTCTCATCCCTTTGAGTAAATAAATAATAATTTTAGGAATGAAAGATGTTTTTTAACTCCATGATGAATGATTTATTTTTTATATTCATGAAATTATTCATTGAAACATCATCATAGGAATCCTTTTCATCTTCACTTACATATTTTTTCATCACTGAAAAAGTTATAGAGAAATGGTAGACACCCTGAGATATGAAATGCATCAATGGTATCATTCCATGATGTTTAACATCCCCTATCCAAATAAATTTTGAGAAGAAGGGAATGACACTTTCAAACATCACATCAATATCTTTTTCTGAATAAAATTTCCCAACTTCATCTCTGCGTACATCATCAATTTTCATTGAGGTACCTACCATCATCCCATCTTTGAATGATACATACTTCTTAATCGAAGTATCCTTCTTATCTGAAGTCTACTTCTTAAGAGTTAATGATATTATTATCATGTATGAAACTATGATATAGTTTAATTTATCCAATGGAAGTATTTATAGTTCAATTTATTCTATATTTGAATTTTTTTAATTTAATTTGATTGGTAAAATAAAATGTAAACTCTCAATAACCATTTAATATGTATGTGGATAACCAAATATTGTAATGGATCTAATCACATAATGTCTCAACTCACTCTGATAATTGAATCCAAAATAGTATGAAATAAAGACTCATGCGTTCCTCCTCAGATGCTAGAGGTTTATGACTAAAAATGTGGTAGTATAGTGAGTCCTTGGTGTGACAAGGACCTCATATAAAAGTATGAAATCAATCGAAATAACCAAATATTAGTCATAACATAAGATTATTATAGCATGTATAATATAAGATGAAACAAGGATAGAAAAAAGAATGAAATATAGTATATTTCAAAATTACCATTTCAGATATACAAACCTAATCTCTAATTGGGCCAACCATATAAAATAGTGAATAGAATAAATAGAAATAATGTTACAGGGACCCACTATCCACATAGATCAGTACCACATTCCCAAAATACATTTACATATCTGAGTTAACCTAGGAAATTTTTTTGGTTCCTCATCCCAACCATTTCCTTCAACCAAGTGAGCATCTACTACGGTGCCATAGTGTAATGGAAGCCTATGAAGGGTGTGACAGAAAAACATATTCGGGAACCACCAACATCAACCCATACATATCTAGTAAATGTAGTCTATGTATCTGTGAGATACTCCTCAGGTTATTAATAGTAATAATGAATATATCAAAATAAATAAGAAAATAATGGTATTACAAGGTCTTCAATCATAATACAATCCTAATTGAATGTGCTCTACATCACTGAGACACAAAAAGAAATACATGAAACAATTGAAACCATAGTCAATCCTTATTCTGATGATCTAAATTGATAGGATATCCTATGAATAAGGAATTATGATGAATGTCATGTCACTCTGGCCATTTTAAAATAAAGAAATCCATCAGTCTATGATTCTAATATACTGTAAATTCTTCTTATAGGTCTAGAAATTTCTATAAACTATATATCATATGGGTCTCATATTTTAAATAAGGGTAAATAAGTCCTAGAATCCCAATTGGGGATAAAAAATTTAATGATCTTGAATTCAAGTCATAGATTTGGACACTACTATAAATATGGCTTTTAAAGCGCTAAAAACCTCCATTAACAGTGCTAGAAAAGCGATGTCAATCCCAATGAAGACAAGGGGGGAGGTCCCCATTAATAGTGCTAAAAAACCCTAATAAATAATTCCCTTTATCAGAGCTACATTGAATGCCGATAAAGTCCTAATTTATCAGCACATAATTTGTGCTGATAAATGAAAAAGCTACCTGTGCAAACCCAATACTAACACAACACATACACACCTAATATTGAACATGCACACACAATTCAAATCAACACATGCGCACAAAGTAGCTGCAAAAAAACAAAACCTACTCGAAAAATGCATATAAGAACAAATCATCACCCACTAGTGTTTCACAAAAAATGAAATATTCATTTACTTGAAATCGCAAATAAAAAAACATTGTTATATAACTTTAAAACTATGTTTAATATGGATAAAATTAAAATTATCCAACAAAAAATTAAAAACATTAATGTTTCATCCTTGTTTCATCAGTGATCCCCTCTCAAAAAAAATTTCTGTTGGTATTATTTTCCAAACAAAACATCACAACTCTGGAAAACAATCCACCTAAATAAGAAAAAAATATTATGTTAGTAATACAATAAAGAAAAAATTCAATCATTAATATGAAATAATACATTACAAAAAGTCAATTTTTTTTAAAAAAGTCACATTTGGTTTTTTAGGAATTCATAATACTAGATTTTACCTGATACCTAACCTTGATATGGGTAGGTAAGCGGACACGATAAAATAATAAAGTAATGAAAAGGAAAAAATTCCACAAAGTACAACAATTATTGATTTTGAGAGGTTTCTTAGTTTATGTACTTTCCCACTTTCACTTGTTAGTCTTCATAGATGAAGAAACATCAATAGATTACTTGAGGTGAAAACGGTGGGGCATATAGAGGCATAAATGGTATTTTAATTAGATAAAAAACAACCACACCCATGAGCTCTATTTTACTTGGGAAACCTTGATCATCAGCCTCTCAGTCACTATTTCAACCATCTTTGGCCACCGTGTCTTAGGGAAATTAAACTAGATTGGTGATATGTGACCAAAATTTACCAGACTCTTGAAATTTGAAAGATAAAATAATGTTCACCATAGTCATAAAAATATAAAAGAATATATGAATGTAATGATAAAACTTATCATAGCTATCTAATAGAGCCATATTAGTATCCATTATCTTCACTGGTTACCATTAAGCTAGGAATTATCATTCTCTAATCTAGGGGTGTATAATGGACATTTCCTTTAACAGAATGAATCACCACGGTATGTTCTTGGAGATGTGAGTTGACTTTAGTGGGATGTTGTTCATTGAAGATTCCTTTGGGATCAATCACACCGCCAAATTCCCCAAAATCTATTTCTACTTAACAAGACACACTTCAAACTTGTATGCTCAATGTTTTGCTCATCTGGTTTTCTAAGTGTTGGAATGTTATGGGAAACACCACTATAATTAGGGTAGATCCCCCCATCGACTAGAACATCTTTCATGGTAACCCCATACATTATTTCAAAATCTTTTGGCACCCTCTTTGTTTATGGTGTTATATCTAAGTACATCATTTTCTTCTAAGACATCAAGAGAGATGTTGGTATTCTAGAAGTTGATCATTTCTGTAATCTTAATTTTTGATGATGTCAGAGCCCATGTGTCCTCCTCCTCACCCACTATTAAAAGATATATGTGCTTTATCCCAAATCGAGGTAACTGACCATTTGGGAATGATCAGACTAATGTACCAACATAATCCATTGAGAGTCCAAAACAGACACAATCTAGAGGTTCAGTCACCTAAACCTATTTTTCATATCTGGTGACCATTATACACAAATTTTGAGCCACCATGGGATGCATTATTGAATGGATGTGGGGAAAAGTGGTGAATTTCATCTGAATGCACCGAACTATCTCTCAATGTATTTTGATACATACCACTCATAGAATATCCATAAGTTAATCAATGGGGATAAAACACAATCACATGTGGATAAATGATAGTCCAATGCTACAAGATCATGCTTTACCTTATTGGTAATTTAATAGGTTGGGGCTCCTTAAGGTATAATAAAACCGATCATACTAGTTCACTTTTCTCATAATATCCTAGTTCTATATTTTGATTAGACATACCACATTGATACAATATATAAATTTCTTAAACTAGTAACATGTATTTTTTTTAGTATTAATTAACTCATATCAACTAATTTGGGCCCCCATCCAACCCCACCACAGTTGGAAGGGGCTATATATTCCGAATGAGACATACCCCTATAGATGTGTTGATGTTGGAAATATAACATAGCCAACAAGGCAACTAACAAGATGATTATTTTACCACAATAAATCGCATCTATCATCATTATGTTGGAGACCATAACTATACCTTTTTATGCATTGTGAATAAGTACCCACTTAGGTATATTGATGATAATCTTACTAGATGAAGAAGGTGATGGTCTTGGGAGGTGACTGACCAAACCTAGTCATATAATTGACTCTCTTAAACAATTTTAATTTGATAAACCTATTACCCCAAGGATTCAAATTATGTACAAGACATAGGAATATTATATAGATACTCATGTTGAGTCTTCTTGATGAAAAAGTCAGCCCATTTCATGTAGGGGATGTCAACCCCTTTATTTGGGTCCTTCCCAAGGGATGTTCTCACCAAATTGATGAGATCATTTATAATGGGAGGATCTTATTCCTTGTCTTCCTGAATTTATGGGGGATGAATTTACTCATCATATTTTCATCCTAAAATCATCACACCATTAATCATCTTAATGTCCCATATACTGATGTCGAACTCACCTAACATACACTGAAATTTGTTCATGTATTTACTCTGTAAAATGAAACTTGTCTACCATCTCATTTTTTTCAATACGGGTTTGGTAAGCCTTAATAGATTCATAAAATCCTATCTTTTTCAGGTCGACCAAAAAATCTATGACAGTACAATGAACCATGAATGGACATCCCTGGTTCATCCCAACGCTTCGACCATTTCAAATAACTTAGAAAAATATCCACCCAATCTTCTAATTTGATATAAAATTCTTAATTTTGGATATGTAAATATGGGTTTTAATATTTAATCATGGTAGAAACTTTTATGTTCAATCCACGTAGGATATAAAATTAACTATTAGATTGTTCTTCTTTGGGGATGAAATTACCCACATATGAGATGTTCTCCCATGACATACTATTAGTCTTTAGGATGTAGGAGGGAGGAATGATACCTTCATGAGGTGGAGTGATCATAGTATTAGGTAAAATAACAAGACGATATAAGGGAAACTAATTATAAAATTGAAAATCGAAGTAACGGTTGCCATATAACTTTTAAGATACCCATTAGTGGACTGAATGGAAATGCACTGGTTGAATTCCACAATATCGCCAATCAAATTCTAACGAACTATAGCTTCCTCTGAATCCATTCATGAATTAATTTGTTTCCTAAAAGAGAGAAAATTTTTATTAATTATTAAAATATAGGATTTTGGGTAAGAAATGGACTTGAGTAAGAAAGGGGCACTTTACTAATTAGAAAAATCATATCAAGTGCATGACATGTTCAAAGTCATGTGATCACATTACCATAATAGGAACACAGGATCAAATGAACCTTGGAGATTTATACTATCAAAATACCCTTTTTGATTTATGTGATCATGTAAATAATACAAGAATACATGATTCATGGTTCAAGTGAATTACTTTGATTATGTGATTTTTTATGTTATTTGATCATGTGATGAGATCACATGATCAGTTCACATGAATCATTCATTTAAAAGAGCTTATGTTACCTGATCACAAGAAGAGGCTTATGTGATGTAGAGAAAAACCTATGAATTCTCATAGAGAATTAAACTATTGAGTCTTTAGTGAAAATAATTTCCCATTACTCTCCTATCTATAAGGAACTTAATGTAATACAAAGTGCAACTTACAATACTAAATGAAAAATATAATCCCAAGGGAATCAGTCAGGTATTCACTTCCTTGTAACAATGTACTTTTTTATTCTTCAGGAATACGTTTTTGAGGTGTGTATGCATCTGGGAGTTGATGTGATGCAGGTCCAATTTAAGGTGCATAGACACCCAGATTTTGATGGGAATCCATGTGTACATATGATTTAGGTTTATTTGTGAAATATTTTAGATGTAAGATCTGTGACAATGATTTTACTGTGAAATCATCAGGATTACCTCTATGATTGAGCTGACATAGTGACATTTCTCTTCCTTCAAAGGCATGTCACATGGACAGAAATCTTCTAAAATAATCAAAACCTACATGGAATAATGAAAATCAAATCAACATTTCATTATACAATATTTCGTTAAAATAGACATATTATATTATAACACAACCATTATATATTTCGAAATAAATTATTGTTGTCCAAATATAAGCTAATAACTAAAATAATGATCATTGTGCACTTACTACTATTGGTTAACTACCTCTTAGCATAGTATCTGATCTGACCTTCTAATTTGGTGTCCCACTAATCCTCTCATCTGATACCATCTCTATGATATCATCATTCAGAGTTCAATTTTCCTTCTCTTCATGCACCCATTTACCTAGTAAATAGGTGCAGTAATAGAAGGAAATGTGAACACTGAATGATGATATCAAAGAGTTTGTTTCAGATTAGAGCATTATGGGGATGCCTAATCGGATGTTCAGATTAGATGCTATGCTCAATGGTATTTAACCATCGGTATTGAAGAATCCATAGTTTTATTGTTAAATTTTTGAGTGGTGCACAACCAATATTCTTCCAACAATCTACATTAGTATAAAAAACTACAAAAATGAAAAAAATACACAATATAAATGATCTATTCCATAATTTTTTAGGTCTAGATCATTTGGAAACATGGAATCATAATGAACTATTTCATAAGAGTATCTCATTGTGTAATGATTTAATAGAATGACAAATCCTTTCTAAAACCGTTCTTCCAAACCTAAATAAATAAATAATAGTTATGGGTGATCATATATGCTCAATAAGTGAAAAAATGGAGATATAAATGATCATATGAGGGTTACATAATCAATATGAATTCACCTTTATCCTATATGTTTACAATCATCCACAAGTTATTCTTCCCATTCATTTCAAGACACATCTATATCAACTTGTGAATATGTGTTTTTGAGATATTCACGGTTGTAAAGAAAAAATATAAATTCATAATGGATTAATAAATATTTGGAATGAACTCCAAATTATTTTCTAAAATACCTCTTCAAGGATGCATGTTATATGATGAAATGTGATCTCTTTCGTCAATTTATAAAAATAATAACCAGAGTCCATTCCATTTTATTGTTTTTGAAACTCAAGAGACATCAAGAAAATTAAGTAATTTGTTTTGATATGGGTTTGGATAGTGAATTATTAATATATATACCAGGATATTTGTCCAGATGTAGATCTTATAGGAGTTCTTGAAATTAGACCCTAGATTCATTCCATGGGAAAGACGATATTGATGCACCTTCCTATCATAAATGAATCCTCAAAAAAAGATAATATACTTTTTATAAATAGATTTTTAGTTCTAAAATATTGGACCTACTGTATTAAAAATTGAAAAACATTATCCTATGTGGTTGGATTGTGGTGTATCCACGCATTGAATGCAGAAAATAAATTTTCATAGTATCCAAATTGACTGCAATCAGTATCCAATGCTTCCTAAAAACAAAAAAAAGGAATAATTAATAAAATAAATAAAATATATTTGGTATGATTAAATTGTAGAGTTTTATACATTCATCTTTGGTTTTAAAAAGAGTATATAGTCTGTAATTTTTTATCCAATTATTTTTGCGAGGATGACATTATTTCATCCTCTATATCATAATTTATTTCTTATTTTGAAGTGGTAATGTGAAGACTAATGAGTCAAAAAAATTCATGGGGAAATCCATTCAAATATTTTTTGTATATACACCTACGGAAAATATGAAATGTATTTATTCATAACAATCATAGTATATTAGCTTTTTTAGAATCAAATCATGAAAACATACCTCATATATACATTTACAACTAAGGTGCCAAGCCGTTCATACATGAGGATTTAATTTACATTTTCATCACTAGTGAAATCTTATTTTCCATCTTCATACATATTTTTTTCAAAATAAACTATGAGAGCATTTCTATCTATTATCTTTTTATCCATGTTAGTCTGTAATGATATTAAACCTGGATATTGAATTGGCGGGGTGAATGTGCTCTTAGTAGATCGTTTCTATCGGTTGGTTGATCCTTGAGATAGTTTTGAGATCATATTTCATTTCACCCCTTATATTTTTGGTTCTGTAATAACATTCATTGGTTCAGAAATTTTTCATTAAATGTTAAAGGTTATTCTTGAAAAATAAATTGGAAAATGATTCCTCCTTGCTGACATGATTTTTTACATGAACTGACATTCATGCAAAGAATGTTCAAACAAAATTTTAGACTATATGAATGTCATTATCATCCTTTTAAATAGGTAGCTCGACACTCAACTCCATATCTGTGTTAATAAACACTCTAACATGATCTGTTGGATGTTGTCTATTTTGTAGCATGTTTTTCTACATATTAAACACCCTAGCCCTCACTACAAGGTGATAGGTTGGAGTTGATAGATATAGATCACAATCATTTTCACCCTATAATATATTAGTACAGTAATGGTATAAGTTTTTATTGGATTAAAATTTCATAGAAACAATTCATAAAAAATTCATTACCTCAAATAAGTTAGGTTTTTTAGGAGAATGGCTCTCTTCAACATTGGTGGGGGTGGGGCGGGATCTTCACACACATGTTGTTGTTGAGTTGTTTGTTCTCTTTTACTCCACCTCAAACATTCTATTTTATCTCTTTGGTATTGTAATCATTCATGAAACATAGATATTATTTCTCAAATATTATTAATTTCCTCAGTTGGATCCTCATCTTTCTTTTCTCTCTGAAAATATGTTCGGGGTGCAGCCAAAAAACACACACCTTTGGCACGACCATATTTTTCTGGCTGATAAAATGCTGTTGAAAGTATCTCTTCATCTAGAGTAGGTGTTTTTGATTCATGAGACTTTGTTATATAGAAAACATAGGAAAATCAGTAGTCATTGTTTTGTATTAGCGATTTAAATCAAATCAAATTTATATTATGTCATACTTACATATGTTTCACACACTTTTTATGTGTTTTCACTTATTAGTATCCCCTATTTATTTACATGATCCCATATCCATATAACAAGGCATGGGATGAATGAGGCTTTAGATTTTTGTTTTTCAATCTGAATTTAAATAGGGTAACAATCTTATGGTATTTTTTTCAAATAAAAGAATTAATATTGATGTAAAATATGTAACTATTTTTTATAAATTGATGTGTACCCCATACTTGCATAATCGTATGGGTACACTAGTTTAGTTTCCCATTATTTATTTTTAGATCTCAATGGATGTTTCATAAATAAAAATTTGTCAATCTATGTGATGAATGCAAGAAATGTCAAACAACTTATTACCCGACACAATGTACCTAAAAATTCTGCTACCCGTTATGGTTTCTAAATGTATCCCACAATCCATGGGATATAAATTGGGTATAAAGAGGAGGTGGGTGAGGAATGATTTTTCCTTTAGAATCATTAAGATGATATTTCATTAAAATTTTGTGCAAGCCTCTATGATTCCTTCCTAAAACTCTTAATACACATTCCTTATGAATGGAATCTACATTAAATGCACACTGAAATGGATGATGAATAGGAATTCAATGTTTTAGTATTTTATTTTCATATACTAAATTAATGAAATTATATCATAATGTCACAGTAACCTCTTCCCATATTAGTGTCTGAAGCCAGGTGACAACACTGTGCCAGTAATGTACGTCAATCTGCACGTTTTGCCGAATAAAGATTCCAATGTAGCTACTAAAGATGGATTGGTTGGGGATAACATATTGGACTAACATATTCCATCCCAACTCAAATTTAATTATTTTTGCTTTTTCTGCAAGGATTTATATTAAAAATGTCAAACTACAGTTCTCTTTCTTTTTTTCATCATTAGGGTTTCATTTCAAACAATTTCCTCCAAAGAATAATCATTATGTTCCTCTAGAGCACTAGAATCGACAATGGGACTAGCAATAATAGGTTGAAAAACTTGTTGTACCTCAACTCTAGGACCAACTATAACATGTTGTGAAACTGTTTGTTTCTCTGTGCTAGGACCAATAGCAGTAGGTTGAATGACCTATTGTGCCTCACTATTTGGTGCATCAATAGATGCAGAAGTCAAAATATACATAAGTGGTTTAATAATTAATTTAGATTACAAAAAAGCAACAACGAATAGATAAGAACATAATGTAAAACAATGTATATTACAATAAATAAATAACATTTTTATTGAACTCTTTTTATAGGATGATGAAATTTAACCCCTATACCGACTATGTAAATACCTTCATTGTAGTCTCCTATGAGATAAAAAACTCCATATTCATTATGACCACAAAAAATGATTGAAAAGTTGTAATGAATGGGTATTACTCTATTTAACATTCATCTAACCCTTTAGTTGTTTTGGTTGATAACATAATAATTGAGTAGTTTCGGTTTTCGGGATCTGGAACATAAATTACTTATACTGCATGTGAGACCATTATAAAGGGTTTATCTTTCTTCCCTTCCTTAATGAAATAAACATTCAAAAATCCCAATTTGTATATTTTAATAGCACCTACGTTATCAACCCTTTTACATAGAAAAATTGGCACTTGTAATTTCATATAATTCAACTCCCATATTTTTTTGGACGATGCCAAAGAATGACATATTCCCATAAACTGGATTTTTATCCTTTGAAAAAGAAACATGAATCCCTTCATCCACTAGGATAACTCCTCTATTATACATGGTACATTATTTATTAAGTCCATTAGTATAGAATTTATAACCATTAACTAAATAAGCACTGTAAGGTAATACAAACACACTTACTCCTACTAGACATCGAAGTCGTTCTGAAATTGAGTCCAGATGTTCATCTAACATCATAAAAATATGGACTCAAAACCAGACTGTTAACTATCGATTATGTGTATCTGATATCCATTTTCATCCCAATATGGTTTCAAATGCCTTAGAAAATCTTTTTGGGTTTGAACGTATGGGTCAAAGATGAAACTGTTATAAAAATCATAAAGGTGTGCCAGCTCATGAACTATAATATTGATTGTGAAAACCTCTCATCTAGAAGTCCCTTCACCCTCAAGCTACCTAGTGTGATGGGATTTTGGTCGGCCAATTTTTTCCACACCAGACAGGTATTCGGTACAAACTTCAATGGCTTCCTTAACAATATTTTTCCCATAAATAAAACCCTCTGGCCGTAATCGATTTTTGACATACCATATCAAATTCATTATATATCATTCAATGGGTTACATCCATCAATAATGTATCGGACGACATAGTTGGATCTCTCTCACCAAATGAACCTTCAAATGAACCATCATATCAATGAATGTCGGTGGGAATAAAATTTCCAATTATCATAATATGACAGCAATTTCTCTTTCCAAAGTTTGAAATTTCATCTGGTATATTACATTATTGCATATAGCTATGAAGAAGAAACAAATGTTCGTTAATGTATGGAATACATTATTGAAAAAAAGAAATGTAAATCTATTTAAATTTGATCTTTCATCCAAACATTGATGTCATGTGATTTCAGATCCTTTAACATTAAATCACTCTTCAATACTATGTTGTTGATATTTGATGAATAACCTTGAGGAAACATTACATCTTTCAAGAAGTTGAAAAACTAATATCTATCATTCCAGGAAGGATTGTAATAAACAAGAGGAAGAAATGATCGTTTTTCACCCTTCATTGGTGCCAACTCTTCTTATATTCCAATCAAAACCATGTCCATTCTTGGTATAATTCCATCATTTGATTATTCTGTTGCCTTTAGCAACGTGCCGACGAAACTATCACATACGTTTTTTCGACATTAATAACAATAAGAAAATGAATTACGTATAGAAAATTCCAGTATCATAATTATAAAAAATACTGATCTCTTTTTCCAACTATTATTCGTATGTTTTTTCAAAAATGTTTTAACAAAAATAGTGTCTGCATATAAAACTTTCTGAAAAAATTGATCACCTATTAGTGGAAAACTATTGTACATTCATCTGAACATTCATCGAATGATGTCATCGAATATCAGTACTTATTTCATCGGGGTAGTAATATGTGATGTCATATAAAGACATTTATCGATGAATGTTTTAACCTAATTGACAATGTACCTTGTTCGTAAACAAGGCACCTTTGTGTTCCTTTAATGATATATGTTGAAAAATTTCTATAAGTAGGAAAGTCATTTATCATCCCATACAACATGGATCTCAAAGATAAATCTATTTATTTGTAATCATTATAATATATAAAACTTTGAGTCCAACAATAATTTCAAATACTCTATCAATGAATCCAAATAAACAACAACATCCTTATAATGTTTTTTTGTATTGATATAAGCATAAATAACATTATGAATTTTCATTTCATGCATAACCACATTGGTATGTTATAATTTACCAACATAATCAGCCATGTACTTTGAATACTACTTTTTAAACGTGAATGAGTCACACCATCTGTAGATAAAGAAAGATGAATGTTTCTCGACTTGTTTCCAAATTTAGGATACTCATGGTCAAGTTTATTCAACTAAGGAGTGTCTTTTAGTTCACATAGTTTCCCATCAATAATTATTGTATCTTTATGCAATGAAAATTATCATACAGTCTCCTCACATACATATAGATTCATATGGCTTGGAATTATTGTAATGTACCATAAAACATTTTTAGGACTGTAATCATTTTTCATGTATCTACAAGATCACACATTGGTAATTCGTTAAGTGATTTATGGTCCTTGAAAAACAATATAAATTAATTTGGGAATTCTTTTATTCTTTCAGATATCATACCCATCGAGAGTATCATTGGTTTGGCATCAATTGTTTCAATTGATAGATCATTATCTTATAGGATTAGGTCATTCAGGAGAGAAACTAGTTTTGTAAAACATGCGTCCCTCCACCCTTTTCCTATATTCAAATTATACAACTCCAGTATGACTTACAATGCTATATATTTTATGAAACCATCATACAATAGAATTTTTTCACAACACATTAAAATCTCAAACAATTTTGGGAAATCACAATGTTCTAATTCAACTATCCTTGTAATTTCCTCAATACACTATCCATCCTCATTCACATCTGTAATCACATCCTCCATACGATCTCCATCATTGTTAATTCTTATAATCTTACCAGATGATCCATAAAAATTAGGGTTATCCCATCTACTACCTGTATTCATATTTTCCCCACGTTTATTCCAACATGTATTAATTCGATCTATTCCATGACAGATCATGTATACTTACAACTCATCTTGAGTAATTTGACATCAATAACAACAGAATAAACACAAACAAAGGGTTTGAAAAAGGTCATATGCATTATCTTTTTCAGACATGATAAACTCTTTTACGCCATCTTCATATAATTTTTTATTTTGATTGGCGTTCATCCATTTTTTACATTTTCATAATATTTGATAATGTAATATTATTAAATAAAAAAATTACACTAAATATGTTCAAGTAGGGTTATTATTTAACTATAATCAGTGGAACTATCTTATTGTAAAAAATACCCTTACCTATCTAGGCATTACTCAGGACCAAATTATATCACACCCATCTTCCCAACAACCTAATAAATGGAAATATCTATGACAATCCCATGCACTAGAATGATTTAGTATCCCAAATGTGATCTATAAGCACTGTTGTTAACTGGGTTTTTAGTGTTTCTCTAGAATCATAATGTGTATAGTCAAGAATTATGATACTAAAATAATTGATGGTATGATTTTAAATAGAGTGATTGTGGGTGTAAGGGTCCATTACAAGTGTTGTTATGGTAATTTCACAAGGGTGTTCATAATGTGTCCCATAGAGTCCTCAAGTGAAGTTGTTTTCAAAGATTTAGTGGAACTTCACTAGTAACAATGTGGTGGTGCCATTTAAATCAGTAATGTTTTCATTGATATTCAATGTTTGGATATCTACAACATGGGGAAAAAATTTCATACCAATCCTTCCAACAATCGCTACACCATTCAAAAAAAAACAATCGTGCTCAAAATCGCAACCCTATACAAACCAAAAAATCACAATTTCAGATTTAAAAAATCATCCCTTATTCAATTTTGTTGGTTAATTCAGTGGTTATGACAGAATTTTTACCATGATGTGGAACTCTTTCATTAGTCAGTATAAGTAAATTACCAGTTTTTTTATTTAAATATTCAATAGGAACCGTCCAACATGAAATTATTTTAATATTCCAAAAGGACCACATAAGGACATGATTTTCAGCGAGGCATTTTTCCAGTACATTTCACAACGGAACCATCAATATCAAATTGTACTAACATGAGAACAAGAGGAAACTAATGAGTAAGAGGAGAAAACTAACAACGTTGGTGTCGTTTATCATGCTATAGAGGTGTGTTCATATCATATGAGAGGTACATAATAGAGAAGATTTCAAACTAAAAAAGAAAACATAAAATGGGACCTCACATGTTAAACTATTTTTTAGTAAATAGTGGGACTTTATTAACATCTATGATATTTTCTTCATGCTTTTTTTGTATCTATTATTTTACTATATTTTCAACTTATGAATGAAACATGTGTGCTTTTCAGGATAAATATCATTTTTAATTTACTTTAATTTAGGGTTAAAATATTTCACAGTAATTTTTTTCCCAGGGGATCATTGCTATCTCATATGGATCATGAACACCTCTTATGTTAAGGGAATGCCAAGTCAATTGTTGGTTATGATACCAGCCTGTGCCTTATCATCACACTTCTAATTGTAATTTACCCATGTCAATTTAAATATCGGATCGGGGGGCACTAATATATAAAAGGTATAAGATAGGAAAAAATTATCCTAGGATCTCCTATACAATTGATGAAAGATTAAACATACACTGGGTTATGGAGAACCACCCTAGAGGAGATGAGGGTGAGGTTGGCATAGCATAGAGTGTTTTTGTATGAGAAAAGGGTGTAAATCTTGTAAAACATAAATAGTTCAAAGGGGAATGGGGGGTGGGCCATCTGGGGGGAAAGGCGGGGGTGTGCAGGGGTGTGGGAGTGTGGGAGTGTGGGTGTGGGTTGTCTAGGGAGGTGGTGGGTGGGATTTCCCCTATATAATGAACATTAAGGATCATATAGAGTGAATTATGAATGGGGAAAATTATATGGAAGAGGGGTTTGGGTGATGGGGTCGAGTGACTAATAAGAAATAAAGGAACATCATTAGAAATACTAATCAAATATATTTACATTTCAAGAATAGGGTAAATTATGGTGTAACCTAAGGTTCAATTGCAAAGTGCTACTTATGAAGTCACATTGTTGAATTACCACAAGGTATAAACTACAATACTCATCCCTTAGGCATAAACATTAAATCATGATCATGAATAGTGATGTGACTATATGCCTCATGGAATAACATCCACCCCCCAAAAAATCAGTATGGAGGGAATAACATATCCAACAAACCACATGATCCATACCATTAACATATTGGGGTCTCATGTATAACCTCACATAAATAAAGGAGTTCCTAATGAGGAATAACTAATCTATCCAAAAACACAATATAAATAAATAATACATGGTATTCCACATGGCTAATAATATATACAAGAATATGATCATGAGAAGGTCATAACATAGCGTTCTTATTTCCTGAGAAGGAAGACCAATCTAAGACAGATCCTATTGCAAAATAAACATTCATAAAGAAGTTCCTAGGAAATATGTAACATATTTAACCGTAAAAACAATCTGAACCCCTAAAATAATTTATGTCTTTTCTAAATCACATATAACCCATGATATATAGACAAACGTAATCTTTTAAAAAATTTAAATTATGTTCACCTAGGTGGAGTATCACTAAATTTCAATATCAAGGTCTCTAGGGCTCATCCTCATAATAGATATATAATAATGATTAAAATATAATGAACTAGCATGGATGATATGACACATCATAGATCATAGCATGAAAATGATTGATACATAACATCAACAAATATTCTATTACATAAAAAGCTCATAAATGATCCATCCTAAGTATCCTCACTAATTGTATCCACCATTATAAAATCATATAGTTAAAATATATATCATCATGTTCCCAAAACATATAGGTAACAAAATATCAACATTAAATCACTGTATTTGTATTTAGTAACCAACCTACCCCATCCCATGTGTCGAATTCCCTACCCTTCAGTTCATAAGAAATCCACATTATCATTTCCCCTAACATCATAATCAACCCCTTTCCAGGTACTGTACATATAAGGGTTCGGAGGTAGATGTCACAATTTCCTATATCCATGATAAATATTTTATTTTGGATAATCAATAAAAATCATGTACTCAAAATGATATAAGATCTAAAATAATCCATGATATATGTCACACAATAATCTATCCACTGGTTATTACATCACTAGTACCTAGAAAGTTATCTCACCAATCACACTATGTAGTACTAACACAAAATCTCACAACTCAGGACTAACAAATATCTATTAAATTCAGGGTCTTTAACAATAATGTTCACATCAATATAACTCTACCATAATTAACAATCCATATGAAGAACATTTCCATGTAATTACCATAATTCATTCTCTACAGAAACCTGCTACCATGACCCTTACAACATGATTGACCATAATCTCATTAATATAGTTTCAACCCAGGCTATTAGTAATTAATAATAAGAATCAATACCAATATAGGGTCTATTAGACCTAACTCCGCACACAAATTTTCTTTCTAATCCAAAGAGTAAAAATTAATTATATGAGAGACTCACTAGGGGAATCCATGCGCTGTAGTGGAGGCTGTTGAGATAGTCGTCGGATGAGGAGGGCATACTAGAGTAGGACACATGGACAAGGGAACTGTGCAAGGAAGAGGATGAGACAGAGGGAGAGGACTAGAAGGATGAGGAGGAGGAGGCAGTTTCATTGGAGGAGGATGAGTCGGCGACCATATGAGGAGGAGGAGGATGCAATAGCATTGGATGAGGATGAGAAGCAGGGTCACAGAGGAGGACGGATCATGACAGAGGAGGAGGATAAGACAGTAGGGGAGGATGACCAAGAGAAAAATCACAGTGGAAGAGGAGGAAAAGGCTGCGGGAGAGGAGGAGAAGGAGTGGGAATCATTTCCCAACACTAAGGAATAATTTACTTTGTCATGATCTCACCATAGAATGGGTATATCATACATAAAATTCATTCCTTTAAGGTATAAATATTATTGTGCAGTGTATCTCAAACCATTTGAAGATTTCATAATTGGTATAGCATCTCGATCACATTATAATATGGTAAGTGGGTAATGAAACACATATAACACATCATAGTATCAGATCATGTATATCACCCAATTTTTTAGGTTTCTTCAACATAAATTTTCATATCCTCCAAGTCCATAGGCCATGTAGGTGGGATTGGGTAGGGGATCCCACACCCCAAATAAGATATTAATCAAGGGGATGCACTTCCACCACATTAAAATAGAATGACCAATGGGAATAGTGTACTATAGTATATAAACAACACAAAATGAAAAAAAATATCTTAGAAAATACTAAATAAATCATAACTAGGTCTTCCAAACAAATGACACACACAAAGTTAATGATTAGTTGATACACAAAAGCTAAACCCATATCAAAATACAAAACTAGGTTATAACCCACTCAGATATTACATGTCAGAAGGGGGAGGAACACTCACCCCTTCTGTTAGTCAAATAAGTCCAAAATTCTACGAGAAAACACTATGTTTCATTTGGGAAAAGGCTCACACTGACCTCACATAATCCATACATCTCTTATTGAAGGGAGGATAAGGGAACCTATTTTTTCCCAATATGTTGTTTTCTACCAAGTAAGAATAACTATTTGTTATATATAAAATAATTAAATGTAATTTAATTTTCGTACACAAAATATATTTTCCACTTAATCACTATAAATAACATGTTAGAATAGAACATAACCCAAAAAGAACAAACCTACACTAAGGCGGTGAGTTAAAAAAATCCTAGAAAAATAATAAATACAGATTCACTAAATTAAAAACATATCCCAAATATAGGTTGGAAAAATAACCTTAACCATGATCCTAGGAATCATAGTATTACACAGGGGAATCCCCCAAGGACTCTTGAATGTAATGTTCAATATTTTTTAATTTATTCCAATAAACCCTAATGCTCATGGAATTAAGGCATAATACTCAGAGGGTCCATAACAACCCTAGATGTTTTTTCAAATACATATAGTTAAGTAAAATAATATTGGTAGATTTAATACCAACTACACAATGGTGGAAAGACTACATGTCACCCATCACCTGAAAAAATACATAAAACATTGGTAATGGTTTGAAACCACCAACCTCAATGTGGATTTGACCATTTAATAATTTGAATCCATTATATCCTAATATCATCCTTTCTTGATTAGGATCCATCATCCAATTTTGAAGTACATGGGGAGGCGGTCAGGAGGAGGAGGATGAGTTGGCAGACGGAGGAGGTGAAGGAGGAGGTAGCGATGACAGAGGAGTATGAGAAGCAGGGTCGCAACGGAAGGGGATCACTATAGAAGAGGAGGAGAAGGTAGTGGAATAGAAGGAATAGGAGGACATTAATAGGAGAGGAGGAGTAAAAGGAAGTAGCAATGGAGGATAAAGAGGGGGAGGATGTGGTGTTGGTGTCACGGAGGAGGAGGGGTCGCAACGCAGTGTTCAGCTTTTGTGAAGGCTTGAATGGGTGAGATAGAGGAGGGGCCTGTTAGGGTTATTTTATAAAAACTACATGAACTATTATCAGCGGTAGTTAATATCACTACTAATTATATTCATTTTTAGGGATATTATTTAGAGCTGATAAATAGGTATTTTATCAGCACTTTATTGGCATTGATGAAGGCATATATTTATTAGCGCTCAAAAAACCCTGATAAAACACATATTTATCAGTGATAAAATTAATCCACTGATAAATACATAGTTTATCAGTCCGTTTTAGGGATGGTAAATATAAATATAATAATGTCATATAAATTAATAATAAAAACTTTTATCAGTACTAATAATAGTGATGATAAATAAACTCTTTATCAGTGCTTTTAGCTAGTGTGGATAATGGCCCGCCCATTTATCAGAGCTTTCGGCATAACGTCTGTAAAGGGGAGAGTCTCACTTTCCCTCTTCTGTGGTAGATGGAATGTCATATCCAACATCCTAAACAAAGTGCACATGGGGTATAATGTACAAATTTTCCTAATAAATGGAGTGGATATATAGGTCTAACATCATGAACCAAGGGGGAATGGAATATCATGTATAATATTTAACAAATAAATGATGATAATCACCATGTACAATATCCTAAACTAAGAGGGAATTGAGCATCATGAACATAAATACCTAAATAAATTATGGGATTCTCCTAATAAAACATCCTGAACCTATATGGAGTTGATCATCACTTCCAAAAATTCCTAAATAAATGATGAGGAATTCGATTTCCAATATACTAAATAAACATAATAACTCGTTATAAATTAATTAAATGTCTCAATATTCTCATCCCTTTCATTACTTGGAGGTGAATTAATAGAACATCCACCTCAATATTATGGATAATCCTAGTAATCAATCAATGATATCATCATAAATCCATTAGAATATCTAAAATCTAGTTCTCGGGGGGAAAATATCCAACCCAACCATCTCAATTCATCCCTAGTTATATCCATTGGGTGAGATTAATGAATAGGTGTTCCAAGATTCACATTAAATCCTACCACTGTATCCCAATGTGGGGAGGCACTCCTATAATGAAATTTACATCAGGTGACATTACACATCATTTAATAAGGATTATATGTCTGATCCTAAGAAATAAATTTGGTTATCCCAATCGTAACATCAAAACATATCATGCCACATAGGATGAGTTCTAGGAAGAACATCTGCAATTCAATCTATATCAACAATAAATTTGTAAATGAATAAGATAACTAGTCTGGTTGAATGAGTGTCTAAAAAAATCTCTAATACCACTACCACTCATGTTTATATTAATGGTATGGGTACTAAGGTCACACCTACCACCATATCTACTGAAAACCGTAAACACTAGCTCATGGTCAATCAAACATCTGGGAACCCACTGGTTCCCTAAACAAAAAACATTTGACAGTTATCCATATTCATATCCTTGAGGTAAAAAAATAAATGAATGTATCCCTGTTGGGATTCAATGAATCATAATGGATGTAGAGGCATCTGTCTCGGGATACTTCAGGGTGGAGTCACAATCTCAACCAAATGTCGAAGGAATGATGCTGGCATGTAGGGGTTGATAGTGACCCCAACATTATAAATTTTAAAATACCAAATTAATTAATTGAAAATTATTTATAATAAATTTATATATGATTAATCGCAATTAAGGTCATTCCTACGAATACATATAATAAAATATATTTGAATAGATACCATAAGACAAGTACGACAGACGACCTACCTTATAAGAAGATTTCCCATTATATTCTAAGGTGTAAAAGACATTTCAAAGGCCCTTCCAAGCTCATTTTAGACTTATGTTTTCATATCTCAAAAAAAAAAGTCATCTAATTTTAATTAATTAAATTTACATTATAATTACGTATTTATGCTCATCCAGAATCAAAAATCAAAAAAAACTACATAAAAAGGTATATTGACCGAAACCACATTGACCAATCTAATCACATCATAATTGTGAATTGAGACTCATCAAAAACACATGGAACATAAAAATCCTTAATTAGTGATTATTCTCTTATAATAAACACCATAAAACCTCAAAATTTTAAATTTGTCAATTATAATATCACAACGATAACATACCTTAAAAAACCTTCATGTGACAAAGTGCAGATGACCTTCTGGATTATCCTATTCTTATGGAGAGAAAAAACCCTTTCACTCATATCAGATTCCCACATGATTCGGTGGAATTAGGAATAAAAACCCTGGAATGGGAAACCTTCTGTCCTGATAAGGGAAATAAAAACACTATAAAGGATTATAGAGTTGAAGACTTTCCTCTAGGATTTTATTGCTTCTGATGATGTTCAATATATACCAAGAATAATGGAGATATACCATATAGGAATAGAGAAGTATGAGGTCACACATAAATGATACATTAGGTGAAATGAGGGAGAAAAAAAATCCATTTATGTTTTTGAGTGAAAAAATAGCCATTCCTACTTTTTATTGAGGCACATAGTTTGGCCACAGAGTTTAGAAAACCATGCACCAATTTAATTGTAACATCCTAGATCCAAGTGACACACAATTGGTGCCCTGAACATGGTTGGTCACATGGCCTCAAACGCATTTCCCCAAACGCCAGAGGCTGCTGACTAGTAGTGAGGGCCTAGGTCTGTTAGTGGGGAAACTATGCCCTCATTTGACAAAGTGTAGCGCATTGGAGAAAATAATAACATACTAAAAGAAGAATAAGTAAACAATACCAAGCTGAAATGGATAACAATAAAGAAGTAATAGATGAAAAAAAAAGTCATATATATATATATATGATGATGATGAAATAGGTCCCTAAGTCTATGAAAGCCGCCAAAATAGGTTACACTGCAATCTAAAACAATACAGTACAAGGGACAATTACAAAAAAGAAAAACAAAATAGTGCAGCAGAAAATCACCAGCATTACAAGTGTAAGCTCGGTCCCATGATGTCTTAATCCACTACAACATCAAGTACCTGTATTGGGACTCTTTCCCTTATATAAACATGAAGCAATATAATCTGTTCAGGCCCAAGACATGAACCAAACAGGGTGTGATAAATGAATCCTAGTAGGCAACCACCAAAGGCACGTTCCTAACTATCAGTGAAAATGTACAACAGCAGTGTGCAGTAATGAAATGATGTAAGGTGGAAGTAATCAAAATAAGCCACTTCTACCAATTTAATTTCCATTAAATTTTTGTTTCCAACTCATTTATGTAGGGGCGTGCACGCGCGTCTGCCACTCGGGGGGAGGATGCACAGCTTGTGGCCCTGCATTCTCGCATTCCAAAGGTGGGTGACATTTGTTCCTTGTTCAGGGACGTCTGCTCCTTGATCGAAACAGGGATGATGGGATGTCGGTTCTTCCTTCTGTGGATTCCTCCTCGGAGCTCGTCACCTAGTCTGGGTCTCCCTCATATATTTAAGACGTGGTCGTGAACCTCATTCCTGGTGTCATATCTTCATGGACTCCAGTTAATTACGCTGCTTCCATCGAGATGCTCCAAGGTGTCTGGTTGGGGCAGTAACCTTCGGTGAGGAGAATGGTCACACTGGGGTGTCGTCGGCCTATCTTGATGCTGGGTATTGGAATGTATGTCTTTTTCCCTTATTATAGGGCTTCTCGAGGGAGCGGAAGCCCGAGGAATCCCACATCGAACACTGGGGATTGTGTACCATCTGAGGTTTTCCTCAGCTTCCCATGTTTAACACGGGGTATGCCGCGAGTTTAACGTATGGAGGAGATGGATCAGACTGATTGAAACACTGAGAGTGGATCATAATTAAGGACCCCCTCGGGGGAACACTGATGTTGGGGCCAGCACAAGGGTGGCTTCCTGGATACTGTGGGGTGGAATGAGGTGGGTTGATCTCACCGGGTTGTGGTGTCCTGGATAAGGATCAGGATGGGTGATGGATTCATGGGATTGAACCTCGTGGAGGCTTCCTACGTATCCCCATGGCAGGGAATCAAAGTCCGCGTAGTTTGGTGATACGGTGGGACACCTGAAGAGGAGACCAGTGATAATGAACGCATGGATTGCAGCCTGGGGGAGGTAAAATCTTCGGGCTAGGGCATGAGCTTCCAGAGTCATGTGGGCTCGAGGGAGAGGTCAGGATGAAATGTGGGAGTTAGGTATGGGGCTTAAGCTCTGAAGCGGCACATGATGGTGGTTGTGAACTGATGGGAAGGGGTTGGAACAACTGAGTGATGGGCTTGAACCTCATGGAGGCTTCCTATGTACAATGCGTTAGCACAGATCAAAGTCCAGGTAGTTCGGGGCATATAGTTTAGCATCATGCGGGACGAGAGAATGCAGTTTAACATCATGTGGGATGAGTGCATATAGTTTAACATCATTGGGGACAAGTACATATAGTTTAACATCATGCGGGATGAGGAATATGGGTCTACGCTCTGAGGCAGCCCATATGAGTATTTCATGTTCGATGCTTACTCTAAGCCCACGTGAGTCATGCTCGTTGTGAGAAACAAGAGACAGCAATGACCAGACAATCACATCACAAAGGTTGCGTCCATGAGAAGCGAAAATGGGATTACACGTTGAGAGGCCCAATGATGAAACACGAGCTTATGCATGGTTAGAGGCCCTTGGTGTCGGGGCTTAATCCAGGATGGAGGCCCGTGGTGTGACAACCCGCGGTGTGAAAGGGGCTCCACTGGCCTTGACAGTGGGGAAGTATGGAGGTGCATGGGTGCAACCGTCTTCAAGAGAGGCTAGGGGATTACGCTCTGAGGCAGCCCTTCCCCCGTGGACAAATGCCACTCCGACAAGGAGGATCTCATTCCATGTGAGGAAGAATCTATTCCCGTGGAGACGATTGGGTGTAATGAATGTTCGAGTCGGGGGGACCCTGCATGTGAGGCACAGGGTCGGACCACAGTTTAGCGTCATGTGTTAAGGACGTATTTCTTGGTAGTTTAACATCCTGTAGCTCAGACGAGGTGGTTTCTCTCCACACCCCTAGGGCTTACATTCCCAACACCCTCTACCCCTTGTGGGATGGAAGGAATTGGAAAGGCCGTAGTGAAGGGGGATCACAGGGCAAACCATCGAGGGGTCCACATTAGTGTGGATAAGGTGTATGGGGCTTACGCATGGAAGACGCCTGAGTGACACTAAGGAGCGGCAACAATGGATGGGGCTTATGAGTTGAAGCATCCCATAATTTCATTCTCATATCTGGGCATGAGGGCATCCCAACTCACTAATGGGTTGGGGTATGCACCTATGCACTAGTGCACAAGTGGGATAATGCCAAGGGCGTTGGAATCAGCCTGAGAAAAGGGATATGAAAAGTGTGAATCACATGCTTGGCATTCGGAATTCAATGAGAGTGGCATGGCGATAAAGGATAACGGCTGACCATGTTCGCAACATATCATCCAATCGCGTTAGCCTAAAATGGGGACAAACAAATGAGGGGTTGACTGCTGACTGTGTTCGAAACACAGGACCTGACTTAAAGTGTCGCCCAAAGTCTTCTGAGGTGTTGGGCCAAGACGGTAGGTGAGCTGATGCAGCATGTGACCAGACCGTTAGGGGGTCCCTCCAGACTTGGATGTTGATGCAGATCCGAATGACGGACATGCAAAGTGTGAGGTGGAGTGATGGAATGTTTGAATAGATTCCGATGCTCTTGAAATTATGCCACTGTAATCATGGAATTAGGAATCTTATTCTAGTCACATAATGCACCTCTTGTTTGGAAGAAAAGTCATCGTATTATCAAATGATAGGAATTCTACTCAGGGGAATTGATGATAAGAATTTCAACTCACGACATAGGAAACGAACCAAGAGGAATATGTCAACTCAAGGTGTTTCACAGCGTGAGGAGGAGTATCTTAAATCATGGTATTCCCTACGTTGAATGTGGGTGCACATAAGGTCACAATGGAAAATCCTGACGTCCCTGCCTGAAAAGTCCACGGTGCGACTCTCCATTTTTCATGGGGGTCTATGAGAGTAGCGACACACAGGATAGGCTACGCGCAATAAGGAAGGCATGCGCGCAATAGGGCAGTCATGCATGCAATTGGGGCTGTTACACGGAAAACATGGGGTCATCATGAAATTAAGGGATGCACGTGAAAAAGGTCGGGTCGGCACCCAAAGGAAGGGATTGCGCACAAAAGAAGGAATTACGCGCAATGGAAGGGGTGTGTGCGCAAAAAGAAGGATTACGCGCGACTTGTGCATCCTGCACACAAAATAAGGAATTTCAAGCGAGGGCGGGCCTCGAAGGGTTTGAAGTTTAGTCTAAGCCATGGTGATCTCGTGCAAAGGCGGGTCCCAGGGTGACTTGGTGCGGAAAATAACCATAACTCAAGACCATATTGCGCGCGCAATTATGCGCATGGGAGCCGGTTAAAATTTATCATCCAAGAAATAGAAGGGGTCTCCTTCTATTTATAGGAATCCTGGGGTGCGAAATACATGTTTGCACGAAATAATTGCATGACAGAGGCGGCGGAGTGAAATATCAACCGTGCGGGATGCAGGTGCGAAATTATTTCGCGTTAGCGCATGGACTTTTCGCGAATCCAGGGTTTCCTTTCGCGCGAGACATTTTTTCCGCGTACTTTATCCTTTTTTCGTGCATCACGTCCAGGACCTCCGGACCGGGCCTCTGGGTCCGAATATGACTTCTCTTTTCCGTTCTGGAACGTTCTCTTATAGTTAAGCACTTTTCGGTGTCTACAAATATTAATTAGGAATTCTATATAATTGAATTATATGTTTCTGAGACTCAGCCTCAGCCAACAATCTCCTACACACTTCCGCAACAAAAACCACAATAGGATACCTAAAATGTTGAAGGCAAAACAATACCAATCATGTACTTTAGCATGGCAGGTATAACAAAAGATATCACCAAAGTGAATATTCAAAGCAAATAGTATCCTCATAAATGAAAATCCTTACACTCAGGTAATCATAATCGAAACCCTTAGGTGATTTACCTCAGGTATAATGAATATTTCCCTCAGGTGTACGCAATATTTCCCTCAGGCACAGAATCTTCTGCCCACAGGCAAAAGAAAAGTTCCCTCATGCTAAACAAAACACTACCCTCGGGATAATAAAAACACTTCCCTCAGTCTAAAAAGTAACCTGGGTCGTGCCCAACACATAAACAAGCAATTTATATACATTTAATCTCATGAAAACCCAAATAATTCTTTATGCATGGCATATCCCTGGGTATCATAGTCAAACGTCTATACAAGGGAAACGAACCCATGGGGTGGTCCTGGATCAATGCAGTGATCCCAAACCGTAGTTCATACATATTCATTAAATTACCTATGAAATTCTAGGTATTTTATCAGTCAGGGCCTTAGCCATATGACACCCCAAACATGGGTGCGTAGTACAATGGTACACAAAAACAAACCGACAGTTGGAAATAAACACCAAACCACCTACCTCAATCTCCTCTGATCGATATATGTGAACGACACCTCCCGAATCAACCGAGAATGGCATAGATCTGGGATAAACGTTCACCCATTGAAACGTAAATAAATTCCCCATAGTAATGAATAGGAATGAAACACTAAATAAGAGAGAATAACTCACCAGTATAGTTCATATGAGATCTTCGGCGAAGGAATCAAAGTCTCATTGTGCGGGTGAGAGATCTTCCAAGATCTAGCCATCTTTCCCTCACTCTAAATGAAACCACTTCCTCCTATGTCGATTAGGAGGCTACTACCAATTTATAAAAAAACACAACTACATGGTGTGTACTCTCATGTACATAACGTGTACTTTTCGTTTTTTAACTATTCCTCTAGAGGCCACTTTATACTGCCTCATTGTTCATCTATCGACATGATTACACAGTGTGTATTTCTAAGGACACGGCATGTAATATTGTCCACTGGTGGCTACTCCCACTATCTTACTATTCACTTGCCAACTTATGACACAATGTGTATTACTAAGTACACGACGTGTAGTCAGTTTCGATGCATTTCATCCCCGACAGGCCAACATGCCCTGTGTACTCATCCCACATTGAAAAAGTACATAGAGTGTGTAAAAGTTCATGGCATGTACCCAAACATTTTGGGATTTTCCCAATTTTCCATATTTTTATCAAAAACAATTATTAAAAAGGAAAAGAAGAAACTCGTACCTCATGAATATGAACCGGGTTCTTACAAACTTCCCCCGATAAAGAAATTCATCACCAAATTTCCCTTCCAATGGTGGTGAAGATAAATCTGAGAAAAAAACTAGCCACTGGGCACGGACATCAGTTTCAGGCTCCCATGTTTCGTCCTGCACTTGGCCATACTACCATTTCACCAGTAAGAGAGGAACTATCCTGGCTCTGAGAACCTTCTTGATCCTATCAACAATACGAATCGGATGCTCCTCAAAGGATGCATCGAGTTTAATTTCATCCTCCTCGGGCTAAAAAACATTAGATGGGTCAGAGTGATAATGGTGCTGCTGAGATACATGGTAGATGTCATGCAATGCCAATTCCTCTACGGTATCCGAAACAAATAGGCAATTGTCCTTAATCTCTCTAGAATCTCAAATAGCCCCACATACCTTTGTGAAACTTTACCTTGTCTCATGATCCGCCTATGTCCCAATGTTATTGAAACACACAAGAAAACCTGATGCCCGACCACGAACTCCAAGAGGTGTCTGCTGTGATCAACATAAGATTTCTGATGGGACTAAGAAATATTCATCCACTTCTGAATCAACTCGACCTGCTCTAAAGTATCCATCATGAGTCATGGTCCCAGTAAAGCTTCTTCACCTAACTCCAACCATAACAAAGGTGATCGCCACGGACTACCATACAAAGCTTTGTAAGGTTGCATCTCAACAGTTTCCTGAATACAATTATTGTAGACAAACTCGACTAGGGGTATGTGCTTCTCCCAAGAGCCCCCAAAGTCTAGAACACTTGCACAGTAAATTTTCTCAAGCACCTGTATCGTACGCTCTGATTGGACATCTGTGTGAGGGTGGTATGTTGTGCTCGAAAGCACCTAGTTACATAGTTCCCTGTGAAAAATATTCCAAAAACGAGATGTAAAACAGGTGTCCCTATCTGAAATGATAGAACAAGGGAATGCATGAAGTTGTAATACTTCTCGAATATACAACTTTCAGAGCTCGTCAACACCAAAGGTCTCCTTGATAGGACAAAATTGAGCTACCTTCATAATTCTGTCCACAACAACCCACACGACATCGCTACCTCGAGGTGACCTCTGCGACCCGATCACAAAGTCCATCGCAACATCATCCCATTTCCATTATGGAATGAGTAACTATTGTAACAGTCCGGCTGGCCTATGAAGCTCCGCCTTCACCTGCTCACAGGAGGAACATCTAGTAACAAAACCAGATACCTCACATTTCATACCATCCCACCAATACTGACATCTCAAATCACGGTACATTTTGGTATCTCCGGGATGCATTTCCCATGCTGATGCGTGAAACTCCAACATCAACTCCTCCCGTATATCCCTTTGAACCCACACTCGCCCATGAATATGTAGTACCTCATCATCACCTATCGTCCAATTGGGATGAGGGTCCTCACTTACCACCGACACCTATTGAACTAGGCCTTCTAGATATGATAGCGGTCTCATCCTCAATCTATCCAGGAGTGTAGAATTCACAATTAAGGATGAAATATTGGCTTGCCCCTGACTATCATGCACCTTTAAATGCATCTCATAGAATAATGCAATGAGCTGCCACTCCCAACAGGCCTCCTGTACTGCCTGTATCTAAGTCCTCTTACTTAGTGCATCAGCAAAAGCGTTACCATTACGAGGTGTATAGGAAAGATCAATGTCGAAGGACTGATGGTATTCAACCCACCTTCACTAACTCATATTCATGTCATGCAAGGTAAAGATGTATTTCAGACTTTTTTGGTTCGTAAAAACCACAAAATATACTCCCAAGAGATAATGTCTCCAACAGCGCAACACATGAACAACTATAACCAACTCGAGATCATGCGTCGGGTAATTCCTCTCATTTGGTCTCAATTGATGAGACCCTTACGCAACTACATGATCTCCCTATATTAATACAGCTCCTAGAACAATACATGATGCATCACAGTATACTATATAGCTCTTCCCTTGCTCTGAAATTATCCGGACTGGTGCTGATGTCAACCTTCCCTTCAACTCTTGAAAGGATGTCTCGTAAGCTTCTGACAAAACAAACTTCACACCCTTCTGATTCAAACCCATCAACGGTGATACTAAGAGTATGAAGTAATGTATAATGTTCATGTAGTAACAAACAATCTCTTAGAAACTCCGTATTTCAAACACGTTCTTAGGCTGAACCCAGGAAACTACTACTCTACCTTTCTCTGGGTCTACTGCAACTTCTTCCTCTAAAATAATATGACCCAGAAAGTGTATCTGGTCCATCCAAAAGTGGCGCATTGAGAGCTTAGAATATATTTGATTCTCTCTTAGTGTACTCAGTATGATCTCATGATGGGTGGCATGGTTGTGTCGAGTGTGTGAGTATACCAAGATATCATCTAGGAATACTACCCTAATAGAATGCAGATATGGATGGAACACACGATTCATCAGAGCCATGAAAACAAACAGCGCATTCTTGAGTCTGAACGGCATAATAATGTACTCGTATAGACCATATCTACTCTGAAATTCTATATGAGGTATGTTCGATGGTCTAACGTGCAACTGATGATATCTATATTTGAAGTCAATCTTCGAGAAAACACGTGCTCCTAGAAGTTGATCAAAAAGATTAGCAATCCTTGGAAAGGGATATCAGTTCTTTACCGTCAACTAGTTCAGCTTCCGATAATCCACACAATGTCTGAGGGTATCGTCTGACTTCTTCGCAAATAGGACAGGCGAACCCCAAGGAGATGTACCGGGTTGGATGAAACCATTTGTCTGCAACTCCTCTAATAGCCTCTTGAGCTCCTGAAACTCTGGTGTAGACATCCTATAAGGAGGAATGGACACCGTTTCCACTCCAAGAACAATCTCAGTAGATAAATCCACATATCTCAAAGGAGGTAGACCTGAAAAGTCATGTGTGAATATATCCATGGAATGACCATCCACTAGAGGGAAATCGTTCTGACACGTTCCTTTTTCATCCAGATATAAACTCGCATTCTGAGATGTTACTCCACCTCGCCCATGTTGCTCAGGTCCAACTCAGATCGCCAGGACATACCATTCTTCCTTGTATAGAAACTCTCCACCCTCTGGTGATGTGAAACTCACCCTGCGATGATAGAAATCCCCAAAGGCTCGAAAGGGTACCAATCAGTCCGTCCTAAAAATGAAATCATAGCTCGTCATCTCTAAGACATAGAGGTCCCATAGAAAGAGACACCCACCAACCTATAGGGGACACTCCTTACACAAGCGCACACCTGAGGTTCAAAATCTCAATGGAGTGTGTAGCATAATAGTATCAGAAGAAGAAGAAACACAGATCCCAACGCTCTCCACAACGGGAACTGATATAAAGCTATGTGTAGCACCAGTATCGAAATGTGATGAAGATAAGGCAGAAGAAACTAGAATAGTACCACTGATAGTTGAAGGTCTGAGATCTTGCTCTTGTTGGGTATGTTGCACTACATATGTCTACCCAGTGTTTCGGCCCAACGACACAGCCTGGCTACCCTGAGCTGACCCACCCTATTGTCTCGGAGACCCTAGTGTCTGGCTACCACATCCATGACCACCACCTCGGCCTGAATGCCCTGACATATTTCAATTCCCTAACTGGTAAGAAGCTGCTGGCCCTAATCCTACATGCAGATTCTGCACAAAACCCCTATCACTAGCCACTGGTGGAAACACCCTTTATAAATGATGGATATGACGCATCTTGCCACATGCTCGGCACTTCATTGGGTCACCTGGACACTATGGTCTCTTGTACCCCTCTTAAACACACTGGTAGTACATTACTAGGCTACTTGAAGAAATCTTCTGGCTAGTACTGCCTCTGTTAGAGAAATCCATATGCCTCTTCCACTTACCGGTAGAAATAGTACCAGAAACTCGTGTCGAACTGCCCTAGACTGCAACACTAGCTTCCCGCAGGTTCCGTTCAGTAATCAATATCTGGTTCACAATTGCATGAATTTTAGGAAACTTGAAAACATTCACCCACACATAGATGTCATATCGAAGACCATCCTCAAATAATCTAGCCATAAACATCTCATCACCCACTAGAATAGGTGGAAAACGTTGTAGCTCGGTGATGTGGGATGAATAATCTATCACTGACATGGCGTCCTGCTACAGATTCATGAGCTCTCGAGAAATATCATTATATAGCGTCTCTGTATAGAAAATGTCATATAATACCACCTAAAAATCTTCCCACACCATGTATTTGTGATTCTCAATCTGGGTGGTAACATTCCACCACCTCTTGGTGGAATCACGCAACATCTAAGTAGTGAGGTTGACCCTCCTCCCAGGAGGCGTCTCCAGATACTCAAAAATTGTCTTCATAGAATGCTGCCATGATTCTGTAGCCTGTGGTTTGCAATCTCCAGAAAATGTAGGTGGTTGTTACTAATGGAATATACGTTTCAGCTCTGCCATAGGTGTGGCAGCAGGCGATGCTCCATGAAAAGGTCTGTATGAACCACATGAAGCCTTCAAGAAATTGAGCATCCATGCCTGTGTCCGGTATAATGGATGGTGCCACATCTGGCTCTGTTGGAAAATCTATTGGTATCCCATGGCCTACAACCTCTGGTGTATAATTGTTGCCGCTATCTTGGCGAAAAACTCGTGGTTGTCTCGGTGGAATGACTCTATAAGGTCAAACACATGCCTTAGATTAAGATCACCAATGACCAATAATATGAAGTGTAAGAAAGGAATAGGATTAAGAAAACATCAATGTTTTAAAAAAACAAACAACAAAACATGTATAATAACTACACGACATGTGCCCTCAAGTCTTCCACATTGGTGTGCACTTCTACAAGAACTGGTCATGTAACACCCCAAACACATGGCGTGTGGTCCAAACACAAGGCGTGTACTTGGATTTTCTTCCCCTGCCTGAGTCCTTCCACACGGCTTAGCCGCACAACTCTCTTTTGAACGCATCTACACTGTGTGTGTATGGTCTACACGGCATGTACTAGATAAGATTCATTGACCTGTGTTGTTCGTGACATGGCTGGGTACACAACTCACCTCACATGGCATGTTCCAGATTGACATGGCGTGTACGTTTTAGGTTCCAAATACTCGGGTCGTTAGTGACAGGTACGGCTACTTGGCTAACACTACACGGCATGTTACATCCACACACGACATGTACACCACCCCATTTCTCCATCCACATGACCAAGACTACATGGTCTCTTACCGGTCATGAATACACGGTGTGTCCCACAGGTACGCGACATGTACTAGAAAGGATAACACTGACATGTGTTGTTAGTTACACGAAAATATTTTCCGATTAAAATACACAGTGTGTTCGGCATTGACATTGCATGTTTAGGAAAATATTTCCCTCTCCATGTTGTTAGTGACACAACAGACACATAGTCAACATGACACGACGTGTACAACTGTTACACGGTGTGTGCCCTCAAAGTTTCACTATCCCATGTTACTTCCCAGACGACCTATGACATGGTTAGGAACTACACGGTGTGTATATACGGTACACGGTGTGTACTCAAAAATTTTAACCTTCTTCTTGAACAGAAGAGTACATAGCATGTAGTCAAAACATCATGGCATGTATTCTGGGTTTTTCTGGACAGTAAGCCTTGGAAACTACTTTGGATCCCCCTGTTTCATTAAATTCAATTGTCGGTATGCCAAATTCTGATTAGTGGGGGTCCATACCCCCCACGAACCAATGATTAACACCTGACCTTTCACATTCTAGAAAAAAATACCGCAAGAGATCCCATACATCCCAAGAACCAAAGTTTAGCATCCATCAACCCAACCATAACTTGTACCAATACCCTATCAACAGTAGGCGTATCTATCAAGGTACCTATCACAACAGCATTCATTTGATACCACAACATCTAACACAACAACATGAAATTTCTAATGCACCTATATGGCATGGATACTATGCATGGCATGTGATTCTAACATGTGAAAAAATGATGCATGATATGGAATACAATCATATCATCAGGTGTCTACTAAATAGAACCCAGTAAAAATATATAAACAACACACCAAAAGTGTGTCACCCAATGGTGAAAATTAAATCAATTGTAATAGTCATAAGTAGAAAATACAAATTTAATTCGAGGCAATTTGGACTTTACCATTACATGGGGTATCTACTAACGGGCAACGTTTATTACTCAATCCCGTAAAAATTTATTTCTTTCTATTGTCTCCAAATAATAAAATAACTTAGAGAAAAGAAAAGTCCTCTGATACCACTTTGTAACGTCCTGAATCTGGGTGACACACAATAGTTGCCCTGAACCCAGTTGGTCACATGTCCTCGAGTGCATTTCCCAAAATGCTAGAGGTTGTCGACTAGTAGTGAGGGCCTAGGACTGATAGTGTAGAAACAATTCCCTCACTTTTCAAATTGTAGCGCAGTGGAGAAAATATAAACATACTAAAAGCGAAAGTAGTAAAAAATACCTGGCTGAAATGGACAACATTACAGAAGTAAAAGATGACAACAGTCATATATATATGATGATAAAATATGTCCCTAAGTCTAAGAAATCATCCAAAAAAGGATACACTAAAATCAAAAACAATACAGTACTAGGGACAAGTACAGAAGAGAAAAAAAATATAGTGTAGCAAGAACTCAGCAGCATCACAAGCCTAAGCTTGGTCCCATGCTCTCCTACTCCTCTGCAACATCAAGTACCTATATAGGGACTCTTTCCCTTATGTACACCTTCAGAAATATAATCTGTTTAGGCCAAAGTCATGACCCAAAAATGGTGTGAGAACTGAATCTCAGTTGGAAACCACCAAATACCAGTGCCCAACTGGCAGTGACAATGTGCAATAACAGTGTGCAGTAATGAAATGAAGTAACTAGGAAGTAATCAAAATCAATTACTTCTACTAGTTCAATTTCCATTTAATTATTATATATCAATTCAATATGATTGAATTATAAGTTCCCAAGACTCATCCTTAGCTGACAATCTTTTACATATTGCCACAACAGAAACCAAAACACACTATCTAATAAGTAGAAGTCAAAACAATACCAAGAATGTTCTTTAGCTTGGTAGGTATAAGAAAAGAAATAACCATAGTGAATATTCAAAGAAAACAGAGTCCTCGGACTTGCAAATCCTTACCCTTCGGTAATCAGAATCGAACCCCTTAGGTGATTTTCCTCAGGCATAATGAATATTTCCCTTAGGTGTATGAGATATTTCCCTCAGGAACATAAGGTATTTCCCACAAGAATTAGAAAAGTTACCCTCAGGCTAAACTAAACAAAACCATCGGGCTAAGAAAAACATATCCCATAGGATAACAAGTAATTGGGTCGTTCCCAACACATAAAAATGCAATTTATATACATTTTCTATCAAGAAAACTAAAATCATGCTATAATCACGACATACCCTCAGGCATCCTAGACAAATGGCTAAACAAGGGAAACACACACACGGGGTGGCCCAGGATCAATGTAGCGATCTAAATCAACAATTTATACATATTCATTAAAATACCTACAAAATTATATGTATTTTATCAGTTAAGGCTTCATCCATACAACACCCCAAACATGGACTCATAGTGCAATGGTAAACAAAAACAACTCGATTGTTGTAAATTAACCCCAGACCACATACCTCGATCTCCTCTAATCGATATACGTGAATGATGCCTCCCAAATCAACAAAGAACGGTTTTCATCTGGTATTAATGTTCACCCGTTAAAATGTAAATAACTTCCCCTCGAGAATGAATCCGAAAAAGAACACTCAAGAAGAGATAAGAAATTACTCGCATAGTTCAAACAAGGTTGTCGGTGAAGGAATCAGAGTCCCGGTGTGCTGTCGAGAGCTCTTCCAAGATCTGGTCGTCTCTCCTGCGCTCCAAATGAACCCACTTCCTCCACTACATAATGATGAGGCTAATGATTGTTTATAAAAAACACAAATACACCGCATGTAATTTCAAGTACATGATGTGTACTTTTCTTTTTTTAATTGTTCCTCTGGAGGCCAATTTCCACCGCCTCACAGTTCATTAGTCGACATGATTACATGGTGTGTATTTCTAAGTACACGAAATGTACTACCGTTCCATTGGCGGCTTCTCCCACCACCACATTGTTCACATGACAACTGATTACATGGTGTGTAATACAAAGTACACGGAATGTAGTCGGTTTTTACATGCTTCATCACTGACATGCCTAAAATCCATGTGTACTAATCCCACAAGGCCATAGTACATGACGTGTGGGGAATTACATGGCGTGTACCCACAAATTTTTGGATTTTCCCTATTTTCCTTATTTTTCATAAAAACACTGAAGAAAAATGAAAATAAAGAACCCATACCGCATGAATAATAACCAGGTTCTTACATTAATCCACCCATTATCCACACATCCACACACTGCATGGTCTCCCCCATCAGTTTACAAAACCATTCATGAACCATGTGGGTCTTACTATCCAAAAATTCCGCATCCTGTATGGTTGTTGGATGCAATTAAAAAACCATTTACCAACCATGAAATTCCCTTATCAACTATATAGAAACCAACTTGGTCTTTGGTTTTACATTTAATGGTAAAAAACAATATTACTATATGAAATGGGCCTCAATGTTTGGATACTTAGTTAGTAGTAATCATGAACCAACCATGTTCCATCAATTGCACTTTTCCAAAACATAGACTTCGGATTTAGAGTGCCCTGTATTCCACCTAAATGTTCAAGCTACCTTATAATCCTCATTATAAGTATAAAAACTCACATTGTTTCATTCAAACCTTCAAAATTATTTTCAAAATCCCTAATAAATATTTGGCATATCCAGTATTTGAAAATTCAAATGCCTTTTAAAATATTTCAACATGAAAAGAACTTGATCTTATAATCTCAAAAAATTAATACTTATCATACCCAATAAGTATTGGGTCACCAAAATGAGCAATCTATTATACTTGGGTCATGAATTTAAACATAAAAAGATGGGTTTCCTTTCTGAATTCCCAACATGCTTCCAAGAGTAATATTAATCATACGATTAACAACTCACCAGAACCTGAATATAAACACATGAGGACACGACTCTTGATACCTGACTCAATTTAAACAATTCAATTTCAATTGACAAATCCTAGTTTGGTCACATGGATTTTTCCTTCAAAAAGAAAAAATGTCCATTAGATTATACAATAGATATCAAAATGGAATTCCTGATAGAATTCCTCACTGACCACATACAACTGTTTGAGAAAACCCATGCCTGACCTCTTCTGGATGACTATTATAAAAATGAACAGGTCCTGCAACCAACATATCAACTATAACAAATACCAAATCCATTATCTATGGTCCACCAATATCAAATTGAATCATGATAACTGAATCCATCAACCTACTCTTAGTGAAATTTCCTAGCCGAACAATCCCATGTTTATTTCTTTCATAGTTACACAACAAGAACACCATCATATTACGTATCTAACAGCAATGAGTTATCATGTTTATCTCAAGGATAACACCCATAATCAATTTACATGCATGTCTATATTCAAACGTATCACTATAATTCACTAAGTAATACAACAATACCCAATTCCATTTATCCACCATCATATGGATTCCAAGAGTCCAATCTTATCAGAATATGAAACTTCTCATTTGAGGTTCAAAAGTTAGTGACCAAATGATGCTCTCATCCTTTGGAGAATCTTTGTAATCATATAGCTCAAATTAATTTCAGGTAACTACAATCCATTTCCCATTAATTATATTACATAATTACTAACATGGAATGAAACTCACTCACTCATGAACACCAACTCTCAATATCAAAAAAACACTCATTCCAATTTCCATTAAAATTATGAATTTCATTTCAAAACGATGATTATCTCCCTCATACAATCAATGGTTCACTCTCCACAATATATATTACCTTATATCACTACTGTAGTGAAACGGCCAATGATTTCTTTCATCAAACCATAAATGGAATTTAGATAGCTCGACGCATTTCGATTCTCTATTAGTGTACTATAAAAAATAAATATATGGGGAATGATCATCTATGGGATGGTATTGCACTACCATTCCATTTTTGTGAATGTGTCACTCTCCACACCACACTCATATCAAACCAAGTGATACTTCCCTTTAACCATCCCTTACACCACATCTCCACACAATGAGTGTTCAGGTCTAGCCACACGTCAACTGCCTTATTATACCCAATTTATCTCTATTATATCTCTTGTCAAAGAGATATTCTATTATTTTAACTAAATATTTTCCTCAACATTCCCACCAGCATCAGATTCAAAAATAAATCCTTAGACAGTACTCATTTTCGTACTAATGATTCATTATAAATAATTACCACAAAAAAACAACGAGGACAAAAGTCACCCTATGTATTAGATGTATGAACCAATAAAACAAGAATCAAGGGCCCTTCTATGGTACATTACAATGTTAAGATGACTGTGCAATAAGGAAGACCAATCATAACACACTAGTGGCTCCTTTATAACTCCACTTCAAAATAGATCCCCTCACACATTCCACGATTTATTCCACGATAGAACATTACCTAACAACATTCTAGACATGAGTGTCTAGCCATTATCTAACAATAGAATAAAAATAATCCATTGTTCAATTGGTTTTGGCAGCAAAATAGTCATACTGATCGAAGTCATTCTCGAAACACAAGCACATTATGAACATTCATAGAAATATAAGGCATACATTTGCCTAATTTTAAAAACCCAAGAACCTTCTAATAATTTGTCTCAATACATGCATACAACCAAGATCACTAACTACAAAATAATCCAATAGCAGGATCTGAGCATTCACATAGGTTTCCCTTGAAAAAAATTAAATATGGACTCTCAATTATTCGAGTTACTATAATGGGATTTACATTCTTTCTCATATTACTACCAATCAAGAATCATAACAGGGACACTGTGTATAACCACCTAGCCAAAAGGTATCTCAAAAAAAGACCATAAAAATCTAAAAAAGAGGTAGGTATGATAACATCTATCTGAGAGTGTCAAAACATGACTACGAGGTTTTATTTATATAGGTTTTAAATTACATTTTATATAGTCAAATGACCTATAAGATAAAATTGGAACCCATTTTACGTGTAAGCCATTAGTAACTCAAAATTGAGGGAGGATTATAATTCATTAGAATTTAGTAAATCAGGCCAAAATAATCATTGTACTAGGTCTGATTCCTCTCTAAAAATCCTTATAACTAACTAATCCTTAGAGGGTCACAAGATCAAGTAAAAAAGATAATTAATTGATCCCCACTGGGCCTCTATATATAGTAATAGCCTCTAAAGGTTTCGGATTTCTATTAACATTTAGGAACATATCAGTATGAATCAAGAGGATCTGACTACATAACCATAAATGACATTTTTATGTAAAATATGATAACATTCTATATTCAAAAATTACATGTAGGTTATTACAATATATGAAGTTATCTACACCATAAAGTATACACACAAAAAGATCTACTATTAGGAATCATCTCCTGATGTTTTAATTTATGGGTCAAAATTATACAAACAAAACATTCTCAATGACCCATGTCATACCACACTTTCATTATTCAGTTAAGTAGTTTTTTCTACCAAACTATGTGGAAAAACACTAGATAGGTTATTAGAGGGACATTAAATAACATAGCATAAGATTAATACTACATCATGGTTATAAAACATGGTAATAATGTGTCTTATTGTACCAATAATGTCACTTATCATCCCATTAATGAGGACTAATCCATCATCCTCACTATTAAAAATCACTCTATATATCAACGTGATCTAGCATCAGAATAAAACATGTATACAAGTTGATATCATTGAGTTCAATTCCACCAAAAACATATCTGGGAAAACACCATTTAGGTTAATTTTGACACATTAAATAGTTGACCTCAGTCGTTAGTATTAATTCAATAACTATAAGGAATATAATATGTGTACTATACGTGTTGAATATGATTCACGGTAATCCTCTTTCCTTTACCATCAATGTGTCAAAAGTAGTCCTTAGACTCTATCCAGTTGTCCAAGAGGAATGAATCCATTATAAATCATAAACTCCATTCAATATTTGCATGTCTCTATGAAAAAATAGTATAAAAATGTAACACTACTTATCAATAATAGTAATCCCATATACCAGGATACATATTCTTTCCACTTGAATAAGTGTTCTCAACTCACTATTTTGACATCAATCATAAAAATAGAATCATTCATAATATTGATGTCCACTATATCCCAAATATTTGTAAAATAATAGGAATTCATCTCCCCTAATAGAACAATTTATCATCCCATCCCAACTCATTGTAATTAACTATAAAAGATCTGGTTGGCAATAAGGCCATAAGCCCATCTCCCCATACACCATAGGCTACCAACAAGCACTGAGGTCAAAAGGTGTGTCTAAGGAGAGACTACTATATCATATCAATGTATGAAACTATTTGAAATAACCAAAAATTTTACATAACATATTATATTTATTGTTTGGAAGAAATAAATAGAAACCATTCTATAATAATGAAGGAAATGCAGTAAATGCACAAAAAACAATGTCAAACATTCAGCCCTGATCCACCACTGGGACACCCATATACAAGTGTATACAAAAGAAATATAAATAATTCTATAAGGATAATTAATCCAAACAAATACATACAAAATATCCTTCCTCCGCAAACATATCTGATCTATCTTTCATGATCAGTCCCATTTCTCATCCAAACCTGTTCCTATTACCAAGTAAAAATTTCCATGGGTACTATATTGAAATAGAGGTCCAAATGGAGTTCAATTAGAAAAAATAGTACAAAACCACCCATAATGTCCCATAAATATCTTGTAAATGGTGAGTGTATATATGTGAGATAATCATCAAGATGACTAAACAATTAATAATTAAAATATGAGATGAATTGAACAACAAAAGTCATGAAAAAGTATATCTATACCTAAGTAATTTTCATTGAATGTGATCACCCATTAAAATACACAAATATAAATAAAAAATAAGGGAATTCATATTTGATCCTTGATTCCATGAACTCAATCAAATGAATATCCTACGAATAAAAAATTTCATAGGATTCCATGCCACTCATGATGTGTATAAAAAAGTTGATTCTTGGGTCCATGATCACGATTGACTACACATACATCAAATAGTTTAATAATGACTATATATTATATACAAAAAGGGTCACATATTTAATTTAAGATGAAATAAGTCCACAAAAATTTAAAAAGGACACAAAATGGAAATTCCAACTATTCATGTCTCTAGTTTGGAGTGAATTGTAAAATGTCCAAAACTAATATAATTTGAAGAGATATGTTAATAAATTCCCAATTAATGATGTGTAGTTACCTATACAATAGTATAAACCAATGGGTTATGAAACACCATGTCCTGAAATTTTCGAAATAAATGAAGAGAAGTGACACGTACAACATCAAAAACAGAGAGGACATTTAGCATCATGTCCAATAGTTCCCAAATTAATAATGAGGAGAACTAATTAAAACATTTTGAACCAATATGGAATGTTATGTCATGTTAAAAAATTGAAAAATAAATTATGAGGAGTACCATGTTCAACATCCCGAAGAAAGGAAATAAATCATGGTCAAAATATTAAACGACTCAATAGTGTCATCTTCGTGTAGGTTTGGGAAACGATGTAATAGTATATCTACCTCAATCATAGGAATAATAAAACAAATAAACCAAGGATATAATTATCAATCCATTTATTATCTAAAATATAGAATGCATTGAAATAGTGCTTTCCCAAAAATCTATGGTCATCATCTTGTCCATCCAAATGATTACACCAATAATGCGGGGAACCAATATTCAAATGATATCCTACGTATGCATCTATATATAGATAGTAATCCCTATAAAAAATGATTTTTTTACCATAACACTCAATTAATAATTTGAATATCATTTATCCCAAGAAGTACCAATTTTAATCCTGATAATAACATCTCATTTTATTAGGCCCCAAGGGCTGAGTTCCTGGAAGGACATCTAGAATCGTAGTTGCATAAAAAGTAATTGAGTGAATTAATAATGAAAGAATTTGGTTTCCCAAAAACATAAACTTTTCATTAACTCTACTTTCCCTAAGTTTTATGTGTTTGGTTTTTGTTCGATATGGGTACCCACCACCATATCTATTTAAACCCATAACAGACTAGCTTAGGGTCAGTTAAGCACTGGGTAACCACCATGTCACTTGGGTTAAAACATTAGAGAGACATTATACTTGGGATTATTTAGGTATACTATAAATACCATAACACTACTATCCTAGATCTGATAGTTACCTTAATATATTATGATAAGATACAATTTATTTCATCCTAAAGTTAGAAATATATTAGTAGCCTTGTAAAACTAGATATATACTTTAATTTTATTTTAAAATTGTAAACATAATACGACATAGTATTTAATTTGAGAACATTGTTATTCTTAACATCAATATTAATACAAATCGTAGCATACAAGGGAAAAACATAAGAATGGGGTGTGCTCAATTGCTTACCAAGGGTATTTATACCAAGAAATCTAAATAGTGATTAAATAATACAGAAATAATAAATAACGATCAAATAATTCCATTTGAATAATGACATGATCTAGAAACTTATACATAGTTATTATATGTAATTCAGTAATTATATGTAAATCAATAACTAATATCATACTGATGGAAGTCATAATTCTAGACATCATAAACACACTATCAAGGCCTCGTTAGAAGACATTTTACATAAATGGGAATGGTAAAATCTAAATACCCAATTTATTTTATCTTATGAAAGGCACCAATGCATCAAGGAGCTATATTGGGACTCACCCATCACATAATAACTCTAATTTATCCTCAAATTAAAGACGGAAAATGTGTTCAATATAAATATTTATATTGAAAACTATCATATGCAATGTTGATACTTTCCCAAATCACTAAATATAAATACAATCTATATAGATTAATATGGAAAATGGAATAAAAATAGTATATATAAAGTAAAACTGATAATAAACCATCAATATAAATAAGTATGATTGTAAAATTTTAATATATTTATATTATAATAATTAAAAAAATGTTGAAATATATGAAAAAATATAAAAAGGACCATTGTAAAATTTCAAGAGAATAATACCATCTTAAAATTAAAATAACAAATTTGAAATATATGTTTTCCACCATATATGATGGATATTTTTTACTTTAAAATATTAATGGAATATTTTAATGGAATCATTAAATTAAAGATTTTTCATGATGATGAGAAATACTATTCGAGTTGTATAATTTTAAATAACATTCCTCTAACATTGTTGTAAGAAGATCAATAAAGTACCTCATTTAGAAAATGATAAGATGATTACATTCAAACCATTTATTTAAAACTAAAAATTTGAGAAAAATTACACTAATAATGAATTTGGGTTAATTTTTGAAACATTCTTGAAAATATTTTTAGAATGCAAGCATCTGGATGAAAGGATTTTCGATCAACGATATAAATAAAGATAAATTTTCTAATAACCATTATCTCAATAATAATATATATTGAGGAGAGTAAAATTGAACTATTTTAATATAATATCATGAATAATAAAATGAAAATATGTTTTATTGATTTTATCAAATAAATATCAAATAATTTCCCCAAGAGCGACTTAAACAATAAAATTCCCAAATAATCTAAGGATTATTAAATAATCCCTTACCCTTATGGATAATTTTTATTCATAACCCCTTTAAAGTAAAAAAATTAAATGAAAATTTAAATACCATAAAGATAAATATATTAATGATTTAACATATCAATGGGGTAGTATATAAACCTCATAAAATAATATATGTTCATAACATTGATGATGTTCTAAAGAATACAATTTGATACTGTAAACACTTACATCATGTTTAATTACTTTACTATGTGTCCAATCCTTATTTATAATAAATATTTATTTATTATACTTATATTATTTAATGGTAATCATATATTTCATATCATTTATTACTTAACTATAATCTCTTTTCACCTGTTTATTAACAACACTTGGTTTAAATCACTTTTTCGGGTAATTGGTTCCCCATTTTTCATGATTTTTTGTTTGAGTAGTTTTTTTATTTGTACTTTGATCAAGGATGACTCAAAAAAATAAATTAAATAATTATAAAAATATAAAAAATATTCATTATATATTTATTTATAGTAGTACATATAAAAATTAATTACATCATTCATGGAGATGGTTGTCCATATATATGCATGAAGCTTGTTTTCAATCATCAACAGATATAATGATTGAAAGATAGAAAATTATTGAACTCTAAAAAATCAATATTATATAATTTAAATTATATATATAAATTAAATCCATCCTTATTATCATCCATTTGAAATATAATGTAAAAAAATCACATAGCATTCTGGAGGTTGTAGTCCGCACGTATTCACGAGCGAAATTATCATTTCCTAATGGTTTAGTATGATATAAGGTATATTTGGTATTGTCATTATAATATTATACTTTTTTAATAAATATTATATATATATATTTATTTATTTATATATTAAATACATCCTTATTTCCTTCCATAAAAAATGGTTTTAAAAAATCAAACTATGTCGCTAGGTGGATACGACAAACCATACACAGTCATTAGTGATATGTTTACATTCTGTTGGATGGGGAAGATAGTGGGTAATGATATTATTAGAAAAATAATAAAATATCATTATATTTATTGTACTTATGTTTCCATATTATTATAAAATAAAAATATCTAGAGGGTGAAAAAGAGGATGTAAATAAAGAATGTGATCAGTTAAGGCGATTACAACTTCATTGGAAGAACTCCTTTGGATGTCCACATAAACACAATATGTTTGGTATGTTGGTAACAACAGAACCACTAGAATGTGTCTAGGGATTTTGGTAAGTGAATTGGTTAGGTTATGTCCAGCATAGAATGATCAATGTTTCATAAATAAAAGAAATAAGAGGTTTCCATTTATAATTAAAAGGAGGGCCATTCATGGAATTTCATTAAGTAAAAAATTAATATAAATTTCATTTCATACATAAATGGCTCAAAAATGATATTGTTATAATATAATACAACGCTGATTCTAAATAAACTCATTCAGTAATATTTTTAACATGTTTTTGTTTTTCTTTCACTCTTATCATTATATTTTAAACCTTTTTTAAACATTTTGACAATTACTATGATAATAATGTTTTGTACAGTTTGAGGGTTAATAATGTTGCTATAATATAAGAAATGTCCCATAAATGGACCATGGATGATGTATAAAACCATATCCACTTAATGTTTTATAATCTATGATTTTTATAATTTTATTTCATTTCATAAAATATTATTTATTTTCAAATATAATTAATGTAATTTTTAATAATATTATATTAATTTGACTTTAAATATTTTGAGAAAGTGTGAATTAAAATATTTTTCTTTTAAACCTCTATAATATGTCACATAGATTTATAAATTTTCTAGTACACATTTACTATATCAATATTTTTTTTTAAATCATTTATTTTTATTTTTTTTAATTAAATAAATACAGTATTAGTGTTGCACAATAATTTAAGGTAAATGTATAATTTATAAAAAATATAAATACTATTTTTTCCTGAAATAATTTATTTAAACTCAAAGAAGACATTTATTTTCATTAATAAATTATTTTACCCATGTGGATATATAAGATATTTTTATGACTAAGAGAGTGACATTATGAAACTCTCTTTGCTTTAATTGTTAAATATGTCATTTTTGTAGAAAATTTTCCCTTGAAAAATATATTTTAATAATTAGATGATAATGGTCATATTTAATTCATATAATAAAATCTAAGATGAAAATTGTTTTCCCTATCACATATTTTTATCCATGATTAATGTGATTTTCCAATTAATGATATGATACATTTTAAAATAGTCATTTTTCAAAATGCCTGAAAAAAGGGACCTATTTAACAAATTTGAACATCTTAATTCCGAATATGGAATAAATTTTGTCAAATTAAATATATATATCTAGAATAAATTAAATTTAAATTTTTTTTGAAAAACATGAAGAAAACATAATTTCGAAAAATATAGTTTTTAAGCATAAAAATGGATTTTATTCTTATCCAAATTTTTAAAAATATTACTTGAAAAGTAAAACATAAGATTGAATATATACTAAATACATTTCATTCAAATGATTTAACAATAGTTATCAATATAAGTCATTAACATAAAAACTCATTGCACCCATAAAAAGTGTTTTTCAAAAAAAACAACTCTTTTACTTTTAAATGATTTTTATTTTCATTTCCATATAATTTATAAGTAATAAATTTATTTTATACATCTATAAGCCATAATTTTTAATAATTTATTTATACTTATTTATACCCTCTAATTTAATGTCAAGGTTATAAATGGTATAAGATATACTAATATTTTTATACTATATTTTCGTTTATATAGGCACAATGTTGGGAATTCTGTGCGCTATCAAACATTATGTTTTTTTAAAACCATGGGTTGTTTCGTTATTTAATCATTCAACAAATTATGCTATCCAAATATAAAATTTCTCTTCATATTAAATGTTTTTAAAATCTTAAATCCCTTTATAGAAAACCCACATCCTTAAAATAGTTAATAAAAAATCCTATTAAAAAAGGGAAATTGAAGTACAAAATCACAATAAAAGAAGGTTTCTAAATAGGTGAAATTTAGTGGTAAGTGAATATATTTACAAGGAAGGGAAAATAACACGTAAGGATTAATATAAACTAATAGAGAATATGGTGATAATTATGTTAACAACCAAAAAAAATCAATGATGGGTTGAAAGACCCTTTATTTCTCTAAAATGAAATTAATAGAATAATGTTTTTATCCAAGTCACTTTTCCTAAAGTCAATAGATTATTTTATTGTAATAATACATCATGTGGGAAAATAACCATAACATATCAATTTCCATTTCACAAACATAATATCATCTTTAGTTTTTCTTTTATCTTTTTCCACTTTATATATTATGCCATGAAATAGATATTCTATATGATTTTTAAATACCTAAATATATTTTAATGAATCATATGATATAAAATTCAATCATTCAGCTTGTAAATATTTAACAAAACCAAAATGGTCAAAATAATATATTCAATATGATAAAACATATATTAACATCATATAAATATATTAAAATTTTAACATAATCTTTTCTATACATAGTTAGACATAAGGTACCTCTATAATGTGTATGTCCAAATCCAAAAATCCAAAATTAAGGTCCCTAAATTACCAAAGTCATGTTATAATGAATACATCATAAATTTTCACTTATTTAAAAACCCATGATAAAATGTTATCCCTGAACATTGTAGTAATTTCAATCAACAACAAAACCATAATAAATACATGCATGTTTCTAATATTTAATTATGTAATTCATTAAATAAAATCTAGTAATATAAAATATATTTTTTAGATATAATAATTTATAGTAAATTTCAGCACGATCAAATAAGAATTCAGTTCCCAGGACATCGTTACTGTCCAATTTAATTAATAATTAATGTACATATCATAAATAAGAATTATTATTTCAACATTATGTAAATATTAAGGGTTATCTTTCCTTAAATAATACTTTCTTACAGAAAACATCACCTTAACATTTTATCGCTATTATATTTCCTTTGTATTATTCAACATATATTTGAAAATTCATAATGAAAAACTATAAATGAACAATCCTTTATTTTTCATGTTTATTATAACCATAATATCATTGGAAAAAATAATTCTATGAAATAATTATTGAATATTAAATACAAATGTAATTAAATAGTTACACTTCATATATTGTAAGATAATAATCATGATCTTGATCCTTTATATTATTATGAGGTGTATTCCATTGATTTTTGTTGAATTATTTTGTTTACTATCCAATATCTTTACAATTGAAGAATTACACATTGTGAGCTTCATTATATCTCTTACAAACATGATCCTAGTGTCCTTTATCTCCACACATGTAGTAAACAACAATTGCTTTGATGAAAGTTCTAAGATGTTTATTTCAACAATTATCACATGTGGGAAAATCCTTCTTTCCCTTCTTCCCCTTATCCATTTTCCTCTTTTGTAATTTTTTTCTAGTAATTTCTTTTGAGGCCACAAGCCTTGGATAATTAATTTTCTCCATTGATAGCACATGATATTATATATACATATGATGATAATTCATTGGATTATTTTTTCCCTGTAAAGTATTTGTTTTAATCAATCAATGAAATGGCCAATATTATACATTGTTTTCCATACGTAGTCAATGAAATTATTTAATAACATTTAAATGTTAAATATATACTTATATAAATTTTTATTTTCATTTTATCTCATACTCTCATATTATCTCTCAATATAATATTATTATTCATGAGGAAAATAATTTTCAAATGGAAGTTCCTCAAAATCCTTCCATTTGTACTCTTTATTTCCTCCATATACTTAGTGATATGTATTAAGGTAAATTATTTATCTGTATCCCCCAAGAGATGATAAAATACCATGAAAATATCCTCCCTTTAATAACTTCCTATGGTGGAAAATATAACCTCTACAGAACTTCTCAATTTCTCAGATTCAAATGGATTTGTTTTAATATTTAGTGATGTAGACTGATGATACATGGATTTGTCTAACATTTTTACACCACATTGTGGATCTACTTGCTAATATAAATGTGAAATGTTATTACTCATAACCATAGTTATAGACCACAAATAGTTATAATTTTTGTAGATCCAACAGCATCACCGACTCATATTTCATTATCATGCCCTTATGGAAAATCCCTACATGGAACATGTGCATTGATATTGTTTCAATTCTTTACCCTGTGATCTATTTCTTTAAAATGTAAAAAAAACTATACTAGACTGTATCAGTATGAATCATATTGTATAATATAAAAACTATTGAAACACTTAACATTAATTTAAAACAAATAACATAATAATAAGGTTGGTTTCATTGGTATTTCCTCATGGGTTTTCTTAAGGATAAATTCTCTAATTTATTTTTTGTTAAATATAATTCACATGATTTATATTAATGATTATCCTATGAAAAATAGAAATAACCTATCTCAAATAACCTAGTGCAAGTGGAAACTTTATTACATTGGAATAAGATAAAATCTATATCATACTAATGGAATAAATCGTTTTTTTTCTTGGAAAATGAGATACATAAAAAAATTTACATTATAATCGTTAACATAATAAAAGAGAATTCTATTTGAGAACATCATTATTATCTATAGAATATCCCTACATATCAATCATAATACATTTAATGTAATAACTAGGAAAATAAACATATGAATGTGGTTAGAATAGAAGCTTAGTAAGGGTATTCTTATATCAGCTACTAAATAAGGTATGAATAAAATGGAAATAATAAATGATGATCAAATAATTCCATAAAAATAATAAAATGAGATTAAAAAATTCCATGTATATTATAACTAATCAAATAATCACATGGAAATTAACAAATAATCTCATAATTAGGGAATGAATGATGATAAACTATCAAAACATACCATCAAGGCCTCATTCCAAGATGTCATACATAAATGGTAAGTCCTCAACCAAATACTGAATCTAGTTTCTCTCATGGGACATACTGTTGCATCAATGGTATAAACAAATACTTTTCTATCACTTACTTTGTCTAATTAATAGAACATATGAATGGGTTAAGGCATAATCAACATAAAAATTCATATGAAATAGTAGAATATAAAATGTGAATACTATTACTAGCCAATAATCATTATCATATAACATCTAAAGTAATTATAGAATGGTATAAAAATTTTATATACCTAGTTAAATTGATCATAAACCATATACATAAATAAGGTACACGGTATCATTATATTACATTCTTACCATAAGATTCAACAAATTATATTAATACAGATGAAAAAAATTTAAAGACCAGTAGAATATTTAATAAGGAAAAAACAATTTTCACATTTAATTAACTTATTTAAAACTTATTTCATCCCAAATAATATGGAAAAAATATTATATGAAAATAAAACTAGAAACATGTACCAGAATCTTGAAAAAATATATTTCTATTGATGGTGGGAAATTCATTGCATTCTATATATGTTAAAAAATCATTTAACACTATTATTAAAATGTAATAATGTACCTCATTCCGATAATGAAAGGAATATTAATTTAATTTTTTTAAAAGTAAAAAACGTATTAAAATTACTTTAATAATTCATTTTTATAATTTTGGACACATTCTATAATTTTATTTTTGAAACCATGGAAATGTACGAATAATGATTTTCTAATGAAGAGAAAAATACAGTCATCTTCCAGGAAAAAAATATCCATCATTATATGTTATAAGAAGGGAAAAATAGTACTAAAACATGTAAATTTCATGAATAAATTGAAGGTAATAATTTATTATTTTAATAAATTAATATCATATAACTTTCCCCAGTGACACTTAAACATAAACGATTCCAAATAATGAATAGATTATGAATGAAATCCTTAATACATTGGTAACATTCAAATCATGCCCACCGAAATGAATCCACATCAAACGAAACATAAAATAACATGAATAAAAATTTATTCAAGATATAACATATCTAATGGACCATAGATACAAATCATAAAATAATATAGGGCATAATATAACATACATTCCAAATAAAAAATTTTGAGAACATAACCGCTAACTGTAGTTTAGAATTCTGTAGTATGTTTACAAACATATTATATACTAAATATATATTTAATAAAAATTATTAAATACCCATAAACATATATTTTATTTCATGTATGACTTAGTTGAAATATTTTTTTCCCATTAATTAATAATTACTTGTTAAAATCACTATTTCGCGTAATAACCTCTTCATTTTTCAGGTATCGTTTGGTTAAATAGTTTCTATATATTACATTGATCAATGGTAAATCATATATAGAATGTTAATAATGATATAAATTTAATATTTCTTCATTATAAATTTAATTATATGAATCCATAAATAGGTATTACACGGTTCATTGAGATGGCAGGCTGCATATATGCATGAACAATGTTTGCCAATTTTTAAAGACTGACCAAAAGAAATGTTTATAATTATTAATTTTTAAATAATAAATATTATATGATATGAATCATATATATTCATTAAATACCTCATTATTACCTTCCATGTATAATTCATAGGGGGAAATCATATCATGTTGTGGATGTGGTAGTCCAAACCAATGCATGGGGGGACATTATCATTTCCAAATGGGATATAAGATAATAAGGTAGATATTAAATAATCGATAAATAAGTATAAATATATCATAAATATAATATATAAATATTAAATCCATCATAATTCCTATCCAGAGAATATGGTGATGAGATGTGAATTGTATCACTATTTGGAGAAGTAAGTCGTATGCATGCACGAGCCACACTTTCACTTCCCATTCGAAGGGAAAGAGGGTGGGTATATAACGAACTAAAAATTATTTTATGTAATTAATATAATAATTATTTTATATTGAATTTTCTTATGATAACATTGATATAATTCTATGTTTCATAATAACTTTTCACATTATGGACTATTACAACTCAGAATTATAAGGGGATTATTTAATGATATAATGAAAATTGTATCATTATTGGATAATATAAACATATTATATTAAAATTTAGTTTTATTAGAAAAATATTATTTTTTATTTTTTAAATAAAATTCCTTGACTAGAATGTCCAATTCCTAAAATATATATAAATTAAAACATTCAAAATTTTAAAGAGCTGTGTTTTATTATAATCGTATTCATGCATTGGAACCAAGTCCAATGGTAGTAAATCTAAACAAGTAAGATAAATATCCATCCCTTGGGTTGAATTTCCATCAACCACATAGTTATACTCCAGGTATTTGTAAATGATAATGAAATTTGTACCAAGAAGAATGTTCGTACATTACATCCATTTAGCAGTAAGTATCCATTATAGATGCTAAATACTATTTCTGATTGCTAGGATAATAGAATTAGAATCAAATTAAAACCATACATTATTTTGTCCTTGATAATAAAAAATAATATAGAAAATATGATTATATATTTTAATGAAGTCCTAGGTAATATCTATGATGGTCAAGATGTTTATTTTTCTAAGAAATTTATAAATTTCAATAAATATGAATGTTTATTAAAAATTTTACAACATCAAATTTATAAAAATAGTTTTATATAATAAATATATATTTTATCTAGATTCAGTACATTGAAAATATCTTGTAATGAATTTATGGCAGTTTTCTAAAAATAATTATTTTTGGGCTAAAATGAGAAATTATTATTTTGATGAAAGATAATATCTATTATAATATAATATGTTATGATCAAGATTTAAAATTTATTAATAATTAATATTAATCAAATATTATTTATTTAATAACATATCACATAATGTGGTTAATTTAATGACATGTGGTTATGATTTTTAAAATCATGTTTCTATACTTTCAAAAAAATGGGTTTTATGTGTTATATGCGTAATAAAATGAGGACCTATTTTTATGACTTTAATAAATTTGTTAAATAAAAATGGAATGAATATTTTCAATTATAAGGTCAAATTAGTTAAAAAGGTTCATTTCTTTTTTAGTCATAAACAAGTTAACATGGTTAAAAATATTTACCAAGTTATATTTTAATTAACATAGCGAGTTAATGTTAAATGTTATAAGCTTGAAATAACTAAAAAATAAAACATTAATTGGGAAATTGATGTATTGTAAGGCCTATGAGATCTTTGAAAACATTAATTTTTGACATAAAAATTCTGAATTAAATCCATGTAGTAGTGGTTGGACATAAATACAAAATAATAAGTATTTAATCACATAAAACTACCACTCCTCAATTATAAATACACCAATTCACTCCCCACATTCACAAAAAAATATTTAAAAAAATCTATCTAGATAACCCTATCAGAATTACCACAAAGGTGGTTACAATTTTTTATGGAGTTCCACTCTAGTTTTAAGAAGCATCCTCCTGATGCAAGTGTTTCCTCATTTATGCTCTTGCATTTTCAAGTGAACTTCTTTTTATATTATATTTTCCAAAATTATATTATTATAATGAAATGAATATTATTCCATGGTATTATATTAAAAGATATATTTTCAACGTTATTTTATTTATTCCCTCTCACTGAAACATTTTTTAAGCCATCACTATGGAAAAACAATGTTTCCACACATCTCATTTACCAATACGTTTGTGAGGCTTAATAATAATTTCTAATTTCAAGGATAAGGAACATTATGTACCATTGGTATAATTTTTATTCTATTTTATCAATGATATATCACCATTACCCCTCATTATACTACTTTTATATTTCATTTTAATTCCCAATGATTCTCATAGGTATTAAACCTTTCATAATTTTGTAATGAAAAGTGTGTGTTGTTTTAGTAAAAATGAAATCCATCTCTGAATAATACAAGTGGGAATGGTTATTAATTAGATGAACCTACTGATAAAAAAGTGAAAATATTTTTTGAGGTATATATTAGCCATTATTCTGGTGCATGGTGAGTGGATCATTACTATTCATCTTGTTTGGTACTCTAAGGGGATTTGTTTTGGATAATTCACATACAATTTATTATCTATAGAAAGGATCAGAATATGTGGATTAATATTAACACTAAATTTTTATCCTTATTATTGAATATAAACTTCACCACATATTTTTATCAATACATTAATTTTTTAGTATTTTTTATAGTAAACAAGTTATAGTTTCCGAAGATGATTATTGGATATTCAAAAAGATAATCACATTATTCCATTGAAAGGATTTTTTTTTGAAAAATTTGAATTGAATATTCATATTTTATTTAAACATCCAAATATATAATGGATTTTACTTTTCTTATACACATCCATGTATCTATCTAATTATGGTATAGAAAAAATATGACCTCTATAAAGAATCTTCTATCATTAAATGGTATTTCCATATCATCTGCTTTGTGTTATCATTCATTTCCCTTTTGATACCCTTTAATTCTTATTATTATCAAAGGTTATTCTACTAGATACCCAAAAATAATTTTTAAAATGAAAAATATGATCTAATTTTTATACATTTATGTATACTGTGTAAATATTGTAAGCATCATTATTTTTATTGATGGTTATTTACCTAGAAAATTTAAAAATCTCATTGGATACCCATTTAATTTTCAATGGTTTTTTCATAATGAGATTATTGATGGATTTATATATTCATTAATTATGACTATAACAAAAATTAAGACATATGAATGGTGATGCATGATAGTTCCACAAGTCATTGGGTAATGAGATAGAGTAAACTAGATGTAACTCACTCATAATAGAAGACATAATCATGTTACACCTAGGATAGGATGGATTTTACCAATTGTAGGTTACTCCTATGAGAATGTTTTTTATGGAACCCCAATGATGTTATATGGTTATGTTTTTTCATTGTCTCGTGATTTTTGGTATCCAAATATTTATGTTATTCCTCATGTACTTATAAACATGTTACGTTCCATATACTTATGATCATGTTACATGTCATGTAATTCAGATCATGTTATGCCTCATGTCCTTATGATCATTTTATGTAACTTTTCCACATTGTCACTTTCTTATATCAAGGCACATGTTCCACCGATGAGGTTTATTACTGATCAGTTTTTATAGTTCATCCCTTACTTTGCTTTATATGTCACTATTTTCTTTTATTTCCTCATTCCCAAAAAAAATTTTATGAAAGGGATACATATAAGGAAATTAAATATTTTTCTAGTCCTTATGGATGAAATTTTTATTTTTCCATGGTTTTATTTGTAATTTTTTTTAGTTCCTAGGGATACCGAACATTTTATAATGGTTTTTTTATAATTCACATGATTTATAATACTGTTTTCTTGTTTAGCTCTGGGTGTAGATGTTTGTTGTCTGGGGAGTCATAGATTAGTAGTGGTTACAATATTATGATACAAATTATGTTTATATGGGTTATTATTGTATCCAATTAAAGATTGATACTATATCATTAGAGGATGTAAAATAAGAAGTAAAAAAGTGATCATTTAAATATATTAACTATTCATTGGAAGAACTCCCTTTGATATTATTGTAAATAAAATATTCTAGATATTTTGGGAAGAAAAAAAGTTGTATAATATGTATATGTATATTGGGAATAGAAATGGGTAGGGTTTTTTTTATCTATATGGATTGAAGTTCTATAAATAAGAGAAAAGAGAAGTTCCCTTTTAAAATTGATTGGAGGGGAATTCTAAGAATGTAATTTATTAATAAATTAATGTAAATTAAATTCCATGCCCAAATGGATACTAATTGATACAATTCACACTTAATATGAGTATAATTAAAAAATATATAATAACATAAAAAATTTACTATTCTTGGGTATGTTTTCTCCCTTATCTTTTAGTTATAACTCCCCATTAACCCTTTTGAAAATTTGTATAATATTAATGTTTTCAATACATTTATGGTTAATAATGTTACTATAATATAATAAAAGTTTCAAAAAATGGATATGATTAACCTTTGAAACCATATCCCATTCAATTGGCTGATTCGATTATTTTTATGAATTTTAAATCTTATAATATTATATTATTTATTATAAATTATCACTTACTTTATATTAAATACTATTCATTTTATTTTATTTTAAAAACATAAATTCAAATAAATATTTAAATATTATGATTTAAAACATACAAAATATGTCAAATAGATCTAGAAATTTCATGGGATGTATTAACTCAATCCAATTATATAACATTTAATATTTCAAAACCCATTTATTTTAATATTTTGTTAATTAAATAAATAATGTACTAGCATTGATAATGTATTTTAGGTGTTTATATAATTTATAAAAATTATAATTAATTTATTAAATCAAAATAATTTCATTATTCTCAAAACATAAATTTATATTCATTCATAAAATTCTTTTTCCCTCTAGGAACATATAAGAAATATTTAAAACTAAAAGGGTGACTACTTTTAAATTTCATTACTTTCAATCTTAAATATGTCATTTTCATAAAAAAAATTCATTATACAAATATATTTTGAGACTGATATTATATGGTTAAAATTAACATCAGACAATGAGTATTGTTATGAAAAATTATAGTCCATTCACTTAGATTTATCCTAGGCTAACACTATTTACCCTTTATTATGGTGATAAATATTAACATAGTTACTATTAAAAGTTCCTAAAAAGAGAAATATTTACAAAATATTAGACTCTTGATTCAAAATATGAAATTTATTTTATCAAATTAAATCTCTATAAATGTCATAAGCTGGATTAAAATAAGTTCATATGATGAAAATACAACCACTTTTATAAAAATATAGTCCTTGTGAAAAAATGGATTTTATAATTATATCATTACTAAAATATATTAGATAAATTTTAATGAATATGATTGAATATATATTAAATAAATTTCATTCAAAAAATTTACAGATAGTGATACATTTATTTTTTTCGGAAAAAACACATTGAATGCATGAAAATAGTTTTTCTGAAAACATATATTTTACATTAAAATGATTTTTTTTTCATTTCTATTCAATTGATAAATAATAATTTTATTTTATACATGTGTAAACCAGATAATTTTCATAATTTTTTTATTATTATTTACACATGGTAGTTTATTGCCTACATGATAGTTGTTACATTAAATAATTTTATTTTAATACGATATTACGGTTCATTTAGACTCAGTGTTGCATGTTGTGTATGCTATCGAACATAGTGTTATTTTAATATCATGGGAACTTAGATACACACATAAGTGAAGGAATACCTCTTGGGATCCTTTGAATCATAATTTAAGTAGATGTATACCTCTTGTGATCCTATAGGAAAGAGTCACAATCTCATCCCTCTTGTCAATGATTAAAGAGAGAACATCAGGATTATTAGTAACTCTTGGCATCATCCATTTTAATAAAACATTTTTTATAATAAAAAATTCATATGAATAAATTTAAACTAGATTCATAACCCTCAGGGGTGAGACCAAGAATACACATACTACTATAAAAATGCATAGATACAATATGGCTGGTATGCAATACCACTAACTTTATAACAGACCTTCCCAATATTTTCTAAGGTATGAAAACAAATTCTATGTCCCATCAAAGATCATTCATAGAATAAAATGTATTGTCTCAAAACCAACCAATTATAATTTAATTCATCACAATTTCATTACAATTAATTAATTCAAGCCACATGTATACTTTTAGAAAAAACTACTTAAAAAGGGATAAATCCCAAAACCTCAACGGAATATATTGTCACATCATAATAATGAACGAATTCTCAACAAAAAAGTATAGAATATCCTCATCTATGAATAAAAAATAATCCCTATAAAATTATGTCAACAAAAAACTCCCCCAAATTTAATTTAATATTAGATGATTTATAAAATCATAATGGATACATTATTAAATGAAACGACACTTAGAAAATTGCTGGTAGCCTCTAGGTTGATCATATTCTTATGAACAGAAAAATACTTATCACTTGTATCTGATTACATCTTAATCTTATTGAATTAGGTATATAAACTCTAACCTGTGGAACCAATAGTTATAGTTGGTAAAATGAAAAACTCAACGATGGATAACATTATTGAATATTTATCTGTCGGAATCCAATGCATCTGAAGGTGTCTGATTCCGATCATGTTTAGGGTAGATTTTCCTTATATGAAGAGAGAATTAGGTGGCCATACATAGAGGATTTTCGTGATGAATAAGATCAAAAGGAGGATTAAACAAATTGTGTATGGGAGGGAAAATGGTCATTTACCCCATTTTCATGAGGCACATGGATATGGAACACCGATTAAGAAAACATTTTCCTTCTATATGGACTCACAATCCACACACCCTCATAATGTATAGTTTCATCACAATTTTTTAAAACTACATTCTAACTATGTGCGGCTCATTTTCTAAAACACTCCCATCCCGAATAGTTACACCACATAGTTTAAATAAATCATGTTCGATCCATGTGAGTTCCTATTCAACTATGAACAAAAATGAATGGTTTTCCAGGACCCCTATAATAGTTAATCACGATATATGCCTATACAAACTGGGATTCATATTTAGGAAAAATGGTTATCACTAACCATGGACCCTAGGCTACACTGTTACAAAACATCGAATTCTGGTTCTCAGCCCCTAGGATATTATCCAAATTCCCAAGCTATATTCCAAGACTCATTACATATATAAAATCATCACTTTTTTGAATTACCACATTCATAAATCCTTTGTAAAATCCCTATCCTTAATTTACCCATATAATAGTTGAAAATTCAAATTCCTTCTAAAATTTTCCAACACAAAACACGATATATTATAGTTCTAATCGCCACATTTTCCCATATAAGGAATTCATCAATATATTTTCCTTTAAATATAAATATATATTCATACATAAAATGAAGAGTATAGAGTCTTTTATTATGAATTTTTTATTTTCTTCATATATATTTTATATATATTATTAAATTCATTGAGTAGTTTGTTCCCCCAAACCATTGAAAACTATTTCTCAGAAAGCGAGGATAAGATGACATATCATACCTAACAATAAATTTCATATAATTTCTTATGTATTGAGTAAAAAATAATTCTTGTATACTAGGTGTAAATATTTCATTCTAAATGCTTTTTAAAATCTACACCCAGTAAAATTATGGTAACATTCTTCCATTCAAAATATTTTAATTTTTACTAAAAAACCTAGGAACTCGGTTGTTGTTCCTTAAATTTAAATATTACATGATATATATAATTGTTCATATCAAAAAACAAACTCTACTAAAGTAATTAACCATAAAAATCATAAACATCTAAAATTCAACAAGATAGGGAAATACTAAAATACCAACTGAGTTTAGCAACCTTCATTGAAGAAAACATAAACTTATCAGTCTTTGTAATAAATCTGCAATTTAATGATATTACTTATGAAGGACCATGAAATGGTATGGGTTCACCAAAATGGAGTAAATTATAGAATATTATTATAATTTCTATTTTATAATTTTTAGTGAAATCAGACATGTTCACATGTTATAAGGTACTATATCATAGACAAAATTCCATCATACCATATAATTCAATGATAAAAATAATAGAATATGTACATGGTTTATTACTAATGCAAACATAATATATATTTCATGATATGGAATCATAAGATATATAGAGTCCATTGTTGTCACTATTTTTGTTTATATTTTCATGTGGTATCCTTGGCCCATATTATAGGAATACAACCTAATGGTCTCAAAAAACAAAAGTAATGATCATTTTTGGATCACACATATCACTAATTTATTCTTGAATTAATGATATTGGGATTATCTATTTCATAGAAATTATTTAATCCCTAAGATATCTAGTTCTACCACACATTTCATGATGTATAAATTTTGTGAACTTCATTATCCCTCAACAAATAATATATCTGTGTTGATCTAAAAACATGTGCCTACTTTTCATCTTTTTCATCTCTATTTCATTAAAAAACTCATTTTACACTCAATTTACATTGTTTACACTTAAAATATATCACACTATTTCATAGGAGACCCATATTTATAAATATTATACATATATAGAGTCACTTCATTAAGATAAAATTTTATTTTCAAACTCGAATTCAAACTCTCATATTTCATCAACAACACTTCATCTTTTATTTAGAATATATTGATAAATCTTATGCATTTATATCTATTCTATCCTAAAATCATAGTGTAATGAATAAATATTAATGTGAATTCATTCCTCTCAGAATGAAAATATGTTTTCCAAAAAGTTATATAGAAACCACAACATCCTTTATGGTGTGAAAATCCCCTTCACGATGAAAGTATTATCTTTTTTTCCTAAGGTTAGAATAATTGTAGAGTACCAACAAGTAATTTCACACAATAAAAATTTATACTAAAAATACATAATGAATATTAACTCACAAAACATTTCATAAATTCATAAAACCTTACTACAATATATATATGATATTTTACCATTATATGGGCTTCACTGTAGAGACCCAAAGCTTGACGTACATGGACATTACATTTCTTTTGCAAAATACTTAATACATAACAAAAAAAGACACACAAGGACTGTAATATTTTTGTGTCTTTGAAAACATGGAATGTAATCTTCTAATCGTGGTGAAATATATTCAACATATCCCATAAAGATCTTCCACTTTTTGTTTCCTTACCTAAAACCTTTCTTTTAATCCTGGGGGAAAATAAATCATAAAAAGGGTGATATCAAATGCTCAGTAAGTTTAAGAATGGATAAAATAAAAAAACCATATACATTTGAACTTAAAAACATGAACATAATGTTTAAACATCAAAATCTTGAGAAACGACATAAAACATGGAAGTACATAAGGCATCGATCATAATGGATCATAAATCATGATAAAATAGCATGGGAATAAAACATGTAATTATGGCATCCATTAAGCACATGTAATGATTTCCATAGTAGCCAAGGCATTGCTGCCAAGACTATCTTAGTGGACAATGTCCCTTTCTCAATCAAGTTTACTCCTCGTTCCAGTCCTGTAATACTGAACCGGATTAACTTATTGTTCCCGCCATGTCTATCTCTTGAGATATAAATCTTTACCCAATGCATTGGAGGAAGATATAGGTCCCACCCATCTCATAATAAATCATTCTTACTTGTGCCACAACATAAACATAAATCATTCATCATAACCCAAAGAATAAAAATGGGTTTTATACACATCATCCCCTCATAACATAATACAAATATAAAAAAATTAATATCATTTCATCATAAGAAAAGTGAAACCATATAAATAATAGAGACATTATACTTGAAACATACACATATGAAAATAATTTCATCTTAGATGGAAAATGGTTTTGATAAAACACTTGAAATGAATTCTTGAGAAAAATGTCCTTTCTTCTTCAAAATCATTTTCTTTTCACAAAATTCCATGGAATTTTAAATGAAAAGTTTTTTGTTGAAAATATTAATAAAATATTGTAGAGTAATATTTTTGAAAATAAGGTGTTATGAAACTGTAAAAATCTATTTGTGTCGTATAAGTTAAAAAACATTCTTCTCATACTGTTGCCGAAAAAGTTAAAAAATTATCGCGTACGACAAAAGATTCCTTACATACCATGTAGTAAAAGTAAAAAATGGGTAAAAAGGACGAGATTTGAAAAGTTATCCCTTACCATAGGTCCGATATGCTTTGAACGTATCCAAAACTCCTGTATAATGATTTAAATAATGTCATTTACTTATTAAAGAATCATATTCATTGTTATTATATCATATATGGTTCACTTATGACTTTATATTACCCGTTCTTTTGTAAATTCATGTTAAAGTAGTGTTTTGTGTAAAATCGTCTCATTTGTCCTTCGTGTTTTAACTGGTAAATATTAATATGACTACATAGATAATGATTACTTACATCTAGAATGTAAAACATGATTTATATATAATATATATTCAGAATATACATATATATAATGGATCGATAAATGGAAATAAATACACCGTTCATGGAGACGGTAGGTCGTACGTACGCATGAACGTTGTTTTTGTTTTCTTATTGAATTGAATAGAATTAAGTAGATGACTTAAATATATATATATATACATAAATCCAGTAGAATTATTATGTCATATATTTTATGATTACTTATTATATATACTTTATAATCATTCTTGAATGGTTATCATGGAGAGTGAATCTCATCGCGTCATGGAGACGGTATTCCGTACGTACGGACGAGCGATGATATCATTCCCATGATCGTAGAATTGTATTAAAGTGTATGTATAATATTACAGAACAATATCACTTTTAAATAATCATATTTGTTCATTACTTTCACCATTATACCCATCCAAGTATGGTGGTGGTGGAAAATAGATTACACCACGGCGTGGAGACGGTATTCCGTACGTACGGACGCGTGGTGATTTCAATATCTGTAGGATGGATAGATGGTGAAATATGGTTGTTTCATATTTATAATAACATATACATATATTAGTTATACTGATTTTATAACTTCATATTGAAACAACTGAATAATAATAAGTGGAAGAAGAAATAAAGTTGAAAGAATCGGTAACGGACATTACCTCTTCTTTGAAGCGCCTCTTTGAGAACTCCTCTTAGGGCACTAAAATTGGTCTTTGAAGAAGACCAGGACCTATATTATGTTTCTAGGGAAGTGGAGGAGAGAATTTGGAAGGTTTTGGCTGAGCATTAAGGCTCAAAGTGGAGTGGGGAAGAGAGGGAAGAGGTGCCCTTTTATAAGGGAGGAGATGGGCACTTTTGGAAAAACTAAAAATATTATTTTATTATAAAGTCATATTCGGTTTTCAATAGCTCCTAATTGAGTTATTTATATGCTAAGGTCGGTATGGGTCGAAATCCTCTCATCTAATAAAATTTAGACAAGTTTAGGATTCTATTTTAACCTTATCATTTAGATTTAACTTTAGGTTAGATCATTTATCTTTTACTGTGTCTTAGTGTTTTCTTACACTATAAGGTTAATAAAATTTCTATAACAAGTCAAACGAACCCCAAGTTGTTTATTATTAATATATATAACCTTATCTAAGTCATTTTTCCGAACTATAGATTTTGAAGAATAAAATAACAATTAATAATATAATATTTGTTTTAAAAACTATTTTATGTCAATTTTGACATTATTTTGTAATTGATTTTTTTGAAAATCATAAAAGAAATATTAGTTCAAAAAAATTTAATTAAATAAGTAAAAATATGTATTATTAACCTATAAAATTATTTGAATTCATATCAAGTATCAAATTACATTTATTTGTGTATTTATAACATCAATTATGTCAATATTTCATTAATAAGATAATTACTGCATCATCATTGTGTAAAACATAGATTAAATTATTTAATGTCAAAAAATTACAAATAAAATACCATTATGTAGTAAATCTTTATAGATTTATAATTAATATTTATAGTCAAATTTATCTTCTGTATAACCTTATATTAAAAATGATTTAGTTATTAAACATTGATTTTATCTATTTTAACCCTTCTTTAAATAAATTAATAATAAATGTCCTAATCTAATCCAAGTTGGCCTAAATGGACATATTTTATTCATATGGTTTTTTCTGGTCTAAGTACTCTTATCCAATAGAATTAGGATATGTTTTAGGGTAATAATAATATCATTTTTACCCTTAATTATCCTATTTATTTTTAACCGTGGTAAATAAAAGTAAAAAGATACTATTCACCAAAAAATATTTTCATCTCATTGAACCACATTTTAGTCCTTGATATTAACCATGTCTCTTGGATTTTCAAAATTCCACCCAAAGAAGTGGTAAAATTATGTTTTATGAAAAATTCATTTTTTAACTACCACTTAGTGGTTTCACTAATCATCAAACAAATGAATGTTTCCAGAAAAATACCAAAAATTATGCCTAAGCTATATTTGATATTATGAATTAAAAAATGATTTCTATTTTACCAAATTCAAAACATATCTGTTGCATTAATTAATTTAAAAATTAATTCTCATCGTCAAAACAAATAGCGTGTTTTTAAGAGATAATAACTATCAAAAGATTGACACTTGTTTATGTCTAGTTTAAATGTGAAATAAATGCAATGACAAACATTGTATTACATGGTAAAAATATATTCTAAATATACTTTAAAGCCACTCAAATTAATTATTTATCACTATTAATTATTTCGATTAAAAAAGTTGTTTTTAATTAAAATTTAGTAATTTTTACTTTTCATCAGAATATGAATGTTATCTAAAAAGTACCCAAATTTTACCCTATGCTAATTTTGATATTCCAAATCCAAAAATGAAGTCCATTTTAAAGATAAAATTTATAAAATTTCAAAAAAGTGGGTATTACTATTCATAACGGCTAGTTCATAATAATATTATAATAATATCTCGTTTAGTGAAACTCGGTATTGCGTACTACACACGCAATCGAGGAAGGTATTTATTGCGTGTAATGCAAGCCAAGTCAGGGCTTTGTGTAGTGAAAGATCTGTTTCGTGTTGCGTATAACAAAATTAACAGTTATTTCATTTATACATTAAACAAAATATATACATAATGTTGTGTAGAATTGTTTCTACTAAACGAATTTGAAATTGTGTGTAACGCGAGCCAAGAATAGTGTTGCGTATACTTTAAGAAAATATGGTGTTTCATATATCACAAGCTAATTTTGGTGTAGCGTACAACACAAGACATTAAAAAGAATATTTTTCATAAAATCTTGGGGTGTTACATTCTACCCCCCTTAAAATGAATTTCTCCCTCGAAATTCATCGGGGTTATAAATGGTTTATTACACGAGAGTTTCATTCATAGAAACCCATATCGTAAAAAGGAATAATAAAACTTCATTTAAAAAAGGAACATTAGAAACATAACGGATACCCAAATAACTCATCACTGGGTTTTCACATTGGAGAACATAGGTGAAAATATGGATATGGAGGAGAAATCTAACCATCATGTTCTGATGGAGAGTGGTAGAGAACATTGCTATGAAAAAGCAATCAATCACAAGGCCATAGACTAGTGATGATCTAAGGTACAATATGATTCATCAGATATAAGGGCACTAGGACAACATTTTTGGATTTCAAGATCATTTCCCTAAAGTTGATGAAATTGGAATTAGAATAAATACTTTTGTGATTTTGGTACAGTCTCACCGTTGGTCATTCTTTGGACAATTTCCACTTCATCTCTTAAATAAATGAAGTTGAATTTGTCATTCGTGAAGTGTTAGCAGATCATGCGATAGAATGATGGGTCATTCCATCTGTCTCAAACAAAAGGTAAAAAAGTTATCAAAAATACATAAGTCCATCTATAGTGAGATTAATCACATATGGTTCCTAAAATGGACTTATACTTCATATATCATACTGGTTAATAAAACTAGTTTCTACTAAACAGGGACTTCCTATAGGCCAGTGGTAGGAGATAATGGCCAGTCGCACTTCGATTGTGGGTTCGATTCCCACAGCCTTGTCTGACATGATGGGCTGTCGCCCATCCGGCATGTTGTCCTTTTTCTAAAACTACATTACTATAACATCACATCAATAATATTAGAAACTTCTATACTTAAACAATACTAACTTAAGTTCAACATAATCTATTCCAATATTTAGGCTTATCCATAAAACTGCAGTCCACTCTCATATTATAGTGAAAATGATTACCAGAGATTTCATATAACAAGAATGTTAATACCATCGTTGATCCCCATATATCATAATATATTCCTTGTTGGTCACATTCCAATCATTCGAAGGCCTTAATCATGTATTCTCTTGAAAAATGAATACCCATTGATTCTTAGTGGAAACATGAGTGCTTTCTAAAGTTAACACTTTCCACATACCAAAACCCCAAAATTCAATATACTCAAACCATGATATAAATAATTACATATATCGGTCATGAGCTCATGAATACTGTCAAACATTTCATTTTCTATTTATCCCTTCATTATGTGGATATCATATTTTTTTCCAAAAATATATCAATCACTTTCTATGGTTACTTGTACCATAAAATTATTGAAAAGAACAATAGACCAATACATAAATATTTCAATATTCCATGATACTATATACAACATTATTTTGGAATCCCATTACATAAACACTTAATAATTCCACCACATCATTTACATATTTAACATCGCCAATAGTGATCTCATGTGACGTCCCTTTGTACTTTTCCTTAATTGGTTGCTCATGTTGATCATCACTAACCCTTGGATTTGGGCATTTATTAGCATAATGCCCCATTTCCTTGCACTTGAAGCATTGAAGTGTTGGTGGTGCATTCTCTGCTGTCTTTTCTTTATTCGCATCATTAGCAACCTTTTTCTATTACATTGACACTCAGCTCCTCGATGACCATCATTTCCACACTTAAAACATTTTCTAGTCCCTTTAAGACAATCTCTACCATGCTTATTTCCACACTTTGACCATAAGGAAACATTCATCTTCTTTTCACCATTATTATGAGATTTCTCCTTGAACTCCATCTTTCGTTTCTTGCCAAACCATGAGATGGATATGTAACACCAACTTCCATTTCTACTTTGATAGCACAACACACAATTTCTTCATAGCTACTAAAGTCTCTTATAGCTAATTCCCTTTGAAGATTTGGTTTTATGACACTGAAGAATCGATCAACATTACTTTCAGGTAGGATGAGAAATCTAGATGCATACCTTGCAAGCCTTATAAAATTCTATTCATATATGCCAACAGATTCATCATCCTTTTTCTTTAGTTCATGAAACTCATTCTCCGTCTTTGTTCAATGAATACGAGGGAAGTATTTATTGAAAAATAAGTTCTTGAACTCATCCCATTCTGGGACTCAATTTCATCTCTTGGCCTCGTATTCATAATAAGATTCCACCATTGATAAGCTTCACCTTCCAAATGATGTACTACTAAGATGACTTTATCATGTTCCGAACATTGAAGAACTAAAAATATCTTTTCAGTGGTACTGATCTATTGTTAAGAAACAAGTGAATCAGAAGACCCACTGAAAGAAGGTGGACGTTGACTCATGAAGGACTCAATAGAATATTTTTCCCTTCTATGCTCATTTAGATATCCAGAATGATTCATAACTTCTGTAAATATAGGAATAAGATTTTGCACTCCATATCCCATAACATTTGTTTGTTCATGAGGACAATCATTTCATTTTCCATTTCATTGATCAACATGGTTCCTTCGGGTTCCATCCATCCTCTAAAACCCAAAAATAATACTGTGAGAGGCAAAAATAACGCTAGGGAAAACAACATAATAAAGGTAGAGTACATTCAATATCCAACATCTTAGGTTTAATTCTATGATCATTACCGTAATTCTAGGACTATAACCTATATTTATAATTAACCATAGGGACATCCCTAGACATACCTTAGAAATATCTCTAGGGATCTCACTAAAGTTCTGACATCCTATTTTCCAATGCTTGACTAGACCTTTCCTATGATACCAACTGTAGAAACCCAAAGCATGACGTACATGGAAATTTCATTACTTTTTCGGAATACTTAATACATAACAAAAACAGAAACACAAGGACCATAATAGTTTAGTGTCTTTGGAAACTTGGAACGTAATCTTCTAATCGTGGTGAAAGATCATCAACATATCCCATAAATATCTTCCACTTTTTGTTTCCTTACCTAAAACCTTTCTTTTAATCCTGGGGGAAAATAAAACATAAAAAGGGTGAGTTCAAATGTTCAGTACGGGTAAGCATGGATAAAATAAAACATACCATATATATTTGAACATAAAAACATGAACATAATGTTTAAACATCAAAATCTTGAGCAACGACATAAAACATGGAAGTACATATGGCATAGATCATAATGGAACATAAATCATGATAAAATATCATGGGAATAAAACATGTAATTGTGGCATCCATTAAGAACATGTAATGATATCTATATTATCCAAGGCATTGCTGCCAAGACCATATTAATGGACAAAGTCCCTTTCTGAATCGAGTTCACTCCTCGTTCCAGTCCTGTAATATTGAACCGGATTAACTTACCATTCCAGCCATGTCTATATCATAAGATATCAATATTTACCCAATGCATTGTATGGAGATATAGGTCCCAATCATCTCATAATGAAATCATTCTTACTTGTGCCACAACATAAACATAAATCATTCATCATAACCCAAAGAATAAAAATGGGTTTCATAAACATCATCCCATCATAACATAATCCATATATAAAAAAATGGATATCATTTCATCATAATAAAAGTGAAACCATGTAAATAATAGAGACATTATACTTAAAACACACATATATGAAAATAATTTCATCTTAGAATGAAAATGGTTTTGATAAAACACTTGAAATGAATTCTTGAGGAAAATATCCTTTATTCTTCAAATTCATTTTCTTTTCACAAAATTTCATGGAATTTTAAATGAAAAGTATTTTTTTGAAAATATTCATAAAATCTTGTAGAGTAATCTTTATGAAAATAAGGTTTTATGAAACCGTAAAAATCTGTTTGTGTCGTATAAGTTAAAAAACATTCTTCTCATACTGTTGCCGAAAAAGTTAAAAAATTATCAAGTACGACAAAATATTCCTTACATACCATTTGGTAAAAGTCAAAAATGGTTAAAAAGGACATTAAACATACATGAAAACATTTTTATAAAATTTATACATGGATGATAAATATAACCCCAGTAAATACTTTCGAATAAACAATCTCGGATAAGAACGAGATTGGAAAAGTTATCCAATACCTTAGGTCTAATATACTTCGTACGTATCCAAAACTCCTATATAATTATTTAAATAATGTCATTGAATTATTCAAGAATCGTATTCATTGTTATTGTATCATATATGGTTCACTTATGACTTTATATTACCCGTTCTTTTGTAAATTCATGTTAAAGTAGTGTTTTGGGTAAAATTGTCTCATTTTTCGTTCATGTTTTAACTTGTAATTATTCATATGATTACATAGATGATGATTACTTGCATCCAGAATGTAAAACATGATTTATATATAATATATATTCACAATATACATATATACAATGGATCGATAAATGGAAATAAATACATCGTTCATGGAGATGGTAGGTCGTACGTACCCATGAACGCAGTTTTCGTTTCCTTATTGAATTGAATAAAATTAAGTAGATGAAATAAATATATATATATATATACATAAATACAATAGAATTATTATGTCATATATTTCATGATTACTTATTATATATACTTTATAATCATTCTTTAATGGTTATCATGGAGAGTGAATCTCATCGCGTCATGGAGACGGTATTCCGTACGTATGGACGAGCGATGATATCATTCCCATGATCGTAAAATTGTATTAAAGCGTATGTATAATATTAAAACATCAATATCACTTTAAAATAATCACATATATTCATTACTTTCACCATTATACCCATCCAAGTAAGGTGGTGGTGGAAAATAGATTACACCACGACGTGGAGACGGTATTCCGTACGTACGCACGCGCGGTGATTTCATTTTCCGTAGGATGGATAGATGGAGAAATATGGTTGTTTCATAATTATAATAGAATATCTGTATATAAGTGATACTGATGTTATTACTTCATAATGAAACAACTAAAGAATATTCATTGGAAAAGAAATAAAGTTAAAAGAATTGGTAACGGACATTACCTCTTATTTGAAGCGCCTCTTTGAGATCACCCCTAAGGGAACTAAAATTAGTCTTTGAAGAAGACCAGGACCTCTATTATGTTTCTAGGTAAGTGGAGAAGATAATTTGTCAGGGTTTGGCCGAGCATGAAGGCTCAAAGTGGTGTGAGGAAGAGAGGGAGGAGGTTCCCTTTTATAAGGGAGAGAGGGGCACCTTTGGAAAAAATAAAAATATTATTTTATTATAAATTCATATTCGGTTTTTAATAGCTCTCAACTGAGTTCTTTCGATGCTAAGGTGGGGATGGGTCGAAATCCTCTCATCAAATAAAATTTAGAAAAGTTTAGGATTCTATTTTAACCTTATCATTTAGATTTAACTTTAAGTTAGATAATTTATCTTTTATTGTGTCTTTGTGTTTTCTTACACTATAAGGTTAATAAACTTACTATAACAAGCCAAACAAACCCCAAGTTGTTTATTATTAATATATATAACCTTATATATGTCATTTTTCTGAACCATATATTTTGAGGAATAAAATAACAATTAATAATATAATATTCGTTTTACAAACTATTTTATGTCAATCTTGACACTATTTGGTAATTGATTTTTGTGAAAATCATAAAAGAAAGATTAGTTTGAAAAAAGTTAATTAAATCTGTAAAAATATGAAATATTGACCTAGAAAATTATTGTAATTAATAAAGAGTCTCAAATTACATTTATTTGGGTTTTTATAACATCAATTATTTCAATATTTCATTAATAAGATAATTATTGCATCATCATTGTGTCAAACATAAATTAAATTATTTAATGTCTAAAAATTACAAATAAAATACCATTATGTAGGAAATATTTATAGATTTCTAATGAATATTTATAGTTGAATTTAACTTCTATATAACACTATATTAAAAATGATTTATTTATTAAACTTTGACTTCAACTATTTTAACCCTTCTTTAAATAAATTAATAATAAATGTCCTAATCTAATCCAAGTGGGCCTAAATGCTCATATTTAATTCCTAAGGTTGTTTTTGGTCGAAGTACTCTTATCCAAAAGAATTTGGATATGTGTTAGGGTAATAATAATATCATTTTAACCCTTAATTATTATATTTACTTTTAACCGTGGTAAATAAAAGAAAAAAGATACTATTCACCAAAAAATATTTTCATCTCATTGAACCACATTTTAGTCCTTGATATTAACCGTGTCTCTTGGATTTTCGAAATTCCACCCACAGAAGCGGTAAAATTATGTTATATTAAAAAATCAGTTTTTTAACTACCACTTAGTGGTTTAACTAATCATCAAAAAAATGAAAGTTCCAGAAAAATACAAAAAATTAGGCCTAAGATATTTTTGATATTATGAATTGAAAAATTAAGTCTATTTTACCAAATTCAAAACATATTAGTTGAATTAGTTAATTTAAAAATTAATTCCCATCGTCAACACAAATAGCGTGTTTTAAGAGATAATAACTATCAAAAGATTGACACTGGTTTATGTCTGGTTTAAATGTGAAATTACATCCAATGACCAACATTGTATTAAATGGTAAAAACATATTCTAAATATACTTTAAAACTACTCAAATTAATTATTTATCATTATTAATTATTTCGATTAAAAAGTTGTTTTTAATTAAAAAATAGTAATTTTCACTATTCCTCAGAATATGAAAGTTATCTAAAAAGTACCAAAATTTCAACCTAAGATAATTTCGATATTCCGAATCCAAAAATGTGGTCCAATTTGAAGGTAAAATTTATAAAATTTCAAAAAATTGGGTATTACAATTCATAACGGCTAGTTCATAATAATATTATAATAATATCTCGTTTACTGAAACTCGGTATTTCATACTACACACGCTATCGAGGAAGGTATTTATTTCGTGTAATGCAAGACAAGTTAGGGATGTGTGTAGTGAATTATCTGTTTGGTGTTTCATATAACATAATGAAAACTTATTTCATTTATACATTAAACAAAATCTATACATAATGTTGCGTAGAATAGTTTCTACCAAACAAATTTGAAATTATGTGTAACGCAAGCCAAGAATAGTGTTGCATATACTGGAATCAAGTATGGTGTTGCGTATATCACAAGATAATTTTGGTGTAGCGTACAACACAAGACATTAAAAAGAATTTTTTTCATAAAATCTCGGGGTGTTACATTCTACCCCCCTTAAAATGAATTTCGCCCTCGAAATTCGTCGGGGTTATAAATGGTTTATTACATGAGAGTTTCATTCATAGAAACCCACTTCATAAAAAGGAATAATAAAACTTCATTTTAAAAAAGGAACGTTATAAACATAATAGATACCCAAATAACTCATCACTGCGTTTCCACATAGGAGATCACTGGTGAAAATATGGATATGGAGGAGAAATCTAACCATCATGTTCTGATGGAGAGTGGTAGAGAACATGGCTATGAAAAAGCCATCAATCACAAGGCCATAGATTTGTGATGATCTAAGGTACAATCTAATTCACGGATATAAGGGCACTAGGATAACATTTTTGGTTTTCAAGATCATTTCCCTAAAGTTGATGAAATTTGAATTACAAGAAATACTTTTGTGATTTTGGTATAGTCTCACCGTTGGTCGTTCTTTGGATAGTTTCCACTTAATCTCTTAAAGAAATGAAGTTGAATTTGTCATTCGTGAAGTGTTAGCAGATCATCAGATAGAATGATGGGTCATTCCATCTTTCTCAAACAAAAGGTTATAAAATTTATCAAAAATACATAAGTCCATATATAGTGAGATTAATCACATATGGTTCCTAAAATGGACTTATACTTCATATATCATACTGCTTAATAAAACTAGTTTCTACTAAATAGGGACTTCCTGTAGGCCTGTGGTAGGCGATAAAGGCTAGTCACAGCTCGATTGTGGGTTCGATTCCCATAGCCTTGTCCGACGCGATGGGTTGTCTCCCATCCTGCAGGTTGTCCTTTTTCTAAAACTACATTACTATAACATCCCATCAATAATATTGAAAAACTTCTATCCTTAAACAATACTAACTTATGTTCAACATAATCTATTCCAATCTTTAGGCTTATCCATAAAACTGCAGTCCACTCCCATATTATAGTGAAAATGGTTACCAGAGATTTCATATAACAAGCATGTTAATACCATCGTTGATCCCCATATATCATAAGATATGTCTTGTTGGTCACATTCCAAATATTCAAATTCCTTAATCATGTATTCTCTTGAAAAATTAATACCTATTGAATCATAGTGAAAACATGAGTGCTGTCAAAAGTTAACTCTTTCCACATACCAAAACCCCAAAATTCTATATACTCAAACCATGATATAACTATTTCCATATATCAGTCATGAGCTCATGAATACTGTAAAACATTTCATTTTCTTTTTATCCCTTCATTATGTGCATATCATCTTTTTTTCCAAAAATATCTCAATCACTTTCTATGGATACTTGTACCATAAAATTATTGAAAACCACAATAGACCAATACATAAATATTTCAATATTCCACGATACTATATACAACATTATTTTGGAATCCCATTACATAAACACTTAATCATTCAACCACATCGTTGACATATTCAACAACGCCAATAGTGATCTCATGTGACTTACCTTTGTCCTTTGACTTAAGTGGTTTCTCATGTCGATCATCACTAACCCTTTGATTAGGGAATTTATTACCATAATGTCCAATTTCCTTGCACTTGAAGCATTGAAGTGTTGGTGGTGAGTTCTCTACTATCTTTTCTTTATTCACATCATTAGCAACCTATTTTATATTACTTCGACACTCAGCTACTCGATGACTATCATTTCCACACTTAAAACTATTTATAGTCCCTTTAAGACAATATCCACCATTCTTATTTCCACACTTTAAGCATAAGGAAACATTCGTCTTCTTTTCACCATTATTCTGATATTTCTCCTTGAACTCCATCTTTCGTTTCTTGTCAAAACCATGAGATGGATATGTAACACCAACTTCCATTTCTACCTTGATAGCACAACAATCGATTTCTTCATAGCTACTGAAGTCTCTTATAGCTAATGCCCTTCGAAGATTTGGTTTTAATCCACTGAAGAATCGATCAACATTACTTTCAGGTAGGATGATAAATCCAGATGCATACCTTGCAAGCCTTGAAAATTTCACTTCGTATATACCAAAAAATTCATCATCCTTTTGCTTTAGTTCAAGAAACTCCTTCTCCATCTTTGTTCGAAGAATACGAGGGAAGTACTTATTGAAAAAAAATGTTCTTGAACTCATCCCATTCCATGGACTCAATTTCATCTCTTGGCCTCGTTTTCTTGATAAGATTCCACCATTGATCAGCTTCACCTTCCAAACGATATACTGCAAGGATGACTTTATCATGTTCAGAAAATTTATGAACTGAAAATATATTTTCAGTTGTACTGATCCATTGTTCAGAAACAAGTGAATCAAAAGACCCACTGAAAGAAGTTGGACGTTGACTCATGAAGGACTCAATAGAATATTCTTCCCTTCTCTGCTCATTTAGAATTCAAGAATGATTCATAGCTTCTGTAAGTATAGGAATAAGATTTTTCACTCCATATCTCATAACATTTGTTTGTTCATGAGGACAATCATTGCATTGTCCATTTCATTGATCAAAATGGTTCCTTCGAGTTCCATCCATCGTCTAAAACCCAAAAATAATACTGTGAGAGGCAAAAATCATGCTAGGGAAAACAACATAATAAAGGTTGAGTAAATTCAATATCTAACATCTTAGGTTTAATTCTAAGATCGTTACCATAATTCTAGTACTATAACCTATATTTATACTTATCCTAAGGGACATCCATAGACATACCTTAGAAATATCTCTAGGGATCTGACTAAAGTTCACACATCTTAGTTTCCAAAGGTTGACTAGACCTTTCCTCTGATACCAACTGTAGAGACGCAATTCTTGACGTACATGGACATTACATTACTTTTACGTAATACTTAAGACATAACAAAAACAGAAACCCATGGATCGTAATAGTTTAGTGTCTTTGGAAACATGGAACTTAATCTTCTAATCATGGTGAAAGATCTTTAACATATCTCATAAAGATCTTCCACTTTTTGTTTCCTTACCTAAAACATTTCTTTTAATCCTAGGGGAAAATAAAACATAAAAAGGGTGAGCTAAAATGCTCAGTACGGGTAAGTATGGATAAAATAAATCATACCATATACATTTGAACATAAAAACATGAACATAATGTTTAAACATCAAAATCTTGAGCAGCGACATAAAACATGGAAGTACATAAGGCATAGATCATAATGGAACATAAATCAGGATAAAATATAATAGGAATAAAACATGTAATTCTGGAATCCATTAAGCACATGTAATGATTTCCATAGTATCCAAGGCATTGCTGCCAAGACCATCTTAGTGGACAAAGTCCCTTTCGGAATCGAGTTCACTCCTCATTCCAGTCCTGTAATACTGAACCAGATTAACTTACTATTCTTTCAATGTCTATATCATGAGATATAAGTCTTTACCCAATCCATTGGATGGAGATATAGGTCCCACCTATCTCATAATGAAATCATTCTTACTTTTGCGACAACATAAACATAAATCATTCATCATAACCCAATGAATAAAAATGGGTTTCATAAACATCATCCCATCATAACATAATCCATATATAAAAAAATGGATATCATTTCATCATAAGAAAACTGAAACCATGTAAATAATAGAGAAATTATACTTGAAACATACACATATGAAAATAATTTCATCTTAGATGGAAAATGGTTTTGATAAAACACTTGAAATGAATTCTTGAGGAAAATATCCTTTCTTCTTCAAAATCATTTTCTTTTCACAAAATTCGATGGAATTTTAAATGAAAAGTATTTTGTTGAATATAGTTATAAAATCATGTAGAGTAAGATTTATGAAAATAAGGTGTTATGAAACCGTACAAATCCATTTGTGTCGTATAATTAAAAAAACATTCTTCTCATACTGTTGCCGAAAAAGTCAAAAAAGTATCTCGTACGACAAAATAATCCTTACATACCATGTAGTAAAAGTCAAAATGGGTAAAAAAGACTTTAAACATACATAAAAACATTTTTATAAAATTTATACATGGATGATAAATATAACCCCAGTAAATACTTACGAATAAACAATCTCGAATAAGAATGAAATTGGAAATGTTATCCCTTACCTTAGGTTCGATATGCTTCATACGTATCCAAACCTATTGTTTAATGATTTATATAATTTCATTGACTTATTACAGAATCATATTCATTGTTATTATATCATATAGAGTTCATTTATGACTTTATATTACCCGTTCTTTTGTAAATTCATTTTAAAGTAGCATTTTGGGTAAAGTCGTCTCATTTTTCGTTCGTGTTTTAACTTGTAATTATTCATATACTTACATATATCATGATTACATACATACAGAATGCAAAACATGATTTATATATAATATATATTCAGAATATACATATATATAATGGATCGATAAATGAAAAGAAATACACCGTTCATGGAGACGGTAGGCCATACGTACGCATGAACGCTGTTTTCGTTTCCTTATTTAATTGAATGGAATTAAGTAGATGAAAAATATATATATATATATACATAAATTCAGAATCATTATAATGTCATATATTTCATGGTGTTTTATTATATATACATTATAATCATTCTTGAATGGTTATCATGGAGAGTGAATCTCATCACGTCGTGGAGACGATATTCCGTACGTACGCACGAGCGATGATATCATTCTCATGATCGTTGAATTTTATTAAAGTGTATGTATAATATTATAAAATGAATATCAATTTACAATAATCATATATATTCATTACTTTCACCATTATACCCATCCAAGAAAGCTGGTGGTGGAAAATAGATTACACCACGGTGTGGAGACGGTATTCTATACGTACGCACGTGCGGTGATTTCGTTTTCCTTAGGATGGATATATGGTGAAATATGTTCATTTAATACTTATAATAACATATTATTATATGAGTGATACTGATGATATTACTTCATAATTAATCAACTAATTAAGAAGAAGTGGAAAATGAAAAAAAGTTGAAAGAATCGGTAACGGACATTACCTCTTTTTTGAAGCGACTCTTTGAGACCTCCTCTTAGGGCATAAAATTGGTCTTCGAAGAATACCAAGACCTCTAGGATGTCACTAGGGAAGTGGAGAAGATATGTATTCAGGTTTTGGCCGAGCTTGAAGGCTCAATGTGGTGTGAGGAAGAGAGGGAGGAGGTTCCCCTTTTTAAGGGAGGAGAGGGGCTCCATTGAAAAAACTAAAAATATTATTTTATTATAAAGTCATATTTTGTTTTTAATAGCTCCAAATTGAGTTATTTCAAAGCTAAGGTAGGTATGTGCCGAAATCCTCTCATCCAATAAAATTTAGACAAGTTTAGAATTCTATTTTAACCATATCATTTAGATTTAACTTTATGTTAGATAATTTAACTTTTACTATGTCTTCTTGTTTTCTTACACTATAAGGTTATTAAACTTACTAAAACAAGCCAAACGAACCCCAAGTTGTTTTTTATTAATATATATAACCTTATCTAAGTCATTTGGCCGAACCTTGAATTTTTTGGAATAAAATAACTATTAATAATATTATATATGTTTTAAAAACTATTTTATGTCAATTTTGACACTATTTGGAAATTGATTTTTGTGAAAGTCATAAAAGAAATATTAGTTCAAACAAAGTTAATTAAATCAGTACTAATTTTTAATATTAACCTATAAAATTATTCGAATCCATAAAAAGTCTCAAATTACTTTTATTTGGTTATTTATAACATCAAATATGTCACTATTTCATTAATAAGAAAATTATTGCATCATCATTGTGTCACACATAAATTAAATTATTTATTGTCTAAAAATTAAAAATAAAATACCATTATGTAGGAAATATTTTTAAATTTCTAATTAATATTTATAGTCGAATTTATCTTATGTATAACCCTATATTAAAAATGATTTAGTTATTAAACATTGATTTTAACTATTTTAACCCTTCTTTAAATAAATTAATAATAAATGTCCTAATCTAATCCATGTGGGCCTAAATGGTCATATTTTATTCCTAAGGTTGTTTTTGGTCGAATTACTCTTATCCAATAGAATTAGGACATGTGTTAGGGTAATAATAAAATTATTTTTACCATTAATTATCCTATTTACTTTTAACTGTGGTAAATAAAAGTAAAAACTTACTATTCACCAAAAAATATTTTCATCTCATTGAACCACATTTTAGTCCTTGATATTAACCGTGTCTCTCGGATTTTCGAAATTCTACTCACAAAAGCGGTAAAATTATGTTTTATGAAAAATTCAGTTTTTTAACTACCAATTAGTGGTTTCACTATTCATCAAAAAAATGAATCTTTACAGAAAAAAACCAAATATTAGGCCTAAGCTATATTTGATATTATGAATTAAAAAATGAAGTATATTTTACCAAATTCAAAACATACCAGTTGCATTAATTAATTTAAAAATTAATTCATGTCGTCAAAACAAATAGCGTGTTTTTAAGAGATAATAACTATCAAAAGATTGACACTTGTTTATGTCTGGTTTAAATATGAAATTACATCCATTAACCAACATTGTATTAAATGGTAAAAATATATTCTAAATAATCTTTAAAACCAATCAAATGAATTATTTATCACTATTAATTATTTCGATTAAAAATGTTGTTTTTAATTAAAATTTAGTATTTCTCACTATTCATCAGAATATGAAAGTTATCCGAAAAGTACCAAAATTTCACCCTAAGCTAATTTCGATATTCAGAATCCAAAAATGAAGTCCATTTTGAAAGATAAAATTTTTAAAATTTCAAAAAAGTGGGTATTACTACTCATATCGGCTAATTCATAATAATATTATAATAATATCTCGTTTAGTGAAACTCGGTATTGCGTACTACACACGCTATAGAGGAAGATCTTTATTTCATGTAATTCTAGCCAAGTCAGGGCTGCGTGTAGTGAAAGATCTATTTGTTGTTGCGTATAATATAATCAAAACATATTTCATTTATACATTAAACAAAATCTATACATAATGTTGCGTAGTATAGTTTCTACAAAACGAAGTTGAAATTGTTTGTAACGCAAGCCAATAATAGTGTTGTGTATACTGTAAGAAAATACGGTGTTGTGTATATCAGAAGCTAATTTTGGTTTAGCATATAACACAAGACATTAAAAAGAATATTTTTCATAAAATCTCAGGGTGTTACATTCACAATATAGCGTACCTATTTCTCAATTCACAAATCCTTCAAGAAGCCTTTTTCTAAATCATAGCACGAATTGTGGTATTATTAGAATCTTCACAATGCAATCCTTATTATTTAACTACATTTTCATGATATCTCTATTTAATGATTATTCCATGAATAAATTTCTTCAACACCATTATATTCATTTTTTCAAAGGTTAATAACCAAAATTATAATAGTAAAATAATTACATATCAAAATTTCAATTGCATTGAATATAAAAAACTAATTTATCACATATAAATATTTACATATAAAAATAATAACTTATGTAAAAATGTATGTTTTGAGTAAATTACCAATTTTCCAATAAGATATAAATCCTTACAAATCAATGTATATAACACTAAATGATATAATGACCTTACCAATTTTCAAATTAAATTAAAAAACATACATATCATATTATATAAAACCATAAATTTTATGTATTCATAAAATTTATATTCTGATATTGAAAATTATTTTTCAAACTATGGAGAACATTATGTATTAATGACATTATTAATTTTACAGACTATATGTTTTTAGAACCCTTATATATTTAGTTTTTTACCTTTACACAGGAACATGAGAACCCTTACATATCATATATATTCACAATTAAAATGAATTATTTTCTATAAAACAATATCTTCCATACATCATCCAAATAACTCCAATATTTAAAAAATCATATTCAATAAAAAAATATCATCCATTATAACACACCAAGATACCATTGTGTGTTTTCCTTTAAATAAAAACGATATTTTATAGCCTATGAAATAAAAAACCAAACCATGGTCCATGATAAATTATATAAAATTCATGGGGAAATAATACATTAGGAATATATGTTGTGAAAAAAATAAATAAACAACCACCAATAATTTATAAGAAATATGTTTAAGAGGGTTATTTTTATATACATTCGATTTTGAGTTATATCATTTATTTTTAATTTAAAAACTAAATCCCACTTAATTAATTTGAGGTTTTTAAAAAAAATAATATTTAAACATGTAAACTAATGGTTAATACATTGAACATCAATTATCAATATTAAATAAAATTTACCATTTTATTTTGAATAAATAGGTTTTTTTAAATAAATATTTTTATTTAAAAAAAGTATTTTTTATTAATAAATTTTATTAACCACTATTTTATATCGAATATGATTAAATTTATTTATTATTTATTCAATTAAATAAACTAACAATCATATAATGGTTGTTTCTGGGCAATGAAGGTGAATAACCTTATTTAATCCTTTCAAAATTTAATTCATCAAAAAATTGGTTATATGTATTTTGTGCATGGATATTAGAATTATTCTATACCACTTATTTAAATTTTATTTGAAAAAATTAAATAAATTTTTATGTCAAAATATTATAATTTAATGAGTGTTATTTTTTCATATTTTATTGAAATATATGATATTTTATTGAATAATGATAAGTAAAAAAAATTTAATCCATTCACATTTTAGAAATTTCCATGATATAATATTAAGTTAAAAGATTATGAATTTTTTATAGATAAGATATATATTTAATAAGTAATATAAATCATTTTAAAATATAATTTTGAACTGAAAAATCTATGTTGGAAATTTTTATATTTTATTTAATGTTTTTGTCATATAGATCAATTTTTTTTATTCTCTTATAATAAAAAAATCTCAATGTTACTTTTGGGGTTTCATTGTTTTTAAAGAAAAAAATTCTCATTTTGTTGATAATATTAAAATTAATTCCATTGTTATAAACATTTTACCTCATTTTTCTGTAAAATAATTTGTCTTCTAAAAACAAGTATTATCTTAAATATGTGTTTTATTATGTTTTATAAACATATATATAAAGTATTTTTAACACTTATTGAAAATAAATATTGGAAAATGGAATCCGTAATTTGATTCAATATAATTAATATTATGTAATAATTTCAACCTAATTTTTTCATGAAGAAGAGTAACCATGTTAAATATTTATCACATCGGTTATGGGTAAAACAAGTTAAAGGTGTTTAAATACAGTGATATAGCCTTAATATAAATCAAAATACATGATTAAATGTATTTTTTTTTATGTCTACCACAACCTCTTTATATTATATTGTATGATAATTTGGATCCATTAGACTTGAGTAATAAATATATTATATAATAATGTTCCTTGAGTTCATAAGTTTTCCACCTATGTCACTTATAAAAGAGCACATCTTCCCCTTCTTTATACACACTTAACGAGACAGTTATCATGACCAATATATATAAAAATAACTTATAAACTCCTTTTTATCCTCCTAGTGGTCCCATTCTCTCCCTAATACCACTTCAATAAGGCTTTACTATTGTAATATTTTTTATTATTTTAAATCCATTTTCTATTTCATTTCAAATACATAGAATATGAAAATATCCATCGTGTGTACATATGGACTATCCTATTCACATAGGAGTATAATTAATTATTCATGATAACCTCACATTTATGGTTCTAATAAAAAAAATTAATGAATATATATAATATTTAATTAATTATTATGATTTTGGAAATATAATTTACCACCTAACCTATTACTGTACCATTTTTTAGAAAATGGAATCATGGATCGTGCGTACTTGTCGCCGACCACCTCTATTAAGCAATGTAATTTTTCTCAATTAACACATTAAATTAATGATTATAAAATTTAATATAATCTATATAGATGATAGTCATTATATTATTAAATTTATGTATATTAGAGAACAATTTGATAACTGCTTTTACCATGGTCAATATATCTAAGTAGTTTTCGAGAAATTGATCGATGAACCTTATGTGTTGGACGTAATCAATAACTATACTATGAATGGATGTAAAATTATGGAAAAAATACCATAAAAGTCGAATATTAATGAATTTTTTTAATAAGTTTTTTTAATTAATTTTATTTTATTATTCACGAGGATATAATTCATTTGAATAAGCAAGAATTCATGGTAAAGGTTTTTATCTTAATAACTTCATTTAGAAATATTTTTTATTTTGCCCCAAATTTATTTTATATGTTGAAAATACTACCTCATTCACATATTATATAATTAATTCCAATTTATTCAGGGTATTTAACATTTGAATAAAAAATTTCTATCTTAAAATGTTTTTATTCAAATGTTATTATAGTTGTAAGTTATTATTTTAAATTTTTACTCTTATTAAAATTGAACATTTTTATATTTAAATTAGAATAATTATATGTTAACTCTATATTAAACCAGATATAATTTATTCTCTAATATTAATTTACATGTTTTCCAGGTTAATATTTAATGTTTTTAACTTTTTGGTACTTAATGTCTGAAGCGTGTTTTTAAACAAAATAAACAGTATTTCTCTTCTACATTTGGGAATCGTTATCTTCCACATCCATATTCTATTAAATTATTTGGCAATGATTTTATATAATTTTCAATTATTGATAAATATATTTTTTATAATAAATATTAATTTCTTTACACTATGTAATAATTATTTTATTTATTTTTTTCTAAGAAATTCATTTTTACTTTTTTCAGAAGTTTGAATGGAATGTTTTTTAATGAATATGGTATGAATATATTTTTCCAACATAATGAACATAATTCAATATTTATATTCCATGAATTTATTATATAGGTTTAAAAGGAAAAAAATTACATAATTCTATGAATTATTCGATTTTATGTTTCAATGAAAAGGAAATATTTTCTTAAATGACGAAAAGAATTTTGGAAATAATTTATAACTTAACTTTCATAATAGAATATCAAAAGATTTAGTAAAAATTCCATTGAATGATTCACATTAGGGTTTATATATAATTCTCAAGATAATTTTCGTTATATAATATAATTAATTATTATAAATTTATGTTCCTCAATCATCTTAAATTGATTTATATATTATACCATGTTTTATGATCATTCAATTTTTTGTTATATTGTTATCTATCACTCACCATTATTCATATGACGTTATTTCTATCTTTCACTGACATACATACAGTATCATGGATTTTTTATGAATAATTTATACTACCTCCATATTTTATTAATATTACACCATTTTAATTTATAGTTTTAGATGATAAAATCTTATTAATGATGTTAATTAAATTGATAGGGAAATATTATTGATCCAAATTCATTATTATATATATATATATATTTATTTATTTATTTTTTGATAATTTATATTGATTATGTATAACATTTATGATTAAATATATATTGATTTTTTTGATATATGAATTTTATGTGAGGATATCATTTATAGCTATTTCCCCGATACATAATGAAGTCAAATGAGACATATATTTGGCCAAATTAGTTAGATATTTGGTGTATACATACACATTAATTGAAATGTCTTAGAACAAGGCCTTGATGGTAATGATAGTGATGTCTTTGAATAAGGCCATATTGGAAATATCATGATGTTTGACATTATTAATTTACTTTATTAAAATTTTGAAAATTATTATCCATGTGATTTTTTACATGGATATATTTTGATTCTTATTTTATTATTTATATTAAATATGTATTTATTATTTACTGTAACACATTATTTATCCCTTATTCATTAAATAAAACATCCTTTGAATGCTTTGACATAGTGATCATTGGAATCCACTCTTTATTTCTTTCATTTACTTATCATATAAAGAATAAATATTTTAATAATTTTGAAGGATGTATGATATTTTTTTCATTATATATTTTATTTATCCAATGTAATATAGAAATAATGTATTCATTTATTCTCCCAATAATTTTAAATTTATCGATCTTACATGTAATGTTCCCATGTATCCTCTACAAATGTAATAAGGTAAACACAAAATCTATCTTACTAGGGTCGAGGTCATTGTAGTTGGTATCATAGAAAGATTAGAAGAACACTGCTTAACTATATTTTTGAACAACATATATAGAATGATAATTATGATAACCCATATAATTATTAAAAAAATTATTGTAACACCCCAACCAACCATGGTACACTCCTCTTTGAATAGTAGAGCAGCGTGTGTTGTACGCAACCTCGAGTTCTAACACACCGTGACCAATAAAAGTAGCATTTATGAATAGTAATACCCAATTTTTGAAATTATATAAATTTTATATTTCAAAATGGACTACATTTTTGGATTCGGAATATCAAAATTAGCCTGTGTTGAATTCTTGGAATTTTTATGATAACTTCCAGTTTTTGATGAATAATGAAAATTAGTTAAAAACAAATTTTTTAATAAAAATAATTTATATTGATAAATTATACAATTGAGTGGTTCTAAAGTGTAACTAGAATATATTTTAACTATTTTATCCAATGGTGTTCATTAAAATTAATTTCACTTTGAAATTGGACATAACCAATTGTCAATCTTTTGATTGATATTTTTTCTTAAAAACACGCTATTTGTTGTGACAACGGGAATTAATTATTAAATTAATTAATTAAACTTATATGTTTTGAATTTTGTAAAATAGACAATATTTTTTAATTAGGAACATCAAATAGAGCTTAGGGTTAGTTTTTGGTATTTTTCAGAAAAACTTCAATTTTTGATGAATAGTGAAAGCACTAAGTGGTAGTTTAAAAACTAATTTTTCATGTAAATGAAACATTAACACTTCATTCATTTGATTTTTAAAACTCCGACATACTTGGTTGTCATTAGGAAGAAAAATCTTGTTCAATGGGGTTAAAATAATGTTTTTGGTGAATAGTAACATTTTAGTTTTATTAATCGCGATTAAAGGTAATTAGTGAAATTTAAGGAAAAAATGATACTATAAAAATATGAAAATACCTTTACACTTGTCCTACTCATATTGGATGAGTCATGGCCGAACAAGAAAATCCATGGCTAAACTTGGGGACCCCATGGAGCCACTTCGTTTAGAAAATGACATTAATAACTTTTTATTTTAAGTAAAAATAAAATTGTCACAAGCATGTGTTGTTTTACTAAAAAAATTATCACATGGGGTTATATAAGATAACTTTTCAACTATAAATATTCATTGTAAAGATAAAGATATTTCCTGCATCATGGTAGTTATTATATAATTTTTAGACATTAAATAAGTTAAAATTTTTATGACACCATGATGATGCAGCGATTACCTCATTAATTAACGATTTAAATAAAATTAAATGATAATCTAAAATATAAGACATACACAAGTAAAAACCTATTGGATGTGTATATTTATAACCCTAATCACCTTATCCTCTAAATATATCATTGGGGGACCTTTAAAATCCGAAAATCATTTCATAATAATGTAACATATCATGACTTTCCAAGAGTGCCCCTACTCTCCTCTTATAAAAGGCCCCCACCTCTGCCACCTTATTCACACATTCAATCCATTTTTCTCGGCCAAACCCTTCAAAAATAATCTCCCAACTTCCCTCTATTACTCATAGAAGCCTCACTTTGGGCATAATTCTTCCCAAGTAAGCCTTTGGCTCAAATCAAAAAGAGTTACCCAATTTTAACGTAATGTCTTCTCTTGTGTTATTTTGTTTTATTTTGCTTCTCCAACCCCCTAAAATATTTTTATTCCTTTATTTTGTAAAAAAACCATTATCCTAAATATAAATTTATGTTGTTATGAGAAGTATTTTATTTACACTTACGCACACCTTAATATAATGGTTAAAGAACACACTATTTCTGTGGGTGGCGAATTACTGCCTCACGAAGCGATGACTGTTCAATTTTCTTTTAACAACTCTCATGGTGGCCTTTATGATGACACTATTTTTATATATGATATATATTATGTTTTTGTTTTCCTTATGATTCTGTATTATTCATTTATGGAATTCCATTATGATTTCATTATTTGTAAATGGAATAATTTCATTTTAGGAAGTGCGGACTACCGCCCCCTCAAAGTTATTTGAATCGTTAATGCCATATGCAGGTTGTATAAAGGATGGAGTAATGGTATTATACATTATATTTTACTAAAATTATATCATGTCTTTATATAATTATAATTTCATTCCATTAAATATGAAATAGAAATGAAAGTGGCGTTCATGCGTACGTACAGCTTATTATGTTCTATCTTGTATTTGTACTTTCTTTATGTGTACTTATAGTGAATACACATAATCAATCTATTTTATTTAAAAAATGATATTTGTAAGGGAACTTCTTAACCCAATTTCCATTCTTTGGGTTAATCTCCTACTTTCAAATTACATCATGATATTATTATGTCCTATCTTGTATTTGTACTTTCTTTATGTGTACTTATTGTGAATACACATAATAGATCTATTTAATTAAGAAAATTTTCTTTGTAAGGAACTTCATCTCAATCTCCTTTCATTGAGGCATATTTTTTTATACACAACATTCTTTTATACAGTGTATAAACCACTTTTAATTTTACATTTATTCAAATAGAGTATTTTTTATATGAAACTTTTTACTAAACGACAAAAGGGAATGTTTTTTTGTCGTACGTATGCGGCGACAACAACTTCTCCACCGCCGTGACAATTATTTGAGTTTTTTCTTCCTCTAGAAGCAATAACTTTTTTATAAATGGAAAATAAATACCATTTTTTAATTTTAATTTATTTTGGTATTGAAAATGGTTTTGATAATGTTTTATTATATCTATGTGTTTTATTGATATCATGATTGAAATGTGGAAATGTTATGTTTTATTTATGCATGTTTAATGTGTTACGATTATGTTGTGGTTTATGATATGTTTAAACATGTTCATATTAGGAATGCATTGGACTTAATAAGTGACGGGTGGAGCCTACAATTGCCTCTCGGTATGCATCGGCAGGTCTCATGAGACAAACTAGCGTCTTGGCACGAGGCCTTGAAAAAATCTTATTTGTAGTCTTAGCACGAGTCCTTTGATACATGGTTATGATAGTCTGGAATTATGAATTCAATCATTATGAAATTGGTTATTGATATTGCATGTGATTATTTGACTAGTATAATATCTATGTGAATAAGGAAATGGAATTATTTCATTTTATGTTTTCCATATTATGATGAATTTCATGTTTAAAAGGATTTTGTTTTAGTTATACATTTCCTTAAATGTGAATGTTTGTTTATGAAAGCTTCCGCTCTATTGTTGTCCTTACTGAGCATCTGAGCTCACCCCTTCCATATGTTTTAATTATTCTAAGATGTGAAGATGTATATTATGAATGACCAGCAGGGATAGTATGAGGGGATATGTAGACAAGATGTTATTGTAGTTTTGTATTACATTATGATGTAATGTAAGACTTATGAATGTATATAGTGTTTCCAAGGCTACTAAACTAATCGGTCTTTCGAGACTGGATCTTTTGTGATCATGACAATGTTACACAATAATGCACCGAATCTAGTTAACTGTGGTCAGGGCGTTATAGTTGGTAGCAGAGGCAGTTTATTACTAACCTTGAAAGCTACATTTAGATAATCTATGATTAAGGAACATAGAGCTAAGATAGAATTTGGGGATTAGTATAGAAGAACCTTCTAGAATTTTGGTATTATAGAGATTTTGTGAGTTTTCCGAGCAATACTTACTTGTCTAGATACGAGCAGGTAGAGGAGGCTATGGAACAGATGTACCTAGGGTAAAACCCGAAAACAACGCTTTGAGCTAGACTCGAATGAGAACTGGTGCATGACAACGGGCCTTGTTGAACTCTTGGTTACGACACTCCCGGGGGATATGCTTAGGATAATTCTCATTTTCTTTATAAACCACTATAGAGGGTTATGATTATATACGTTCTCAAAGAAAACATTTTTATGATGATGGATTATATCCATAAATAGTTTAATTTATATTAAGTGTTTTGCAAGTTTGTAATTATGTATTTTGATTCATAATCTAATCTAGTTTATGCCATTGTTTAGAAATAGCACCTAGTGGGAGGAATGGAAACTGTATAAATGCATGCACTCCATGTTGGGATTGCCCTCCTACTCAAGAAAATTTTAATGGAGTTGGTGATACAATTGGTGCTGATCAGCTTATCACCATACCAGGGAAACTCACTCAGGTAATGAATAATAACCTTACTCATATGTAGCACCCTGATCCTCAATGTGGAGGATCAATGTTAGACCTATTCGTGAGGCAACAACCACCATCATATAATGGGGGTACAAATCCATTATTATCTGAGCAATGGATAAACTCCTTAGAGAAAATATTCCACGCCCAGGGGAGTAGCGAAAGGGAGAAGGTTGTCATGGCAGTTTACCACCTCACTGGAGATGCCGATCAATAGTGGTGGCTGATTCAAAACACAAAAGAAGATGAAGAAGTATCACGTATGGAATGGATGGAGTTTAAGGAAATTATCTTAGAAAAATACTTTCCACATGACCATCGAGCAGATATAGAAAAGAAAATTTTTGAGTCTGAGGCAGAAGGAGGATGAGAATGTCACAAAGTATGAGGATAACATTACAAGGTTAGAGAGGCATGCTACAGATTATATACGTAACCCAAGATGTAATATTGATCATTTATTTGATGGGTTAAAAACATTTCTCCGTCGAGCATTAGTCTCACAAACCTTCTCGTCATACGAAGATATAGTCTCGTGTTCTATCAAGACAGAAAAGGAATTCTCTAAGTCTTATGACAACAAATTAAAGAAAGAGAAGAATAGAACGGTGGAACAAGAGACAGATAAAGGGAAAAAGGGAAAGAAGGGTTTTCCATTATGCGATCATTGTGGGAAGAATCACCCCAGTACTTGCCTAAATGAAATGGGAGTTTGTTATAAATGTGGAGAAAAAGGTCACCAGGATCGTGATTGTAAGGGAAAGAAAGATGCTATCAATGTTGAATTCTATAATTGTAGGGAAATGTAGCATTATACAAATGAATGTTCTAATCGTCTGGGAAAATTACCTTAGAAAAGGCCAAGGGATCAAAGAAAACTTATGTTGTTACTACAGTTGAAGTGGAATAATTAATGTATTGGTTCTTTTGGACTCAAGAATTATATTCCGGTTAGAAGAATAATGTGATATATATAAGTATTGCACTGCAGTGCGTGTTTTGTTCATTAAAGTTTCAATATGATAAATTTAGTCATATTTTTATATGTGACAATAAGAGAAACTCTACTTTGTTTGAGGAATCTGATGATACAATTGATTTTGGAATTTAGAGACCTTTTAGATAATGTCTGGATGGAGGTATTTTGGATAACTATAAGGGTTGGAATGGATTAAGTTGAACTTTGGATAGTATTGTTTAAGGTTAAAATATTTATGAAGATTATTTTTGGAATATTATAATACTATAGTTTTTGGAAAAGGACCACCTGCACGTTGGGGGATAACCCATTGTGTTGGACAATGCTGTAGGAATCGAACCCACAACCATAGTGCAACAGGCCTTTATTACCTACCACTAGACTACAAGAAGTCCCTAGTTATTACAAAAAATTATTCCTAATCTAAATGTTATGTGTTAATATTTGGAACCTTATACAATTATGATAAATAGAATATTTAGAGTTTTATTACCTTTTGGAGTGAATGATGGGTTGTGGTAAAAATTTATTAAAGAATGAAATTCTACATGACAAGTAAGTATATTTCCTTATGTTATTAGTAAATCTCATAAATAAATTCCTCAAATTTATGAAGGGTAACTTAAAACAAAAATGTTGTTGGTTAACTTTTCCAACTGGGGATTCAATGACCGTTTAACCAATCACAAGTTTTTGATTTTCTTGTGGTTAACTTTCTCCTAATCCTATTTTCAACAACTCTCCATCCTACCTTGATGGTTTTTTCCTTCATAAACATATTTTCATAGAATCCTAGTATGGGCTATCTCGGGTGACCTTTTTACTTCTCTATCATTCTTTTAAAGTTATATTTTTATTAACCTTATTTCCGATGTGGGTTTTCCAAAAAGGTATTTTCTATTTTCAACCTTTTATTTTCAAAGAAAAATTTTAAATTTCGAGGACGCAATTTATTGAAGGAGGGGAGAATGTAACACCCCAAGCATCCATGGTATGCTCCTCATTGAATAATAGAGCAGCGTGTTTTGTAAGCAACCTCGAGTTCTAACACACCGCGACCAATAAAAGTAGCAATTATGAATAGTAGTACCCACTTTTTGAAATTTTATAAATTTTATATTTCAAAATGGACTTCATTTTTGGATTCAAAATATCTAAATTAGCCTATGTTTAATTTTTGGTATTTTTCTCAGAACTTCCAATTTTTGATGAATAGTGAAAAATACTTAAAAACAACATTTTTAAAAAAAAATTACAGTGATAAATTATTCTATTGAGTGTTTCTAAAGTGTAATTAGAATATATTTTTACCATTTTATCTAATGGTGGTCATTAGAATTAATTTCACATTGAAATTGGATATAAACAATTGTCAATCTTTTGATTAATATTCTTTCTTAAAAACACCCTATTTGTTGTGACAGTGGGAATTAATTATTAAATTAATTAATTCAACTTATCTGTTTTGAATTTTTTAAAATTGAAATCATTTTTTAATTAGGAACATCAAATATATCTTAGGGTTAATTTTTGGTATTTTTCTGAAAAACATCAATTTTTGATGAATCGTGAAACCACTCAGTGGTAGTTTAAAAACTAATTTGTCGTGTGAATGAAACATTACCACATCTGTGATTTGATTTTAAAAAATCCTTCATATATGGTTGTCATTAGGAATAAAAATTTGGTTCAATGGGATTAAAATAATTTGTTGGTGAATAGTAACTTTTATGTTTTATTAATCGCGATTAAAGGTAATTAATGAAATTTAAGGTAAAAATGATATTATAAAAATATGAAAATAACATTAAAATTGTCCAACCCTTATAGGATGAGTCATGGAAGACCAATAAAATCCATGGGTCAACTTGGGGACCCCATGTATCAATTTGGGTAAGAAAATGACATTAATAACTTTTTGTTTAAAGTAAAAATAAAATTGTCAAAACATGTGTTGTTTTCCTAAAACAATTATTACATGGGGTTATATAAGTTAAATGTTCGACTATAAATATTCATTGGAAATATAGAACGATTTAATACATCATGATAGTATTTATATAATTTTTATACATTAAATAAATTAATATTTTTAATGACACCATGATGATGCAGTGATTACCTCATTAATTAATGATTTAAATAAAATGAAAGGATAATGTAAAATCTAAGATTTAAACATGTCAAAAACCTATTGGATGAGTATATTTAGAACCCTTATCACATTATCCTCTAAATATATCATCTTGGGACCTTTAAAATCCGAAAAACGTTTCATAATAATGTAACATTTCATGACTTTCCAAGAGTTCCCCTCCTCTCCTCTTATAAAAGGCCTCCACCTCTACCACCTTAGTCACACCATCAATCCCTTTGGCATGGCCAACCTATGCCCAAATACTCTCCCAACTTCCCTCTCTTACTCCTAGAATCCTCACATTGGGCAGAAGTCTTCCCAAGGAATCCTTTGGCTCAAATAAAAAAGAGTTACCCGATTTTAAGGTAATGTCTTCTCTAGTGTTATCTTGTTTTATTTTGCTTCTCCAACCCCCTAAAATATTTTTATTCCTTTATATTCTAACAAAACCAGTATCCTAAATATACATGTATGTTTTTATGAGAAGGATTTTATTTACACTTACACACACCTTCGTCTAATGGTTAAATAACATACTGTTTCTGTTGGTGGCGAATTACGGCCTCACGAAACGATGATTGTTCAATCTTATTTTAACACCTATCATGGTGGCCATTATGATGACACTATGTTTATATATGATATATATTATGGTTGTTTTCCTTAAGATTCTGTATTTTTCATTTATGACATACCTTTATGATTTCCATTATGGGTAAACGCGATAATTTCATTTTAGGAAGTGCGGACTACCGCCCCCTCAAAGTGATTTGAGTCGTTAATGCAATATGTGGGATGTATAAAGGACAGAGTAAGTGGTATTATACATTACATTAAACTGTAATTATAGTATGCCTTTATATAATTAATAATTCATTCCATAAAATAAGAAATAGAAATGAAAGAAGCGTTCATGCATACGTACGGCTTACCCTCTCCATGAACGGTGCATTTCATTTCTTACCTCTAAATGTTATGTAATATTATAAATTCATGTATATACTAGATATATATGATATATATTATATCTACATCATGAATATAATTTTGGATATAATTGATATTTTACCACATGAACAACTTGTAATTATAAGAAGTTTATTTTTGACTTAAGTACCAAAGATCGACAAAAAGACCGTTATTAAATTAAATAATTACATAATGTTCATAATATGGTAAAAAGTGATATAAAAGGAATAATGAAATTGAAAAATGTTCTTAAGCAAGTATTAATTAACTATACTTTATTATTCAGGATATTAAAGAACGATCGAGTCATGTCGGATAGGAGGTAAGGGAACTTCATAACCCAATTTCCGTTCTTTGGGTTAATCTCCTACTTTCAAATTATGTCATGATATTATTATGTTCTATCTTGTATTTTTACTTTATTTATGTGTAATTATAGTGAATACACATAATATATCTATTTTATTTATAAAAATGTTCTTTTTAAGGGAACTTCTTATCCCAATTTCCATTCTTTGGGTTAATCTCCTACTTTCAAATTAAATCATGATGTTATTATGTCCTATCTTGTATTTGTACTTTCATTATGTGTACTTATAGTGAATACACATAATAGATTTATTTTATTAAAATAGTGTTATTTTTAAGGAACTTCATCCAAATCTCATTTCGTTGACGCATATTTTGTTTTATACACTACTTTCTTCTATACGGTGTATAAACCCCTTTGACTTTTACGTTTATTCAAAAAGTGTCTTTTTTATATAAATCATTTTACTAAACGACAAAAGGGAATGTCTTTTGTCATACGTATGCAGTGAAAATGACTTCTCCACCCCTGTGACCATTATTTGATTTTCGGCTTCCTCTACAAGCCATAACATTTTTTTAAATGAAAAATAAATACCAAGTTTTAATTTTCATTTATTTTTGTATTGAAAATGGTTTTGATAATGTTTTATTATATCAATGTGTTGTATTGATATCTTGATTGAAATTTGGAAATGTTATGTTTCCTTTATGAATGTTTTATGTGTTGTGATTATGTTATGGTTTATGATATATTTAAACCTGTTCATATGAGGAATGCATTGGACTTAATAAGTGACGGGTGGAGCCCGCTATAGCTCCTTGATGCTTCGACATGTATCATGAGACAAACTAGTGTCTTGGAATGAGGCCTTGACAAAATATTATTTGTAGTCTTGGCATGAGGCCTTGGATACATGGTTATGATAGTCTGGAATTATGCATTCAATCATTATGAAAGTGGTTATTGATATTGCATGTGATTATTCAACTAGTAGCATATCCATGTGAATAATTAAATGGCATTATTTCATTTTATTTTTTCCAAATTATGCTGAAGTGCAAGTTTAAAAGGCTTTTGTTTTAGTTATAAATTGCCTTAAATGTTAATGTTTATATATGAAATCTTCCACTATATTTTTATCCTTACTGAGCATCTGAGCTCACCCCTTCCAATGTTTTAATTTTTCATGGATGTGAAGAAGCATATTATGAATGACATACAAGGATAGTATGAGGGGATATAAAGGTAAGATGTTGTTGTAGTTTTGTTTTACTTTATGATGTAATGTAAGACTTATGAATGTATCTAGTGTTTCCAAGGCTACTAAACTAATCGGTCTTTCGAGACTTGATCTGTTGTGATCATGCCAATGTTACGCAATAATGCACCGAATCTGGGTAACTGGGGTTGGGGCGTTACATTTATGGGTGTTTATGTAATGGATTAATATATATTAGTTAATGAGAAACTTATGTGTGTACCATTGTTTAGATATGTATCCTAATTGATAGATGGTAAATCATATCAAAATCTATAGTTATTGCACAAATTTTCCACCAGAGAAAGTCAATATGGCGGGTGTTATAGTAGAAAAGATTATGAATATATCCGGGCAGTAGTCTTAGGTTATGAACAATAACATTTCCCATATTAGAAAACATGTTGCTTCTCAGTATTATTAACTAATTTTAGACTACATTATTTAGTAGAAGTATTTATCCTTTAATAGAACAACTAACCCATTGGAAGCTGAGCTTTGGATAAATTTCATTGAATATAAATTTCTTGCACTATAATACAATTAAAATTAATATATTATTCACAAATTTAAATTTCAAAAGAAGATATGGATAAATGATGCCCATTGATTTAGAATACAAAGGTTCATTATTAGATAGTGGTAATTGATCAGATTAACTATAATGTTATTTTATTTGATGAAAATTTTTCATTAAAGAAACATGAGGATATGGATAGAAATTAATTAATTTAAGATAAGAGGAAGAGGTTTTTTTTAATGGGTATGAGTAAAACATTACCATATTATCAAAGAATTAATTGGACTATTAATATAATTAGAAAACATCTATTGACTATTTCATTAATAGACATAATCTAAGCCTTTGAATGGAAATCATATATCCATCTTTTTTATCATATGCAGATATTATATCTCGTTCGATAAAAATAGAGAAAGAATCCCTAAATTATTATATTTTAAAAGGAAATTGAGAGAAGTAAATGATGACTAAGCACTAAGGAAACATAAGTGATCAAATGGAGATAAAGGTCAAGATAAATTTTCAAATATTGAAAACTTGTTTAAATAAACATCTTTTTTAGTGGTTAAAGAGAATGTATGATTTTTAAAAGTGTAGAGATAATAGAAACATGTATTTTGAATGAACTAGAAGGAAATAAATCACTTCTATTTTGTGTTTCCATGATAAGGATATAGAAAAATATTCAAATTAATTCACCAATTATAAATACAATTTACATAATAATAGTAAAAAATAGAAAGGCTAAGCATATAAAATTAGTAGAGCTGATCTTCAATATCAATAAAGAGGATTAAAAAGTAATCTGTAAATAAAATAATTCATTATTTGATTCAATATCAATGAAAAATTATATATTTTTTCCATTTATATTAAATATTCCATTAACACTCAATGGAATGAGAATTCATTTAAGATAACTATTGGGAATATAGATATAATTAAAAAGTTTGGGGTGGTCTATGTTAAAAAGACCAGCAATTATTTTTTAGCTGATAATTTATTTATTATAATTATTATTTACTTTTAAATAATTCTGATTTTAGGAGTTTAATATGTTTTTTATAATAACATATTCATACATATTGTATAAAATAATTTCTGTTGAATTCAATGTATTTTTTATAACAAGGAATTTCTAGAATATAATTTATTTAGATGTCTTTTACATACAATCATATTTTATAATTTAGTTTGTGGACAATTATAGAGGGGTTAAATTACATCTATTTTATAAATCATATGATCCGATGAAATTTTATTTTCATTCCCCCCTAATAAAAATTAATCATGTTTATTCATTATTTGTAATATTACCAAATGAAAATATGGGAAATTAATTGAAATACATTAAAAGGATAAAATTACAATAAGTAAGTCTATTTTCACATATTATCAATCTATATGTTAAAATAATTACTCCAAATCCAACAATAATAGTATAAAATTATCATATCTCATTTAAATATATCATAGTTGGCAGTTTATGCCTTCTGGAAATAATTCTCAAATATGGGTCTCATAATGCTACAATCAAGGTTTTATAAATATTTAATTTCTTTTTGTAAAAATTAATTAATTGTGAAGTTAAAATTTTAATATAAAATATTACCTATGTGACGAAATATTAACTATTATAATAAATAAATATAATTTATAGGACATACAAAATATTTTGGGTGGGATATAACACACAAAGATTTTAGTACATGTTTTCCTTTAAGAAAATACTATATTGAATATCACGTGATTGGCAAAAAATCAATCCAAAGTGAATAATACATTTTTTAAATTAATAGGAAAAAATAAAAAATTTATGTATATATAATGTGTAAAAAAATATTTAACACTCATAGGTAATTAATATGAAGTAATTTTAAGAGGGAAATTTTTCTATAAAATCGATTTTAATGTATATCTTGTTTTTAATGTAAAATCTATATACCGATTATATATAGTGTTAACTTTATTAGAAAATTATTATTTATACGTGTTAAAAAATTATTATTCATTCATATATTGAGTACAAATTTGTTATAGATGAATATAAAATCATATTATGATAAGAAAAGATATTTTTTAGGATTCTATTTGTAAGTGCGTACAGATTTTACAAATATTATCACATTTGTGAAAATAATAACATATAAGAATAATGTGAATGTATGCGAATTAATTGAATATACCAAATATATATTATATAAGAAATAAATTTCTTTTAAAAAATAACATTGAACATATAAATCATTGTTTGAGATTTTGGAAATCTTTGTAAGGTGTTTTTTAAATAAACAATATTTTTTATTCACCTATTTTAATCAAGTATTCACAAGAATTCTTCCTGGTTTAGTTTGGTTTGATATTAAAATTAATCCAATTTTAATTAAAATTATCAAATTATTTACAATAGAATCACCATTATACATTATTTTCTTATAAAATCATTTTTTTCTTAAAACATGCAATTTTTTTAAAACATTTTTTACAGTGTTTCATGATCATATATTAAACGTAATTTTTTACTTATGGAATTTGAATCTTGTAAAATGGAATAGATATTTTTGAATCAGTTTAATTAATATCAGGTAATATGTCTAAATTAATTTTTTTTCATGATGAATTGTAACCATGGTAAATATTTATCACCTCACTTAATGGTAATATGATTCAAAAGGAATAAAATAAAGGTATAGTTATTTAAGATAACACCAAATACTTGTTAAAATATAATTTTTATCCATATTTTGACCTTTAACTCTTAATAATGAAATTTATAATATGTTTTTTATCTACATTAATTGTGTAATACATATATATTATAAAAAAGTTTTATATATTTATAGGGTTTCCACTGACGTCACTTATAAAAGGGAACTTCCTCTCATCTCATATACACACTTCATGAGCCAATAACATGATCAATACACACTCTAATTCTATTCCAAATTATTTTTCTCTTGTTTTATATGTACTGCGATCCCAAAAATACCACTTAAAAAAGTCTTAATGTGTTATCTAATGAAAATTACCAAAATAAGATCTATGTGTTCTTATCGATATTTTCCATGTTCATTGCTAGTAAAAACACATAAAAATATTAAATAACCATATTTATATAAATTTTTTGTATATTTAACAAGATTAAATTTTATTATGTATGTGGTACAACCATTTTTTTTCTCCATTCTATCCTATGGAATTTAAGACATCTCCCATCGGTAGGAATGAAATATGGTTTCCACAAATTAGTGTAACTGTTTTTTCATTTTCACCTAACTTGGATTTTTTTTAAAGGTGTAATTAGATAATATATATGATATTTATGGAAATTTTCTGATATATAAAATATAATATATCACCAACCGTCACACCGCAACAATCATTGGAAAATTATAAGGTTGCTCATGCATACATGCAGACCACCACCTCCACGAACCAGTGTGACTAATTTTTTAATCACCACCTTTAATTGATGCTTATAAAATTATATAAAATTATGAAAAATATATTCATGAAATTATTAAAATTATTTATATGATACAAAAAATTAACAACTACTTTAACCGCATTATATAAACTAAGGTATTTTTGGATAAATTGACTATAAAACCATCAATGGTTGAGTTAAGAAAGAAAAATAAAATGAAAGTATGTAAAATGATTATAAAAGGAATATAAAATGCAATATAGAGAAAAAATATTATAAATAAAAAAATAATTTTTTATTGATTATTCAGGAGGATACAATTTATCCAACAAAGCTGGAATCGATGGTAAGAGTTTTACATCTGAATTCAACTACATTGGGAAATATTTTATATTATTCACTAAATTTAATTTATATGTTGTATATAATACCATTTGAAAAATTATATTATTAATATCTTTTTATTAATAGAATATAATCTTTTACTTCCAGTTTTATTTTTAATGTTTATATTTAAAAAGATATTAAATCACTAACTGTTTATTCTATAATCTCAATAATTTAAAGATTTTTCATGTGAAAATTTACATTGGATGATTTATATACTTGATCATTCTTAAAATTATCCAATTTATACTCCTCTTATTATTTCTAGTGTTTTCATTTATTTTTCTTCATAGTTTTCCCCTCATTTGAATGCAACTATAGAAATAATGTTTTTAAATATAACTAACCCTCTTTCTCTTTTTCAATAAGTAATATTTATCTTCCATAATCATATTCATAAAATTGATTATGAAGATTTTAATATATTTTTAATATATTAATAATGTTATTTTTGTACCAATTTTTTCCGTATTTATAATATTTTAAAACGAATATTTTAAAAGATTCCAAACATGTTGTTTTTGAATTTTTAAAAAAACTTTTAAATGAATTTTCATTTTAATGTTTACAATGTAAATAGATTTTCTACCTTAATAACTATTATTTATCTTTAACATCTTCTACAGGTCTCTATTATTTTTCAAAAGAATATAATTTTCAATTATTCTATGAATTGTTATCATTTACCTTAATGTAAATATTTATTATTTTTTAAATGTTAGGAAATGATTTTGGAAATAATGCATAACATGAATTTTATAAAAATGTGAAAAAAGAATTATGGGATCTCTATATTTTTGTTTTGATTAATATTTTATCCGTAATTATAAAAAGAATTTTCATTATTTGAATTTTTTATATCGGATAAATTTATCATGTTCTATAAAACATTACTAATTTATGAATAATACCTTATTTTGTATCATTCAATTTCATGTAGTCATGTTCTATATCACCCTAAATTATTTCTACATATTATTTTTCTCATTAATATAGATATGATTAATATCACAGATGAATTCAATATCATTTATAATAGTTTGATATTTTATTGACCATGTAACATTTAAATAAAATTTTCTAGTTGATGGAATCATATTGAGAAATTTATTTTATTCAACAAAAATATTGATGTTCTGTATTACTAAAAATATATAGATATTCATTGCTTGGTAAATAATATTTATTATATAATATATTATTGATTCAATATATATAAATTCATTGGGAATATGTATATGGTATTAGGTTTCTTGTTATATATATCCCCTAAATGCATCATCAAGTATCATGCGATAAATAAATGGAAGGATTTGTTTGGTATGTAGTGTATACCAACCCATTCAATAAAATGTATGTGAATAAAGACCTAACAGTATGATTCAGGATATATTTTTAATTTCATGATATTTATTAAATGGAATACATATTTATTATTTAATGTTCCATTTTTTTATTACTTGTTCATTCAAGATAGATTTTATTGTATTCTTTCCATTATAGAGTGTCTTATCTCACCATTTATTTGTTTTCATTTCCCAATGATATGATGATGAAGTAATTGATGTATTTTCAATGATAGAAGACAGTTTTTCATGTTATGTTTTATTTTATTTAATTTAATATGAAAATAAAAAATGTATCTAGTTTCCTAAAACTGATAAACTAATTGATCCATTATGTGGTGATTTATTATTTCATGTACCATTTTAATATAGTAAATATTAGAGAAATGTTACTAGATTCATATTCATTACATCCATGATCAGTTAATAACTCAAAATCATTCGAGTGACATATCATGAAATAAAACAACACGTAAAACTATTTATTTATCATGTTTTATCTATTAAAAATAAAATAACACATAATAATCCTATCAACTTCACATTTTTTTAATATTATATTTTCTTTTAATTTGGACCTTTTAAGACACAAAATGATATACAGAACCCTACATTGAGTCACAACCACTCTAGATCTCAACATCTTCTTCAATAAATGGATCCACTCTATCATTGTCATATATTAATAAAATATAATATTTTTTAATATGCCACATTCTTATATGATTATCTATACAAATAAAATGTTATTATTTTTCAGGTTCGTGTTATATCAATTATAATTGTCTACACTCTTATATCATTTGTCATCTTCATGTTTCATACTAACATAATTATGTAATAATTATACTATTATGTAAAATAATAAAATCATTCATATATCTCTAACTGACATTATATATGTTTTTTGTGTTATGTGGATATTGCTTTACCATTTCATTTTTATGTATTTTTTCGTAATATTTCTAGTGAAATGATATGATTAAAGGAAATATTTTATATTTAATAGTTTAAATTAATTCAATGTGGTATTTCGTAATAATATTTATATGATAAAAATCACCCATTAAACAATACAATTGGTTTTTATGGATACGTTTCTCAAAATAAGTTAATTTTTATAATAATTTTATGGTGAAATATATATATGTATATTATTTTTTCTAATCTTATGAGGGTATGAATTTTATAATTCAATATCAATTCCTTACACCGGGAAGATTCTATTATTGCTAAATATGGACTCTTTGAAACCAAGGCTTATGGAAATGAAAGAACATTATAGTAATTTAGGGGTTTTTATATTTTTATATTAATTTCATTAAAAACATTTACTATGATAATATTTTATGATTGAATAAAGTATTTTAATGTATAATAATATCTAATCCCCCTTTTTTGTTATGTTTTTGGATTGATGCATTTATGGAAATATCATCAATGAACCTTATTATCTATTCATTTTAATATGTAAATTCAAGAATAAGAAAAAGGTTTGTTTGATGTATATTGATTTAATATATAAAATCATCCATTAATTTCACATTGATTTTAGTTGATGTTAGTGCATGGGGACTCATACATTCACCTTACTCCCAAATCAGTTGATGCATCAATTAGATATTCTATGTGCCTGATCAAACAATATGAGATTATAGGTAGAAAATAATTTTATTTAGAGAGTCATTGATATGTAATATTATCAATTGTTTAAAAAACCACATGAAGATATGGGATTTATAGAATAGGGACCATAAAATCATGATAAAGGATCATGTGATGAAAACGCCTCTTTCTGATGGCCACCCTGTGGGGAAAATGTATACATTACACATCATGAGACACTCCCAAATTAATATAATATATGGGAATCCAAAGGGAACAATTAGTCCTCAAATGAACTATTTAATATACTTAATATTTATAATATAATCAAATGAATTGTGCATGGAATTGATCGTAAGGATGTATAAATCATCACAAATACAAATAATGATAAGGTTTCTATATACAAATTTCTGGCCACAATTTCATTCATTAAAAGTGATTAATTATTCTCCACATATTTCATTAATCTTAATTAGAAATTTTTCAAGGAATATATCAATTTTAAGAAAATTAGTGGTGTAAAGGGTGTTAGAGATAATAAAAAATATGATTATATGTAGAAAAAACAAGATACTAACTATAGCGTTGAAACTAAATTGGAATAAAAAGACACATATGATTAGGTATAATTAACTCCTTCTTAGTTCAACTATGTTTTTAAAATTATAATTAAATATTTTAATTAAGAATTATATAGAAAATAGTGGATGTATCCACACTCAATATATCACCTAAGTATATGGAGGGAAGAAAATACTGATAATGATTAATACTTTTACGATGTTAGTGAGGATAAACCCTATATAAAGTAATTTTTTGTGCCATTACAGATAGTTAAGATGAAATTTATAATTATAGTGATATCATCCACATAGAATGTTCTACAGAATTGATCATTCACATATACCATAAACATTCATCTTACTAAAATTTCCATACTTATTTAATGATAACATATAAATCAATTTAAAAAGATATATTATATTTTATAGAATATTGAATAATAAATATCCATCATATTTTTGTCTTTTATTGGAGAAATAAACCCTTCGATTTTCTCTAGTAAACCTACATTAATTAATATTAATTTATCATAATTAATTTCTGATCAGGGTAAAAAAATGTGGAATTTTTTTAGATGATAAGTTATAACAAATTTAAAATATGTTGATTAAATTGAAACCTCATATAAAATGATAATAAGGGATATTTCTATACTAAAATATGTTTTCATGAATCATTTTATCCCTCCAATTTATCTATAGGAATATGCGTTTAAATATAGGAAAAAAAATTATGGTTATATGAATTATTTTAACAATTTTTTGTAATATGATTTCATTCGTATCACTGATACCACACCCAATATTTTTTTATAATATATCCAATGACATAGTCTAAAGTTATTTAGTTATAAAAAATAAATTTATGGTCTTTGAGTAAATATTAACAGTGTATATTCATTAAAATTAAAAAACTATGTTCATTTATTTAGGTTTAAAACTCTATAATATTTATCGCTAATTGTGACACCTTTTTAAAAAAAATATTAAATTCACCTAAAAATTGAAATGATTTAGTAGTGATATATATGTTTTTTTATGATCAATGATAACCCGTAAAACATTAAAAATCTAATGTATATTTAAGAGGTCATACCCAAATTAATTTTTATTACAATTTTAGAAGAAAAGTGGATGACATATGTGATAGAAGTTAATGTTACTATAAGTAATCATTAATCTTTTTACCCAATAAAATTATTTTTAAATTGTCCTATTATAATATAGTTATTTGATGATTCATTTTATAATGATAAAACTGTTGGGACCGCATGTCGATTTAACAAATGAGATCACATTATCAATATTGGTTATCGACAGAAATCAATCAAGGATTGTGGTTCAAGAAATACATATTTTAGAAACAATGACTCAATGTAGAGGATGATACTAATTATGAACTCTTTATTTCAATGAAAATCATGTTTATAAGGCCCATGAAATGTATCAAAATTCTTGTATTTATCACGTGAAGGGAATGGAGGACGATCCAATTGAAGAAAACCCTAAGCTTATTGATCACAAGGATCTATTTTATCTCTACACTACAAATAATGAAAATCAAGCAGAGCCTATAAATCATAAATAATCTGGTTCTAGGAATAATTTATTGTACATTATAAAGACTATGGGGAATCAATATTTCTTGGATTTTGATTCCCCCAAGAAGACCTTAAAAAACGGTCGAATAGTGCATGTTTTTAATAATCCAGATGTTCTGGAACGACATTTGAGTCTATGTAAATTTCTAATTATCAAATGTTTCATGCTTTCAATATGGGAGAAGCCATGGAAATTCAATGAATATATCCATATTATTTCAATGAAATGTGGATTTATTATTGGAGGATGATGAGTATGGTTCATGGTTTTCACCATTTTATCTTTCTATTAGATAAATAAAAAAAGTGATATTGGGGATTAGGTTTGATTAATATAAAGCATGTTTTTTTTCTAGATTCAATAATGGGATCAAAAATTTAATCTAATAAATTTTAATAACTATCACACTCATGTTTGGATATGAATTTTTAAACTGAATTAAATTTACTAGCACCAGAAAATCATTTTGAACATTCCATCTTCTATTGAAAATCTTATATGAATTGATAGAAAGATTGTTGACCCATGTTTCAGCCATTATACAAGGATCCTTTTTTATATTCATATTTATACCACCTTATTTGAGGATGATATTTTAACTGCATGGGAAAATAGTATTTATCATAAAGTATATTATTAGAGGAAACCAATATTTTGTGTGAATTTCCAATTCATAAAAAATGTAGTATCTGAATACAATAGGAATAAATTATGTATCTTATGAAAGATTATGGGTCATGATTATGAAACCTAATGGAGAAGGAAATTGAAATATTTAGTTCATTATTCTTGTTATTTTGACTCTAAACCAGATCAATCCAATGTAAATATTGTAGATCCTCTATCATAGGCTCACACCAAGGTTGATAATCTGAATGGTGTCATTGAGCATATTTCAACCCTTGTTAGTCTGACAAATTAGATAAAAATTTTACTCCCTTTTGATTATGTTTCTCTTGGACTTACAAGCATTAATATGTATATTCATTACTTATTGGTTATGAGATGTAATTATGATTATTTGGATAACAATTGTGATTATATTTCAATTTCATATTAGCAAGATGATCCTCATATATTTGAAAATTCTTTAGATTTATGTTGTACAGATACTAAGGGTGTTTCTCCTGCTAAACATGACATTGCACCATTATCTAACAGGGATTTCCCTCCATCCCCTACTCTGGATGTGTTTATCCTTATCTATAGGGAAATATCTCGGATTCGAGTTATTCTTCTAATTAGGGTGAAAATTTCACTTAATCATAATTAGGTGTTACAATCACAATTGGGAAGGCTTCTGAGGGGAAATCATCCCTTTATTTGGAATTGGATAATTCCAAAACTCTTATTGTACCTATATTTGGGATAAAAGTAGATGGTCTATCTTTGATATCTATTAATCCTCCAACATAGTGCTTCTTGTCCAGTGGAATGGGGATCATTTCGAATAATCCTAGTCATATTTCATCTAATAATCACAATGGTGATCCATTCTCAGTACTACCACCATCCAAAATTGAAAGGATGTGGCTACCTAAAATATTCAATATGATACCAGTTGAATCATCCAACATGTTTAACTATATAAGTGGTGATTTCTGGGATGAAGGTGTTGATAAATAATCTGAATATGATAAAATATTGAGGGGTCTCTCTCTTTCTAATAATGAAGTATAAAATAAGAGTGAGAAGATTAAAGAATTAGTGCTTCTTGATAAAAACAAGAAAAAATATCATGGGGGAACTTGTACTAGGCTCAGGTGTCATAATAAATGAAGTTCCTCTTATGGAATTGACAACGGCTGGGGAAATATCCCACATTAAAATCTCTTAGGTACTTGTTTATGATCATAGAATTGTTGTTTGTTGGTCTTGTTGAAAAAAGAATGAAATTGGATCACAGGAAGGATTTTGAGAGGATCTCATTATACCATTCATTTATTATTATTAATCCATTTGATGGTCTTACAGAGTATTTTTGGTTTCTTAAACTAGATAATGACACCATTAAATGCGACTGAAGATATTTTTAATATGTTTCTATTTCATTTGGTAGGAATGAAGTTGACCATTCGATGACTTATTTTATAATTTCATCCTCTATACTAGACTAATAGATCATTGGAGAATTTTGGAATCAGCCTCAGAGAATATGTGTCATATATGGATTATATTGGTGGATTTTAATTCCATTTTATGCTCAGATGAAAAACTAGGAGAAAATTTTTTAGAACATAAACCAGTTATTTGAGTTCTTTGATAAATGTGGTTGCGTTGAAGTGGACATGGATGGATATGATTATAATTGGAGTAGATATAATTAAAACTGCTAAAAATCCAATAAATTGGACAGCTATTTGGTAAAGGTAGATTAATGGAATGGTGTTGCTGATTTATCTGGTCACACTCCTCCAAAGATGAATTGTAATAATATCCCACTATTGGTTGATATTTGTTTTAATAAATGAAGTTCAATATCCATAAAATTCATGTTTAATAATTCATGGATTTTCAATCCTAGTGGTAGAGAAATTATATTTGATACATGGAAGGTTGAAATCCTTGGCAACCCTCTGCAAATTCTAGCCAATAGAATTGGAAATTTAAAATAAATACATAATGAATGGAGTAAAACAACCATTTAAAAACTAGAAATTGATACCAAAGAGGTTGAATCCCATTTTTATCATTTCTGGAATAGGAATATAATTACAGATGTTCCCCCTTAGGTCGATATCCAAACCATTACAAACATGATGATCTGTTGACCTTTAAGGAAAATCTTACCTGAACCCAATTTAACATCAATTTGATTAAGGAGGGAGATAGAAATTCAATTTTATTAATTTCATTCATAGAGAGAATAAACCAATAAGATGTCTTACAAATATTATAATTGAAGGTAGTTTCTTTATCTATTAAAAATAAATTTCCCATTTTGTGACATGTTTGTTTATGAATAATTATTCGGATAGTGGGAAGGAGAACAATAAAAAAATGATCAATTCCATTAACTCTATAACTGATGACATCAAGAATAAGAGGCTTGTTGAGGGACCCAATGAAAACAAAATTCATGCAAAACTTTTCTTATTAAATATTTATAGTTCTATTGAAATTGATGGCTTCACCATAAAATTATTAATATAAAACAAGGAAATTGTTCATTTTAAGGTAATCAATGTAGTGTTGTAATTATTTATTCATGAATATTTTTTTATTGTGTGAATTTTAATTTCATTGAATTTATTCAAAATAAATAATTTAGAGGTACTTGAGAGACTTTAGGCCAATTTTTATTGTGAACTATGTATGACAGTTGATTATAAATTTTATTACGCACATACAGGATGTTATTGAAAAGGGAATTATCTCTAGAAATCTGTTCTGGATTTTCCCTGTGAGGAATATATAAAACATCATTTATACTTCCTAAAAGCGTGTTATCATTATGAAGAAAATTGTCAAAGATTGTAATATGTCCCTAAAGAATAATATCTCAAAATTCATTAATACAATAAAATGGAACTTAATAATTTCTTTTTTGAGAATGCATGAGTGTTACCACATGTTTATTAATTTTATCTGTTCAATTCTAATGAGTTTCAGGCAATCCATCATTTTCAATGGGTCCCTGAGAGGTTTGATTCAGTTTTCTACAGGGGTCTGGAAAGGGTTCCCTTTATCTAGTCTTCTCATTACTATTGTTTAGGATTTTTTAATTGTTCCCATGTTGATCTTGTTAAATATAATATTTAGAAAAAAAAATGTGGGTTGGTATGCATTTTTTTCACACACACAACTTCTCAATACGGATGATACTTTCCTATTTTGGAGGGCTGACAACGTCCCCATTACTACTATCATTGGCCAATATTGGCATTATGAAGAAGTTGTTGGTTGGTTTATTAATTGGAAAAATTTATCAGTTAGGTTTGTAAAAGGAGTTATTATTTAATAGTATAACGGGGTGGCCCGAAGTCTTGGTGTGAAGAAATGGTCCTTTCCCATCATATATCATGGAGTTTCCCTTTTTTGGGTATGGTGATAATAAGAAACAAGGAAAAAAATTATTCATGAATTATTAATCATATGGAATATTGGAAGGGGATTTCTTTGTCTCATGCAGGTAGAACATTCTTTGACAATTCTATTATCATCTCAATGTTTTTATATGATTTCTTATTATACAGATGACTTATATCCCTCAATAATTATTTTCAAATCATTTTTATCAATTCTATATGGACACTTACAATTCATGAAAGAATGTTGGTCATGGATTCTTGAAAGGAGAGTTTCATGCTGATAAATATGGGGGAATGTGAGTTACTGATCTCAATATATGAAATTAAACATTGTTACAAAAATATCACATATAGGCCCATTTTCTCCACCAATTCCTCATTCATATTTCAATCCACTCTTTTTTAAAACAAATTCAAAAAATGGGCATGTGAGGTATGTTTATTCATCAGTTTTTCTAGGAATTAAGTAGACCTGTTCTTTTATTATGCACTGTTCGGAATTGGTGTCTGGTCGATATTCATAGTTGATTTGCTGGAGAACTCCATGTGTCTCAAGAACATTCGTTGATGATGTTTCTATTCATATCACTTTGATTAATGATAAAATTTCCAAGTTATAGTGTACTTATAATATGAACGGTCAACTAATCCCTCATCCCAATGTGGAGTTTTCAATTTGTGTGTATTCATATCGAGTTATTCTGATATATATACCAAATAAAAATGGTACCCTTAGAACTAGGGATTTAAATAGGTATCAGTGTGGTTCCTCTATCAATATAAATGTATGGATTCCAAGATTTATAAATACATTAATTTATCAGGCTGATTTACTTTTAAATATGAAAATATGGATACAAATATTGCTTATTCAAAGCCTCGTTTAGTATGAAAAACATCATATTTACCTTTCATGTCATCTTTTTTTGAATGGTGAGGAGTATTTCTTCCATATTTTTACTATCATTTCATTCCCTTTTAATATATTGAACTTTGTACTTGATTTTGTTCATAATTTTTATTTTCAGAGCCTTGATTCACTACATTAAACTATCTACAACATGATCTGTAGTAATCAGATTCATTCTCTCATGTTAACTATTTTAGTGTGTTTTCAACTCATATACATTTAGATGACGAAATTATTTCAATAATCATCTACCTTCATTTCATCTTGGATTTTATACTACTCATAAGGGGGAATATTCTAGAATTCAAAATCCCAACTGGGCCAATGAATACGGAATTTTATGATCTAGTTATTTTGAGGTTACTTAATGTTTGTGGAATGGAGAAGAAACCATTGGTGGAAAGATTAATTAGATGTATATCACAAATCCTTGGGTGGTTGAAATTCATGTTGATGGGGCATATTCAAGTGCATGAGTGCTCTTAGGTTGTCATGGTATATTTTGTACACATTAGGGTCTTGTTAAGGACTATTTCTACCATTTCATTGGGAATGGTTTTGCAATGGAAGATGCATTGTGGGATACGATCAAGGTGGTGATGTATTCTATCAATCATTGTTGGCGTGTTCTATGGTTTGAATTAGATTCAACAGTTGTTGTAAAAATTCGTAATTCATTCTCTAGGAATGTCCCTTGGAAAAGGTTGACATCCTGGATTTATTTCCTTCAACTTGATGCCTATTTTTTCTTGATGTTTCTTATGTATATAGGGATGAAAATCCGGTTGCTGATTCAATTTCTATGAGGGAAATTATGAAGTCCAGTTCAATGTTATCATTCTTGTATCAAATTATTTGTTCAGGCTTAGTTAAGGGAGAAACATGTGGAGATTGGCATACCCATATTTGAAAATAATCATTACACTATCTCTTGTGGAAAATTACATTTCTAATAACATTTGTTGGAGTAGGATCACTAGACTCTTAATCCTTTTAGTTATGTTTTCAATATCATGATCACTTATTCGGAATAAATTTATGCATGATTATTAATCCTAATCATAGTGAATGATAGAATCTATTACAATCAGTCACCCGAACATTGTAAAACCCTTTAATTCCAGTGAGGTTTGGTTCCCAGAAATAATATTTTGCGACCGTACCATTATCCTTCAATATACAAATAATTAGGTTCATAGGGGTATCCGAAGTGTCTAGGAGGGTCAAGAGGAGGTCAAGGAATACCACCAAGAGGATGTAGTTCCACTAACTAGTTAGTTATAGACCATCGATTAGATGGTGTCCTTCAGTTACGTTTGAATAACTACTAGAGGACCATTGGCTAGCTGGCGAGATCATCCTACTATTCAGTGTTTTATATTCATATTTTTAGTGGGTATATTTTTTTGTTTCCACTCTCATTTTTTTAATTACCCTCTCTCTTATTTCCACCATAAATCACATAGAATCATTTTCTTTCTAATAACCCTCATCACTATCCTTCTTGGGGGGGGGGAATCCTTCAATATTGGGTCTGATAATTTACCATTGAGGCAATAATCTTAAAGAAATAAATATATCCTTTATATCCTATATTTTATCACCTTATTATAACTAATGTATTATGTCCTTTTTAATTATTTAATTTGTTAACATTAAGGTAATTTTTATACTAATTAGATATCTTATGATATAATTCAATCCGATGTCTCATATTAGGTATATGAACCTTCCTATACCTATTGTTTGTGGTTCTTAAGTTTTACCCTATATCCACTCTTTTTTACAGTTTTTTTCATGTGATTGGTTGTTAGGTGGTTCACATATGTGTCCTTAAATTTTCTTTATAGATATAGACCAATTCTAGTGAATGATATACGACCCTTGAAATTTATTTCTTATCAAATGAATTAGATAAAGACATGTGATTATTTATTATTCATATTCCCTTGGAATATAACATTGGAACTTGTTTTGGTTTGGATTAAATATTGAATATTCAGTGTAGCATTGGAAAACATGAACTTGATTTTTAACTTAATAAAGTGTTCTGAATTTGATTTTAGTTCAAAAAAATGTATTTGGTAATTAACATTATAAATGAAGGTAGCAATTATTGGTTGTATTTGTTATTAATTAAATAATTTCAATTGTTAGTTTTCCTAGATAATTATAGTTGAATTAATTTCTAATGGAAATGTTAATTTGACCCATTTTTAATTAAATGTTTATTAGACCATGGTAGTGATTGAAATTAATGGTTAAATTCATAATGATTTGAGACCTCTTGTGGGCACAATTACTTAGGTATCTTCAGTTTATAGTTAAACCTTGGGTGAACATATCCCCCAGGTGGATTTGAAAATTTATACTTAATCCTCAGTCAGACATGGCCCCAATGTGGAATCTAGAGCCCAAGGGATTGGTATACTACCCATGGGTTTCATTTTGGACCAATGATGAATATATTACCCCTATCTAGGAGTGGTTTTGTTCGAAATTATCTCTGTTACATGTATAGTGAAATCTAACACTTGCTTATGTAGGTTGTTCTGAACATAGGTGTCCCCATGGATCCTTGTTTTTTATTCTCAACTGATTAATTTTTCTTCTAGTTATTTATGATGTTAAAATATGGAACTATTGTAGAAAATTAAAATATATAAATAACTATATGGGGACTTCGTTGGTGGTGTTGTAGTAATTCATATTCACACACTAATGAGGACACTATTTATAACCAGATTAGACTTCATGGATGTAGGTAGGGATATGGGAAATCACAGTCCAAATGATGTATGAATTCATTCTTGGATAATGTTTAATGACTACTAGTTGGATAAATCTCATTTAACCTTTTTCTAGGATTTATCCCCTTTTATTTACTTTTCACTTGATTTATATGACCATGATCATTTTTTTGACTATATTATTGAATTATTTTGGAATATAACATGGGTTATATTGTGTTCTTATCTATGATATTAATATTAGCCTATGCTATGATATAATGAATGTTATTTACGTTATTTGTCTTTATTTTATCTCTCAAAAAATTTCAGTATATTTGTCCCAATGATATTATAATAGATTAACTACTAGGAAAACCTATGGAATATGAGGGGGCTATAGTGTTGTAGTTTTCTACTATTTTGGAAACTGATTAGTGGAAAGGGGTTCTGGGAGGATAAAATTGGTATCAGAGGTCCCTTTAAATTTTTATTATTGTTTTGGATATTAGATATGAGGTAGGGAATAAGTTATTTCTTGAAAATGTGTTAATTCCAGAGAGTATATATCCCATATATGGGAAAACATCCAAGCTTACATGGGTGGTATTATTATTATTCTTCGAGATGTTACAGTTGATAGATTTTAAAATTGAATGTTGAGCATGATTTTAGTTGTAACTAATTGTTATTGATTATATCACATGTGATGGTATGGTATAAGGGTTGGTGTGAATTAATGTATCATGATTAGGATGAATTCTTTACTAGATATGTGTTCCTTGTCTATTATTACCTATTATTCATTCACATATATGTATCTTTCTATGGATAAAAGAGTGGTTGATCAATTAAAGTGTTAATAACACTTATCTATTTTTCTCTATATATGGATATATAGTAATCCTGCATTTCTAATTCCATAAATGATACTGTGAAACAAAATATTATATAAATGAAGTATTAAATGAAGATTTTGGTCAAATAAATATATTTTAAGAAACCAATAAGCCATTTTACCATATAGCTCATAAATGAAACTCTATTTAACCATACATTGTAAAATAGAAACAATAAGATGATTTTAATGTGAAATTCATTAAAGATAAGGTTTAATGGAACATTTAAATTATAACATTCAAGAATATGTGTTGTTGTGCCTACCTCATTTTACATTGTTCATTGATATAGGGTTTCTATATGTTTCATTCTATGATCTGTCCTTTTCTTTTTAGATTTGTGAAACCATAGAAAGCCATGGACCTAGAAGTAATGTGGGGATAATAAGAATGCCCCTATAGTGGGTATAACATAATATTTGGTATCCCCTTGACCCATTATAGATGATCAAATCCTTGAGAACCTCTTGTGTGTATAACATTCCTTATATATGGGACCACCTCAAACCACTTGGACTGTGATAGAACACATTGATGATTTCCAAGATTATTATTGTTCACATATCATTAGAGAGGGTGGTCCTCATGTGATATATCTATGGATGGAGACTATACAGACCATTGTTGAAGAATTAGATACTTCAAATGACAGGAGGGTAATGTTGGATATTTATATATTTTGTGGTGTAGCTCGTCAATGGTGTGAAATCCTTGTTCAATGAAAGAAACATATTAGGATGACCTTCCTGGATTATTAGATCAGCTTCTTTAGCCACATATTCTTATAAATTATATAATCTAACAGGGATCTCTTGTTTATGTGGTTGGAGTAGGGGACATAGTACTTATAGTCTATACTACCCCAGTTTACATTGTTTTAGTGTTTCACTATGTCCATAGTTAGTGACAGGGCTATTAGGCATTTAAAATTTGTGGAGGGTGTATTATATATGATCAACTTTTTGTTAAATTTGTTTTGTTCCAACTCATTCTATGTTATAATGAACCGAGAACATATTATGCAACGTAATATTAATGAGGTTCACCATACTGAGTGACTATCCTCCTCAGGAAGAAACAGTTTTGTTGGTGAATCAACCTACCGTTGGATGCAGCAATTAAAAGAATCATTATTGGGAATTAGAGTTTATCCTAGTTAAGCCAGTGACTCGTATCTTCTTACCTAATTGAGAGGTGATTTATTGATTTAATGGTGTGATTTCATAGGAAAAATGATATCCTTGTACCCCAACCAATAGTGGAGTTCCATTATTATTTGTAGGTGGGGAATGTGTGTAGTGTTTATAGAGGATCATATATTGGAAATGAAAGAGGATTGAAGATAGATAAGGGTTCAAGGGATGTGGTAGCTACCATGATACAACAGTCAAGTAGTTGAGTGTCTAATGGTTGCGTGAGCTGGGGGTGTGTCTAGAGAACTATGGGATGAGGGACGTAGGGTTGATAAGAGATTAAGACTATGGGAAGTTAGGTCACATTAATCATTCGTGAGGTAGGATAGATACATTTAGTGGATATATCTTTGAAATAGCTATATTTAATTCCTTTGATTGTTTAAGGTAAGAATTTGGTTGATCTTACTATTGGATCCACCATATTTTACACAAGATCCTCACAAACTTTTATATATGAATAATTCATTGGAGTCTTGGATCTGGTAATAAAGTGATTTTATGGTGTTATCTCAATTGATAGACAATCAGGAATGAATTCATTGATGATTAAAATGTATTCTAGTTTTGATTTGGTCATTGGAAACTTATGTTTCTTCAAGTACTTTTTTTGTACTAGATTGGGGGGATTTATTGTAAACCTTGGAATAGACTGGTTCCTTTTATATAAAACCTAAATAAATTATTATAATTGTTAAATCTATATTACATATTCTAAGGGATGAAAATATAATTATATAAGAGAGTTTGTTGTTCATATAGGTTGTTCTAGATATGACATTCCACAACAATACAGCATCATTGCCCAGATGGTTGGTCTTATCAATGATGAGGGAGAGACTCATGAACTTTTCCATCCTATAGTGTTTGATCTATTCTAGATCAAATTTCATAATGAATATTAAAGATTACTACACAATCAATAAATCTAGTTTATAGTTGAGCTCTTTGTGCAAACAAAACCAATTTTTATCTATTCTTACATAATGTCCAAGATGAAGATATGTGAACTAAAATATCCATAGGATGATCAAGTGGGAAATGGTTTTATTTTTTTGAGAATTCCCCATTGGGGTGATCATTTTTGTGATCGAAGAAGGTTGAATAACCAATGATGTTATATTTTTATTATTAAAGTATAAACTAATAAATAGTTTAGAACTGATATCCACTCCCACACAATGATTATTTACTCAACTAGCATGATGGTTTTAAGGTTTTATCATTGATTTATTAATGGTTTGGTATTCACCATCCTAGATTATAACCATATGAAATTCATCATACAACCATTCATTGGGAGGTACTGTCTTTAATACCACCTTGTTATGTCTTTTAAGATGATGAATTTTCCAATGGTCTTCATGGATATGATAAATATTGTCTTCAACTCATATCATAACTATTGTTTGGTTATATTTATTGATGAAATACCGGTATACTACAATTCTGATAATGATCATTCTAGCAGTATTGATATTGTTTTCAGTACTCTTCGAGGATATTTTCTTTATGACAAATGATTCATTTTATAGTTTTGGTTGGATTAAGTAATTTTCTTATGATATGTAATATCTAACACTTAGGTTTCTATAGATCCTAAAAAATATTATGTCATGTTTTATTAAGATATTTATAAGAATGTTATTGTGATACCAAACTTGATGGGGATATATGGTGAACAATGTAGATTTATAGTGCACTTCTTTCACTAGGTAGTGATATGGAAAAGCATAACCAAGTAGGAGGTGATGTTTAATTTTTTTGATGGTTGTGAGCCATCATTTTCAAAATTAAAGAAGTTGATTATGTTCATTCCAATGCTGAACATTAACAATACTAATAATGGGTATTCCTTCTATTTTAATTCTTCACAAGTTGGCTTGGGTTAATTTCTTATGAAGAATGGGTGAGTAGTGCCTAACGGGTCCAGATAGGTGAGACCAGATGTCAGAAACTACTTGATCCAAGATGTATAGGTCGCTAACATGGTACATAAACTGAAATTTTTGAAAAAAATACATCCTGAGGGATAGATTTGTGTTTTACATATAAAATAAAAGATTTAAATAGCTCTTCTCTTTGTTTGTCGTAAATCTGAATTATTAGAGGTGGGTTGAGTATCTGTAATCAGTTGACATTGAGCGTGCTTATATCCCTTGGAAGTGGAACATAATGGAAGATGATTTGGTTTGAATAAATAAATCCTATTTTTCCATGGGTTCATTTAATAGTGGTAGAGTATTGAATTTTTTATAGAGATGTATTTAAATTTCCAATAGTTATATGGAATTGAGGTATTGGCTTCTCTATCTATCCCTTCCAAACTCATTGACTATGTTAAAGATATCCTGTTATAAGACTCTTACTGTTATTGAAGAGGTTAATTATTTATAATGGGGATTCCACTATTGATTGATCCATGTATGATAAAGAGATGATGTATATCCCAGGAAAAGTGGTAGTCAAACAATCATGCACAAGGAGCTGATGACGGAATTCCATTCCTTAATATAGGTTTTGAATTTTAAGAAGACGTAGATGTATTGTTAAATGTGTTGTAAATATCGGTGTCCTTTAAAAAAGAAGGATATTATTGGTTTTTTTATCTGGGATCTATATACATACAGATGAAGGTTAACCATCTGAATCATTGAGACATTATTCTGACATTTTACATTCTGTTGTTGGAGTGGTATGATTTTTCAATGGATTTGGTGATGATAATACAAATGAATCCTCATAAAAATTATAGATTTTGGGTTATGATCACATGTTTGATGTATGCATCGAACTTATTCCCCATCAAGGATTCTTCTATAGTTTGCGAGTATGGAATATTATATGTTCATGTGGTTCTTTTTATGCATTGGGTTTCATTAATAATCATGTAATATAGAGATCCTTATTCATCAGAATGATTCATTAAGGGAATCTAAAATACACTAGGTACCCCTGTTGATTAATGTAATTCATACCACCTATATATGGGCATAAAATTGTAGTGTACCATACATGTGATCTACGATATGATTCGAGTACATGTGTTTTATTTTGGGGGCTCTTTGGAGAGCCATCTATCCCTAGTAGAATTAACTTATGAAAAAAGTTATCAGTTATCCATTTATATGGATTCAGTTAAGTCCTTTTATGTAAATCTGTATTTATTACCCTTATGCTAGTGGGAAGATATTGAGTAATCCATAAAAGGAGCGAGGTTAGTACATAATACCTCTGATAAGATCCAGTTAAACACTAAGTGGTGGTAAATAACAATAGGTTGGAATTTTTCATAGTGAAACAAAATAAGATTTCACTATGACTTTGATATGTAGAACTGTGTATTCTGACAAGTGTCATCGAGGGTAGGGAAACATCAGATTCATAGGTAGGTATTTTTGGTGAAAAGCTTCATTGGGCCCCTTGAGATTATAGAGGTAGTATAACTAATAGATTACATATATATTCTTCTACATGTGTACATGTAGATGAAATACATGTTACATGCCTTTAATAATCAATAATATAACCACGACTCATCTCATGTTATTAGTGTTTATTATGTTAAGCTGGATTTTGATGCTTCCATCAAGGAATGTCTCATTTGTATCCTGAACCATCAGGAAAATAGACTCCATGAGAAGACTGTTCCACTGGTATGTGTGGTAAATAATCATGTATTGGACCAAGATGAAACACGAGATTATGATTCATAAGTTCAATCCCAATGGTTTGATATTTTTTAAAGGTAGTCGAATAGTTTCAATAGCATAGCCCATGGATGAACATACATATAGAGATGAGGTTGAAAAACCATTCCATTTCATTGAGGTAAATATTTATTTATTTTATCATAAAACTCATTAAATTTACATTAAATATGTATGTATAGGGTAAGATTTTGTCTCAAAGGTATCCATGAGGCTTAGGAAGTGGTCGGGGAACATATCCAAGAGGCTCTAGTGCCACCGAATAGTTGGTTGTAGTCCATGAGCTAAGAAGTGACAATATAGTAGGCTTTAATAGCTATTTAAGGACTACCATCAAATGGGTGAGACCCACTATCAATTTTGTGAATTTTAGAGATGTTTTGGTGGGAATAATTTAGTTTTCAACCTTCTTTCTTCAATACCACTCACTAAAATTTCTCCCTTGAATCACATAGCAGCCCCATTGTTCAATAATCCTACATACTCCTCTTAGTTTTTGGAAGACATTCTATGATATTTAGTCTTTTGAGATCCAATTTGATGTGATCCAATCTATGTGGAATGTATATAATTCTTTAAACCTTTTTCATTCTATGTTTCACTTCTAGGTTTTGTCTCATTAAATTTATCTCGATTCTCCTTTTTCATGTCATTTATCTAACAATTCATTATCATCAATTGTATAATGGATCGAAGGAAAATATATTATATCATACCAACCCTATACATATGTCAGGTGGTCCCTATGTAATATCCTATATCCATGATATTTTTATTTTTATTTATTTTGATATTCTTTTTTTGTCACTTTCAATGCATGTCTTTAAATTTTATTTTAATCATTACAAAAAAGACAATGACATGATATAAAAATCATGAAATTTTTTTCATATCAAATTACTTGAGTAAAACTATAAGAGAAATATAAGGAACATAATTTTGGACTACACCCTTGGGACTTTATTTCATTTTTCATTGAGTATTGGAAATTGAGTGTAGAATTTGAAAATTGAAACATTGTTTTACCCTTAATTAAATGTTTTGATGTGTTTATTTAAGTATCATAAACTTATATTTAAACATGAGGTGAACATGTACCCCTAGTGGAAATGGGAATTTATGGTTATACACGAGGTGGAATCATTCCCTGATAGAAACTGAGGCCCTAAGGATAGACATATTACCCTAAAGTTTTGGTTTAGACCATGGATTGTTATATTACCCCAAATTTATGAGTGGTTTAGATTATAACGGTCTCTTAGATGTGTTCAGAGACATACAACACTAGTCAAGGCTTGTGGGTCTAACCTCCTGTATCACCATAGATCCCCAATCCATATATATATATATATATATTCTTAAAATTATTTTAATTGTTAAATATGGAACCATCACATGAAAATACTATTCAGAATAGATTATTTAGGCATTCCAGTTGTTGTTGACTACTATGTCATACTCACAGCCTACATGGGAAACTATTTAATACCTTAGTATCTTTGAGGTATGCATGTAGCTATATGGTAAAACACTCTATGACCGATGTCTGACAACATTGTATTATCGAACTGAGTGATAGATCCTAGGATATAGCTGAAGCTGCTTTTCAGTTTTACTATTTTGTATCCCCTTTTTGTTCAAATTTTTAACTAATATATATTACAGATGACATGTTTTTCTTTAGAATATATTATAGAACCATTTTTTTATTTCATGGGATATGTTGTGTTATTAGATCTGGTAATGATATTATCCTATGGTCTAATATAATCTCTATAATTTCCACTATTTATAAATATTGTTTCACTCTGACCCAAATGGTATAATATCACTAGGAAATAATATCTGTCCCTTTCCACTAGTCAGCACCCTCTGGCATACGGGGAGGTAGACCTAAGGTATTGTGATATTTTTTTCGGTTTGGGCACTATTCAATGTAGTAGGGTTGTAAGTTATTACAAATATAATGCAAAAATGATACCTTATAAAGAGTGGGATTGCAAAGACTATTGTATTTTATGTATAATACTAAAATTGATAAAATATATTAAAAAATATTTAATGATTAATGAGGGAGAATATTCTGAGTCATTAGTCACGATATAGAACTACATAGAGTTAATTTCATATCTGATTGTACAGAATTAGATGCTTCATATAAAAATTGAATTTAAAATGTGATGGTTTGTATCACTTTGAAAAGTGATCCTAAAAGTATATAAATTTATGATCAATTTAGATTATTTAGTTATCCAATTCTATTCACATTAAATTTATGTATACATATTTTTTTTTTATTCTCAAAATAGAGGCGTTGAATATTTTCTATACATTGTTATATAAAAGTATAAGAATTTAATATCATTTATAATGAAATTTCTAATCATTTACATAGACAGAACCTAAAAAATTAAAATAGGCATTGAAGAAAAATCATTAGTACAAATATATAATCGAGGTGAAGAGGTAAATTTTTTATGAGTAAATTATTTATAGATAATAAAATTTCATTTGTAATGTTTAAAACATCGATTATGATTTTGAAATATTTTTCAAAGAGTTACTGACATCAAGAGTATAAAAATTATTTATTTCATGTTATAAAAATTTTCCTTTGAGATTTATGATTCTTTTAAAATTTTCATGTATTTTTTCCTTAATCCATTTTTATACAGAATAGAAAAAATTATCCTTAATTTTTTCAAGCATAATTATTATGTGTTTCTAATAACTAGTTTTATCACTTAATTATTGAAATGTAGTTTTGAAATATATAGTATATTATTATAGATCAATATGTATAGAACTTTATTAAATTGTAAAATACTGTATGATAAAATCCCCAATAGGGAGATAAAATCACTGGATGAAACTAAAATAGAAATCATTACAATGAATCTCTAATGTAAATAGTGTTGTAATTTTTTATTCATGGATAATAATAAAAAAAAATTCATTAATAGAATATGTGAAATTCAATGGGATAAATTATAAGGTACTAAAATTAATTTTAAATATATAATGAGGTTAAAATAAATAGTGAATTATACATTGGAAATTGAGATGATGGGTCTATTAATTATTCAAAAATCAAAATGTGGAGAAAAAAATTGGAAAAACCAATATAAAAATTTGAAAATGAAAAAAATAAATGATAAGAGTCTTAGGGGATCATTTGGAATTACTATAACAAGTCATTTCTTCCATGAATATTTCTTATTTACCACATGATCTCACTTAGAAAATAATTTGATCGAATTCTACTACAAGAATCCTTGATGGAATATTCGTCACCCACTTAGTTCACCCTCCTCTTGACACTAGACATTCAAAAATCCCTGAAACTACATGATTGAGTGTCACTACACTGACTAGATATGAAGACCATTACACTTAAGGGTAGGTTTAAAACTTCATCATGCTTTGAATATTCCAACCTACCTTCATGTTATTCACCTACCCATGAAAAAACACCATGTTCACCACACCATATTGGTGATTATTCTGACTCACCTATTTGAAAATGTGGTTCTATTGAAAGGATGTGGAATATATTCCCATCAAAACATATACCACATACTAAAACATGACCCCCACTCTTATGTATTCAATGTCACAAGGTCTCACCCATCCTTACAATATCACATTAACATTTTCATTGTTTTTTCTTTGTTAGATTGAATGATATTATTACTTTTCCTATAAATACCCCTTTCTGTCCATTTATATGGGTCATGCACTACATGGTTTCCATGACCAACTCAGTAACTCCCCTTCCCAAAAGTTATATTCGATCAATGATAGTTTCCTCTTTCCATGGTGCAAGGTGAATTCTTCCTATTATGGTAAAATCCAACATATACTAGGTTAATAGTCATTATTATATGAAAATTATACTTGTATATAGTGAATAACCCTGCTACAATAAAATTATTGTGGACCTATGAAAATAATCATTCTACCAGGAAAATTTCCCTCTTCAACATGACATTTTCTCAAGATAAATAAAAAATTCTTTTACGATGAATGAAGTGAAGTAATCTGAAATTTGAATTCCTATCCATCAAATGCATGGAATAGACAACATATAATTTTTTTGAGATATATGATTGGACAGAGGAATCCTAAAATCCAATATAGGCCCAATCCAGACACCCACAAAACCCATTAAACACAAATGGTCTCAACATGTGTGTCAGTGTACATCCCATCGATAATAGATTAGCATTATAAAGGGAGGATCTAGGTCATTATCATAGTTGAGAAGAACCTTGTGGAGAACCACAATTAAGGATTATTTGGATAATGAGGATCCTTATTAAGAAGAAACTAGAGTAGTTTCCCCCAATATCATTGGGGGATTTCTTTTCCATCCTATGAGCTAGGTCAGACAAGGAATCTCTCATAGAGTAATCCCATGTTCTCAATTACTAGATATCACTACCGTACTCTATACATAATCTACCACCTTATCTTATAAAAAACACGAAGACTAGATAATAAGGTATTTTTCTGCACATGATACCTAATAGGTCCCCAATGATGATATCATAAATCACAAATCATCAATAGGATGAGGAAAGTGGAAAAAATTTGGATAGTCCAAGATTGTAAGTTACATTTAAATCCATTGGCATGATCCCATGAAATGTATCTAATCCTCGTTTTTTCTTATTTATCACACATATCATGACTCATTTGGGAAAAAATATCCGTTTTACCAACCCATTTTCACCACACATTCATGCATTTTGGGCCTCCTTTTAAGGTATATGCTCTAATATCCATATTCACTTCCCCATGAATAGATTCACTCCCAATATATCATTCTAGGGAATCCACAAATTTGTAGGACCACCATGGTCTGCGTTTGTTACCCCTTTTGAGAAACATATGTACCTATATCTTGATGTTAAACAATATGAACGATGTACTTGTTGAATGATGTAAATCAATTTGATAATATCCACAACAAAAGTTGTTATACTACATTATATGGTCTTTTTATATAAAGTAAAACTATTTTACTCAGACTCTATAGTCTCTAATTCTTGTCTCAACATGATGTGTATGATGACTCTATATGGATTAGACCCAATATCTATATATATCCACTTTTTCACAAGTACCCCCATTGGGCCATATTCCCACAACATTCATATTCCTCCATTAGGAAATATTTATGATAACATCATACCCTATATAGTGATCCATATCCCCTCTAATTTTAATCATATATCCTTTACTGGCCCATATTTTTAATGATAACATGTTTATACATGGTATGTTATATATTATCATTTTATCCCACCCATCCTCATTGGGACATATTAACCATTTTGGACACTAGAAATGGGTACTCATGTGTATGTTCATCACCAACCATTACAAGGCACAATTCACATAGTATTACATTTTTTATGAAATTAAAATACATGTAATGTGTCCTTGTCACCTGATCTTCAAAGGCATGACACTAACAATTATATAGCATCAAACTACGTGTGTTGGGATTCCTTTTATAGGGATACATATGAATCCCATCAAATGGTCTGAATCTAATAATCAAAACACCTGCCCTCCGAGATGGAATTAAATTCTAGACTACATAGCTATGTGGATTTATTACATAGTATTGATTATGAATTGAATAATTTTTTTTATAATTAATATTAAAATAATCAATTCAAAAAGATCTATTACACAAGGTTAATTTACCCGACAATGAAATTTCAAGAACCCTTCATGAATATGACAACCCGTCATAAGAGTTTCTAGGATTAAGCACTAATTTCCACTAAAAAGAGTTTCAATGAGACGAGTCTCAAATATTCTTAACTGATTCATATCAAAAGTGTTACTAGTAATGTCCCAATGTCCCCATCCCTTTAGAAACATGGTCTAATGTGACTCAAAACAAGGAAATTGGATAACATGATAGGTGTTTCAAATTTTTTCATATTACCAAACATGATAATAATGAAGAACCTGACATGAAAATAATTAATGACAAGTATTTTATAGTTTATTATACTCTTATAATAATATATATTTAGGTGGTATTGAGTTTCAACTTCACCCATTAATCCAATATGCGTACAACAAAAAATTATGAGCCTATAATGAATAAAAGGAATCATGAAGATTCAATGGACAATTAAATTCTTATAATACAAAATATAGTGTTTGTATCAGGAATTATATTCACCAATCATTGAAATATATTGGAAAATAAAAATTTTGAATCTGATGTGGAAATAAACAATCATGAAGTCTCAATTGTTGATTCCACATCTATATAAATAAATAGTGAATTGTTATCGAGTGGTGTCTCCACTGATTGATGATATATGAATTCTAAAATTATGATCCTAAAATGAATAAAATAATTTTGTCTACAAATTTTTGAATTTTTTGATCATATTTGTTTTTATTTGGGATTCTATACTGATCGACTTATTATATGTGTTTGTTTAACAATAGTGGTATTTCAATGATCTTGTCTAGAGATATATTTAATCCCAAAAAACCCCAAATTTGATTTAGTATACCTGTTTTTTAGGTTCAATAATTGTTTTATTTATTTAGGGAGTGTTATTAGGTTACTCGAATAAATATGGAGTGGTTAGTATTTTCAAGGTACACTACGGGAATAAACACATTGGGGTGTAGAGATTGTCATGTTAAGAGTGTTCAAGTTCAATATAGGTAGGCCCAAAATTATCAAGGGAGGCCATGACCATAGGCGTGACATTCAAGTAGGATACCTACGAAACATATCCAGATGAACATCACCACACCGTGGTCTAAAGTGTTTTGGGTTCAAAATGGCTTGTTTTTTTGAATCATTTAAGTGGTGCCATCGCAGTGAACATGGATTGAATATCACCATAGTTTTGGTGCAACATACCATTCCATGGTTTTAGTCAATTGTGTATTTAATTGGATGTTTTGATTCAGAATTTATTTCAGAAAATAAATCGAGATTGTTAGTGAGATTTTTCATTGTATAATATTTAGTTTTCAATAAATTTTTACCCCACGTTACAATGCATCCTCTTAATTTTTATCATTTATCTTGATTGAGGGTTCCATAATGTAATTTATATATGTATTTTCATTATTTAATTCACATTAATTTTTTAGGGAATAGATCCATAAACAATGCATCATTATTGTGTTTTTATGTTCATAATAGGTAGCTGAAAAAACAATGACATCTCCAATCCTTGAGAAAGCACTGCACACGACAATATTGGATCAAAACATTTCAACTGTTGAGGCTTCTTCATCCCTCTCCAGCATGGCAGAGGATTCAGTTCCATCGGATCCACCTCCCCCTTCCACCATCACCCTGGCATCCACACTCATATCCTTCTATAGATTCTCAGCCTCATCCTGATTTTAATGTACTAGTAATCCTATCCCTCAAGGATGTGAATATTTGTGAGGTTCCAGCGACATTATTGTTTCTTGACCATGCTAGAAATACCTCTTTCCCAGTTCTCGCTGAGCACGTTCGGTTGCTCCGTGAAAATATATTTTCTAGCCGAATCATTCTCGGTAATTGTTGCCTTTCTGACTAGACCCTGGTCTCCAGCTTGGGCTGTGAGAACCCCCCACCTCTTGTTTAAGATATAAGTGGCTTCCTAGACACTATCATTTTTTTGTGTGTATCTATCCTCAAACACAAAGTGTTCTGAATAATCATTTAATCTACATAATACATCATCAATTATTGGTCCCAATAATATAGATCCAAAGAAACATGGAACTTGATCATGTTCTAATGATGATTTAAGAATATTATAGATGTAATTCTCCTCAGACAGATGTCTAGCACAGCTCCCATTGTTTCTTATTATCCATGTACTGCATGCGATACCAGCCATATCCCTCCTCCCAAAATACCCTCTAACATCACATTGAAACCCCCTCTAAAAAACCTATTATGGTCATCCAACCTCAGGACCTTACAAGGCATACTTCTCCGTGTTAATAGTTTTTCTCATAAAGTCTTATAATATGATCTTATTAATACCTCATAAGGTAATATCCGATGTTCGGAGACTCTATATTTCAAACTCGTTCGATTATTTTTCCTCCCTCTCCCATAACATTTATGATCTACTAAGACTCATACACTAGATCTACTTCATTCCCCCTAGTGGACTGCAAATAAGATTCTAAAAACAATTAATTGCCACTACAGATCCATTTTCACTTACATCATCACTGGAAGCTAAAAGATCCAAAAAAAATCAATTTTACAATGATCTCTTTCTTATCATAGAACTCTTGGGGCCCCAAGAGGGTGAAAACTAACTTCATCTCTAATGAAATTTTCAACTCCAACTCTTCTCCCATAGCTCTATTCAAGACAAAGAAACATGTCTCTATAGTTGCATCTTTTTTTATAAGAATGGGAATATAGAATTTCATGAATCCATATCCTTAAAATCAACAAAAAAATTTATTATAGAAATCCAATATCGATGTTTATTTGATTTTGGATTTTGATAAATTTATCACATCAAATATTAGAATGGGATAAGATAGTTTCTTCTTCACTATTATATACTAATGCATTCAATGTTCATGTCAGAGAATAGTTACGGAATGATCTGAGTTTTTTTAGTATGATGGATGACCACTAGTTCATTGGAGGATAATTGAATGTCATTATAGAATTTAACAAAATAAAGGGTCGCATGTCATTCTAATGAAGGGGAAGACATCGATCAAAGGGGTAATAGCTGCTCATGGTCCCCATTGGATCAGTGCGTCAAAAACTTCTACTTCAACTCATCCTATCTAAATTTCAAAGTCACTCACCTAGTGAAAAATCTCACTAACCACTCCACTGTCATTGTAACTATGTCTTTCATGTTAGATAATGGGGGAATTATATTTTCCCAAAATAATGGATTATAGACCCAGAGTATCACCATGTAGTGGAATACTCTAGGTCCAAGACATTTCTTGGTTGTAAGTGTAATAGGGTACAAAAAAAGATTGTCCATATTAAGAAGGATATCAATTTTTCATTGAAGATCCTGCCACTTATTTATAGGTTTTAGTTTCTTTGAAATATGATATTGAATGAATCGATTCCAACCTATAAAGAGTATAGAATGAGGAGATCCTCAATGATATTGCTCTCAAAAATATTTCCATGGCTGATATAATCCTCAAACTTGAATTACTTGCATTGGGAAATCTAATGTCCAGTGGCATGGTGTGGTAGATAGGAATACTATGTTTTTCCATGCAAGTGTCATGGAAAGAAAGTGGTTATTTTGGATAAACATTTCTAAATCTGATGGCATGTTCTTGACTTCCCCAATGTAGTTGGAGGTATAACCTCTCTTCATTTAAATTCATTACAAGTAGGTGGGAACCACCACATGTAAGGTTGATATCCAAGGGTGTTCTCAGAGCTCTTCGATGTGATTAGATTCCAGGTTTCATCTTAGGTTAAGGATTATATAAAGTCCATAAAATATGACCAAGAGATTAATAAGAGTGTGAAATGTCTAAATTCAAAAATCTTGACATGTACAAATGTTTCCCAAATGAATTTTATCATGCCTCGTGGGACATAATAATGAAATACATGATTGGGGCTATAGATTATTTCTGTAGCTGTGGATATCTCTCATGGGTGGGATCGTCCACTTACATATTTCTTATTCTAAAGATAACTGATACAAAATCCCTTAACCATTATTTCCACATTAATATGTGTAACATCCCCTATAAGGTACTTTTATGTATTTATAATATAAATATGATGAAGCTTCTCTCTTGGTGGGTCACAAAATAGAAACATGTTTTCATCCGAGGACATTCCATTCAAGGAGACAAAGAGTTTTCATAGGATATGATCATAGAAATAGAACTAAATGAAATTGGATCTAATATGATTCTCATACTAGATATGGATAATGCATATGAAATAATTGAGTGAAACATCATACTCAGGGTCCCTTCATGCATTGACTTCTCCACCTGGTTCACCAACCTCTTATACATAATAATTATATCATCTTGGACTGCAATATCATTCAAGGGGATGATTAACAGATTCTTCCAAGAGGATTGAGGCCTTAAAAAGGGGGTATTTTCTATCCCCCAACCTCTTCATCATGATCTTTCAATCCATCAGTATGATATTAAAAAATCATCCTAAATGGTTACATCCCCTCCTATCACTGTATGAAAAATTTCGGGGGCATATCCCATAACATGAATCTCAATGAAACAATTGAATTTATTAATGGAAGTAAGTGATATATAATAGATATATAGAATATCCCCTAGTACTGCCATTTATGGAGTGTAAAATGGTTAAATATGATAAGAGTATCATCTACTCCTCAATGAGGTGCAAGGATAGGATGGAGTTCTTTATTAGCAGTCATCTTGGGTTTAGAAGATGGAACCTCTTGAGGAATTATATCGATGCTATTTTAACCTTGAAAAATGTACAAATCATCCACTGAAATTGGGTTGTGGGAAGTCTCACAATGATTATTTTTAACTAGAGAACATATACCTATTTTTAGTTGTTTCATTATGCTCTTCAACAATGTCCTTGTTACAATCCCCAATCACATTTTTTATATTATCAATTTCTTGAATGAAGTTAAAATGAATATTTAAATAATCATCATTTATTTCATCTGGTATGCACAATATGATGGAAAACATCATTAGGCATCATGTAATTAGATCATGTGGATAGAAGAAGAAGAAGGTATTAATGATATAAGTTTTAATGTAATAGTAGGAGGCTTATTGGATAAGCTTTAATGGGAAGTGGTTGAATGTCAAAACATGTGTGGTCGGATCATGGTGAGTAAATAAGAGAATATAATGGACCCCCCCCCCCACAAACTCACAAAAAGTTTTTTGTCTCATCTGTGTGGTAAAATCTATATGCACTTCATAGTTTTTCACTATCACAATAGACGGATCATCAACCTGGGTGACATTAACATCTTGCGTAAATATTGAGATGGAACAGCCATCAGATCACCATGTTTCCCTCCATAGGTTATTATGTTTAACTACATAAAGAATCAACGTGATTTATCCAACAATTTCATTAAAGAGGAATGATGTAGGATCTTTTATGTCATAGATCACTCTTCTAATCCTGAAAAATGAATTTATTTTAGAATCATTTAGGGGAGTTTATTCTTAAAGAGAGTATCAATGTCTGATCTCACCCCCTACCAAACAAGTTTACTAGTGACATACTCTATTGTGTAAATATATATCAGAAAATAAAACATTCCTGATTTGGAGGATCTACAACAATGCGTTACCTACTACTGGATGTGTTCAATGTAATGACATGTTCCTGGAAACATGATTCACTTGCAACCAAATTCCCCACGAGGATTCCATTGCATATTTGTTTTTATTGTGATAATGGTAGAATGTGATTTGGAATGTTTTGAGGGTGTTTATAGGTCTCCCATCCCAACAGTTATGGGATCCCCAGTTTCATAATCACTTGTTTCGAGGGATAGACTTAAACAATTTTAAAATAGAAGTTACAATGTGTATATTAGGGGCTGGTTGTTGGTGCATCTAGAAGGCTAATAACAAGGCTCGATTTGATGGACTGCATAGATTGTGGTTATCACTCATTACTAGGTCTCGCATCATACAAAAAACTACTCTCCGCTCATCTAGAATGGGAATGAGGACCCCTGCATCTAGCTCCTTCTTCATGTAATATCCCCTTCCCATACTACCCCTTTTGGCCCCTTGAGGAAGTGGGTCTAATTGTATGCCCATAATAGTCACAGTAATTTGGACATTGATTGATCTTTCCATATTTGAATTAGATGGGGAGGTGTTATTATCCAATATAGTATGTTCTTTTACATCAATGTGGTTTTCTGCCTATATTGTTTGTGATTAATCTCTCAAGGTTGATGGTTTTCCAATGCTTAATATTCTTCATATTTGTAGCAAGTGGAATTTCGAGCTAGATGTAGTGGAAACATAGAAATTTATTATATACAACTCATTGAATGACAATTAAAGAATTACTTGTATTATAAACGACTACATCCAGAGGTGAAATAATTTTTTTACTAACCATATGGAGGTGCTTCACACATGTCACGATGGTAACATTGATGTAGATTTTATAGAATCCATTGACTCTTACGTTCTAGTCATCTATCATAATAGTATATGATCCCTTCCCCATGAGGTTATTTACATCCATTATAAGGATTCTTTATGGCTCCACTATTTTCATCCTGCAATTCCATGTTTTTTGTAGGCGATGGCACACCTCATTATATAATGAAACGATGATTATGAATATATAAAAGGTAGGTGTATTTCCACTATCATCTCATTTTTCTATAGAACTTGAAGGATTGTATTTTTAAATTATTTTAACGAATTTTAATAAAACATGGGATTTTTACTTGATGAAAAACTCAAATTGGTTATTGGTTTATAATTTTGAATCATGGGTGATTCCCATGAAGTGTATGTATAATTGTTATAAAAAATGTGGGTTTTAGGTTTAAATAAAAATGATTACTTTTGGACATGGAATACGTGGACAATGTGAATACAGACACGCATTGTACGTGATTTTATATTGGGGAATTAGGGATGGTATGGGTATAAAATATAAGTAAATTTTTAGGTTTTTACATGGTAAAATAATGATATGTTTCATGCTCTGTTAATATTGTTTAGTGATGTTTCAAGATGGTTGAATTTGAGTTAGAGAATTGGGTTATTTTTTTGAGGATTCATCATGGTGTTGTGGAATCTTTTATATTTCATGTTTTCAAAAGCTAGTTAGGTTATGAAATGTATCATATATCAAAAATTCAATGAATATCATAAAAAAATTCTAGTTTACTGTATTACATACCTATAACTTTCTAGAAAAGAGAAAATATTTTCATGGAATTTGTCCCGAGTTTTACAAGAATGATTCAAATTCATGATGTCTGGTTGAATGTGAACCGACTCATAATATTTTCCCACGTTATTATAATATAATAATTTAATAAAATGTAAGATTTTAAAAATAAATATATCTAATAAGTGGTAAAATTTCACTGAGTTCCAATTTCTTTTACGGCAGACAGGGATCCTAGATTCACCTTGTAGTGGTAGCAGTCCAAGAACAAGACCTTAGATCCCAGTTGACCATGAACATGATATATAAATCAAAAATAGATTTCATGTCTTAATATTAAATTTTAAAAATCAATGACATTATTTGAACTTGTTTCATTGAATTTGGTGGCTCATGGGAGGATCATAAATATCTAGTGGATTTATCATATATCAATTTTTTTGGAGATAATATAAATGGTGTTATTTGTGGAATTGTGTTACCATCAATATTGGACTTCACATTGTTGGGAATTGATCAGAGAAACTTTTCTAATTAGTCCCTATTATAGTTCAAGAAATCAAAAAAAGTTACAAATTATTTTCAAGATAATGGAGACAACCTAGAGTCACCAAAACTATTTTTATCATCATCATTGTAAGTACTTGCCTTTTATTGTGGGATTATTTGTATTTTTTAAAGTATCTCATATAATTAGAAATCATCATATGGTTAAGTAAGGTATTTTGGATCCTTATTATGTTAGACTATTTCAAATCCTTCAATGTATTGGAAATTATATTTATCAGCTAGAACATCTATGAAGATTCATTTTTTTGTAATTAATCAATGTATCCCAATTAAAGAAGTATCGATTTTGTCCTGATCATGTTCTTTGTTTGAATCAGGTACCTATTAAACTTAACACAACATTTCAGTAAAATCAGTTCGTATTCTAGATATGAATGGATGTATCATTTATGTCTTATAGATATCCTAAGTGTGGTTTTTGAGTAAACATGGTCGAATGGAAAATAAACATGGGAACAATTTAATAATTTGTGATGGAAATTGATTAAACATTATAAGAACTAATGGCCCCATTGTTTTAAAGGATGAAAATAAAAATTGTAAGGAGAATTTGACACAATCATCTTGAGGTAATTTCTATATTATTTATAGTTAAATTAATTTATTGTATGTTATGGGTTCATTTGGTAGTTCTCTCAAATACCATATGTTTTTTTGGATATTCTAATTATAAAACATGAAACGATACAATGTTATATAGAGAATGGTTCTTTGAGAGTATTCCTGTGAAACATGGTTAGAACCAAAATTCTTGAGGGAGGACACAATAGTAGGAATGGTTCACCGAGTGGTATCTTGTGAAACACAACTAGAGGGAACTCACCATGCCATGGTTCAAGTCATAGCAGGTATAAAACAATATTTTAAAACCATCTATAGGGGGTATAAATGGTGATCATGGATCAAATATCACCACGGATGTTGTGGAAGACACCATTATATGATTTCAGTCAAAATAATATTTTTAAATTAATGATTTGAATTTTAATTTTTTGGGTAATTGAATGGAACTCATGTGTGAGGTTTTTAGGGTATTAAATTTGGGGTCCAATCCATTAATAACATATATTAACATGAATTATCATCAACATAATCTTTAACCCCAATTAGTGGTTTCCTAAATGGGTTTTTAGATGGGTTTTTCACCTTTGAAGAAGAATATTTAACCAAGGTCAATTGTGATATCTATGCCACAAACGAGCCACCCTTTTTGTGTTTTACTAATGATTGTAAAATATAAATGGACTTCAACTCTCTCCATTATTCCATTTAAAATGATGGAATTGATCTGTAAATTCCTTTGTCTCATTTTTCCTCCAATTTATTATATCGGTTATTGATAAGACAATAATTTGTTAATTGGTTTTGAATTATGAATCATGGGGGAGAACCATGAGGTGTTTCCATAAATATTTTGAAAACTAGGATTTTATGATTAAAGATGATTTTTTATTTTTAGACATGGAATAATTAGTTGGTGTTTTTATATACTTGAATTTTTGGTTCCTTATTTGGTATAAAACCACCACTACTACTAGCAGGGCACATTGGTAAATGGTCGTGTAATGATATTCTATGGGGGGGGAAATGTATTTTTACTGACAAGTTGGGATAGTTAAAATTTTGGTTACATTAATTGGTTTTTGTGTAGTGGAAAAAGATATTATTAGTGAAATAAATTTTTTAACTTATATTGTAAAACTATGAACTTTTGAACCCACTTTTATGATCTATTCCATTATATTATAAAATATTTTTAGTAAAATTATTCTCATATTAATGGTGTGTGAGTGAATTCTCTAGGTTTAACTTCTATGTTTTCATAATCAACCCATGAATATTCACATATTTGTGAATATAAATGTTGTTTTCAATGATATAGGAAGGAATATGACTTCATATTTCTCATGTGGTGATTCTTGATATAGCTTATTAGAGTTGGATGTCTAAACATTTTCATGTCCTCGGATTGGAGAGTTGTTCCATGTAGGTGCTAAGTCATGGTTTATTTTTAGTGTGTTATTATTCTAGTTATTATTTCCACTAATGAAAAAAAAAATGTTATTTTACTTGTTTTTATTTTGTGTTTTATTTTTTATATCCATGAATCTTATAGTTTGGATTTGTTTTTTTTTCTTGTCATTATTATATAGTTTATTTTTAAATAGGATAAATCACCCTCCAATTTTTAGGAATTTCCTTGGAATTTAATTCTTGTTTTTCATGTCTTGGTGATGTCACATAAGGTCAGTAGCACCTCCTACCCAAATAAAACATTATGTTGGTTAGAGAAGTTACAAATCCAATCCAATGCATCATCAATCCAAAACACAAATAATACCTCTTAAAGAAGGTCATGTCCCAACCAAGGACACTATAACAAATGAAATTTCATAAACATAATATGTTCAAGGACATGATCAAATATTACCACATAAATGGAAAAATTATGAAATTCGATGTAGTGTGTGGATTCTTCAAACAAATGATACCCACCAAATCAACTCATTAAAATAAGATTATTACAATTGATAATAAGGTGGTTCCTAGTGCTACCTCTTACTATTTTTAGAGCCTCTCACTGAAATGAATCATTAAGAGCATCTAATATCTAAGATAATTAGAAATTGATGGAACCCATGTTCTCTAAGTAACCTAGAATTTTTATTGGGGGATCCTACATTAGGCTATCTTCATTACTAGTGATGTGAATCTCATATTCCTCATTATGATTTATAAAAGGTTTGACTTCAGTCCCCAACAATTATCATAGATACTAGGGTACCCCATATTTCTCTTCAAGAGCAGCGAACATTACCCATCCATGAGTTGGCTGGTATCCTAGATTTTAATGAAATTGATGGCTATCATATTCTAATATCCAAAAATGGATCACCACATATTATATCCCTAGTGGTATAAATATTCCATTATAAGGTGGTGTCTTAATGATGGGAAAATATTTCTACCTACATATACTATGACATTAATCATATACCATTGGTTATAGACAGATTGGAGAAGACTCATCCTAAGTCCTCTAATGAATAAGTATTTTAAAATATTCATAAAATAGATGAGTAAGTATGTATTCTGTCTCGTAGTATTCTGAATATCAAGTATATAATAGCAACAATAGAATAAATCTATCAGAGTTTTTTTATTATTAACTAGGGGTTGTAACAAAATCATCCTCCCTCTATTGGATCATCCTATTAGGATAATCAACTAGCTACTCTAGGGAAAGCAGATAATGATTCTCCCATTCATGAGGATCATTGATAAATTCAATTGGAGAATGTGGGACAATATCAAACTTGTATTCCATTTAAAACTAAAGACCACTAATATATCTCAACAATTAATTTTGGAAATGAAAATAAGCATCCATTATCATACAAGAAAACTAATGGCATATTTTAGTGGTAGATGGTGTGGTTGGGCTCATATTCATATACCAATAAAGGAAGATCATCTATATATTATAGAGGTAATATTATGGTAGTCTTATATCCCTAATAATTCTGTGAAAAGCTATCAACATATCATAGTTTAGGTTGTGGAAGACTACCATCGGCATATCTTGATAGATGAAAAGAGTTGGGAATATATTACATCAACTGGAAATGAAGAAAAAGATCAATGTTCATTAGAGGATACTTCTAGGAAGGTGAATATTCCTCATCTGATTCAAGAGGATCATCAGTGTGGTTAAGGAATAATAGATAATTTTATTGGGAACATATCCCCATTCTAACAAGGTTTTGTGAGCATATTCTAAAATCCACCTTAGTACAGGCTCTTATTCCTTTCTATGACTCAACAGCTCACCATCATATTCTAAAATCAATTTCAACAATAGGTGCATATTGACAAAGAAACTAAAAAAGGTCATAGATATATTCATATAATGACAATGGATGAGGCTTGAATACCTCTCAAATATCATTCATCCATTTGGCATAACCTGAACAATATCTAGGGATCATATTGAAGGAATTTGTCTTAATGGTAACACTATTATCCATATGCATCCCTATTATCTGGACATGGAATATTTAGAAGGTTTCCTCTTCAAGTGGAGGACGTATTTCAAGAGATGAATGATATTTCCACCATAATAAATAATGTTTCTTTGAGGATATATAAAACGTTTTGGAAACAACTCACTGGAAAACTAGATCATCATATAAATTGGATGATAATACCAAACAAAGAGGTATTTACCATGATGATATTGTAGTTTTTCATAGAGATAATCCTTATTATCTTCATGGTATACACTATGTAAATACTCACCACAATCATGACATATCTCAAGAGGAATGTCTCTCCTCCTTGAACATTACTCTAACTAGACCTTAATATAGAATGGTATTGGGGGAACCCAATCAGGACACCAATTGAGACATGTAACCTATTAGAAGTTCTCCATTTAGTCCAATAACTAGTTTTGATTTATTAGTAAGAAATGAACCCCAATGATTATACATAGTAGATGAAGACCCCTTTGATAATGAGAATGATACTATCAATATATTAAATCATCTTAATGATGAAAATATTCCATTCATGTTTCGTACAATAGATAATTATCCATATGATCATTCATAGGCATTATGTACCTATTTCATCCAATATAATCACCCTAAAATATGAAAACTCTTCATAAACTCAAATAAAAGACAATTATTTTGAAATGATATTCCAAGAATTGATTGATAATTGATGAAACATATTATCAAATTTACATGGATACTCTTTCAGGGGCATGAAATTAAAAATATGAGTAGTCACATCAATATTTTCAATGTGTTTTACTCTATAGTTTGTGTATTACACAATAGATGATTAATAATTCCTTATCTGATGTCCATATTCAAGGATGTAGAGAGTGTGTAGTTTACAATTTTAATCCGCTATAATTCCATTAGAGTCCTCTTAAATTTATTCCTGAAATTTTATTATAAAAATAAAAAATATTTGGTTCACAACATGGATATACCATAATAGATATATGACAAAACCCTACCACCCCTACGCCTAGAGGTGACAATGTCATCATGGATGAGTTATCAATAGAGTGATATGTTTGGTACTTAAGAATCTTAAATTGGTCTCTAAGGGAAGAATAGTAAGGTCCAATACATTGGGAAACTGATGGTTTAAATGATTTCACATTCATTCCTTATTCTACATATGGACAGTTCCTAGATAAAAATGAAAAAACAAAAAATAACAAAGAAATAGAGGAACCTAGTGCAACGATACATGATCTGACCTATCCCAAAAAGGATCAGAAAATTTTCATCAGTTAAAATTCCTCCACTACCTATGGTATCATCAAAATCCCATAAATACGATCATACAATGGTATCCAGACCATGTAAATACTCTACATCTAGGATGGGGGAATTATTACCCCAATCCATGCATTAAAAGAGTTGGTGTTCTTAATAATATGTCTAGTAAAGCAACATTCACCCTCTTAGTTTATATAAATACATAATTTCTTAAAGGCTAAGATATATTTATATTATATTTTTCTTTAAATAAATTAATTTCATCGATATCTTTTATTAGACAAAACGTCATGTTTTAATGAACTGAAATATATTTTTAAAATATTATTATTTAAGATTACAGTTATAGTCATTCCATTGGGGTAATGTTTATGAATAGTAAAAACTAAATTATAAAAAATTAGTTGTTATATATGAATAAAATCAATTTATTGGTTGTTAATTGATTATAGATGAAAATAAAAAATAAATGAAAAATAAATATTTTCTAAAAAAATATTTTTTATGTACAAAAATTATTTTTATATTACTAAATTAATCATATCCCTATTAGAATATTCTGGTAATTAAATTTATATATTTCTTAATTTATAATAATTTTAAATCATTCCAATAATTTTTTTCAATGAATATGATTATAATAAATATAGTCTTACTCTCAAAAAGATTATTATATAAGAAAGAAGTTTTTGACGCATTTTGTGCACATAAATTAAAATTAATTTCTACCATTTATATGTATTTAATTACATAAAAATTAATTACATTTTTAGAATCATAAGTTTCAAATTTGGTAAATAGTCTCCTTTTCTTTTTTGTCAATGTGAACAGTAACCCTAGTTAAATTTATCACATTGGTAAATGGTAAATCTTGTTAATCTAGATTAAAAATAATTATTAAAGACATAATTACTTATCATAATTATTATTGGATAAAATTAACTCTACCCTTATCAACTATCATTAAATTTTTATATTTTAATGCAGACAATTCCATGAAAAATATTTATATATTATTTAAAACAATTAAAGTTTCAAAATTTCACTCTCATATTTTTAAATAACAAACATGAGTTCACATAAATAAAAAATATATATGAATGGATATTAATATTAATATTGTTCATAATTATATTATATTCTCTGATGGTAATTTATTTATTATTTTTAGTATAATATAATTGCGTTAAATACTTATAGAACCCCAAAACAATATTTATTAAATTAATGGAAATAAAAAATTATTTATTATAAAATATTTAATGTGATATTATTTTAGAAAGTTATAGTGTTACATGAATTTTATTGGTACATATAAAATATTATTTACATTATAAGATATTATATTAATTTTATAACTTTGTATTTATGATATTTTTTTTAAATTAAACAAATATAAGAAAAATTGAAAATAATGATATTTGACCTAAATAATATTAAATTAAATTATTTACAAAACACAGAAATATTGAAATAATAATAGGAGGAAATGAAAGGATAAAAAATGACACAAAGTTTCCATTTATGGGAATATTTCCACCTTATAAGAAATAATTACAATATTTAATAATGAAAAATTTGTCACCATAACTAGAATTAAATCGGTTGACTAAGGGTTACTCATAATGATAAGGTTGAAAATGATAATAAATCTTATCTAAATATCATTGGTAGATAGGGTTACAACTCTATTCTACCATATTGTCAAATACTAGGATATTTGGAAGAAATTATATTGATAATGAATTTATTATAACTTAATCTGTTGGAAAATTTTCAAAGTACCCCTTGCCTTAATTATAAAAGGGAAGATCCTTGTTCACTTCGTTATTCCAATTTGTGCCTTCTATATTGAATATCTACTACCAATTTTTTTATTGACATCTCTATAAATATTATTTTGATTTTAGTATTTCCAAAATACCATCTCTAGAGGCTTTATATTATTTCTATATTATTCATTTCAAAGAATATGAGGTTATAGTTCATTTGATTAATGGAAGACACAAGGTAAGGGTTTTATGATATAATCTCATTATTTATTCAGATTTAATATTAATATGTTCAAATGAGTAAATTTTATGATATACCTCTTAGGAAACGTATCAATTTTATTCTCTTATGGTTTTTTCATTAAAATACATGTTTGTATTTCATTATTATTATCTTATGTATTTAATAAACTGAAAATATATTTTTATGGAATACTTACATCATTTCCCTCTATGATAATTTTTTTCTTACATATCCATTTTTTTATGAATTTATTGAAAAGGCTATTTATAGTAAATTATTAATTTTGGAATTAATTTTTACCCAATGTTTAATTTTTAAAAAGTTGATAAAAATTAATTTTATTGTTTTTTTAACAAGGTGCTAATTACCTTTTTTATCATTGTTAAAGGAATTTTTTTAACTAATATAACATTAATGTATTTTCCCACTATCATGGCTATTTTTTATTTGAATCTTACTTTTCAAGTTTATAGTGTTCTTCTTAAATAATAATTTTCCCATTATACATGCATTTTATTAATTTTATTTCAAAATGAAATGAATATTTTCCTTAAGAAAAGTTTGATGATATTTTAATGGAATTTTTATTCATTAAAGACCATAACCCATGATTTCACTTATGATTTACTGTGGATATAATCGAATAATAGCATCCTTATTCATTATATTGATATTTTATGTTTATGAAAAAAATATATTTATAAAACCAATTTATTTTCCTTGGGTGATGATATGATATAATGATTAAATGTTTATAAAACCCAATTACTAACCAAATATTATACTATGATAAAATGTTTATCAATCCCATTTATTTTTTCATGGTTTTTGAAATATGAATTCTTTTGGATTATTTTAACTCAATTGTTTGATATTCACTATGTGATTGATGGGACGAAAATACCCCTATAATGAATTGGAAAAATATTGTTTCTTAATGATATAAATTTGGACAGAATGGGTAGTAAACCTATTTTTGTACGGTACATTGTTGGCTTTGATTGTATTGGGAGGGAAATTTGACTACTATGATGGTTTGGGGAGTGATCACATTCCAATTTGATAGTTATTGAAAAGATACTTGACTACATATGAAACTATTATCTATATTTATTTGTATTCCATTATTCCATGTCTTATGTTAATTTATTTCTTTAATTCCACATATTTTTATTTTTTGTGATTAATGTATTATATTATTCCAATATTGTTTTTCATGAATTAGTATTATAATCTATGATATTAATGGTATGATGTTCAAATGTTAATATCATGTTCTCATACCATTTTTATCATGTTATACTTATATAATAATTGATATCTCCCATGATTACCCTTGTTGAGAATCATATAGCACCCTTTCTTAGGCATTGATATCTATGTTATGAAGAATGGTTTTATGTGTTATATGTAAATAAATAGTGATAGTTATGGAGATTTATATTGGAGATGATGTAGAACTATTAGGTACCAACTATTAATGTTTCTTGGTTTCCAAAGATACTGTTAATATATGATTTTATAATGTATCATTATGTTATATAATTAAAAATCAACTTTTATGATTTGATATCTATGTAAAAGAAGAATTTTTCATTATAGCAGGTATGAAAAAAAATTATATTTAACCATTGGAACCTCAGATGCAAATAACATTAGTAAGAAACCTAAAGATATGTGCATATACTAGATGAAATCCTAGTGTTTTGGATAGGACCATGAATGTCCTTGGTTAAACCTATGGTTTCATAAAATATTTTTTCGCAAATTAGACATAATTTAAATTATTTTCATGATTTTTTGATTTATCACAATTATTAATGTTTCTCACATTTTTTTATTGGGTCTAGTCAATGGTTCAAACCTGAAGGAATCATGTAAATGATGAATCTAGTGGAAAATGAAATGACTATACACCTAAGAAACCAAATTTAATTAGTGTTTTATTAAAAATCACATACTATAAATAGACAAATTTAATAAGATATGACTGATATTAATATTAGGGATGAGAAAATGAAGGAACAACATTATATTGAGTACTTCATGAGAAAACATCATATTTATTTGCAATTTGTCAACATATAAATTAATTATTGGGAAATGGAATAGTACTAATATATTTTCCATTCATTAGTGTGGAATATTAAAACATTACTCTATCTTGTTTTTCTATTTTGATGATGAAGAGAAATAGTGGTGGACACTTATCCAGAACACAAGAGAACATGAAATAATTCAATCTATAAGGTAGGATTAATTTTAATGATTATTTTTTAATATATACTTTCCTCATATAATTAATTTAAATATAGAGAAATAATTCAATGAGTTTAAGTAAAAGAGAAATGAATATATTGGTGCGTAAAGGGAAAATTACAAAATAATTTCAAGGAATACTTATTATGTTATAATCCAACGTAAAAAGAAGATTCAATGAATAATTAGTAGAATAAATACATGTATCCAAATGGTGTTAAACATAATTTAATTCATTATATATAAATAAAATGTATTATGAAATATTAAGGTAGATATCTAGATTGGGGTTACCCATCAAACTCATAGTCTTGAAAAAAAAAAGAAAAATTGAATTCAAAAGAAAATTATAAAAACCATATTGACAAAATGTTGACCCTTTTTTTCTGCTCAATGTATGGAAGGAAACATGGTGGAAATTGTCTTAAGAAAATTTGTAAATGATTCGACTGTGCAATAGATTGTCATCTGGAAATCAAATTCCGAAGTAATGGGAAGAAGTTAAATAATTATACAAATTGGGAGAAATATCCAAAAAAATGTACCATGGAAAGTATAGTGTTTTAAATTCAAGTATTATGGTAATTATTATAATTAATATTAGGATCAAATGGTCAATGATGATGATCAAAATCAACAACCACTCAATCCATGTAAAAAATGGAAATATCAAGCAATAACTATTTTAACAAGGGTTTTGATAATGACATGGTAAATGGTACTGTTACCATCAACTCTAGAGCTTCTAATGTCTAATTTGATTCTTTATCTATCCAAATTTTTATATTTATTGAATTTTCTAAGGGTATCAGAATTATTATAAAAATTGAGTTGTTGATTAAGAATTTAAAACACCTAATGGTATGATGATCACATCCCAAATCTCTGATTCTTCTCTAAATGAAGATTGTGGGAATGTGTCTCCTAAAAATCTTATCATTGTTCCCATAGATAAAGTCTATGTAATTTTGGGCATATATTGGATTTATTTAATTTAATCCTATATAAATTTATATTGAATGTAAGTTACATTGGATATTCTAAATTGACCTACGGTCACCTTTCAATGTGATTAAAATATAATCTTTCAATGGAAATCACATCCTTTGTATGGGTCATCATTCCAATTAAAAAGTGGAATTTATCTTTAATGGTTATGGAGAAACTCCACATCAAATATATAATATTTATTGGGGGTTTATTGATGTATTTTTAGAAGAGTTTCTGTTTCTTTCACTAAATCTTGAAATTGATTTTTCCATAGAAATCATACATGGTTGTATATCCATTTGAAAGACTCCAAATAAAATGACCCTGATTGAGTAACAAGAATTGAAGAAGAAACTCTATGAGAATATTGGCAAGGGAATTATTTTATTAGGTGAGTGAAATTGGGGTGCACCTGTTTTATTTTCTAATAAGAACGATGGAATAATACGTCTTTATATTTATTGTCGAGAACAAATGATGAAAAATACAAAAAAAAATTATCCTCTACCAAATATCAATGATTTTTTTATCAATTATATTGAGATCAATAATTTTAAAATATTTATCTTCAATATGGATATCATTAATTGATGGTTATGTATTTGGGAATACAGAATACATTATTCTAATCAATATATGTATGCATTGGATTTATATTGATTCCATTTGGTCTTACTAATCCCCTAAAATATTCTATTATTTAATTAATATAGTATTTATATATTAGCATGATCAATTTTGTTAGTATATAAGGATGACATTATTATTTGTTAAAAAATAGAAGAGTATGAAGATTATTTCAGTATTGTACTAATGACGCAAAGGAAGGTGGTGAATTATGAAATATTTACCATGTATTAATTTTGGATTTAGAAAGTTAGGGTATTAGTCCATGTAATCTCATGTGAGATTATACTAATATAAAATTCAAATATGGATGTTATTAACCATTGGACTAGATAAAAAATAGTGGTCTAGATCTATAGCTTTATTGGTTTAGATGGATATTATGGGAAAATTGCGGAGAATTTTTGATGGATATAAAATCTACTCATCAGGTTTAGTCAGAATGGATCCATGTTCTTTTTAGATGGACGAATCTATGGAATGTATTAAAAAACTGAATATAATGATTGTAATAACACTTGTGATTACACTATCTTGAAATAAATAAGGGATTGTAATATGTAGTGATGTATAAAATAAGGGACCATGATTCAACATCAGGGATAACAACATGGATATAACTTATACCTCATAGAAATTGATGGCCCTTGAGTAAAATTACAAAAATAATGATTCGTAGTTATCTGCTGACCACGTTGTTATGAAAAATAAAATTGAATTGGTTTTATATAATTAGTTGTAGTATATGGAAAACAATATGTCATCACTCCTTTAGATTCGGTGGTTTATAGTGTGTATTTTGAATAAAATTAAGAAAAATGTGGGGCTAGTTTGAAAAACGTTTATAGAAAATAAAATAATTTAAAGAGTATATTAGTGGAAAATAAAATTTACTTCTGAAAATTATTAGACATTGGGAACATTTTGAGTTCACTAAACACATTTTACGTTCACTTTTCTTATATATTCATGTTTTTTTTGTATAAATAATTAGTTGATATCAATCAGAATCTGATTAATTTCTTTAATTTTTTTATTAATGCATGTGGAGAAAAGAATTGACATAAAAATTTTATTTCCAATGTAAATCACTTATGAATGGTATAAGATCATCTAAATAAGATTTCAATCTCAATATAGTGGGTAAGAGATGTATTTTTGTGTTTCCTAATATAAATAATACAAGTCACACACTACAAACCTCACATCAATTTGTTAGAAATTAAGAGCATACCAATTTCAAGCACCTAAACAAGCATTTAGATAAGAAATAATGAAAGATAACTTGAATGAAATTTTTTTAAACACAATTTAATCAAATATATTTGATAATATAAGGATATATACCACCCAAACATTTGCGTAGCTCACTCTCAATGAACACCCACCATTTTTCACACCATCAAAATGAGGAGAAAACTCAGGTGTATATCCTTATTAATTTCATCTATCCCTATGAGGATAGAGAGCTAAAAACTTCAAGGAAATTAGGGGAATCATATTGAACTCAGAAAATTGAATCAAAATAATATTTGATAACAATTCCAGATGATTTTCCCATTGTACCATTTTATATCAATAATCAGAAGTGGTTTTGGTAAACCAAATTCTAAGATACTATTTGTGTCTTAGTTTTTGGATGGTTAAAGGTCTTATCTATAATCATACAAAAGATAAGTGTTTTTTACAATCAACATGATTATATCCATTTAACACATTTTGGCCAGTAGACATCTATAATGGGATATATATTCAAAATAACTAATCTAACATTTGACTATGAGAAGATTTATTTTCGGTGATATATTAGTTTAGTTGGGACCCTTTATGGACGAATTGGGATATAGTGTCTTTATAAAAGTTTTATCCAATTGAAGTTTTGATCCATTAAAAAATATTTAGGTGAATGGGATTCATGGATTTCATGTAATGTTAAAAATAAATGACAAGTGCTCATGGGATTAGATGCATTTTGTCCTATTTTACATCAACATTATTCTAGATCATCGTAATCACCTTCTCCTACAATAAAACATTCTAGAATATTAAAATTTCCCACATTAAAAGTGATAATAAATAATCTAATTGAACCAAATGAAAATTTCAACTTTGATATAAAATATATAATTTACTATTTAATAGTATTCTAACAAACTGGTATATGGGTGGAAATGAATAGTGAATCAGTAAGCGATCAGTCCCCGGCACCAAAACATTTTCACTCTGGGGCCAAGTCACATTTCAAAAATTATTCTTGGATATATTCCAGGAATAATGAATATTTAAATTTCAAATAAAACTAAATCAATAATATCATTATGATGAATGAAAAAATCTCACCAAGCAGTTATTCTCAGTGATCATTGGAAAGATGTCTCATTAATTATACCAGAATAAAATTCAAGGAGATTTATGATAGTAGCCTAAGTATGGAATTATAATTTAAACCATATCAGTAACTCTTCACATATGTGTGTGAAAACAATATCATTATATTGTTCCTACTATATATTTAGTAAATACAGGCTATTTTATAAAATATATTCTTATTTGATTCTTTTCACCGAACCTTCTATATATCATTTGTAATCAAATTTCAAGACCCACTCAATTAAGAATTCATAGAATTTAAAAATAATCTCCCAAAATATGCATTCCAATATTTTATACATTTCATCACTCCCTTCATTTAATTTTTTGATTAATTATTTATTCCCTTTTTTGACGGTGTACAATAGTTGTATAATAGGTACCCATCCAATGATAAATCCAGTAATGTAATGAAACAGACCAAAATTGGAATGAATGTATATAAAAATAATTTTATAAAGAAGATAAATTTTAACAAAACATAAATTTACCTTATATTGAGTAATAATTATTCACCTTTCATGGTTGGGTGAAAACATTTGTGGTGATGTTAAGAGACATTATTAACCCCTAAACTACTCACACCAAGGGTATAAATCATCTCCATGGTTTCATAAATATTAAACCATTTATATCATCGAAAAACCCCAATTTAGTAATAAAACCACATAAAAAGGAGAAATTATTGATAAAATTCACATTCTATTATTGAATGAAGTTTTCATTAAATGTTTTATACAATATGAAATAGGGAAAATTTCCACGCATTTTCATTAATTTCATTGATTATGTGAGAATAAAATATGAATATTCCACAAAAAATGGAGTTGGGGTAAAAATCCTATAAAGTATGAGAAAAGATTAAAATAAGAAATGTGATGAAAATATGTAAAAATTTAAGAATGTGGGGAAAAGTAAAAATGACTTTGCAACAATGGAAAATAGAAATATGAATAAGGAATTGAAAAATCCTAAATGAATCAGAAATGTATATGACCCCACACAAAAATTGATTAGTGTACTACCTATATGAAAATAGTCAGATGGAAGGAAAAAACATGATATTTATCACGGATATGTCACTTCTTGATGGTGGAAATACACTTTTGGGGGATCTAGAACTGGTGAGTGAATGAACTTAAAATGATTTGAATTGATAATTGATCCATGTTTTATTTATTTATTTATTACTAAGAGAACTCCAAATGGGTAGAAATTAGATTCAATATATGTGTACAACCGGTGGTTATTATTCTTTTCTAGATGGGATATTGGCATTGAATTGTAATGCATGATCTTATTCCCAATGTGGAATTGACAACAAAGGATGAGATGATCATGGGATTTCTTGGTTCAATCCTAATATATTTTAGAGTTCCCATATGAATCTTTATTCATTTCTTACATCTACTAAATTTATAACTTCCTCTAAAAAACCATCGCCTAAAATATTATTAATTCATTATATAATGTTTTAGTAGTCTAATTAATCTATCTCAATATGGAGGAGGAAATTATTTCCAAATATAATCTGATAAGCTAAAATCAAAAAAGAATTTTTAATGTTAGTATAGTTAGCCCATAATGAATCATTGATTCTAATACTCTATTCTATTCTACCCGGTTGAACCATTTGTTGATGATTTTTTAGCAATATATTTGATGCATTTCCTTGATCATTGGTTTTTATGTAATATTCATAAAAACATTATTCTCAACCCCAAGTCAATGAAAAATTGATTTCATTGTTCAATCGTAGAAATGAGAACCCTTTTCACTAATAATAAATCTTGAGTAACCAATCCTTGAAATAATTTGGGACTCAAAAACAACATAATTGTTTAGGAATCATCACTCCTTGTGGCTCTTGCCTATACAGATTTTGGCACATAATACACTACCAAAATAAGGTAAAAGTTTCCAAATAAATTGGTAAATGTATAAATAATTTTAATTCCCAAAACAAAAAAAAAAATTAAATATAACGGTTTGTTGGGTAATTTTGATTTTTTTTCAAGCATTACACATCCTTTGACTATAAATAAATTTTTTTGAAACATTATGGGCATCACGAAATAGTTTTTTCCAAAATAATCTTGATTCAAGGATCTTGTGATTATCCAATTTATGACTAAAGTGGCCCCTATATAAAATGGTGTGAACAAAGGATAAACTAAAACTCACTATTAATAACACAAAACATGATTATTTGATTAATACATGTGGTCCAATGGAATGGGTCTTCGAAATATACAAACGAGAATCATGTTTTATAAAATCTGGATAGTTTTTATTTAAATAATAATGTATGCATGATTTTATCAAATAATTTACTATGTCATAATACTAAGGAATTTTTTCTTTCAGTTAATACAATTACTCATCAGGAAACATTTCATTTAATTGAATATATGGGGATGAGTTAATATATATGTATGGAAGGATAATACCTAAATGTTCAACAACCATATTCTGGTATCCTTTTTTATAAATAATTTCTAAATTAATTTCCTAAAATATTGGCCTCAAACGAACGAGATGCAGGGCGGATTTGGATTTCTATAAGAGATAACGAAGGTGTATATGGTAAGATAAAAAACAATATTTTCCCTTGAAGATATGAGATTAATTTATCCAATTAAAACAAAAATTCCATTAATTCCTTTTTCATAGTTATTGTTTAGTTTTCTTGTGTAAGGCCTAGTGTGTTTGAGGAATATGATACTACATGTGGAGCTCAATTGACATGGTGTGATAATATATCCTTGTATCTATAGTTAGACACATAACACATGGTCTTAAATGGAAAATCCCACTGAGGTGTTTCCATTATTGGGGGTGATGTGAGAATCATTTTAATTTTTAAAAAATATTTAACAATGTTTTTTGTAATAATTTTTTTCCATTTTGGATTAATAAATAGAGGCATAGTACAATATTAATAATGTCTTGAATGAAATTATAATAAATTTGGGAATGAACTATTATGTACCACTCACCCTACACATTTTTAGGGAATGGTAGTTATGAATTGATATCAACTTTTGATTAATCCACTTGGAGACTATCCTAATAAATAACATGTCCCAGTACAATACCTTTTCACATAATGAAATGGAATTTTTAAAAATTTATTACAATATTTTAAATAATACATTGTTTTTGGATTGAACCAAGGATACTCAAACATTAATCAAAATAGGATACATAAATTATAAAATCATCCATGAATACATCAATGAAATTCTTTAGGTAATCCAAAAAAATACTAACCATGCGTCCCTAGAATGTACCTAGAGAATTTCAAATAAGAAATTGAATACTATTATATGAAAAAATTTCCTTGGGGAAAGTGAATTTTTTCTTTTCCTGATCCATGGGGTTATATGGATATGAATGAATCTATAATAACCATCAAGGAATAAGTAGTAGTAATTCCCTAGTAGCCTCTCTATAATATGGTCAATTAATTATTTGTGTAATTGCTCCTTACTAATGTGTTTATTTAGTAAGAAATAATTTATAAAGGGACACTAACTATTCATCACATGGGTTGAAATTTATTCATTGATTTTATTTTTAATTAATATAGAATCATATTTCATAATTACTAATCATAATTAACTAACCCATCAGTTTTCAGAGATAGGATAAATGATTCCAATATCCAATGAATTTATTACATTATTTTTTACATCATTTAAGTCATCATAGATTATTTAGTGTTGTTCCATAATCATGGTTTTATCATAATCATTTAAGAATATAGGATGCAATAAAATTGATTGTTTAATAATAAGAATGTTCATAGGTGTTCATCCCACTTCTTATTTTCAATATCCCAAAAGGTTTAGAACTCACAATTCATGCTCTTAAGAGAGTGACCTAGCAATAATGACTGGCGACTTTTTCCATTATCAAGATATGAATATTTCATGTTTTTAATAAGTATTTTAACTTATAATTTATTGGTATTTTGGATTAATGGAAGATATTGTGACTATTAGATGTCAATGATTTTATATAATTTCTCAATGTAATAATCCTTGATGAGGAATAAGTTTTTAGTTGATGATATGTATCATCACTAGTAATGGGATCCTTAGTTCTCAATAAATCATCAATTCAAGAACATGGCTGAAATTTACATAAACCAGTATAACATTCAATGCATGATTCATTGCCAAGGATTTATATCAATGGAGAAAACTCTAAAAGGGTATTAAAGGAATAGAAATAAGTTTTTTCAAGTAATGTAATTACATCAATATAATTAATTGAATGTGAGAAATTTTCATATGGGGGGGGGTCTCCATGGATTCACATATCTTGAAGTGGACAATGTCTCCACCAAAATCCAAAGATAATGTACCATTGGGGATATTAATTTTTTCTATTTTTCCTAAAATTCCCAACCTATATAATTGGTACATTTCCATACATTTTATCATCTTCCATTAACACATAAAAATAAATAGGAAGAATTAAAATTTTCACCATCATGAGAACATCCTAAAACATACAATTAGGTTGTGCAGTACTCTCGCTCTTGTATTGAAAGGAAATTTTTGTGGGAATCAATTTTGCAACCTATAATGAATTTAATATAGAGTGAAGAATCAAATTTATATAAGTACCCAAATCAAGGATATGATAAGCTACGATATAATCACCTATAGTGAAAATTATTTTTAATGCTCTAGGATCATTTAATTTAGTATGATGTGATGGCTCTATCAATGTTGTTATTTTATTATAAAATATCAGCTTTTCTTCCTCTCTAACTTGCCTTTAGTGTGTACACATTTTCTTTATAAACATTTTATATCATATAATTTTCTTCATGAAAACAATTAATGATATGTTAATCGGGATTTTTCAAATGTTTGAAAATTTTCATTATGATGTTCTACTTCTTTTGATTTCCAGGGTTATGTGGCCTTTTAGGGAAATATGAGAGGAATGGTTTGGCAAGGAGGATCATCAAAATACAAACTCTTTCTTTTGGTGGGATTTTCCCTCAATAACTTTTTTTCATATTTGGATCATTTAGGATGGGTGTAATGAAAGATTCCCGAGGTGGGAAAAATTATATTTGATGAGTCATTTTCATTTTAAGTTGAGTTACACTCTAATGAGTGATATAATTGAAATTTATATTGTACCTAAGTTTGATATGTTCTTGAGAGGAATTTTATCAGACAAGTGATTTGGCATTTCACTCACAGAGTTGGTGAGTTAACATAATTGATTTTTTATGTCTCGTATGGACCCTTGTGTGGTTTTTTGAAATTGGATATTATTTTAGACCACTTTTTCATCATGAATTGTAGTCCAAGATTGTGTTTTAGAGGGAGTTGCTGGAGAGTCCATTGTGGGTGTTGAGTATTTCTAGGCAGTGGTGGAGGATGACAAAACTCCCCTGGTTTCTTCCATTATTGTTAAGGTTAGTTTGACTACCCCATACATATTGACTAATTTTTCATTCCACCCAATGTTTTATGGATAATATGGTTTTTTCCTAATGGGTTGGTTTTATGTGGTGCTAGGAATATATTTACAAAACACTTTGTTATTTCTTTCATTTTAGGTAATTAGTCAGAATGGTGGGTTTGAGAAGCACATATACTACAATTATTTAGAGGAAGAGTTTGGGATTACTATTGAAAAAGATAAAGATACTGGAATAGGGTGAATACCTCTTCAAACGATACACCCACATTCTTCCCAAATTAAAACATTTCCACCTCATGGAAACCAAAAACGAGTACATCAGACCTTTAAATTGATTGAAGAGTATTTTGTTTCATGTTTTCAATGATGTTCCATGTAGTTATTGGGGTCTTGTCAAAAAGTGCCCCACATTAAACATCATCAATAATGTCAAAATCAATTAGAATTAAACCTTCATAAAAATATTGTATGAAAATATGATCACATATTAAATTATATGGGAATCTTGTATAAATTATTTTAAATGATTCCCAATATTTATGATGATTTCCACTTTTGATTGTCATATTTTAACAATTTCTTTCAATATTGTTACAATTCTGTAGGTCAGAATGTATTTTTCAATAAAATGGAATTTCATGTCTACCCAACATATAATAGGGGAGCTAATGTAATACAACTAATCTTTTTCAGTGTCTTATAATATGAAGTAGAATTCCCAAATATTTAATTTCTTATTATCCACATTTTCTAGTTTTAATATTTAACACACCGTGTAAAATCATTTTAAGTACTTATGCGGGTCTTCTCTAGTTAGTACATTTAATTTTTGTAATAAGAGAATTAAATCGTATTCTAGTTCAAAGTTTATTGATTCCCCATCTACTTAAGTATATGAAGGATGGATATCAACATCAAAATAATTGACTTATTTTATCATTTGGTTTATTTTTTCCCCAGTATATATGTTAATTTTAGTATCTTTTTTAGTTCTTGAAAACATGGTTCTATAAGTGTGTCCTGGTGTGGCACATTCTCCTTCTAGGATTCATCCTATATTTATCAGTTTCAATGATGTAGGATACTCTTTGGTTTGGTTTGAAAAGGAATTATATCACCCATAGTAGAACGCATCATGAAAAAATCCTACACCTGAATACTATGAAAAAATATAATTAATGTTATATGATATAAAAATATTCACAAAATTCATAAATATTTTATTAAAAATGAACACTAGAAAACTGTTGTTCTCCCCAAATATGGTGCCATCATTTTCCAATATTTTCATGAAATATCAAATTGAATTTTCTTTATATTATAATATGTACTCTAAATAACACCCATGGTCATATTTAAAGGATATTTAGTGGTTTATAATTTAAATTTTCATTAATAATAACTAAAATGTTTGGGTGGGTTAAATTTTGATTATTAAAAATTACTCGATTTAAAGAGTATAATAGTTGAAAAGAAAATTGGAATTTTAAACATTTGAGACAGAGGTTTTCTTGTGAGTACACTACACGCATTTCATGTTCATTTTTCATAGATATTAGATTAGGTTTAGTGTAAATCTAAGGTTGAAATTAATCATAATCCAGATTAATTTCTATGTTTTTATATTAACTTATGTAGAACTAATCCATGACATAACAATCATATTACCAAATTCCATAAAATATTCATGGTATATAAGCTGAAAATGTTTGTCTAAAAATAATAAAGTGGGTATAAAAATGATTCTTGTGTCATACAATAAGAACTGTAGAAGCCATACACTCCAATCCTCAAACTGATCTGTTATATTTTAAGATAATTCTAATCATGTGAATTAAAACAAGCATTGAAATATGAAATAACATAAGATACATGGAATGAAATGTTCTAAAACCCAATTTAATCCATACCATTAGAAAATATATAATCATCTAAATTCCCTTTTAAATGTTTGTATATCTTTCACAATGAACACTATCCATTTATTCTCCCATTGAATGGAGGAGGAAACTCTGGTGAATCATCCACCTAATTTATTTTCTCCCTTTGAGGATAGGGATATTAAAACCTATATAGTGATTATAGTATATATAATTAGCTCCAAAATATCAAAACATCACTCCTTGTTCAAACATCATAATATGGTGGAAAAATATCCATTTTACATCAAAAATTGGAATTTGTTTTGGGTGTCATGATTTTGATATACTATTTTTCTAGTAGTTTTATACTCGTATTTTTTCATATCACAAAATATAAAAAAAATAATTTTTTTTGGATAGAACCATTCATATAACCATGTAAAATTTGGTGGCCATTAAACCTCTAGAATGTGATATATAGTCAGAATACATAACCTATATTATGATAATGAGAATATTCATTTTCCTAGATTGATTATTCGGGTTGGGCCTTTTAATGGATCAATTATGATTCAGTGTTTTCGTAAGAGTTGTATCCTAATAAATTTTGGATAATTCAAAAAACATTCCTCAGAATTAGATTCAATTTTTATCATAATGTTAAAAAAGTGTACAACTATTCATGGGATTCCATGCAGTTTGGCCTATTTTTCTTCTACTTCATTCTTGATTCACCAAATCACCTCCTACAAAAAAAGTCAAAAAATGTAAAATTTTCAATTTTAATAGAGAAGAAAAATTATAATTGATCCAAATCTGAATTTTGATTTTATATAAAATCTATAATTTACAATTAAAAATTAGCTGAAGAAAATGGTATAAAGGTGGAAACGAATAGTAAATCTTTACATGATCAATGATAATAATTTTTTCATTAAATATATAATGGAATTATATCTATGTAGAATACTGTAAAAATATATATATAATAAACTTTTTTTTATATTCACTAAAAAAAGAGAAGAAGATGAACAAATTAGGATGGGTGGAGTTGATTAAAAAAATAGGACTACACAATACATTACCACCCTCAAAAAGAGAACAAGGTGGTAGGTACTCTAAGTTGAAAGTATAATGAAAGATTATCTATGATGGGAAAAAAGATCTCATATTTCCAAACATACATTGAATTGATCTTGAAATATTTAAGTAGAGGAGAAATGTTCTCTTTATAAAATAATTGATCAATTATATATCCATGTGAAGATTAAAGAGGTGTAAAAGAGATTTGAAGAGATATAAAAGAAACTGATAAATGTTCCAATGTTAAAAATAATTTGTGATGGAAAAATAATATTCATGAATAATTTATGTGTACCTTAAGATCCATATTTGAGGATTGAGATAATGGATGAATATCATATTTATACATTCGCTATTAATCCAAGATGTATGAATATATATAGATATTTGAAGGAATATTTTTATTGGGATTGAATGAAGAGAGATATTACAGAGTATGTTTCTCCGTTCTGGGTATGTTCGCATGTTATGTATGAGAGACATATGTCTAAGGAGATGTTACAAAAATTTCCCATACCAGAATAGAATTGAGAAAACATCTTCATGAATTTATTGGGAGTATCCACAAAACATCAAAAGGGAATAGTTCTATTTTGGTTGTAGTCAATCACATTACAAATTCATCACACACAATTTCCATTAGATATGATTTATATAATTTTAAAATTTTTTGGTGATATATCAAATAAGTCGTAATATTCAATTGTGTTTCATAGTCAATTTAATACGATCGGAATTTTAGGATTACATAGAAGTTGTGGATAATTCATCAGTAGGCTCTAAATGTAATGTTACATTTCATAACTGCTAATCATCCTTATAAATAAGGTTGGTTGAAATGGGAAATTAAAAATTTAGAATATATGTTGACATATTTATATATGGATTTCAAAGGATGTTGGGATCTAAAACATAATTTCATCATTTTTTACAACAACTGTAGAGACCCGAAGCCTAACGTACATGGATATTACATTAATTTTGTGGAATACTTAGTACATAATAGAAACAAACACATAAGGACCGTAATAGTTTAGTGTCTTTGGAAACTCAGAATATAATCTTCTAATCGTGGTGAAAGATCTTCAACATCTCCCATTAAGATCGTACCCTTTTTTCCTACCTAAAACCATTATTTATATCCTGGGGAAAAGAAAACATAAAAGGGGTGAGCTCAAATGCCCATTAAGGGTAAACATAGAGAACATAAAACAATCCATAAACATTTGAATGCAAAAACTTGAACATAAAATCTAAACATCCAAATCTTTAGCAAAGAGATGAATCTTGGAAGTACATAAGGCATATATCATAAGGTAACATCAATCATGATAAAATATCATGGAAATAAAACATGTAATTGTGGCAACCATTCATCACATGTCATGATTTCCAAAGTAGCCAAGGCATTGCTACCAAGACCATCTTAGTGGACAAAGTCCCTTTCTGAATCGAGTTCACTCCTCATTTCAGTCCTGTAACACTAAACTGGATTAACTTACCATTCCATCCATGTCTATATCATGAGATATATATCTTTACCCAATGCATTGTATGGAGATATAGGTCTCACCCATCTCATAATGAAATCATTCTTACTTGTGCCAAAAAATAAACATACATCATTCATAATAACCCAATAAATAAAATGGGTTTCATAAACATCATCCCATCATCACATAATCCATATAAAATAAATGGATATCATTTCATAATAATAAAAGTGAAACCATGTAAATCATAGAGACATTAAACTTGAAACATAAACATGTGAAATAATTTCATATTAGATGGAAAATGGTTTTGATAAAACATTTGAAATGAATTCTTGAGGAAAATATCCATTCTTATTCAAAATCATTTTGTTTTCAAAAAATGCCATGTAGTTTTAAAATAAAATTATTTTGTTGAAAATTATCATAAAATCTTGTATAATATGATTCATGAAAATGAGGTATTTTTAAACCGTAAAAATCCGTTCATGCCGTATAAGTTAAATATAACTATCTCCTCGTACTATTGTCGGAAAAGTCAAAAAGCACCTTGTATGGTAAACAAAAGAAAGATTCCTTCCATACGATGTTATAAAAGTAAGAAAATGGTAAAAATGTCTTAAAAATACATGTAAGGAATGTAAACATTTTATGAAAACATTTAGAGAGCATATGGGCATGGATAAAAAACATAACCCCTAGTAAATACTTACGAGTAAACAATCTCGGACAAGAATGAGATTGGAATAATTATCCCTTACTATAGGTCTGATATGCTTCGTACATATCATAACCTCCTATATAATGATTTAAATAATGCCATTGACTTATTACAGAATCATATTCAGTGTTATGATATCATATGTGGTTCACTTATGTCTTTATATTACCCGTTCTTTTGTAAATTACATGTTAAAGCAGCGTTTTGGGTTAAATCGTTTTATTTATCGTACATGTTTGGACTTTTTGTTCTTCATATTATTACTTATATCCTGATTTAATTAATTCCAGAATGTAAAACATGATTTATATATAATTTATATTCAGTATATACATAAATATATGATAGATCAGTTAAATGGAATGAAATACACCCTTCATGGAGACGATAGGTCGTACGTACGAATGAATGCTGTTTTTGTTTCCTTATTGAATTGAATGAAATTAAGTAGATTACATACATATATATACACATAAATCCAGTATAATTATTATTTCATATATTTCATGATTACTTGTTATATATACTTTATAATCAGTCATGAATGGTTAACATGGAGAATGAATCTCATCGCGTCGTGGAGACAGTAGTCCGTACGTATGCTCGAGCGATGATATCATTCCCATGATTATGGAATTTCATTTAAGTGTATGTATAATATTTCAAAATCAATAAAACTTTACAATAATCATATTTAGTTATTTATTTGCACCATTATACCCATCCAAGTAAGGTGGTGGTGGAAAATAGATTACACCACGGCGTGGAGACGATATTCCGTACGTACGCACGCGCGGTGATTTCGTTTTCCGTATGATGGATAGATGGTGAAATAGGGTTGTTTCATACATATAATAACATATCAGTATATGAGTGATACTGATTTTATTACATCATAATAAAACAACTAAAGAAGAAGAAGTGGAAGAAAAAATAAAGTTAAAAGAATCGGTAAGGACATTACCTCTTCTTTGAAGCACCTCTTTGAGACCTCCTTTTAAGGAACTAAAATTGGTCTTTGAAGAATACCAGGAACTCTAGGATGTTTCTCGGGAAGTGGAGAAGAGAATTGTTTAGGTTTTGGTGGAGCATGAAGGGTCAATGTTGTGTGATGAAGAGAGGGAGGAGGAGCCCTATTATAAGAGAGGAGAGGGGCGCCTATGGAATAACTAAAAATATTATTTTATTATAAAGTCATATTCGGTTTTTAATAGCTCCAAATTGAGTTATTTATAATATAATGTGGGGATGGGTCTAAATATTCTCATTCAATAGAATTTAGACAAGTTTAGGGTTCTAGTTTAACCTTATCATTTAGATTTAACTTTAAGTTAAATAATTTACCTTTTATCGCGTCTTCTTGTTTTCTTACTCTATATGGTTAATAAAATTACTATAACAAGCCAAAATAACCCGAAGTTGTTTATTATTAATATATATAACCTTATCTATGTCATTTGGCTGAACCTTATATATTTAGGAATAAAATCAAAATTAATAATATAATATTTTTTTAAAATACTATTTTATGTCAATTTTGACTCTATTTGGTAATTGATTTTTGTGAAAATCATAACAGAAAGATTAGTTCTAAAAAAGTTAATAAAATCAATACTAACATGTAATAATATCCTAAAAAATTTGTGTAATTCATAAAATATCTCAAATTACATTTATTTTGGTATTTATAACATTAATTATTTCAATATTTCATTAATAGGATAATTATTACATCATCATTGTGTCAAAAATAAATTAAATTATTTAACGTATAAAAATTATAAATAAAATACGATTATCTATAAAATCATTGTATTTTTCTAATCAATCTTTATAGTTGAATTTATCTTATGTATAACCCTATATTAAAAATGATTTAGTTATTAAACATTGATTTAAACTATTTTATCCCTTCTTTAAATAAATTAATAATAAATATCCTAATCTAATCTAAGTGGGCCTAAATAGTAATATTTTAATCCTAAGGTTGTTTTTGGTAGAATAAAACTTATCCAATAGAAATAGTACATGTGTTAGGGTAATAATAATATCATTTTTACCCTTAATTACCCTATTGACTTTTTACCGCGGTAAAAAAAGTAAAAAGTTACTATTCACTAAAAATTATTGTCATCTCATTGAACCACATTTTAGTCCTTGATATTAACCGTGTCTCTCAGATTTTCAAAATTCCACTCACAGAAGCGGTAAAATTATGTTTTATGTGAATTTGGAAATTCTCCTAGGAGGTGGGTAAAAGACGATGAAAATTTTAATAAAATTTTTATATATCTAAAATTATTATAAAATGACTCCAATTAATTTAATTGAACTTATATAGGTATTATGTATCAATTTTGACCAAAACTAAATTTAAATAAAATAAATAATTATTTAAATAAAAATTCGGTTTTTAAATAGTAACCCAGTGTTTTCACTATTCATAAAAAATTGAATGTTTTCGGAAAAATACCACAATTTCACCCTAGGCTAATTTCGATATTCCGAATCCAAAAATGAAGTCCGTTTTGAAAAATAAAAATTACAAAATTACAAAAAGTTGGAATTACTATTCATAACGGCTATTTCATAGTAATATTATAATAATATCTCATTTAGTGAATCTCGGTATTGCATACTACACACTCTATCGAAGAAGGTCTTGATTGCGTGTAATGAAAGAGAAGTCAGGGATGTGTGTAGTGCATGCTCCTTTTGGTGTAGTGTACAACACAAGACTTCAATGAAATTAAAAAGAATATTTTTCACAAAATCTCAGGATGTTACATTCTACCCCCCTTAAAATGAATTTCGCCCTCGAAATTCGTCGGGGTTATAAATGGTTTACTATTAGAAAGTTTCATTAATATAAACCCACATCATAAAAAGTAATACCAAAACTTATCTTTAAAAACTAAAGTATGAAACTTCATGGTTACCCAAATTAACTAATCACTGGGTTTCCACATAGGAGAACATTGGTGAAAATATGGATATGGAAGAGAAATCTAACTGTCATGTTCTGAGGGGGAGTGGTAGAGAAAACGGGTATGAAAAATCCAACAATCACAAAGCCAGAGATTTGTGATAATCTAAGGTACCATCGGATTCATTGGATATAAGGGCACTAGGACAACATTTTTGGTTTTCAATATCATTTCCTTAAAGTTGAAGAAATCGGAATTAGAGGAAATAATTTCATGATTTTGGTACATTCTCACCATTGGTCGTTTCTTGTAAAATTTCCTCTTCATCTCTTAAAGAAATGATGTTGAATTTGTCATTCGTGAAGTGTTAGAAGATCATGTGATAGAATGATGGGTCATTCCATCTGTCTCAAACAAAATGTTAGAAAAAGTTATCAAAAATACATAAGTCCATCTGTAGTGAGATTAATCATATATGGTTCCTAAAATGTACTTATAATTCATATATCATAATGATTAATATAATAAAACTAGTTTCTAGTAAATAGTGACTTCTTTTAGGCCAGTGGTAGGCGATAAAGGCCTGTCGCACTTCAGTTGTGGGTTCGATTCCCATAACCTTGTCTGACGCGATGGGATGTCGCCGTAACACCCGAGACTTTTATAAGAAATATTTTGTTTTTTATTTTATAAATAATTAATGGAATCTTTCACTACACACAACACTATATTGGCTTTCTTTACACAGAATCACGACCTTCCTTGATAGCTTGCGTCATACGCAATACCGAGTTTCACTAAACAACAATATGCTATTAAAATATTATTAAAACTAGCCGTTATGAATAGTAATAAACACTTTTTTAAATTTTTTAAATTTTATTTTTCAAAATGGACTTCATTTTTTGATTCGGAATATCGAAATTAGCCTATGGTGAAATTTTGGTATTTTTCTGGAAACTTTCAATTTTTGATGAATAGTGAAAACACTGGGTTACTATTTGAAAACAGACTTTTTATTTAAATAATTAATTATTTTATTTAAATTTATTTTAGGTCAAAATTGACACATAATACCTATATATGTTCAATGAAATTCATTGAATTCATTTTATAATAATTTTAGATATATAAATTTTTTGGAACTTTTCACCGTCTTTTACCCACCTCCTAGGAGAATTTCCAAATTCACATAAAACATAATTTTACCGCTTCTGTGAGTCGAATTTAGAAAATACGAGAGACACGGTTAATATCAAGGACTAAAATGTGGTTCAATGGGATGAAAATAATTTTTTGGTGAATAGTAACTTTTTACTTCTTTAACCACGGTTAAAATTAAATAGGGTAATTAAGGGTAAAAATGTTATTATTATTACACTAACACATATACCAATTCTATTGGATAAGTGTAATTCGACCAAAAACGACCTTAAGAATAATATATGACCATTTAGGCCCACATGGATTGGATTAGGACATTTATTATTAATTTATTTAAAGAAGGGTTAAAATAGTTAAAATCAAAGTTTAATAAGTAAATAATTTTTAATATAGGTTTATACATAAGATAAATTAGACTATAAATATTCATTAGAAAGATAAACATATTTCCTATATAATGGTATTTTATCTGTAATTTTTAGATATTATATAATTTAATTTATTTATGACACAATGATGATGCAGTAATTATCTAATTAATAAAATATTGACATAATTGATGTTATAAATACCCAAATAAATGTAATTTGAGACTTTTTATGAATTCCACTAATTTACTAGGTTAATATGACATGTTATTACTTATTTATGTAACTTTTTTCGAACTAATATTTCTGTTATGAGTTTCAAAAAAATCTATTACTAAATAGTTTCAAAATTGGCATAAAATAGTTTTTAAAACAAATATTATATTATTAATTGTTATTTTATTCCTAAAAACCTAATGGTCGTCCAAATGACTTAGATAGGGTTATATATATTAATAATAAACGACTTGGGGTTCGTTTGTCTTGTTATAGTATGTTTATTAACCTTATAGTATAAGAACACAAAAAGACACGGTAAAAGTAAAATTATTTAACATAAAGTTAATTCTAAATGTTAAGGTTAAAATAGTAAACTAAACTTGTACAAATTCTATTTGATGAGATGATTTCGACCGATCCCATCCTTAGCTTCTAAATAAATCAATTTGTAGCTATTTAAAACTGAATATGGCTTTATAATAAAATAATATTTTTTGTTTTTCCAAACGTGTCCCTCTCCTTCCTTATAAAAGGCCACCTCCTCCCTCTCTTCTTCACACCTCATTGAGCCCTCAAGATCATCCAACCCCAGCCAATTTCTCCTACCCACTTATATAAAAACATCCTAGAGGTCCTGGTCTTCTTCAAATACCAATTTTAGTGCCCTAAAAGGAGGTCTCAAAGAAGCGCTTCCAAGAAGAGTTAATGTCTGTTACCGATTCTATCAACTTTATTTCTTCTTCCACTTATTATTCTTTAGTTTTTTCATTATGAATTAATAACAACAGTATCACTCATATATGGATATGTTATTATAAGTATGAAACAACCCTATTTCACCATATATCCATCCTACGGAAAACAAAATCACCGCGCGTGCGTATGTACGCAATACCTTCTCCACGCCGTGGTGTAATCTATTTTCCACCACCACCTTACTTGGATGGGTATAATGGTTTAAATAATGAATATATATGATTATTGTAATGTGATATTGATTCTGAAATATTATACATACACTCCTATACAATTCCACAATCATGGGAACAATATCATCGCTCGTGCGTACGTACGTAATATCGTCTCTATGATGTGATGCGACTCGTTCTACATGATTTTCATTTCATAATGATTACATAAATTAATTGAGTGAATAAATATGATATATATTACACTAATACCATTCTATAAATGAGGTATCTATAACCTAAAAATAAGAATAAGAATTTATTCGACAAAACACGCATAATAAAAAAAAGTAATAAACACCCGAATAACAAGTAGCAATGAGATATTACTAATAATAAGCAAAGAATATGACCGTATATGATATCATAACAATGAGTATGATTATGGAATAAGTCAATGACATTATTTAAATCATTATACAGGAGGTACAGACACTTACAAAGCAAATCAGGCCTAAGGTAAGGGAAAATCTCACAATCTCATTTTTATCCGAGATTGTTTATACTTCAAAATTTACTGGGGAATATTTATCATACACATCCCTGACTCCTCAATATTTAATATTATTTCCATCCACATAAAATTGTTTAAATCTAATTTTACCCTTCGGTAAGTTTTTGGTAAAATATATGAAAGGAATCTTTTTTCATTTTTCGAACGATGTACTTTTTGACTTTTCTGGCCAAAGTACGGGAAGAATGTTTTTTTAACTTCAACAGCATGAATGGATTTTAAAAAATTATTTCCAATAAGCTTCCTTTACATGATTTCAAGTTTATTTTTAATCAAATTCTTTTAGAATTGTATTACATGTTAAGAAAGGAAAAGTGATTTTGAAGTAGAAAGCTTATTTTCCTCAAGAATGGAGTTCAAGTGTTTTATCAAAATTATTTTCCATCTAAGATAATAAAGGGTTCTATTTCTATCCCTATTATTACATTCATTTGATTATTATGTGATCGAATTATTTTTATGAATTGTTTTATCTTATTTGAATTGTTTTATGATGTCACGATGTTTAAGAATCCCATTTTTTATTACATGGGTTATGATATGGTGTATGGTTTATGATTTTGTGGCACACATAAGAATGGTATAATTATGATATGGGTGGGACATATATCTCCCTCCAATGCATTGGGCAAAGATTTTATATCTCATGAGATAGACATGGCTGGAACGGCAGGTTATACTGGTTCAGTGAAACAGGACTGAAACGAGGAATGAACTCGGTTCAGAAATGGGCTTTGTCCACTAAGATAGTCTTGGCAATGAGTCTTGAATAATAAGAAATGATTCTATATGATTATGTGTGTATGCCACAAAGCTTCATGTTTTATGTTATGATTATTGTGATTACATTTCACTACCATGATTTATCCCATGTTATGAAATTTTGATCTCTTTTGCAGGGTATGATTTCTAAAATGTTATGTTCTAATGAATATGATGTGATTGATATTTATTTTGTTTACCCTTACTGAGCATTTGAGCTCACCCCTTTGTATGTTTTCTTTCCCCAGGTTAGGTAGAAGGTTATTAAGTAGGATATGCCAAAAGGGACTCTAGATATGATTAAATAAATTGGTGATAGTGTAGATTCTTTATGAACCAGTTGTTTATGTTTCCCGGTTTCTAAAGACTCTATACCTATACGGTCCTTTCATGGTTTTCTTATATGTTTTAATAAGTGTACATGAATTTGTAAGTATTAACAATGTATGAAAAGTATGGGTCGTTATAGTTGGTATTAGAGGAAAGGTATAGTCAACCTTTGGAAACTAGGGTGTGAAAGCCTTAGTAAGAATCCGAAGGATAAGTCTAAGCATAGAACACAATCTTAGTGTTTTAGAAATGGCCATGAATAACCTTGGATAATACCATAAGTATGAAATTGTATTCTTGATTATGTGTTTTTTCTATTATAATTAGTGTTGCTCACACTATTCTTCTTGGTTTTAGTCAATGGCTGGATCCTGATGGAACCTTGTTAATGCGGAATGCGACGGGCAATTTAATGATTGTCCCCCCTGAGCAACCAAACGTTATGGGAGCTGGAATGAAAAATCTTGTAGCCATTCTCACACTACTTTCTCAAGCTATGAATCATGCAGTACTTCCAAACAAGCAAATGAAGGAGCAGCATTTTGTTGAATCTTTCATGACACAACGTCCACCTTCATTCAGCGGGTCTACTGATCCATTAGTTGCTGAACAATGGTTCAGTAGTACTAAAAAGATATTTTCAGTTCTTCAATGTTTCGAACATGATAAAGTCATCTTATAAGTGTATCGTTTGGAAGGCACTACTGATCAATGGTGGAATCTTATCAAGAATACGAGGGAAAGAGATGAAATTGAGTCCATGGAATGGGACGAGTTCAAGAACCTATTTTTCAATAAGTACTTCCCTTGTATTCTCTGAACAAAGATGGAGAAGGAGTTTCTTGAACTAAACAAAAAGGATGATGAATATGTTGGTACCTATAAAGAAAATTTTACATGACTCACAATGTAGGCTTCTGGTATTATTATCCAACCTGAGAGTAAGATTGATCAATTCTTTAGTGGATTAAAACCAAGTCTTCGAAAGGTGTTAGCCATAAGGGACTTCAATAGCTATGAGGAAATCTTTCGATGTGCTCTCAAATTTGAGATGGAGATTGGAGTAACCCATCAGTCATATGGTTTCGATAAGAAGAGGAAAATGGAATTCAAAGGAAAATCTAAAGAGCACACTGAAAAGCAGATGAGTTTTCACTTATGCTCAATGTGTGGAAAGAAACATGGAGGGACTTGTCTTAAAGGGACAAGTAAATGTTTCAAATGTTGAAAGGAATGTCATCGAGCATTTGAATTCCGCAATGATGGTAAGAAGATGTTTAGTGATGCAAACAATGAAAAGGATATACATAGTGAACCTCCTACACTTCAATGATACAAGTGCAAGGAAATGGGGCATTATGCCAATCAATTCCCTAATCTAAGGGTTTTTTATGATGATCGATGTCAACAAACACTTAAGGCTAAAGATAAAGGAATGTCACATGAAATTTCTATCAGTGATGTGGAGTATGATAACAAAGTGACGAAAGGTACACTTACCATCCACTCTAAAGTAGAAAATGATTTATTTGATTCTAGATCCACCCACTCTTTTATTTCTGAAAAATTTTCTAAGGGTATCACCGCATTACCTCCAAAATTAGATGTTGAGTTAGCTGTGACAACCCCCAATGGCATAACAGTCGCATCAAAAGTTTATAATTCTTCTCCGATTGAAGTTTGTGGGAAATTGCTTCCTGAAAACCTTGTGATCCTCCCTATAGTGGAATTTGATGTCATTCTTGGCATGGATTGGATTTCTCTATATGGATATCATATCAATTTCCAAATAAGGGATGTCACATTTCATATTCCAGATCAATCTTTGATCGTCTAATGATGAAAGGATGAACATATCCTTCCAGTGGAAATTTCTTCCATCTTATGGGTCATTATTCCACTAAATGAAGGTTATTTTTCTAAAATGGTTTGTGAGAAACTCACGATTAAGATTATGCCCATTGTACATGAGTTTGATGATGTCTTTCTGGAGGAATTTTCGGGTCTTCCACGAAAACCTGAAGTTGAGTTTTCAATAGAACTTGTACCGGGTGCTTTACCTATTTCAACGACACCTTATAGAATGGCCCCAATTGAGTTGCAGGAATTGAAGAAGAAACTCCAATAGAATATTGATAAGGGGTTCATACGCCCTAGTGCATCACCTTGGGAAGAACTAGTTCTGTTTGTTAAGAAGAAATGTGGATCAATGAGTCTCTTCATTGATTATCGAGAACTTAACAAGATCACTATCAAGAAAAAATATCATCTCTCGCGCATTGATGACTTATTTGACCAACTAAGAGGAGATCAATACTTTTCCAAGATTTATCTTCATTCAGGGTATCATCAATTAAGGTTTAAAAGGGAGGATATACCAAAGATGACTTTCTGTACAAGGTATGGACACTATGAATTTATAGTGATGCCATCTGGTCTTTCTAATGCCCCTGCTATCTTCATGGATATGATGAATAGAGTCTTTATAGACAATCTTGATCAGTTTGTGGTAGTCTTTATAGATGATATTCTTGTGTATTCAAAGAGAAAGGAATAACATGAAGATCACTTGATAATTATATTGAAGGCCCTGATAAAGGAGAAGCTCTATGCCAAATTTACCAAGTGTGAATTTTGGCTTCAAAAAGTTTCATTTTTGGGTCACATAATCTCAAAAGAGGGGATATCTGTGGATCCAGCAAAAACAGAGGTTATCGAAAGATGGTCGAGACCAACAATAGTAACTGAGATCCGAAGTTTTCTTGGTTTGGCTGGATATTATCGATGTTTTGTGAAATATTTTTCACGATTATGTAATCCACTCACCAGGTTGACTTAGAAAAAAGTTATGTTTGTTTGGACAGAGGAATGTGAACATAATTTCAAGGAGTTTAAAAGAAGGTTATCCAGTGCACCTGTGCTCACACTTCCATGTAGTGGAGAAAGGTTTTGATATACAAGGATGCATCCAAGAAGGGATTGGGGTGTGTTCTTATGTAAAATGATATGGTGATAGATTATTCCTCACGACAGTTGAAAATCCATGAGCAAAATTACCCAACTCATGATTTGGAGTTAGCTGCGGTAATCTTTGAATTAATAATTTGGAGGCATTATCTTTATGGAGAAAGGTGTGACATTTATACTGATCATAAAAGTTTAAAGTATATTTTCACACAAAAGGAGATGAATATGCGCCAAAGAAGATGGTTGGAGCAGATTGAGGATTACGACTGCTCAATTCATTACCACCCTGGGAAAGCAAACAAGGTGGAAGATGCATTAAGTCGAAAAGACCATGCCAGTTTATCCATGATGAGGATCACAAAAGATCCAATATTTATGGATTTACAAAGGATAGATCTTGGAATTATAATGAAAGGGGAAAAATAGTATCTTTCTCAAATGAATGTTCAATTATCTATACATGTTATGATTAAGGAGGCACAGAAAAAAAATGTAGAGTTACAAAAGAAGGTGAGAAATGTTCCTGAATTAATCCTTGATTGTGATGGGATAATAATGTTCAAGAATCGGGTTTGTGTTCCTCTCATCCCTGAATTAATGAAGGAGCTGCTGGATAAGGCTCATAGTTATTCATTCTATATTCATCCTCGAAGCACGAAGATGTATAGGGACCTGAAAGAGTACTTCTAGTGGGATGACATGAAAAGAGATGCTGCTGAATATATCTCTCGTTGCTTGGTTTGTCAGCAAGTTAAAGCTGAGAGATAGAAGTCTAAGTGGATGTTACAACAATTACCCATACCCGAATGGAAATGGGAAAACATCACTATGGACCTTGTCACAGAACTTCCTAAAACATCTAAAGGCAATAATGATATCTGGGTCATAGTTGATCATCTTACAAAGTCGGCACACTTCATCGCTATTAGAGAGGATTTCTCTATGGATCAGATTGCCAGGATATATGTAAAGGAAGTGGTAATATTGCATGGAGTACCACTTTCCATTATATCTGATCGGGATCCGAGGTTTCCTCAAAATTCTAGTGAAGTCTTCAGCATACTCTAGATACAGAGTTGAGTTTCAGCACTTCATATCATCCTCAGATAGACGGTCAGTCTGAGAGGACAACTCAAACTCTAGAAGATATGTTGAGAGCATGCTCTATGGATTTCAAAGGTGGTTGGTATTAACACCTACCTTTGGTGGAATTTTTTTATAATAATAGATTTCACTCCAGTATTCAGATGGCTCCTTATGAATCTCTCTATGGAAAGAAATGCAGGACTCCAACTTGATGAGATGAAGTTGGATAAAGAATGCTATTAGGACCTGATCTTGTTGATGAGATGGCAAAAAAGGTCAGATCTATTCAACAACACATAAGATCAGCTAAAAGTCGACAAAAACATTATACCGATAACCGAATAAAAGACATAGAGTTTGAAGTGGGTGATGAAGTGTTCTTACGAATATCTCCTTTGAAGAGAGTAATGAGATTTGGAAAGAAGGGAAAGTTGAGCCATAGGTATATCGGTCCTTTTGAAATACTGGATCACGTTGGGAAGGTTTCATACCGATTGGAGATTCCACTGAATCTCTCTCAAGTTCACGATGTGTTCCATGTATCTCTCATGAGAAAGTACATACCTGATCCTTCAAATGTACTCAGCTCAGAAGTTGTACCGCTCGAGCAAGATCGATCTTTCTTATGAAGAACAACCGATAGAGATTCTCGATCGTAGTGAAAAAGTCCTATGGAACAAGACCACTCGCTTGGTGAAAGTTTTATGGAGGAACCACCAATTAGAAGTAGCTACATTGGAGCTTGAGGATATGATGAGGGAGGGGTATCCTCATCTGTTTGTTACAAGTGACGAATTTCGAGGACGAAATTCATTTTAAGGGGGGTAGAATGTAACCCCTGAGACTTTTATAAGAAATGTTTTGTTTTTTATTTTATAAATCATCAATGAAATCTTTCACTACACACAACACTATCTTGTCTTTCTTTACACTCAATCGCGACCTCCCTTGATAGCTTGCATCGTACGCAATACCAAGTTTCACTAAACAACGATATGCTATTAAAATATTATTAAAACTAGCCATTATGAATAGTAATAACCACTTTTTGAAATTTTTGAAATTTTATTTTTCAAAGTGCACTTCATTTTTGGATTCGGAATATCGAAATTATCCTAGGGTGAACCTTTTGTATTTTTCTTGAAACATTCAATTTTTGATGAATAGTGAAAACAATAGGTTACTATTTAAAAACCGACTTTTTATTTTAATAATTATTTATTTTATTTAAATTTATTTTAGGTCGAAATTGATACATAATACCTATATTTGTTCAATGCAATTCATTGGATTCATTTTATAATAATTTTAGATATATAAAAAATTTTGAACTTTTCACCGTCTTTTACCCACCTCCTAAGAGAATTTCCAAATTCACATAAAACATTATTGTTCCGCTTCTGTGAGTGGAATTTTGAAAATACGAGAGAAAATGTTAATATCAAGGACTAAAATGTGGTGTAATGGGATGAAAATAATATTTTGTGAATAGTAACTTTTTTTCCACGGTTAAAAGTAAATAGGGTAATTAAGGGTAAAAATATTATTATTATTACCCTAAAACATGTCCTAATTCTATTGTATAAGTGTAATTAGACCAAAAAAACCATAGGAATAAAATATGACCATTTAGACCCACTTGGATTAGATTTGGACATTTATTATTAATTTATTTAAAGAAGGGTTAAAATAGTTAAAATCAATGTTTAATATGTAAATAATTTTTAATATAGGGTTATACAAAAGATAAATTCACCTATAAATATTCATTATAAAGGTACAATTATTTCATACATAATGGTAGTTTATCTGTAATTTTTAGAAATTAAATAATTTATTTTAATTATGACACAAAGATGATGCATTAATTATCTTATTAATGAAATATTGACATAATTGATGTCATAAATACCCAAATAAATGTAATTTGAGACTTTTTATGAATTACAATAATTTTCGAGGTTAATATGACAAGTTATAATTGATTTAAGTAACTTTTTTCGAACTAATATTTCTGTTATGATTTTCACAAAAATCAATTAATAAATACTGTCAAAATTGACATAAAATAGTTTTTAAAACAAATATTATATTATTAATTGTTATCTTATTCCTAAAAATCTATGGATCGACAATATGATTTAGATAAGGTTATATATATTAATAATAAACAAATTGGGTTTTGTTTTTCTTGTTATAGTACATTTATTAACCTTATAGTGTATGAACACAAAAAGACACGGTAAAAGTAAAATTATTCAACATATAGTTAAATATAAATGATAAGGTTAAAATAATAAACTAAACTTGTCCAAATTCTATTGGATGAGCGTATTTAGACCCATCCACACCTTAGCTTCTAAATAAATTAATTTGGAGCTATTTAAAACCGAATATGGCTTTATAATAAAATAATATGTTTAGTTTTTCCAAAGGTGCCCGTCTCCTCCCTTATAAAAGGGCACCTCCTTCCTCTCTTCCTCACACCACTTTGTGCCTTCAATCTCGGAAAACCCCTGCCAATTTCTCCTATACACTTCCCTATAAACATCCTAGGGGTCCTTGTCTTCTTCAAATACCAATTTTAGTGCCCTAAAAGGAGGTATCAAAGAAGCACTTCAAAGAAGAGGTAATGTCCGTTACCGATTCCTTCAACTTTATTTCTTCTTCCACTTCTTCTTCTTTAGTTGTTTCATTATTAATTAATAACTTCAGTATCAATAATATACTGATATGTTATTATAAGTATGAATCAACTCTATTTCACCATCTATCCATCCTACGGATAACGAAATCACCGCGTGTGCGTACGTACGGAATATCGTCTCCACGCCTTGGTGTAAACTATTTTCCACCACCACCATACTTGGATGGGTATAATGGTGTAATTAATGAATATATATTATTATTGTAAAGTGATATTTTTTTCTTAAATAGTATACATACACTCCAATACAATTCCACGATCATGGGAACGATATCATCGCTCGTGCGTACGTACGGAATACCGTCTCCAGGATGTGATGCGACTCGTTCTACATGATTTTCATTGCATAATGATTACATAAATGAATTGAGTGAATAAATATTATATATATTACACTAATACCATTTTCGAAATGAGGTATCTATAACCTAAAAAGAAGAATAAGAATTTATTCGACAAAACGCGCATAAGAACAAAAAGTAATAAACACCCGAATAACAAGTAGCAATGAAATATTACTAATAATAAGCTAAGAATATGACCATATATGATATCATAACAATGAGTATGATTCTGGAATAAGTCAATGACTTTATTTAAATCATTATACAGGAGGTTCGAACACTTACAAAGAAAATCAGACCTAAGGTAAGGGAAAATCTCACAATCTCATTTTTATCTGAGATTGTTTATACTTTAGAATTTACTAGGGAATATTTATCATCCACATCCATGATTCCTCAATATTTAATATTATTTCCATCCACCAAAAATTGATTAAATTAAAATTTTCCCTTTCGGTGATTTTTTGGTAAAAGATATGAAAGGAATGTTTTGTAGTTCTTCGTACGATGTACTTTTTGACATTTCTGGCCAAAGTATGGGAAGAATGCTTTTTTAACATATATTGAATGAATGGATTTTTAACACATTATTTCCAAGAAGATTCCTTTACAAGTTTTCATGTTTATTTTTAATCAACAACTTTTAGAATTGTATGACATGTTAAGAAAGGAAAAGTGTTTTTGATGTAGAAAGGATATTTTCCTCAAGAATGGAGTTCAAGTGTTTTATCAAAATTATTTTACATATAAGATAATAAAGGCTTATGTTTCTATCCCTATTATTACATTTATTTGATTATGTTGTGATGGAATTATTTTTATGAATTCCTTTATCTTATATGAATTGTTTTATGATGTCACGATGTTTAAGAATCCCATTTTTATTTCATGGGTTATGCTATGATGTATGGTTTATGATTTTGTGGAACACATAAGAATGGTATCATTATGATAAGGGTGGGACATATATCTCCCTCCAATGAATTGGGTAAAGATTTTATATCTCATGAGATAAACATGGCTGGAACGGCAGGATAAACCGGTTCAGTGAAACAGGACTGAAACGAGGAATGAACTCGGTTCAGAAATGGACTTTGTACACTAAGATAGTCTTTCCAATGAGTCTTGACTAATAAGAATTGATTATCTATTATTATTTGTGTATTCCACAAAGCTTCATGTTTTACGTTATGATTACTGAGATTACATTTCACTACCATGATTTATCCCATGTTATGAAATTTTGATCTCTTTTGCAGGGTAAGATTTCAAAAAAGTTATGTTCTTATGAATATGATGTGATTGATATTTCTTTTCTTTACCCTTACTGAGTATTTGAGCTCACCCCTTTGTATGTTTTCTTTCCCCAGGTCAGGAAGAAGTTTATTAAGTAGGATATGCCGAAAGGGACACTAGATATGATGAAATAAATGGGAGACAGTGTAGGTTCTTTATGAACCATTTGTTTATGTTTCCCAGTTTCTAAAGACTCTATACCAATACGGTCCTTTCATGGTTTTGTTATATGTTGTAATAATTATACTTCAATTTTGATGTATTAACATTTTATAAAAAGTATGGGTCGTTATAGTTGCCCATCCTTCAGGTTGTCCTTTTTCTAAAACTACATTACTATAACATCCCATCAATAATATCGAAAAAAGTTCTATCCTTAAAAAATACTAAATTATGTCCAATATAATCCATTCCAACCTTTAGGCTTATCTAAAATACTTCGGTCCAAGCTCATAATATAAAGAAAACAATTTATAGAAAGGTTATCTACTAAGAATGTGAATACAATAAATTATCCCACATATATCATAAGATATATCTTGTTGGTTGTATTCCAAACACATGAATACCTTAGACATATATTCTATTAAAACATAAATTACAATAGAACCTTAGTGAAAACATTAATACTGTCAAAAGGTAACTCTTTCAACATACCAAAATCCCAAAATAAAAATCTATATAATCAAACGATAATATCACTTATTCCTTATATCAGTCATAAGCTCATAAATACAATCAAATATCTCATTGTCTTCTTATCCCTTCATTATGCGCATATCATCTACTTTTCAAAAATATCATAATAACCTTCCATGGTTACTGGTACCATTAAAAATATACTTTCAAATACTTTAGAAAAAACAATAGTATAACAGTCCTTAGATAATTCTTTATTATATAGTACCATATATTATTCTTTATAAACATACAATTAAACCACTAACTTCTTAAACCACTGGTTGAGCTTCATCATTTCTTTCATCTAATATTTCATTTGTAGTCTCTTCATCATCATCCACATAAATACTACTCATATGACCATGCTGATTCTCTTCATGAGATTTTCCCTTAGGGAATTGGTTTGCATAATGCACATACATTCCACATTTAAAAAATCTAATCATTGTTGATGTCGTAGCAATGCCATTATCTGTATCCACGGTGTTAACTGAACCATTTCCTTCGCACATACTGGATTTGTGTACTTTTTTTCCACACCCAAAGCATCTTCCAGTTCCTTTGAAATAATCTCCCCAATGCCTCTTCTCACATGATTTACATGAGAGAAATTGAACTTTCATTCCTCTATGATCATCCTGAAACTCCATCTTTATCTTATTATCTGAGTCAGGAAACTTACCAATGTTGAGATTATCGATCATATTATGAGATTGATGATTAGGCATGATAAGGATGTTTGGACTTCCAAATCCCATTTCATTTGGTTGCTCATGAAGAATATCATTCCATTGTCCGTTATATCCTCCATTATTGTGAATCTTCTTATTTATAGTCATTTTCTAAAACCCAAAAAGAATAGTGTGAGAGGCAAAAATCATGCTAGGGAAAAAAATAGTAAAGGGGGAGTACCATCAATATCTAACATCTTAGGTTAAATTCTAAGATCGTTACCGTAGTTTTATGACTATATCCTATACTTATACTTATCCTTAGGGACATCCCTAGAAATACCTTAGAAATATCTCTAGGGATCTCGCTAACATTTTCGCATCCTAGTTTCCAAAGTTTGACTAAACCTTTCCTCTGATACCAAGTTCAGAGACCCAAAGCTTGATTTACCTAGACATTACAATAATTTTACGGAATACATAGTACATAACAAAAACAGACACATAAGGACCGTAATAGTTTAGTGTCTCTGGAAACTCTGAATATAATCTTCTAATCGTGGTGAAAGATCTTCAACATCTCCCATAAATATCTTACCCTTTTTTTCATACCTAAAACCTTTTGTTATATCTTGGGGAAAAGAAAACATAAAAGGGGTGAGCTCAAATTCCCAATAAGGGTAAACATAGAGAAAATAAAACAATCCATAAACATTTGAATGCATATACTTGAACATAAAATCTAAAAATCAAAATCTTGAGTGAAGACATGAATCTTGGATGTACGTACGGCATATATAATAAGGGAACATCAATCACGATAAAATAGCATAGAAATAAAACATGTAATTGTGGCAACCATTCAGCACATGTCATGATTTCCATAGTAGCCAAGGCATTGCTGCCAATACCATCTTAGTGGAAAAAGTCCCTTTCTGAATTGAGTTCACTCCTCGTTTCAGTCATGTAACACTGAACCGGATTAACTTACCGTTCCAGCCATTTCTATCTCATGAGATATAAATCTTTACCTAATTCATTGGACAGAGATATAGGTCCCACCCATCTCATAATGAAATCATTCTTACTTGTGCCACAAAATAAACATACATCATTCATAATAACCCAATAAATAAAATGGGTTTCATAAACATCATCCCATCATCAAATAATCCATATACAAGAAATGGATAAAATTTCATAATAAGAAAAGTGAAACCATGTAAATCATAGAGACATTGAACTTGAAACATACTCATTTTAAATAATGTCATCTTATATGGAAAATGGTTCTGATAAAACAGTTGAAATGAATTCTTGAGGAAAATATACTTTCTTATTCAAAATCATTTTCTTTTCACAAAATGCAGTGCACTTTTAAGATAATAGTATTTTGTTGAAAATTTTCATAAAAACTTGTAGATTAAACTTCATGAAAATGAGGCATTATGAAACTGTAAAAATCCATTCATGACGTATAAGTTAAAAATAACTATCTCCACAAACTTTTGTCAGAAAAGTCAAAAAGTACCTTGTATGGTAAACAAAAGAAAGATTCCTTCCATACGATGTGGTAAAAGTAAGAAAAGGGTAAAAATGTCTTAAACATACATGGAAGGAAAGTAAACATTTTATGAAAAAGTTTTGAGAGCATATGGACATGCATAATAAACATAACCCCCAGTAAATACTTAGGAGTAAACAATCTCGGATAAGAATGAGACTGGAATAATTATCCCTTACCTTAGGTCCGATATGCTTCATACGTATCTGAACCTCCTGTATAATGATTTAAATAATTTCATTGACTAATTACAGAATCATATTCATTGTTATGACATCATATATGGTTCACTTATGACTTTATATTACTCGTTCTTCTGTAAATTACATGTTAAAGCAGCGTTTTGGGTTAAATCGTTTTATCTATCGTACGTGTTTGGACATGTTGTTCTTGATATTATTACTCATATCCTGATTTACTTAATTCAAGAATGTAAAAAATGATTTATATATAATTTATATTCAATATATAAATATATATATGATAGATCAATTAAATGGAATGAAATACAGCGTTTATGGAGACGGTAGGACGTACGTACGCATGAACGCTGTTTTTGAATCATTTTTGAATTGAATGAAATTAAGTAGATGACATAAATAGATATACACATAAAAACAGTATCATTGTTATGTCATATATTTCATTATTACTTATTATATATACTTTATAATCATTCATGAATGGTTAACATGGAGAATGATTCGTATCGCGTCGTGGAGACAGTAGTCTGTACGTACGCACGAGCGATGATATCATTCCCATGATAGTTGAATTGAATTAAAGTGTATGTATAATATTTAAGAATCAATACCAATTTCCAATAATCATATATTGTTATTTATTTTCACCATTATACCCATCCAAGTAAGGTGGTGGTGGAAAATAGATTACACCACGGCGTAGAGACGGTATTTCGTACGTACGCACGCGCGGTGATTTCGTTTTCCATAGAATGGATAGATGGTGAAATTGGTTTGTTTCATAATTATAATAAAATATCTGTATATGAGTGATACTGATATAATTACTTCATAATGAAACAACTAAAGAAGAAGAAGTGGAAGAAGAATTAAAGTTGAAAGAATCGGTAACGGACATTACCTCTTCTTTGAAGCGCCTCTTTGAGACCTCCTTTTAAGGCACTAAAATTGGTCTTTGAAGACACCAAGGACCTCTAGGATGTTTCTATGGAAGTGTAGAAGAGAATTTTTCAGGGTTTGGACGAGCTTCAAGGCTAAAATTTGAGTGAGGAAGAGAGGGAGGAGGTGACCTTTTATAAGGGAGGAGTGGGGCACCTTAGGAATAACTAAAAATATTAATTTATTATAAAGTCACATTCAGTTTTTAATAGCTCCAAATTGAGTTATTTTGACGATAAGGTGGGTATGGGTCAAATTCCTCTCATACAATATAATTTATACTTGTTTAGGGTTCTTTTTTAACCTTATCATTTAGATTTAACTTTATGTTAGATAATTTAACTTTTACTGTGTCTTCTTGTTTTCTTACACTATTTGTTTAATAAACTTACTATAACAAGACAAAATAACCCCAAGTTGTTTATTAATAATATATATAACATTATATAAGTCATTTTTCCAAACCGTATATTTTTAGGAATAAAATAACAATTAATAATATAATATTTGTTTTAAAGACTATTTTATGTCAATTTTGACACTATTTGGAAATTGATTTTTGTGAAAATCATAAAATAAATATTATTACGAACAAATATAATAAAATCAATAGTAACATGTCATAGTAACCTAGAAAATTATTTTAATTCATAAAATGTCTCAAATTACATTTATTTTGGTATTTATAACATCAATTATGTAAATATTTCATTAAAAAGATAATTAATGCATCATCATTGTGTCATAAATAAATTAAATTATTTAATGTCTAAAAATTATAAATAAAATAACATTATGTATAAAATCATTTTATATTTCTAATGAATATTTATAGTCTAATTTATCTTATGTATAACCCTATATTAAAAATTCTTTATTTATTAAACATTGATTTTAACTATTTTAACCCTTCTTTAAATAAATTAATAATAAATGTCCTAATCTAATCCAAGTGGGCCTAAATGGTCATATTTTATTCCTAAGGTTGTTTTTGGTCGAATTACACTTATCCAATAGATTTATGATTTGTTTTAGGGTAATAATAATATCATTTTTACCCTTAATTACCCTGTTTACTTTTAACCGTGGTAAAAAAAGTAAAAAGTTACTATTCATCAACAATTAATTTCATCTCATTGAACCACATTTTAGTCCTTGATATTAATGGTGTCTCTCGAATTTTCCAAATTCCACTCACAGAAGCGGTAAAATTTTGTTTTATGCGAATTTGGAAATTCTCCTAGGAGGTGGGTAAAAGACGGTGAAAAGTTCAATAAAATTTTTATATATCTAAAATTATTATAAAATGACTCAAGTGAATTGAATTGAACTTATATAGGTATTATGTATCAATTATGACCTAAAATAAATTTAAATAAAAAAACTAATTATTTAAATAAAAAGTTGGTTTTTAAATAGTAACCTAGTGTTTTCACTATTCATCAAAAATTGAATATTTCCAGAAAAATACCAAAATTTCACCCTAAGATAATTTCGATATTCAGAATCCAAAAACTAAGACCGCTTTGAAAAATAAAATTTCAAAATTTCAAAAAGTGGGAATTACTATTCATAACGGCGAGTTTATAGTAATATTATAATAATATCTCGTTTAGTGAAACTCTGTATTGCATACTACACACGCTATCGAAGAAGGTCTTGATTGCGTGTAATGCAAGACAAGTCGGGGATGTGTGTAGTGAAAACTCCTTTTGGTGTAGCGTACAACACAAGACTTCAATAAAATTAAAAAGAATATTTTTCATAAAATCTCAGGGTGTTACAACAACAACTTTAACTCTATTATTCAAATGTCTCCTTATGGGTCTATATATGTTATGAAGTGAAAGACTATAAAATACTGGAATGATGTAAGGGAATGAAATCTACTAGTACTTAATATTGATTTAGAAATGGTAGATACGATTTGATAAATTAAATAACATACTTGAGTATCTCAGAGTCGACGAAAAAGTTATTATGACAGTCATTGGAATCATCTATAGTTTCAAGTCCGTAAAATTTATTCCAACGAATATCTACCAAGAAGAGGGTGATGATATTTTTAATGAAGGTCATGTTATTCCCTATGAATATTGGTCCTTTTAATATTCTTGATCATATCAATATTGTATCAGTAACACCCCAAGATTCTACGGTACGCTTCTCTTTGAATAATGCGATAGCATGTGTTGTACGCAACATCGAGTTCTAACACACCACAACCAATAAAACTAGCCGTTATGAATATTAATACCTACTTTTTGAAATTATATATATTTTATATTTCAAAATGTACTTCAATTTTGGTTTCAGAATATCGAAATTATCCTAAGATGAATTTTTGGTATTTTTCTGAGAACTTCCAATTTTTATGAATTGTGAAAAATATTTAAAACAACTTTTTTAATCAAAATAATTTATAGTGATAAATTATATTATTGAGTTGTTTTAAATTATAATTAAAATATATTTTTACCATTTTATCCAATGGTGTTCATTAGAATTAATTTCACTTTGAAATTGGACCTAAACAATTGTCAATCTTTTGATATATATTGTTTCTTAAAAACACGCTATTCGTTGTGACAACGGGAATTAATTATGAAATTAATTAATGCAACTTATATGTTAGTAATTTTGTAAAATAGACATTATTTTTGAATTCAGAATATCAATTATAGCTTAGGGTGAAATTATGGCATTGTTCTGAAAAACTTCAATTTTTGATGAATAGTGAAACTACTAAGTGGTAGTTAAAAAATTGAATTTTTCATAAAACATAATTTTACCGCTTCTGTGAATGGAATTTCAAAAATCCAAGAGACATGTTTAATATCAAGAAGTAAAATGTGGTTCAATGTGATGAAAATAATTTTTGGTGAATAGTAACTTTTTACTTTTATTTACCACGGTTAAAAGTAAATATGGTAATTAAGGGTAAAAATGATATTAATATTACCCTAACAAATGTCCTAATTCTATTGGACAAGTTTATCCCGACAAAAAAACAACCTTAGGAATAAAATATTATCATTTAGGTCCACATGGATTAGATTAGGACATTTATTATTATTTAATTCAAAGAAGAGTTAAAAGAGTTAAAATCAATGTTTATTTACTAAAACATTTTTAATATAGGTTTATAAATAAGATAAATTAGATTTTAAATATTCATTAGAAATATAATAATATTTCCTAAATAATTATATTTAATTTATAATTTTTAGACATTAAATAATTTAATTTATTTATGACACAATGATGATGCAGTAATTACCATAATAGTGAACAATTAGAATAATTGATATTATAAATACCCAAATAAATATAATTTGAGACTTTTAATGAATTAAACTAATTTTTTAGGATAATATGACATATTAGGATTAATTTAATTGACTTTTTTCTAAGTAATAATTCTGTTATGAGTCTCAAAAAAATCAACTATTGAATAGTGTCAAAATAGACATAAAAGTGTTTTTAAATCAAATATTATATTATTAATTGATATTAAATTATTAAAAATCTAAGGTTCAGACAGGAGACTTATATCAGGATAGGGGTATCATTAATGGACCACATGGGGGTCGGATGGATTTATATAGTATGTTTATTAACTATATAATATAAAAATACAAAGTGACATGGTAAATGTAAAACTAATTAACTAAGAGTTAAAACTAAAAGATAAGATTACTATAGTAACCCAAACCTGTCAAAATTCTATTGGTTGAATGGTTTTCGAACTATCCCCACCTTAACCTCTGAATAATAAACTTTGGAGCCATTAGAAACCGAATATGAATTTATTATAAATTAATATTTCTAGATTTTCCAATGGTTCCCCTCACTCTCTTAAAAAAGGGAACTCCTCCTTCTCATATCTTCACACATTAAAAGCCTTTTGGTTTGCTAAACCACTGCCCAAATACTCTCTAAACTTCCCTCACTACAACCTAGATGCCTTATTTTGATCAGAAAGCCAACCTAAGGAGCCCTTTTGATCAAATCAAAAGGAAGAACTCGAAGAAGAGGTAATGTTTTCACCACCCCTTTTCAAGTTCTTTTCTTATTCCACTTCTTCTTTTTTTTTGTTACCATTCTAAAATAATAAAACCAGTATCTTATATATACTGTGATGTTAATATAAATATGGTACAACCATATTATGTATTCTATCTACCCTTAGAATAACATGTCACCATACGTGCGTACGTACGGCTTACCGTCTCCACGTCGTGGTGTAATTGTTATTCAATATATTATTATTTGGGTGGGTATAATAATGATGTGTAACTCATTTAAATAATAAATATAACATGATAATTATTCTTCATATATGATATACCATCCAATTATATATTATTTTAATATCAAAAGAATGATATTGTTGCGTGTGCGTACGGACGGACTACCGTCTCCACGAACGCGATGAGATTCATTCTCCATCATATCCATTCAAGTATAATTATCATTTGATGATTTAAAATTGATTTTTAGGAACTTTATATCATTTTGGATATGAATAATATACAACCTATCCATTACAAACATTGCTTACGTAACAAAACATATAAAAGAAAACGAGTAAGTTAACACCTCAAACGACGATAATTCTAAGATATTATTAACAAAGAAAATTTTAAAGATCATATATGATATCATATTAATTTATATGAATGATGAATAGATTAATAAAAATTATTTCAACATTATACAGGAGGTTAACCTACCCCTAACCAAGGAAAATTACAAGGTAAGGGGTTTCTTATCTCACTCTTAATTCCATGAGAATTCCATTATTCACCACTTATTTATTGCATGTGGTGTGTGTACTGCCCATGATTGTATTAATTGTGTATTATAAATTAATTTATGGGAATTTAAATCATCAATTTAAGATCCTTCTTTCATGGGTGTATGTTTCTTAAGTTACCTAATCGATAAGGGAATTTGAAATTTTAATTTCCACTCATTTGGCTTTACGCAAACTTCATTGATTATATTACTCCGTGATTATGTGTGGAATCACTATTCATTTGATTATGTCATAATTTCCACTCCCCTTCATGTGGATATACTGTTGATACACATAATCACTCCATTGATAATTTCTCAAGTCATTGATATGAATTTTATAAGAGTAATTTTAACTCACTCTCCATTTGTTGAGTTAAACATCCAATTCATTGGTGTTTTTACAAGATTATGTGTGAATGTCCATTGATTGTTTTACACTAAATATCCAATCATATTTAGTGTATTTATATTTGTCACACATAACTATGTCGTTGATTTATCCTTAGCCTAAGGATACGACCTTTATGAGAGATTTCATATCAATTTACATTCCATTGAGACTTCTTTGTTGTTATACACCAAATCACTTTTATGTGGTGTATATAATGTACTTTGACATAGTATATCATGAATTCCTCTATTCTCATGATATCAAAATGTTTTTATTTCCTCAATTATTTGTATTCAAGTGTCTCTCTTTTGGTTAGAAACTCTAACAAAAATTCCATTTTTAAATGTTTTAAAGGCTTATTCTTCTAAATCTTTCTCATTAATGTCCATGTTTTAAAAAAATGGTTTTAGGGATTTATTTATATGGACATTAATGTTTTAAAATTAAAACTCCTTTTAAAAGTTTCAAAGTGGAATGGGGCACTTTGATTCAAAAATCTCTTTTTAAATGGCTTCTTGACAAATAGTGTGACTTTTAAATGATTTCAAGAAAAAGGGGGATATTTCTCTCAAATAAGTTTTGATGATTATTTTCATCTATGTCAAAATCCTTCATTATTCTTGATTGAGGTTAATGTGATACAATACATTATTCTATATTGTATCAAATGAGTTATGTTTGACTATGGATGTGCTATTTTTATACCATTCATGGTTTGTGGTTAATGTTTTGACATTTCGTATGCTAGTTTTAATACGAATGTTTATGTTATATTTAAACCTGTTCATATGGGGAATGCATTGGACTTAATAAGTGACGGGTGGAGCCCGCTATAGCTCCTCGATGCATCGGTAGGTCTCATGAGACAAACTAGTGTCTTGGAACATGGCCTCGGAAAAATCTTATTTGTAGTCTTGGCACGAGGCCTTGGCTATGTGGTTATGATAGTTTGGAATTATGCATTCCATCATAATGAAAGTGGTTATTGATATTGCATGAGATCATTCGACTAGTAGAATATCCATGTGAATAAGTAAATGGAATTATTTCATTTTATCTTTGCCATTTTATGCTGAAGTTCAAGTTTAAAAGGCTTTTGTTTTAGTTATAAATTTCTTTAAGTGTTTATGCTTATCTATGAAAGATTTTTCTATAATGTTATCCTTACTGAGCATCTGAGCTCACCCCATTAAATTTTTTTTTATTTTTCCCTGGATTATGAAGAAGTAATTTATGAATGACCTTCAGGGATAGTATGAGGGGATATTAATACAAGATGTTTTTTATGTAATGTCAAACTTTATGAATGTATCTATTGTTTCCAAGGCTACTAAACTAATCGGTATTTCGAGACTTGATCTTTCTTGTGATCATGCCAATGTTATGCAATAATTCACCGACTCTAGGTAACTGGGGTCGGGGAATTACAGTTGTTGTCATAGTAAGTTTAGTACAAACCTTGGAAGCTAGATTTAGATAAACTCTGATTAGAGCATATAGATCTAAGATGATCTTTGAGGATTAGTATAGAAGAACTTTGTAGAATTTTGGTATTGTAGAGATTTTGTGAGTTTTTCGAGCAATACATCCATGTCTAGATATGAGAAGGTAGAGGTGGCTCTGGCACAGATGTACCTAGGGGTAAAACCCAAAAACATCGCTTTGAGCTAGACTCGAACGGGAACTGGTGCACGATAACGGGCCTTGCTGCATTCTTGGTTACGACACTCCCGGGGGATATTCTTAGGATAATTTACATTTTCTTTACAAACCGATTTGAAGTATTATATATATGAGATGATAGTAAATGACCTTGGTTAATTCTAATGTGTTTCAAATTGAGAATATGGTGACATGTTAATCTATAAATGATTTTATGACTACTGTTACTCATACAATGATTTCTAGTTTTAGTCAATGGCTGGATTCCAAGGAAGTCATAGTGACTTTGAGAATGATGTACAAGGTGGGAACGGTGGTGGTAATTAGCAAAAAAATGGAATGTTTATAGGATTAAAAGATTTCGTCTTTATGCCAAATAAATTTTCCAAAAATATGATCAACAATATATATATTAACCAATTCCTAGACTCAAAAAAGAAGATAAAGGTGATGAATGATAAGAGCTCCGACAGTGGAGACCATGGAGAATGGAATCCTCAATTTCCATCATACAGGAAATGAGGAAGGAGACACCCAAGAAAGTGTCTCAATGGGACAAATAAATTCTTTACATGCGGGGAGGAAGGACATAAAGTGAAGAATTGCCGAAGAAAAAAGAAGAGTAATATAGAAGAAGATAAAAATGGTCCCAAGAGTCCATTTACAGTCATTTGCCATAAATATAGGGGACCTGGCCATTACCCGAGTGAATGCTCTATTCTATAGGATGTTTTCTTGGTCAAAGAAAAAGCTATGTGGAAATAAATGGTTGGAGAAATGTTGAAAAAGTATTAGTGCTCCTTGTTGATGGGTTTACTTTGGAATAATTTTGTCTTGCATTTCTAACCCCGTAGTTTTCCATGTGAGAATGATATTTGAGGAAGAATTATATCTTCACTTGTGGATAATGTTATAAATAATCATTTGGTTTTATATGATCGTTGGGTTTGAGGAAATTATAATTTATCATAAATTGGGATGAAAATGCAAGGTATGAGATAAGATTTGTGGTTAAATTATGCTATGGTTATTTTGAGGAATTTATTTCATTCTGGTAATATTATAAAATATAGTTTTTGAAAAAGTACAACATGTAGACTGTGTGACAACCCGTCGTGTCAGACAAAGCTGTGGGAATCGAACCTACAACCAATGTACGATTGGGATTTATCACCTACCACTGGACTACGTGAAGTCCCTGGTTAGTGTGACTATAATTTTTAGTTAAATGATTTTATTGATCAAATATAATTTGATTTGGGATCTTATGTCTTATCAAATGAATACCCTTAGTATAGGAAAATGATTTGGTGATTAAGTGATAAATGTTATTTTGGAAGTTGTTCGCTTTGGTGTGAACACTATATGCCCATGGAAAATAGAATTGTATGGGATTTCATTTCAGGAGTAATGGTGGATTTTTATCTATGTTTGTATTGTGGATTTATAATGATTTGGGTTATTTATGGAAATGATTAGGTTAATTACTTTTAAGTATGTGACATTCAGAGTAATTAATGTCATTTGGAGATACAATTTTACGTGGAAGACTACATTCTTAATAAGTTTTGGTTTTCAATATTAGTTTTGATTATATTGAAGGATTTTAAGGAGAATTGATTATTAAATGGTATTTATTTAACTTTGGGGTATTGTTGGTTTAATTTTGGAAATTAAGATTAGTGTTTATTTCTCTCAAGGAATATTCTTTTGGGGGATCATTAGATCTAGTACTAACCATTTGGGTTTTGATTAATCTCTAAATACAATGTAAATATATAGTTCATCCTGCATGGATCATGTGATTCTATAGAAGTTTATTCTAGTTATTCTAGTGTGACCAAGTCTTCTTGAATACTCATCATTTAAAAAAAATGAGTTAGTGGTATAAATTTATTAAAGAATGAAACTATACTTAAAATGTAAGTATATATCTTTATATTCTTAGTCAATATCATAAATGAATTCCTCATCCTTATGTAATGTAACTGAAAACAAAAAAAATGTTGTCCGTTTACTTTCCAACTAAGAGACTAATGGCCATTTGTCCCAACACAGGTTTGTGGTTTTCTTATTATTGACTTTCTCCTGATCATGATTTCTATCCCTCTCCATCAGAACTTGACACTTAGTTTATCATCCATATCCATGTTTTCCAACATGGAATCCGAGTATGGCTTATCTTGGTTGACCTTTATACCTCTCTTTCTTTCTTTTAAAGTGATAGATTTATTTAATATTTTTTCGATGTGGGACTTTCCATTATATTCCCATGCACAATTTTGAAAATTGAGTGGATATAATTTATTGAAGGAGGGGATAATGTAACACCCCTAGCTTCTATGGTACGTTTCTCTTTGAATAATGCGATAGCATGTGTTGTACGCAACATCGAGTTCTAACACACCACAACCAATCAAACTAGCCGTTATGAATAGTAATACCTAATTTTTGAAATTATATATATTTTATATTTCAAAATGGACTTCATTTTTGGTTTTGGAATATCGAAATTATCCTAAGATGAATTTTTGGTATTTTTCTGAAAACTTCCAATTTTTATGAATAGTGAAAAATTCTTAAAAACAAATTTTTTAATCAAAATAATTTATAGTGATAAATTATTTTATCGAGTAGTTTTAAAGTATAATTAGAATATATTTTTACCATTTTATCCAATGGTGTTCATTAGAATTAATTTCACTTTGAAATTGGACCTAAACAATTGTCAATCTTTTGATATATATTGTTTCTTAAAAACACGATATTTGTTGTGACAGCGGGAATTAATTATAAAATTAATTAATGCAACTTATATGTTTGGAATTTTTTAAAATAGACATCATTTTTGAATTTGGAATATCAGCTATCGCTTAGGGTGAAGTTTTGGCATTGTTCTGAAAAACATCAATTTTTGATGAATAGTGAAACTACTAAGTGGTAGTTAAAAAACTGAATTTTTCATAAAACGTAATTTTAACGCTTCTGTTAATGGAATTTCGAAAATCCAAGAGACACGGTTAACATCAAGAAGTAAATTGTGGTTCAATGAGATGAAAATAATATTTGGTGAATAGTAACTTTTTACTTTTATTTACCACGGTTAAAAGTAAATAGGGTAATTAAGGGTAAAAATGATTTTAATATTACCCTAACACATGTACTAATTCTATTGGACAATTTTATCTTGTCCATAAACAACCATAGGAATAAAATGTTATCATTTAGGTCCACTTGGATTAGATTAGGACATTTATTATTATTTAATTAAAAGAAGAGTTAAAAGAGTTAAAATCAAAGTTTATTTACTAAAACATTTTTAATATAGGGTTATACATAAGATAAATTCGATTTTAAATGTTCATTAGAAAGATATTAATATTTCATACATAATGATAGTTTATTTATAATTTTTGAGCATTAAATAATTTAATTTATTTATGACACAATGATGATGCAGTAATTACCATAATAGTGATAAATTAGAATAATTGATATTATAAATACTCAAATAAATATAATTTGACACTTTTAATGAATTAAATTAATTATTTAGGATAATATGACATATTATTATTGATTTAATTGACATTTTTCGAAGTAATAATTCTTTTATGAGTTTCACAAAAATCAACTATTGAATAGTGTCAAAATTGACATAAAAGAGTTTTTAAAACAAATATTATATTATTAATTGATATTAAATTATTAAAAATCTAAGGTTAGTCCAAGAGACTTATATCATGATAGGGGTATCATTAATGGACCACTTGGGGGTCGTTTGGATGTATATAGTATGTTTATTAACTATATAACATAAAAATACAAAGTGACGTGGTAAATGTCAAACTAATTAACTAAGAGTTAAAACTAAAAGATAAGGTTACTATAGTAACCCAAACCTTTCAAAATCCTATTGGTTGAATGGTTTTAGACCTATCCCCACCTTAAACTTTGAATAATCAACTTTTGGGCCATTAGAAACCGAATATTAATTTATTATAAATTAATATTTCTAGCTTTTCCAAAGGTGCCCCTCACCCCTCTTATAAAAGGGAACTCCTCCTTCTCAATTCTTCACACCTTCAAAGCCTTTTGGTTCAGAAAACCCCTGCCCAAATACTCTCTAAACTTCCTTAACTACAACCTAGAGGCCTTATTTTGATCAGAAATCCAACCTAAGGAGCCCTTTTGATCAAATCCAAAGGAAGAACCCGAAGAAGATGTAATGTTTTCACCACCCCTTCTCAAGTTCCTTTCTTCTTCCACTTCTTCTTTCTTTGTTATTACCATTCTAAAATAATAACTCCAGTATCTTATATGTACTGTGTTGTTATTATAAATATGTTACAACCATATTAAGTATTCTATCTACCCTTTTAATAACATGTCACCGTACGTGCGTACGTACGGCTTACCGTCTCCACGTCGTGGTACAATTGTTATTCAATATATTATTATTTGGGTGGGTATAATAATGATGTGTAACTCATTTAAATAATAAATATAACATGATAATGATTCTTCATATATGATATACAATCCAATTATATATTATTTTAATATCAAAAGAATGATATTGTCGCTCGTGCGTACGTACGGACTACCATCTCCACGAGCGCGATGAGATTCGTTCTCCATCATATCCATTCAAGTATAATTATCATTTTATGATTTAAAAATAATGTTTAAGAACCTTATATAATTATGGATATGAATAAGATACAACCTATCCATTACAAACATTTCTTATGTAAAAAAACATATAAAAGAAAAAGAGTAAGTTAACACCCGAAACGACGATAATTCTATGATATTATTAACAAAGAAATTTTAAAAGATCGTATATGATATCATATTAATTTATATGATTCATGAATAATTTAATAAAAATTATTTCAACATTATACAGGAGGTTAACCTACCCCCAACCAAGGAAAAGTACAAGGTAAGGGGTTTCTTATCTCACTCTTAATTCCGTGATAATTCTATTGTTCACCAATTATTTATTGCATGTGGTGTGTGTACTGCCTGTGATTATATTCATTGTGTATTATACTTTAATTTATGGGCATTTACATCATCAATTTAATATCCTTCTTTCATGGGTGTATGTTTCGTAAGTTACCTAATCGATAAGGGAATTTGAAATTTAAATTTCCAGTCATTTCGATTTACACAAACTTCATTGATTATATTACTCCAAGATTATGTGTGGAATCAATATTCATTTGATTATGTCATGATTTCTACTCCCCTTCTTGTGGATATACTGTTGATACACATAATCACTCCATTGATAATATCTCAAGTCATCGATATGAATTTGATAAGAGAAATTTTAACTCACTCTCCATTTGTTGAGTTAAACATCCAATTCATTGGTGTTTTTACAAGATTATGTGTGAATTTACATTGATTGTTTTACAATAAATATCCAATAATATTTTTTGTATTTATATTTGTCACACATAACTATGTCGTTGATTTATCCATAACATAAGGATACGACCTTTATGAGAGATTTCAACTCTATTTACATTCCATTGAGACTTCTTTGTTGTTATACACCAAATCACTTTTATGTGGTGTATATAATGTACTTTGACATAGTATATCATGAATTTCTTTATTCTCATGATATCAAAATTTATTTATTTCCTCAATTATTTGTATTCAAGTGTCTCTATTTTGGTTATAAACTCTAACTAAAATACCATTTTTTTAATTTTTTAAAGAGTTTTTCTTCTAAATATTTTTGATTAATGTCCATGTTTTAAAAAAATGGTTTTAAGGATTTATTTATATGAACATTAATGTTTTAAAATTAAAAATACTTTTAAAAGTTTCAAAGTGGTATGGGACACTTTGATTCAAAAATCTATTTTTAAATGGATTCTTGACAAATAGTGTGACTTTTAAATGATTTCAAGAAAAAGGGGGATATTTCTCTCAAATAATTTTTGATGATTATTTTCATCTATGTCAACATCCTTCATTATTCTTGATTGAGGTTAATGTGATACAATACAATCTTCTATATTGTATCAAATGAGTTATGTTTGACTATGGATGTGTTATTTTTATACCATTCATGGTTTGTGGTTAAAGTATTGACATTTCGTATGCTAGTTTTAATACAAATGTTTATGTTATGTTTAAACCTATTAATATGAGGAGTGCATTGGACATAATAAGTGATGGGTGGAGCCTGCTATAGCTCTTCGATGCATCGGTAGGTCTCATGAGACAAACTTGTGTCTTGGCACAAGGTCTTGGCAAAATCTTATTTGTAGTCTTGGAACGAGGCCTTGGCTATGTGGTTATGATAGTCTGGCATTATGCATTCCATCATTATGAAAGTGGTTATTGATATTGCATGAGATCATTCGACTAGTAAAATATCCATGTGAATAAGTAAATGGAATTATTTCATTTTATCTTTTCCATTTTATGCTGAAGTTCATGTTTAAAAGGCTTTTGTTTTAGTTATAAATTTCCTTAAGTGTTTATGCTTATCTATGAAAGCTTCTCCTATAATGTTATCCTTACTGAGCATCTGAGCTCACCCCTTTCAATTTATTTTATTTTTCCGAGGATTATGAAGAAGTAATTTATGATTGACCAGCAGGGATAGTATGAGGGGATATGAAGACAAGATATTTTTTATGTAATGTAAAACTTTATGAATGTATCTAGTGTTTCCAAGGCTACTAAACTAATCGGTCTTTCAATACTTGATCTTTCTTTTGATCATGCCAATGTTATGTAATAATTCACCGACTCTAGGTAAATGGGGTCGGGGTGTTACAGTATCTTTTCAATTAGTCCTCCCACTAAACCTCTATTTGATTAATAATGTGTTCTACGTATCCCTCTAGAGGAAGTACATAAGTGATCCTTGTCATGTATTTAACATAGTGATCATAAGGCTAGATAAATATTTTTCATAAAAAACAATAATCAATATTGATTTCATATTGATGAGATAATGTTCCTCAAAACAATATCACTCATCTAGTCAATGTTTTATTAAAAACGTATCAATTTTTCGAATCTACATGGGAACATGTTGATGTGATTAGATAGATGTATCTTCATCTATTTATATTAGTGTGAAAAATTTAGATGTTTGAATTCATTTTAAGGGGGATAGAATGTAACAACCTATTATTTTTAAGAAATATTTCTCTTTAAATAATTTAATATCTTCATTAGCTTGCGTTACATGCTACATCGAGTTTTAATGAACCACAATATACATTTAAAATATTATTATTTAAACTGATAAATATTTCCTACCAGTTGGTTTATAGGATTTCAATAGAAAAAAATAAGTTATTAATTTTTTTGGTTATATTTGTATAGATCAAATTCATTGTTTATTAATTGATTATATATGAAAATAATAAATCATTGGAAATAAAAAGAAATATTTTTGAACGCAATAAATGGTAAATTAGGTTAATCTAGATTAAAAAATTATGCAAGGTCACAATTTTTCAACATAATAATAATTGGATTAAGGTAATTAAATAATTATTTCCTTAGGATATAATTTTATTTTTTAAATGGAATCATTTCCATGAAAATGAAATATATATTATTTTAATCAATGAAAGTTACAAAATTTAACTCTCTATGTATTATATATCAATTATGATGTCAGAAAAGTAAAAATAGTTATGAAGGTATCTTAAATGTAATTTTTTGAGTAATGAAATTATATTCATGATGTTAATATATTTATAATTATTATATATTATATAATTACATTAAATTCTTACACAAGACAAATAAATTATTTATTAAATTAATTTAATCAAATAAATGACTTCTAAATTGTTAGCAGTGATATAATATGAGTTATTTATAGTGTTATAGTAATTTAATATGTAAGTTTGGAATATGATTTTTATCTTAAAAGTTTATATTTTTATTAAATATTTTTATATATGTATTTATAGAAAAATTAAATTAATAATTTCAATATTGAAAATATTGATATTTTATCAAAATAAAAGTTTATTGAATAATTTAAAATTACAAAAATATTGAAATAAGTCAAGGGGGATATTATATGGTCGAAATATTTATAACATAGACCTTTATGGGACAGTATATAGTTATAATTAAAAATTAAAACATTTAATATTTAGAAAATTTGTTGCCATAAAATAAAAAATGGATAACTAAGGGATACTCAAATAGATAATGATTAAAATTACACCAATTAATAATAAATTATTTTGGTTGATGGGATTAAAATACTATCATACATTATATTTTATTTAATGGATATTTTGAGTTATTTTTCTAGAGAACGTGTTTATTATAATTTAGTCTTTTGAAAAATTCCAAAAGTACCCCTCATATGAATTAAAAAAAGCATCCACCCTCACTTATTTAAACCACATTGATTGTTATTTCTCAACCAGAATGTTCTAATTTCCATTATATAATTCCCTAAACACAAGTAAGAACCTGATTTTGGGATGATATATATGTGCTTTAATTTTCGATCTAATTGATTGGATTTGACCTAATTTGAATGACTAGTGAAGATATGGTGGAATAAATGGTGTTCATAGAATGTTATTAGCTTTTAACCCCCAAAAGTAGAAGAAAACACTAGTCCAAATAGTTAGTAGAAACTATGAAGCATAGTTCGCATGGTTTCATCTAACTGTGCAGGTCATTTTAGTGGGTAGTAGTGGACCACACTATTTTTCCTAGCTTTGCAACCCAGGGCGCACACCTATGCATAGGCTTTACAATTCTAATTCAGATAAAATAACCATGTTTGTTCATAGTTTTAAAAACCATGTGTATGAACCATGCGACACCCATATTTTGAGTGTATTCCATGCACGGTTGGCACATAGTTTTGAAAACCATGTGGCCAAATCCTGCGATCGACTTTTTAATGTGGTAAAATTATATTTTTTAACCAAAAAATAATTTCACATAAATTTTAATTCCTTATTCCTATAGTGGAAAAAATGAATCCCCTCAGTTATTTTTGATATCTAAATATAAGATCCTGATATTTTGAAATAATTTTTTCTAAATTATTTAATCCTTTTGATATTTTATATTTCACATAAAACTGAAAATTAAAAAAATATCCGGATTGCGTTATATGAATCACCCAGTTAATAGTGAACTAAATGAAACATAATTTTTATTTTTATCTACATATATCATCTAGATTAGATTATGATACACACAAGACTGACATTCCCCGTTGGCATGCATAACGTGCCAAACGGAGTTTTATCGAACAAAAATATACTATTAAAAATAATGTTTATTATAATAAGATATAACCTAGTTTTTATGTTTGATATTATGAATAATATTAACTAAATTATTAAGATATAAGGCTGAATTCATCAGTTAATATTTATAGGGAAATGAATATAAGAACCAATTAAATATAAATGGAACGTTTTTATAAAAACTAATATTAACTCACAAAGATATTTAATCCTAATAAATTAATTTAATTTATATTATTGAATGATATTAATGAAATATATATTTTATATATTCCATAAAATATTTTTACATTCATCTAATATTTAATATTGGCATAATATAATAACAAACCTAATATTATACATAGAATCTTATATCTTTATAAAAGTAGTATTACCGTCTTTTAATAGAGAACCTATTTTCAGAAAACATTTTTCACCTTTATATATTTTATATGTCAAAATAAAAATCATTTTCTAAATAGAATCGTATAAGTTAGTTTATGTTGAAATTTTTGTAATTTTTTCTACGGTTCTATTTTTTGATGAATAGTTAAAGATACGATATTTTAATTCAAGTCTACATTTTTGTCTAATTTATTTATAAGGTTAAATTATATGTATAATTATTATTAGATTCTAATTATAATAATTATACAATAATTAAAACAAATGTATTCCATTGAGATTAATATTAATTTGAAAGTATATATAACAAAGCTGACAAATTTAGAACATTTTTACCTTAAAAAAATAACTTCCAATCTGCGGGATTAATTTTAATTTAATTTATATAACATATATGAAAGTAATTTAGATAAATTGATTCCATATTTGGATTAAGAATATTTTACCATTTCAAATGAGGTTAACTTGGTTTTTGTAAAAAAAATTAGTGAATGCAATTAAAATTAAATATTTTGATTTAGAGGAGAATTAGCTTAACAAGGGACTAAACATTAATCATAAGCCCCAAAATGATCTATAAACATGTAAAAAATACCTTTTATTTCTATATATCAAACATATCAACCATTTTATAAAATATTTTTTTTATTATTAGAGGTACTTTTTATTAGAAAAATGATGGTGTAGTTTCCTTTTACTAAATTAACAAGAATTGCACTCCTCCTCCACTACAAAAAGGTAGTCAACCCTACCCCATATTCCAACCTCAAAATACCTTTTTCTTGCTAAAAATCTTATAAACTAATCTCCCAAAAACCATCCATTCATCATAGAAGTCCCACTTTTGAAATAAATCCAATCAAGTAAGCTCTTTGATGCCAACAAAGATGTGTTACCCAATGAAAAGGAGGTTTCAATGTTTACAAATAAATTCAAGACTTAAGGTAAGATAATGTTTTCTAAAATTTTATGTTTGTTAGGTACATCAAATATTCACTACTATATTATTTTTTGTGGTTTATATACTTACCCATGATATTAAATTCATTAATTTATCTTATTTATTGATATTCAAATAATTAAATGATTGAATTATCTCAAGGTAATCACAATTATAATGTTACTAAAGTACTAAGGGTTTTTCATCAAACTTTAATATTATAGGAGACATAATTTAGGTTCACCCGATATTTCTTATATTAGGATTTTATTTTTCCAATGGGTGTATTGTATGATTTATATACATAAATATATGGGTATTCCTATATTTATTTGATGATCTTTATTTTATGGGCTTTATGTTTCAGTGGCTACTAAATCAGTAATGTAATTGTTTATCAATTTTTATTCCTTGATATACATGTTTTTTATGAAGTTGTTTGCATTGATGAGGTGTATACTTTTCCATTTGAAATGTTATATCCTTAATATCCTTATTTTGATGATATTTTATGTATTATTTAGTCTTATTTTCATACCTGAAGATTATGATTCAATGTTACAATGTGGTAAAATTTTATTGAAAAAATGTCATTAATTATAAGGATTGTTTATAATTATGCTCCCCTTGATGAAATATCAATTAACCTTATTTCATGAAGTCCCTTGAATTTTTTTCTCCTCCTATCATTCATGATATATCAATGTATTTGTACCGTCTTTTCCACTCACTGGTACTTATGAATTTTAATAAAGTCTTCTTTAAGAGATTCGAATTTATTTTCCCTTTTAGTTAGAATCCTTTCTATTTAAAAGCGGCATTTTATAATTTTTTTTAACATTATCCTATGATGTTGAAATCATATTTTTACGTTTATTTATTCATTTCTTCAAAATTTACATAAATGTATTCTTCTTTTTGTTTTCTAATAAATACACTTTTCTAAACATTTATGGTCAAAAAGTAATATTCAGAATATAATGACTTACTCGACATCATGACCATAATTACCAGGAATATTCCATTGTAGGTTTAAAATGATATTTTTTAAATAAAATTTTTTCTTAAAATTATGAACTTTTTTTGTATTTAATGTTTTTTTTCAAAGAAAAAGGTTTTTGAAAAAGTTTTGTGATTAAAAGTGTATTAAATAACTTTTAATGCTGTTTTATATTTTTTCAATAGATATTTTTCATATAAAAGATTTCAATGATTTCAAACATTAATTATATTTTTTCAAATAAAATAGTTTTCAAATTTTTTTGAATCTTCATTTATAATTTCTCAAAGAAAAATGTTTTCAAATGGTTTTGGAGAATCTTTATATATTTTAAAGAATATTTTCTTGGAAAAATATTTTCAAAATTTGTTACATTTTAAAAATAATTTTTCATAGATTTAAATATATTATCATCAAGAATTTATTTAAATTAAAATGAAATATATTATTTATATGGAAAAGATATTAAATGGTTTAAAAAACTATTTTCAATGAAATGAAATTTTCCACACAAAATTATTCATGGTAATTTTTAAAATTCTCTCTCCGCCTAATATAAATTACTTTGTTATAGTCTATGCATTATTCGTGATATTTTCCATGAACACCAATATTATTTTTTCATTAATGGTATATGTCATGATGTAATGATTTTTATGTCTCCCATTTCACTTATAGAGGTTATATACTATTGAAATCCTCTTCTTTTAACGAGTTTGATTTTCTGGAATGATTACAAGATCAATAAATTTTCCATAGTAAATTATGTGATGAAATGTTTATGATACACATTTAATTTCATGGGTTAGGATATGATTTTTATGAAATAAATATCTTTTTATTTGTCATGATATGCTGTAATTTTTATGTTCTTTTGAAACATGTATGAATGATTTTATTATGTGATGGGTAGGAAATATATCCCAGAATAATGAATTGGGTAATTATAAATGGAGCGTGAGCTCAATGGTTATAGTATTTTTTACCCATTCCCTAAAACAAGAAGGTATACATGTTGTAGTCCAATCCTGAAAATAATTTTGTATAATGTGTATATATCCAAGTGTGATAGTAAGATCATAAATGGGTTGTAGCCCAATCCCCATGAAAAGAGGGTACATGGGTTGTCATTCCATTCCCAAAGGAGGTTCCCAAATTATTATCACAATCTTAATATATTATGAATGATTTTTTCGGTATCATTGACATAGTATTTTCTATGATTATGTGTATTCCAAAATGTCTATGTCTTATTCCTATGTTATGTTTTCATGGCGTATTCTCTTGATTCAATTATAATTAATCTATTATTGATAATCAATATGTATTTCATGATTCATGTTTATGATATTTATTATAAAGAGTTGGATCTTATATTTCCATTATCACATTCTCATACCCTTATTCTCATGTTTATAGTTAAATATATCCTTTTTCCCTTACTGAGAATATGACATCACCCCTTTTTATGGTTCATTTCTCCATGTTGTGAGAAATGATTTTTATATAAGATTACTAAAGGGGAATATATTTTCTTGATACATTGAAGATCCTTCACCAAGTCAGAATATTATGTTCCAAGAATTCAAATACCCTATATTATTTTGGTCCTCAAGCATGTACTTTTCTAATGTTCTGAATATTTATCAAAATTTATATAAGATATCTGTATGTTATTCATAGGTTAGAATAGTTGGTATCAATAGAAATTTTTCATCATCATTTAAAAACTAAGATAATTATCCATTAATTATATCCCATGATATATTTATAATGATACGTATAGGGATGTCTATAAGTATATGTATAATAATGAGTTAACATTTAATAAAATGTCTTGGAATTTTGGTAAATGATATATGGATTCACTTTCTAGAAATAATTGTTTGTATTGATACTACAAGTGGATGTAGATTCAGAATTGGTGTACCTATGGGTAACAACTCTGATACGGTGTGTTGGGCTATACTCAAGAATAAACTATTACATGATAATGGGCTTTAGTGAACACCAATTTTGACACTCTCGATGGATATGTTTAGGGATTAAAAAACTCATTATGAACCATTATAAAATTTGTCAATTAAAAAGGACTATGAATAACCTAGTTATACTAAATTTTTCCTAGATTAACAGAGTTAGTGTCACGATATAGACATCCTATAAATGATTTTTCATTATTATTTGGTTTTCTTCTATGATAACTGTTTATAACACATTGACATATGGTTTTAGTCAATAGAGGGAACCAAAAGTATCAGGGTTAAACATAAATGTTTTAGATGTGGAAATTATGAGAATTGTACAAATAAATTTCATAAGTGTAAATATCATTAACAAAATCGAGAATTTGTCATGATTATTGATTATAATATTGAAGATAATAAGACCACAAATATCATGTGAAAGGTATGGTATTTTCTTCAAGTATTGATTACATTAAACATAATAGGCATGATTAGATTGTGGTTTAAGAAACTAAAGACTTGATTATTATTTGATATTCTAGAAATGTTGTTTTAAATAATAGGTTAATAAATCTTCATTAATTTTTTTAAAATAATGTCAGATGATTGAATTGTATATGTTTTTGAATTAAAATATTCTTCTATAGGAATCATGATGTATATAATGACTATTTATAGAAGTTTTTTTAAGAATTTTCAATAATGTGTTAAATGATACTGATGGCCTAGAAATGTGATTTAATGTAATGTTGACATCCATGGAACAAACTTGATTAAGTAAATAAAAAAATTTAATATATTCTTTATGTTATGATATTTCTTTTTTCAAAAAGATGTGTTGGATATGAATAAGTAATCATTAAATTACATTTAACCTCAGAACTGATAATGGATTAGTTGAAAAAGTATTTGTACTGACATCGATTGAGTTTAAAATAATTTTTTGTGTAAGGAATATAACCAATAATCTTTAGAATATGGAATCATTCATGTTTTCCAAATGGATTTAAAGTAATTGAGGTTATTACCAGTTTTCATGAGATTATACGATGTTGGTTTTCAATTGTTTGGAATGTGAAAACAACGAGAAAAATTTAGATATATGAGGGATCACTGTCAGGCATATTTCATGACTTTATTTCTAATGTTTTATATTTTCATTTTTCAGCAGGTCTATAAGGTTATCCATTTATGTAAATATTATGTTAACCTTCAGATGATATTTCCTAGATTAAAATATTATCACTCCTCATGGGGATTTTTCTAAATGTGATAACCTATTATAACCATTTTTTTATGGTAGCTGGATACATATGAGATGACTTATCATGGATCTCATAATATGTTAATTCATTACGAATGAAAACTTCACCTTAATTTCTTAGAATGAGAGATGAAGTGGATGTTGATCAAGGCACAAAAAAGGGAAGCGATGTCCTGAAATCATGTACGTATATTATTTCATGAAAATTTTTTCACTTTATGAAAAAAGATCTTGAAACAAAAAATGTTATCCTTGTACTTTTATTTCTGATGAATCAAATGGCCCCTTATATCATCACAGATATATGGATTTAGGATAACTATAATTCTCTTAAAAATATTCCCTATATATCTCCAACAAAACAATATAGTTATATATTTTTTCTGTGTCCACGTTTTCACTTACCACCTATGTTCCCCCATGTGGAAAGCAAGTTATATGTTACTTTGTGTAGGTGTTATGTTTTATACTTTTGTTTTTAAAAGTATGTTTTCATATTATTTTATATAGTGATGGTTTCTAATAATTGATCATTGAAATATTAAGCCATTTAAAACCTAGATTAATTTTAAGAGTGAAATTATTTTTAATGGCAGTATAACGTAACACCCGAAGATTTTGTGAAATAAATTTTTTTTAAATTAATTTAATACTTTTGATATTTTTCATTTCAAACAACACCAAAATTATTTTTTTATATTTAATAACTAAATTAGGATTCTTTAATATGAAAATACTTATTATTCGTTCACTACATGAAACATAAATGTTATGATATTTCAACATAGAACACTGATGTTAGCTTATGTTACATGCAAGACCAACATTCCTCAATGGTTTACGTAACACAAAAGTCTATGTTTAGAAATACAAAAAATTATTATTTAAAATCATATTATTTATAATATTAAGATATAACCTAGAAATTTAATTTGGATTTTATTAATAGTATTGAATAAAATTCAAAAATACATGGTTAAATTCAATGGTTAAAATTTAATTTGAAATGAATACAAGAACAATTCTAATATAAAGGAATTTTTTTTAGAAAAACTACACTTATGCCCCGATTTTTTATCGTACATAAATTAATTTCAATATATGAATGATATTAAACAAATATATATATTATATAATAAATATGTTATTTTTTACGTTTATATAATATATTTGATAGGTATAAGAAATGAACAAACCCAACATTACACACATAAACTAATATCTTTATAGAAGTAGTATTACTGCATGTTAATGGGGAACCTATTTTAAAAATTAAATTTGATACTTTTATAAATCTTATCAGTAAAAATGAATTTCAATTTTTAAAGAGAATCATAATGATTAGTTTCTAGTGAAGTTTCTGTATTTCTCTATGATGTTTCATTTTTTCATGAATAATGAAAAATACTGAATTTACATTCAAAAAATATTTTTAATCTTTATTATTTATAAGGATAAATTATATTTATAATTGGTTTTAATGTATTATTATACAAATAATAAATTTATTATTCCAATTTAGTTCATTAGGATCAATTTCACTTTGAAATTATATATAAAAACATTGCAATATTTTTAAATTTTTTACTTTTAAAACCTGCATTGTCATCTCATATGGAAGATGAATTTAAAATTAATTTCTCCCACTTATATGAATCAAATTTTGAAAAAAAATATTATATATTTTAAATCATATTAATTTATAATTTATCATAAGTTCAACAATTTTTATAGGAAAATAATTAATTTTATTAAAATTTATTACAATGATTATGTGGAAAATTAGCTAATTATGGGACTAAACCATAATCATAAAGCCGAAAATTATCTAGAAACATTCGAAAAATCCATTGGATAGAAATATTTATAGAAAATAATACCTTTTTTTAAATATGTTTCATTATTTGATACTCTTTTTAGAGGTAACATGTTGGTGGAATTACAATTTCAAAAATTTACATGATTGCTACTCCTCCTCCAAACTAAAAAGATACACTCCCCTCCACCTTATTCACACTTCTCAAGCACATTGGATAACCAAACCTCTTCTCAAGTAAGATACAGACATCCATAAGATCTTCCTTGATGCATCCATTTTGGAGTAAATCCAAATAGGTATGATAGTTGATGCATATGAAGTGGGGTTACCCACAAGATAGGTGGTTTCAGATATACAAATAATGTCAAGACTTAAGGTAAGGAAATTTCGTCTCACTTTTTATTTCCTTATGAATCATGAAATAGTCCACACTCAATTAAATTATTATGTTTATATAAAGTGCTATTATATTTTATACAATTAATTTTATTTATTTAATGATATTTAAATATTTAAATGATGTTATTCTATAACAGGGATCACGATTCTAACGTTACTCAAATAGTAAGGGTTTTCTCCACTCATAGTTATTTTCCATGAGGAACAAGCCAAGTAAGCCATATATTTATTATATGTGGTGTTTATAACAAAAATGAATGTATTATAAGAATCATATACTTATATATATGCTTATTCGCATATCAAATTGATGAATTTTCATTCATGGGGGTTATGTTTCAAAAGATACAAAATTGATAAAGTAATATTATATCAATTTTCCTTTATAGTGACACATGTTTTAGTATGCACCTATATTCTATTATGAGGATTATATATTTATATTTGACATTATATGTCATGTATATCATTTATTTTATGATATTCTATTCTTTGTTTAATATAATTTCTTACTAGGAGAGTATGATTCAATGTTACATAGTGGTAAGTGTTAATTGAAATAATCACATCGTTTATCAGTACTGTTCTTGATCATGCTTCCATTGATGAAATTTCATGATCCATATCTCATGAAATAGTATTAATTTTCATTTCATTTGTTCATTAATTTTATGTTCATGAATTGGTATAATTTTCTACACTCATTAGTACTTATTATTTTTTTGAAAATGTTTTCATGAAGAACATACATAATTTTCCCTTTTAGTCAGATATGCATATTCATTCAAAACCATGTTTTAAAACAATATTCCAACAAAGATTTAATATTATCCTATTATTTTTAATGGATACTTTTTACCCTATTTTACCTCTTACAATGTGGTCTTAGAAGTTATCTTCTTGTTGTTTTCTTTTCAAGGCTCTTTTCAGAACCTTTAAGGTGAAAAATGAATTTTTGATATATATGGACTTTCCTACCATCATAACCATCATTCCCATGAATCATACACTATAAGTTTAGAAGATTAATTTTTAAAATAAAATATTTTTTCCTAATATTCTGGAATTTTGATTGAATTTAACCTTAGTTTTAATGAAAAATATTTTCAGGAATATTTTATGAAAAAAATGTGTTTTAAAAGATTTTCAAAGCCGGTTTATATATTTTAAGACTTCAATTTTCAAATAAAATTATTTTAATGATTAAAATAATTCATTATATGTATTCAATGTATTTTCAATGAAAAAGGTTTTCAGTAATGCATTCAAGAATAATTTATATGTTTCCAAGGAAAAATGTTTTTTTAATATTATTTTAAATGTTTTCATGTTTTTTTCAAGGAATATAGTTTTAAAAATTCTATATTTTTTTAAAATATATTTTCAAATAGGAAATGCTATTTTACTCATTAAATTATGTAAATGAAATTTTAAAGCATTCATTTTACGAAATTTTTTTGAAATTGTTTTATAAAAATAATTTTCAATGAAATTATGATTTTCTTAAGAAAAGATTTATTTTCTATTTCGAAATCCTTCACCATATAAGATGACATTATTTTTTCTATATTAGTTTTTTATAGTGTTAAGATCCAATAAAACAATTGATATTCTTTCGTTAATTTTTATTTCTGGATTAAATGTAGTTTAGGACACCCATTTCTCTTCCACAGTTTATATGCACTTGAATACTTATTCCTTTTCACTGGTTATTTTTAATGAAATAGCTATTGGACCTATATATTTCAATATGTTATTATATGATAAATTGTCTATGATACCCATATAATTTTGTTGGTTATGATATGATGCTTATAAACCCTATCTCTTTTTATGGGTTACGGTATGATGTAAGTTTTATTATCTTATATAACCTATATACATGAATTTATTAAGCGATGGGTGGGACCAATATATCCCTCCAATGCATTGGGTAATGATAAATGACGTTTGAAGTCCAAATTTACATGATCTTTAGCCCCTGAAAAAAGAGTAATAAGGTACACGAGTGGTAGCCCGAGCTTGAAAATAAGCAGGTATATGGGTTATGGCCTAAGCATAAATGTAACAGGGTATATGAGTTATAGCCCAATATTAAAAAAGTGGATAAATGGGATGTTATCCCAATAATTAAGTTGGTACATGGATTATTATCCAATTCAAAACATATAAAGAATGTCATGATAGGTGGCATTGATATTGGATTTTCTATGAATATGTGTATGCCACAAAGTTCATTAATTATTTCTATCTTTTTCTTTCATGGATTATACTCTTTATTCCTTTATGATTCAGGTCTTATGAAATATGAATCGTTATTCCAGGATTCATATTCATGATCTTTTTTTATATAGAGTGTTATCTTATAACGACTTGATCATGTTCTCATACCCTCAAGCTCATATTTATGCTTACATACTTTCTATGGTTACCCTTACTTAGAATCTGATCTCACCACGTTTTATGTATACATTACCTATGTTTTGAAAAATGTTTTTTAGTATGGTTAATAAAGGTGAAGATATTTATTTCATACATTTAAGATCATTCACTAAGTTAGAATATTGGGTTCTATGTTTCCCAAGTCACTGAACTATTACTATCCCCATGAATGTACTTTCATAATGTACCAAATATTCATTTAAATTGATATAATACCCATTTATGTTATTATTGGGTTAGCATGCCCATTTTTTTATCTCCAAGGATTTTTTATTTATTGTTTATCTAACACTAAAATCGACATCTTAGTAACTCCATGGATTCATCTCGGTAAGTGCTTCAATCCTTAGGATAATTTATTCATTTGGCTTATGCTTGACATAAATATATTGACGTTGAATCATATGCCCTATTTTCTCAATGTTCATCCATCATTCAATTTAATTCTAATATAACTCAAAATAAGGTCAAATATTGGATGAGGTGAGTATTACAGGTTTACGGTAGGTGGTCTATGAATTTTCCTTAAATGTAATGTCATTTAATCATTTTTGTTATTATATGCATACTAGTTTTAATAAGTGATGTTTAAAAATTTCATCTACCTTGTATATAGTGGTTAAAATATAATTTTAAATGTCTATTTACAAATATTATTAATGTCTTTGGAGGTTTCTTCTTCAATCATTTTAACCTCAAGTATGTTGTGCTCTTACTGTTGCTTTAATGACACGTGATGGGTTCATCCGAGACACCGTTTAGGTGAGATTGACTTGACATTAAATAAGGTAAGTGTTTTAAAATGATAAATTAATTTAAAAATATTAAGTTGAATGTTTATGTGTCATTATCTATTAGACATATCTATTATGATTATGTTCTTAAATGGAAATTATATACTTATATAATATCACTTGGCCGAGTTAATTATTTATTTAATTGGTAATGGATGCATATCCTTATTATATATTGTCACATCAATGATAGGTAATTTAATGAAACTAAAGATATAATAAATGTAATAAGAATTAAATGGACTAAATTTAATAATTATATATGTATAAGTTTTATATTTCATATGTACCATTTCATCTTTATAGGAATGGTCAAACATGATCCACCCTTGGATTCCTGATGGAATTCCATGTACACTTAGAAGACGCCATTCCATTTCAAGGATATGGTTGATATAGGAGATAACCAACATGTATCATAGTCTTTATTTATTATAGGATTCCTGAAATTATTCCATTGGATCCCTTCACAATCTGAACAGATATTAGAATTCATTTGGTACACTCCTTGGATTCATCATGATGTATTTAGACACGGGACACAGTAGATTCACCACATTGGGCTCCGTATTTCATAGGAAATAATTAACATATAAAAGATACATGGACTCAGTTATAATATTTTATAGTTTAATTACTTGGAATAGCCACTTTTATTACCCTCAGACCCTTTTATAGCCAGGATAAATGAGTTATTACTCTGATTTGGCTAGCCCCAGAGGTCACAAATGCCTTGGTTTTACCTTCAATCATCCTTTATTATTATGATGACCTATATACGTAATATTAAAACCTTTACATGAATTAACTATATAAAAAATCGTAATAAAATTAATTACCTCCTTACTATTAAATGATGTGAAATTATTCTAATAATTAAATTATCATTTGATTAAGGATTTTACTAGTTGTGGATGAAGTTTGTTGGAGCTATTTATTTGTTTTGATTTTTTTATATACATTCACATTGCAAATTTTATATTCCATGGTTGGATTATATAGACTATATTGGTGGTTGAATACTGATATTTATCTCACACCATATCTGGGACGACGTTGGCACCCTTTCATATTCGATGAATGCATGTGGGGATAAGGGGAAGCCTCCCGCATTGGACGCTTGGAATGCTAGCTTTCTTTATGATTGATCTTAGTAGTGGATGAAAAATGTGTTTTGAGGATTCTGTGATAATTTTTCTTTATAGAAAATACTTTAATGATTACCTTGTTCAATTTATTCCAACATCTAATTGTGTAGAGACATGAAATTATATAATAATTTTTTATATGATATAGGAATAACTATATTAGATTTTTTATTATTGATGAATGATTAGTCTTATCTTTTCTTCAATATTTGTTATAATATTTTGTATCATTAACCATATATTTTATATCTATATAGTGATCCACTGTAAAATGAGGGAATGATCTCCCCATAGACACATCTTATACCCTCGTTTCTAATTTGTAGCCTTTAGTGTACGCGGAAGAATGCCTGAGGCCATGTGTCCCACCAAATCATGGCACTATTTAGTTTCTCCCATGTTAGGAAATCACATAATTGTTTTACTAACCCTTATTTCCATTTTATTAATATTTGGAAATTTAGATATGAGATAAAGAGGATATTGGAACATGGTGTTAAAACTGAAATGTGTATAGATAACCCATGTTGAAATTAAATACTAATTTACTTATAAATAAGAAATTTTGATTTTGATTTTTTTGAAATTATAACTGATATAATTTCACCATTGGGATATTACCATGAATTGTGGTATTTTATGTTCATTACGGACATTTACCTTCTCCATGTATGATATAGATGATTGTTACAAATATCATTATATGCTCCTAGAACTCACATTCCAAGCATATTCAATTCTATATAGGTGATTTTAATTGCTTTCATTTTTTTGTATTGTCTATTATTATTGACTAATGCATGGTTTCTATATATTCATGTGATACTAACATCCTCTATAGGGAATGAGAATTGGTTGTTTAAAATATCAACATCATTCTAAATAATGTTTTCCTCTATCATATAATTGATGCATCTCAAATGGAAATTTTCAAACCTAATAAGATATACATAACTGATTACAAGAGATACATTTTGGATACGAGCTCACAACTACAAATTTTAGTTATAAGTTGTATGTGATCTTCTGAATTAGAATGGGAAATTCATCAAAAATAATCCATCTTACTTTTACCTATTACATTTTGAGACTGAATATAATGTAGCTGGTTAGAATTAAATGGGTACTGATTTCAGTTGTAATGTGTATGTGATTTAAATTACTGGGATTGATGATCAATTTAAATAATCCTTGTTATATGTAAATATGCACATAAAAACATAAAATTAAAATCTTTATATATAAATGAATTTTTTTCCATTAAATTTGGAGGAAGTCCATAATTTAAATATTGTTTTCCTCCTTATGTTTCAACTAACCCTTCTATATACCAGAACACCTATAAATAAAACATTGAATTCTAACTAATACCTTATCCATCTAAGAAGGTATTTGGGGTGGTATACCTTTTGTAGTAATAAATTTTCATTATTATTTTCCACCTCTAGTGATTCTATATTCTTAAAAACATTTCAAAGGTTTTTCATGAAATTTATTCAGATATACCACCATGAAGTCGTTATTTATTGCACTCGGTGGGTGGTGATGAATATTCTATGAAGGTGGTGGGACCTGTGTTAGTAGTGAAAAAAATAATAGTTCCACTTGAGGAACCACCTATTGTTCCTGAACTAGGCACTGGCACCCAGCTTAGAGTGTGTTCCATACATCTGATGATATCTTTGCAGGGATCTCTATGAATTTCACCTATAATATCTGTTATGATTTGTGAGTTTCAGAATAATAATACTCTAATATTGTTAGGGAATGGTGGTCCTCAAGACACTAAGTCATGTCTAGAGGCCATCATATCTATCATTGAGAATTTAGAGATGAATCCTTAGATAAGGGTCATGATTTCTACCTATATGTTTCCTGATTATACCGATCACATGGTGGGATGTTATTATTTTTGTTGGTTGTCACCATTGAATAGTCTGGGAAGATATATTTACTATCTTATTTGGAAACATTTTCCCTTAGGCACTATGATATGAATGATCCATAGAGTTCATGAACATGGAGCAATGTATTATCTCTGTCAGGTACAATTTAGTGTGCTTCACTAAGTTACAATTCATTTTACATCTTCTACCCAGTGATGAGCTATGATGAGAGTGACTTTTAAATAATGGGATCATGTATCACATCTTCTCACAAGTGAATGTATTTTCATCTCCACCTTTTCGTAGATATTAAATGATGCTCTTACAACTGAGTGCAACATGATAGAAGCAGATGATACTAGGCATAGAGGTGTTGTGTCGAGACATGGTAGATGTTATTCCAATATCTTGAAGTGCACCCTTGTGGTTTCTCGTCAATGTAGTGGGGGCCAGAGAATCATTACTACTAGCTCCCCTTTATTCCATAATTGTGTAAAGAAGGGGTATATAAAGCCTCGGTGTGATAGAGACCCACATGAGTTATGTTATTGTGGCCAAATGATTAATCATTAGGGTTTCTTTATAATCATTCCACCTATTTTGTGGTAGACTATTATTTTCCCCAACTCCACATTTAGATGCATGATCTGTTATTCTGCATTGGATAAGAAGAATAATTAGCACATTATGAAAATGGTGAGGAGTATGTCGTTGCTATTTTAGTAAGACTTCTGATTATTAGTGCTAGCAGAGAGGACCTGCTCAGGGTAGTCGAGTTGTAGCTCAGGGCCATGGATCATTCTTGATTCATGCATTATAGTTGATACCTAAGGATCATAGTATAAGATAGTCTACAATCTGAGTTAATATTCTATTATCCAATACAACTGTATCAATTTTATTTGATATTGGGGATTCTCACTCAAATCTATCTTTATTAATCATGGAGAGTCTCAAGTTCAAAATTCAATTATTTGTGGGATGAGGACCCTAGACACACTATTGGGTGTGTGGTCAGAAGTAATATTTATATTTTAAAAATTTCCCTTTGAGGAAGGAAACATTGATTTCATAGGGGACTCTTCTTCCTCAATATGAATGGATTTGATTTCATTTTTTGTATCGAATGGTTGGTTCCCTATCATGCCTATGTGGATTAATATTCCTATAGGGTATCATTACATTAAAATGGGGAGTAATTTATCTTTACAAGGGTGAAAGGTATGTCTAGGATTGTAAATCTATAATAGTGAAATGCAGGTTGGGAGTAGTGAAAAATCAGATTTGTAGCCTTTTCTTGGATGATGATATTGTGTGTCTGATAGATATTCTACCAGTGGTTAATATTTTAGGGATTTTTTTTCAAATTATTTTTTTGTCTTACCTCTTGAGAGAGAAGTAGAGTTTATGAATTATCTAGTTCTATGAGAATCCCTATTATCTATTCCTATATACATGATGGATCCTAATAAGCAATATGATCAGACGAGATAGTTGGATGATTTAGAATCTAATGGTTTTTTTCCTTGTGGTTTACACATTATTTTCACAAGAAATGAGAATTGTAACTTTAGGCTATTCATGGATTATCAATTATTGAACTAGATTATGGTTAATAACCATTATCTTTATACTCAAATTGATGATATAATTGATTATCTCTTTAGAAGTAAAGTGTTCTCAATGAACAACCATAGATCGGTCTATCATCAGGTGTGACTCACAACATCAGATATACCATGTATAGATATCAATATTTTCTATGGTTTTTATGATTATCTATTTTTTCTATCCTGTCTTATGAACATGCTTAATATTTTCATTGATTTTATGAATTGAGTTTTACACTCCTAGCTAGAATCCTTTATCGAGCTACTCATGGAAGTAATCTTGATATATTCACATACATGTATATACCCTAATAAACACCTTGATATTTTTTTTATATAATGAAAAATAATTATTTAAATGCTAATATTGTAATATTACACTTTTGGATCGAAAATGTCCACTGATTTGGTAATATTATATCCAAATATGGATTATTAGTTGACCCAAAAAAGGTTCGAGCTATATTTTCCAAGGATTAGACAAGGGAGGCGTTTTATATACATACTTTCTTATGGATGTAAGGATATTACATGCATTTCATATTGGACATATCATAAATTTATGCTCCTATTACCTATTTCACAAAAAAATTTGTGATGTTATTATGGGATGAAGCATGAAAGTAGGCCATTATAGAGAAGATAGGAATGGTCACTTCGACAAAGATTTTGATTCTTCTTGAGCTCGAAAGAGGTTATATAGTGTTTTTTGATGCATAACTCATTATGGAGGTTTTATTTTTGATCTAGGATGATCAATTTATTTCATATTGGTCTCACTAACTAATACCTCAAGGGCATAATTACATGAAACATGATCTCAAACATGGAACAATTGTCCATGAATTTCATTACTAGTGACATTATTTGAAGGGAGAAAAAAATTTGAGGTATATGGACCACAATAGACTCAAATATATCATTATGCAACATGAAGTGGATATTAGACTGTGAATATTGGTCGAATAACTTGATTAAATTAGCATTAAGCTTTCATATATCCCTGGAATTGGAAATGCAGTTACTTATGAACTAAGCCGAAAGACTCAAGAAAAAGCCATCGTAGAGGCCTGTGATAAATTGAAATTGATTACCATTATTTATTATGTTCATAGGGAGTATCAGGAGAGTCATGGTGAGCCTTTTTTATAGACTTAGATTTTACTTCTTCACTCCTATATTGGCTGATGAGAATATAGTTTTCATATCTTGAAGGATTGGTCATACGAGAGAGTATTTTTAATAAGGACCCAACTTTGGATTGGTTTTATAATGGAGACAAAAACATACATATACATGTGAATATCTGGGTTCTTATAAGAATGAAATAGAAGTTAATATGAGAGTAACATTCTATTTAGTGGGTAGTTCATATATGAATCATGAAGATGTATCATTATATACATTTTTTATATTGGTGGTGTTGGATGAAATGATAGATAACATTTTTTATCATTAGGTTTCCCACCTTTCTTCAGGTGAAGGAGGATCACTAGAAGCCCGGTGGCTGGTAACTTTTTTTTGGTACCGAGATGGAAATGGTAAGATATCATAAGGGATTTTGTAGTTATATTATTGATGTTGACTTGAGGCATTGATGTAGTTTTAGTATTCAAGGATCGATTGAAAAAGGTCTCCCACTTAATTTATTTCTCAAAGACTTTCTCAATTGATGACATGGGAAGAAGGTAGCTTCATGAGATCATACAACTACATAAGGTCCCTATAACTGTCATTTCTGATAGGGATTCTCATTTCACATCATTTTCCTAGAATTTATCTTAAGTATATTTGGTTATATATGTCCATCTCTTCATGTTCACTAAAATTAATAGCTTCCAGGATATGATTCATATGGTTGAATATGATGCCTCATATTTTAGGCTATGACATTCACCCCTACGATTGTTAGAGGAAGCATAGACAGTGTTATGAGATCATCATATTATTTAGGATACATTATAGGTGTTTAAGTTTATTAGAAATCATATTTATACAACATACTCTATAAAGAAATCTTACACATACCTCCATCAATAACGGATATAGATTGAGTTCAGGGATAAGTTTTTTCTAGGGGTATCACCCAAAATTGGGAATAGATGGATACAGAGGCAATAGAAGTTGTCACCTCATTTTTTTATACATTTTTAGATATTTGATATATTGGGGTTAGTAGAATATCATAATCTATTACCGATGAGGTAACATTAAATTCATAATGTCTTCTATGTTTAGTAGCTTCACTGTTTTAATGTCGAGTCATATCATAATATTGACCTCGGTGATTGTGAGTTTGATGGTGATACTTTTTTGAGGAGTATACCATACGCATAGTTGATTAGATCATGATGGTTTTACATAGACTGTCTTTCCCTTTAATTTGGTTTTTATGGAGTCATGATTGTGTATTAGAAGAGACGTGGAAAAAAGAGGTTGATGTACATGCTCAGTGGCTAGAGTTGTTCTGAAATAGTGTTATAACTCCCTTGGAAGGGAGTCTCGAGGAAAAAAATTTTTAAGGGGGTATGACAATAAGAACCTTGTTTTTTATGAGGTATGTAACCTTTAATGTTTGTTTTAATTCATTAGTTTTGACATAATATGAAATCATTGTAATGTTAGGATGTAAATGAGGGTGTCTTGGGAATATTTTGTGCCCATAATCCAATATGGTTGATGTAAACAAATCTCCAAAAATTTAGTAGACCCCATGCAACCCAGACCACATGGAATCTCCTAACTATGTGGGGCATTTTGGTGGGATGTAATGGGATGCACAGTTTGGTCTAATGGTACGACCTAGGGTGCACACCCATTCAGAGGCTCTATAATTTTAACCATTGGAAAATAACATGATTTATTCTTGGTTTTTCAGACCATGCGTATGAACCGTTTGACCCACCTACTTGGATAGTATGTTTCATGTGGATGGATAACGGTTTGGCTAACTGTGTGGCTTAATTGTGTTGTCCAATTTTATATGGGTGAAATGCTCTGCATAGGGTTATTATAAACTAAATTTCTTTTCCCTACATCCTACAAGGAACACAATATTTCCTCCTCTTTTACATTAGAGCTCCCAAGCATTTATCAACTCGGATCATAGATTTATTCCCATCCAAACATCAGAATAAAGAGCATTTCATATCTTTGGATTCCTCTTAGTATGTGATTTTTTCCTTATCCTTGATTTTTTATTTCTCTTCTACCCAGAAAATTTATTTTGATGTAGGCACATATTCCATATTTTTAGGTTATTTCATTAATCATACATTTTCCAATGATCAAGGCCAAACTATGGTTAAATATTGTTTGAGGAGAGTACTCATGTATTATGGTAGGTTGTATTCATATTTTCCCAAAAATTTATAGGTTTTTATAAATTTATGTCATTGTGCACACTACATTTTCACTGGACAATGCTTCTAAAATTCATCATTCTTATTTATTGTTGATAATCAGGAATTCTAAATCCTTAATTACCCATAGTATTGATGAAATAAGAGGTTTGTACATAAACTCCTTTCACCCAAATTATGATGTGATCTTGTTATGCCTTTAGTTGTAACGAACCGACCCCAGTTACCTAAAGTCAGTGTATTATTACATTACATTGGCATGATCACAAAAGGAAAGGTCCTGAAAGACCGATTAGTTTAGTAGAATTCGAAACACTAGATACATTCATAAGTTTGAAATTACATGATAAAATGGAAAACCACAGCAACATAGTCTCCATATTCCACAGTCATATCTCCTCAGAAAATCATTGCAGGTCTGTCTTAAAATACTTTTTCACATCCTGGGAAAAATAAAGCATAGAAATGGGTGAGTTTAGATTCTTAGAAAGGATAACAATATAGTGGAATAATTTATAAGTAGTCGTAAACATTTAAATAAATGTATAACTAAAACAAAATCTTTTTAACCGAGAACATCAGAATAACATGTAAAAAATGAAATTAAATAATACTATTTACTTACTAACATGGATATTATACTAGTCGAATAATCACATGCAATATCAATAACCACTTTCATAATGATGGAATTCATAACGCTAGACTATCATAACCACATAGTCAAGGCCTTGTGCCAAGACTATAATTATGATTTTGTCAAGGCCTTGTGCCGAGACACAAGTTTGTCTCATGAGACCTACCGATGCATCTAGGAGCTATAGCGGGCTCCACCCGTCACTTACTTTCTCCAATGCATTCCTCATGTAAACTGGTTTAAACATAACATAAACCTTCGTATTAAAACTAGCATACAAAATGTCAATACATTCTCCATAAACCATAAATGGTATACAAATAACACATACATAGTCAAACATATCACAAATCCTTCAATACAATATGGATGTTTTGTATCATAATAAATCAACTTCAAAGAAGCATAAAATTTATAAAAGGATGTTGACATAGATGAAATCAAAACTATTTGAGAGAAATGTCTTCTTTTAAATAATTTAAAAGTCACATAATTATAAAAACAACATTTAATTTGAAAATATTCTTATAATCTTGTAATGGAATCTTCAACAATTTTATAATGGCGGAAAATATCTGCACCCACTGTATAAGTTAAAAAAGGCATTCTTACGTTAATTTTGTAAAAAAAGATAAAAATGACCTTGTTTGGAAAACCACAAAATATTATTTTATAAACATCTTATGAAATGTTAAAAAATGGTATAAATGAATTTAAACCATAGTATATAAAATAGAAATAATGTCTTGAAATTTATTTTTAAGAAACATGGATGTGGATGATAAAGAGGTCACAGTAGATAATTACATATAAACAAACTCAGATAGTGAAGAGATTGGGAAATAAACAATTACCTTGTACTTTTCCTTGTTCGAGGGTAGGTTAAACTCTTGTATAATTGTGAAATAATTGATATTAAATTATAAAAGCATCATATAAATTAATATGATATCATATATGCTCTTCTAATATAGTTTTTTATAATTATCGTTTTTTAGTGTAAACTGATTTGTTCATCTTTATATGCTTGGTTACGTAACCCATGATTGCTATGAATAGGATATATTTGATTTATATAAAGAATGATATTATGTTCTCAATCAGTATTTTTAATAATAAATAGAAAAATATTCTTTAATGGTTACGATGGAGAATGAATATCTTCGCGTTCGTGGAGACAGTAATCCGTACGTACGCACGAACACTACTTCCATTTCATTTTTAATTTTAAAAGGAATCAAAACCTAATGATACATAGGTAAATTATTATTCCAATATAATATAATATCTTATATATGTTACTTAAGTTCATTAACACCATCCTTTATATGTTCCATGTATGGTATGAACGAGTCATATCACTTTGAGGGGGCGGTAGTCCGCGCTTCCTCAAATTAAATTATCGTATATAAATACAACATGAAAAAAATATTTGTATCTTATAAAATGGTATAACAGAATGTTATATATAAAATATATATCATAAATATCATATTTAACTACAGTTCCATCATAATGGCCACCATAAGAGGTGGTAGTAGAAAATCTAACAATCATTGTTTCATGAGGCAGTAGTTCGCCATCCATAGGAAAATTATGTTCTATACCCATTAGATGGAGGTGTGTGTAAGTGTAGTTGGAATACATAACATAACAACCAACTAGTATAATGAGGATACTGGTGTGGTTTTAAAATAAATGAAAAAATATATTTTAGGGGTTGGAGAAGCAAAATAAAAGAAAAGAACTTAAGAGAATATGTTACCTTTAAATCAGGTAACTCCCTTTGGTTTGAACCAAAAGGACCTCTTGAAGTGCCTTCTACCTAAGTTAAGTCTTCTAGTAGGAGGACAAGGATATAGGGAGATTTATTGGGTAGAGTTTAGATGATCAAAAAGGCTTGAGAGGTGTGAGGAATTGGTTAGATGTGGTGTCCTTTTATAAGGGGGAGGAGGGGCTCTTTAGGAAAAACTGAGTATTATATTATAATAAATTTATATTTGGTTTCTAATGGATCCAAAGTGATTTATTTCGAGGATAAGTTGGTTATGGGTCTAAATACACTCAAAAATAGGTTTTAGATAGGGTTGAGTCACCATATTAACCTTATCTTTTAGATTTTACTCATAGTTAATTAGTTTGACATTTACCATGTCTCATTATATTTTTATATTATTTGGTTAATAAACTTACTATAAACTTCCAAGAGAACCCCAAGTGGTTCATTAATGACATAAATATCATTATATAAGTCCTTTTTCTGAACATAATATTTTTAATAATATTATATCAATTAATAGTATAATATTTGTTTTAAAAATTCCTTTATGTCAATTTTGACACTATTTAATAATTCATTTTTGTTAAAGTCTTAAAAACATTATTAATTATAAAAAAAATCATTTAATTAATCCTAACATGTCTTATTAAACAATAAAATTTTTGGATGTCATCAAAAAATTCAAATTATATTTATTTTAACATTTATAATACCAATTATTTGATTCTTTAATTAATAAGGAAAATACTACATAATTATTTTTCATAAATAAATTTAATTATTCAATGACTACAAATAATAAATAAAATACAATTATGTATTAAATATTTTTATCTTTATAATGAATATTTATAGTCTAAAATATAACATATATAACCCTATGAATTTTTTTTTCTGAAAGTTATATGCTTATGTCATTTTTGTATTTACATTAACTTCATTAATATAAAGTTTCATTATCACTTAAAAGTGGCTCCATTGGGTCCCAAAATTGACCCATATATGCCCATATTCAGACATCTATCAACAAATAGGATTAAGACACGGTTTAGGGAAATTTAATATTATAATAATCTTATTTTTTTTACCCTTATTTACCGGATTTACCCTTTAACCATGGTAAATAAAATATTTTCCGAAGTAAATATTCAAAATTTATAAAAATAAAAGTTATCTATTTACACATTTTGGGCCTCTTGATTATAAATATGAAATCCATTTTTATAAATTCAAAACACTGATGTGGCAGAAATTATTTTAAAACTAATTCCCGTTGTTAAAACAAAAAGCGTGTTTTTAATAAATAATAACTATCAAAAGATTGACACTTGCTTATGTCTAGTTTAAATTTGAAATTACGTAAAATGAAAACTTTGGATTAAATGGTAAAATTATAATCTATTTAAACTTCGAAACCGTTAAATTTTTTAATTTAATACTATAAATTATTTTGATTACAAAAGTTGTTTTCAGTTAAAATATATTATTTTTCACTGATCACCCAAATATGAAAGTTATCAGAAAAATACCAAAAATTTATCAAATATAAATTTTTATCTTCCTATTCTAAAGAATAATTTTATTTTGTCAAATATAATATATAAAAGTGTCAAATATTTAATTTAAAAGAGTTCATCATTAAAAGGTGGTAAAAGTGAATTTTTTGAAATAAATACTTCTTTTATCTTTGTTCTTACATTATGTCCAAGAAACTCGTAATAGAGATTCTAAAGTTATAAGGATTATATATAGTTCAATATTTAGTTGATACTATTTATAACCGCTTTTGAAGGGCTAGTTTGGTAATCTTGTGGTACGCTCGAACCTGGTGTTGGGTGTAGTGAAAGTTATTGAATTACATGGAAAAATAACGTACTAAGAAATATTGGGGTGTTACATTAGTGACCTATAACGGGTTTACCCTTGAAATTGTATATGACTGACTGGCTTGTAATTTTATAAGGAAAGTTTTTTATATTAATAAATTAATTCTAAACTATTAAATAAAAATTATATTTATAGATATCATTTACTGCTATACCTTATGATTGATGTTTTAAATGTAAATTATATTTTTATAGGTATCACTTGGTGAAGTTAATTATTTATTGAATTAATAATGGTTTCATGTCCTTATTACATTGATGAAAGGTAATTAAATGAACCTAATGATTTATTATGTAACACCCCGCCCCTACATCATTTTCTTGAGGAGGCGGTGATGGTTGCATGGCCTTAAGAGATGTTCCCAAAGTGACAAAGACTGGCAATAAATGACAAGGGCTTCAAGGAACTGTGGGGTATGATTTACCCTTAGGTAGATGACCCAGCTCAGCTAACCAACAACTAAAGATTCATGCACTTTCAAACCCAACCATGTGATACTAATAATTCCATCACAAACCCCAAAACCATTCAACTAGACATGTGCACAAAACATCTAAGTACCAAGCGGAAACTAAACAAAAAACACCACGAGCTATGAAACCACAACATGTCCCCACCAAGCTCCAAGCTCTAGGCTCCACCAAAACATCAAACTGCACCACTAATGGAGGGTGATGGTATACCTATTCACATGTCACTGTACACGACATCTGCAAAGACACCAAAGTTCCAAAGCAGGGGTTGAGTACAACTACTTAGTAGGATTTCCCCAACTAACTTCCCTCACATACCACTAGGACAAAACCATTAGCACATTTATATAAAACATTTTATATAAAGTAAATACAAGAGACCAATTGTTTATATGAAAAACATGCCATAAGCCAAACATGCCACACAAGGAAGCCAAATCATCCATGCCACGCAAGGATGCCAATTCAACCCACCATAAGCTGATTACCATTTTCATATTTCACTCGCAATCCCCATCTACAAACATCACCAATAAAGCACACAACAAACCATGGTGGCACTTCTCATCCAACCCATTCATTACCAATACTCAAGTGGTACTTCCCTCCCACTTGCTATTGATGGTGGCCCTTCTGTCCACTATCCATCCCCTTTTTATTGTGGCACTTACTCATCCACCACATTCATTACCAGTTCACTAAATTGGTAATTTTCACCCAATTTATATTGATGGTGGCCTTTCTATCAACTGTCCATCCACTTTTTATAGTGCCACATCCTAGTCCACCACATTCGTTACCAATCCAATCAAGTGGTACTTCCCGCACACATTCAATTGATGGTAGCCCTTCCATCCACTATCCATCCCATTTTTATAGTAGCACTTCTTCGTCCACTCCACCACATCCCAACATCATCCACCCAATGATATCACCGATTTCCACACAAGCAACAAAAACAATGATGTATTATTTTCAATACCAACAAATACCATTTCCATGCCAAATAGATTTAAATATCACCCATTTACTGAAATCAGTACTCATTCTCACAATCATTACCATTTTAAAATCACCAATTTAAAATTAACCAATTGAGTCCATTTCAATAAAACCCCAATTTCATGCCAAAACCCCCAAATCATCACACATATGAATTTCCAAAAAAACACGAGATTATTAAAATTTAATTAAAGAAACCAATTTAATTGTAAATGAACTTCAAATTTCAACCTAATGGAGTGGAGAGAGAATCCAACTACCTATTAGGGTTTGGAAAAAACGACCCTTAGCCAAAACGCACTCCAAACCGGGTGAACACCTCCTCAAAACCCCATCAAAAACCATTCCCTAACATCAACAACATCAACCTTTAATAGACAAAGGCATCTCAACCCTAAATCGACATGAAACCCTTATAGATCTAGGAAAAAAAGAGAGGGAGAGGGAAAAACCAAAACCAAACCTCAAAGAACCAAATGATGGACTTACCTGAGGAGAACCGGGTTCGATCCACCAAGAAACCCCTTCGATTTGCCTCCAAAACGAGCTGAGGAACTCCCCCAACCTCTGAAAACCAGAACTACTGCGTGATCCATGAGTGGGAAGAAGAATGAGGGATAATGGAAAATCCAGGGTGGGCCAGGACTTAAAAACCCAATAATTATGTGGTCTCATTGTTACCCCACATGATTTTTCAAATCGTGATCCAACTGTGTGGTTGCCACTGTCTCACCCATGGGCTTCACATGGCTTGCCCGCATGGTCTAAAAAACCATGTGCCGCCCGTGCGGAGCCCACTGTTAAGGGTGCACAGTTTCCTAGGCTGGCCGTATGGTTTTTTCGTACCCTATGCCAACCATCCGCCCATGCACAACCTCCAAAATTTTAATAGTTTTTCCCAGAATTGTCGAAACATCATCCAACCCCTTCAAAAAGCACAAACGAATAGAAAAAAGGGTGACATAACTCAAAACCGAGGGTCCTAAATTCTTCCAACAATTGTATTCTCCCTCCTCAGAAAGTAGTGATCCCACCCTTTTTTGAGAGTGCTCGGGCCATTACTCGACTGTCTCTTTCCCCTACTCCCATGTCTCCCCTTGGATCTGGCCATGCTGCCCCAAAACCCGAACCAGAACAATTCTGTTTAACCCACAAGAATTTCTGTTTCCTTTCCACAACCAGCACTGGCACATGCACCATCAAAGAATCTGAATCTAGCTCAACATTATCCCATTGAATAACATGGACCAGATCTGGCTGATACTTTTTCAACCGCGACACGTGATAAACATTGTGCACTGCATTGAACATAGGTGAAAAAGACAAATGATAAGGAACCTCACCAACACGCTCAATAATATCAAAAGGTCCAATATACCGTGGAGATAACTTCACTAGCTTCCCAAACCAATGATCTCCTAACCTAGGAGAGCTCCTCAAGAAGACATTAACACTCACGTCAAATGACAACGACTATTGACAATGATCCACATATGATTTCTGAAGACTCCGAGTTATATCCATTCTCTTCCTGATTTACCTGATCTTCTCCATTTTCTCATGGACAAGGCTTAGTCCAACCATCGATGACTCACCCGTTTCCACCCAGCATAACGGAGAACAACATGAGCGGCCATACAATGCTTCAAACAGAGCCATATGTATGGATTCCTGATAACTGTTATTGTATGAGAACTCAACTAATGAAAAGTTCTCATCCCATGAGCCACTAAAATCCATGACACAAGCCCGCAACATTTCCTCCAAATATTGTATCATCCTCTCAGATTGACCATCCATCTCATGGGGATACGCTGTACACATAGTCAACTTAGTTCCAAGTGTTTGTCATAAGGATTTCTAGAAACAAGATTTAAAAATCAGATATCTATCGGATATGATCGAAACCGGAACACCATGCATCTTTACCACCTTATGAATATAGATTTTGGATAGCTCTTCCACCGTATGAGATTAACGAATTGGAATGAAGTGGGCCGACATCGTTAGCCAATCCACTATCACCCAAATGGCATCGTGCATTCTGACCGTTCTTGGGAGACCTGTGGAAAAATACATCATTATTTTCTCCCACAACCAAACAGGGATTGGTAAAGACCGTAACATTCATACTGGCCTCTAATGCTCTCCCTTGACCCAATGGGAAGTCAAGCATCTCCAAACAAACTGAGCCACTCTTATTTTCATACCAGCCCACCCGAACCATCATTTCACCACTTTATAAATTTTCTGAATTCAAGGAAGGACAACCCACCTGGAATGATGATACACCCTGAGAAAATCCTCTTTACAAGCAACAGGTACAACCATCTGATTCTGAAAACACAAAACTGAATCAATATTCAGTTGCCAACCCTCAATGGTCTCCCCAACATTGAGTTTTGGCCTCATGGTCACACAATCAGAATCATATATTTGTGCCTCTTTTACCAGGACAACAAAGTCATGAATCAAAAAAACTGGAAAGAAGACTAATCTATCGCCATGGTCCTCACATTCCAACCGCATGTCACCTATAACTAACATCAAATGCCATTGGTTTGATGCATGTTTCACCACCTAAGTATATGAATTTCTACTTAATGAATCTGTCACTGACTTTCCATTACTCGGTGTGTACATCAAGTCAAAATAAAACATCAAGAGATATTTTATCCATCTCCTTTCACTCATGTTCAAATACCTTTGTGATAAAATGTTCTTCAAGCACTTATGATCTGTATATACCGTGAATTTCTCTCTGAAGAGATAATGATGCCACACATTCAAAACATGGACCACTGCTACCAATTACAAATCATGAGGTAGGTATTTCTACTCATGCACCCTAAACTTTTGTTAGCCGTACGCAACCACATGATTCCCTTACATGATAATTCACCCCAACCCTGATCCTGATGCATCGCAATTCACCACATAACCTTTTTCTTTGTTCTAGAAAAACCAATATTGGTGCTGATGTAAGGCGACTCTTTAGCTCTTCGAAACACTACTGAAACTATTCATTCCATAGGAATGGAACATTCTTTCTTGTCAAATCTTTCATCAGTGAAGCCAAACGTGAAAAATAACAAACAAAATGTCGATAATACCTAGCATGACCGAGGAAACTCTGTACCTCAAACACATTCTTTGGTGGTTTCCATGAGATAATAGCCTCTACCATTTCTGAATCCACTAAAACACCACTTTTAGAAATCACATGGCCAAGAAAACAGACTTCCTATATCCAAATATCACACTTTGACAATTGGGCATATAAACGATGATCCCTCAAGATCCCTAGAACTGTCTCCAGGTGCTTCTCATGCTCTACCCTTGTCTTTGAATACACCAGAATATCATCTAAAAACAACACCACAAATGAATCTAGATATCTCTAAAATATCAGATCCATCATTTCCATGAACTCCGCTAGCGCATTCGTTATACCAAAGGGTATAAACACATATTCATAATGGCCATATCTACTTCTGAAATATGTTTTAGGAATATCGTACTCCCTCACCTGCAATTGATGATATCCCGAGCTCAGGTCGATCTTGGAGAACCACTGGGCTCCCCTCAGCATGGAGAAAAAATCATCAATTCGTGGAAGTGGATATCTTTTCTTTATTGTATCTTGGTTAAGTCTACGATGATCAACACAAAGCCTCAAAGTTATGTCTGCCTTTTTCACAAACAACACCAACATTTCCCACAGAGACGTGCTAGGCTAGATAAACAATTTCTTTTCTAACTCTTCCACCTGGAATTTCAATTCCCACAATTCAGTAGGTGCCTTTCAGTAAGACGAAAGTAAGATAGGACTTGTACATGGAAAGAGACCAATCGTAAACTCCACTTCTCTTACGGGAGGAAACCCTGATAATTCTTTGATATAAAAATCCATAACTGATCCACCAATTCTGGAAGATCACTCTACTCAACACCCTCTACTGATTCAAATAACAACACCCCCTACTGGTATGATAATATGCCCACTACAAGTGTCAACAAACCTGTTGCACCCTCCCTTTCATACCTCTTTCCCCTAAAGAGATTTTTAACACCATCGTGTGTCACAAAATCCACTGTTCACACATTATAGTAGATGTGGGCTTTAAACACCACCTACCAAACCATTCCCAGGATTACATCATACCTATACATCTCAAGAACTATGAAATTACACATTTTCTCAACCTCACCCACAATGATACAACATGATTTACACAAGAAGGCTCGACACTCTCTTCGACCTAGAGGAGTTTGAAGTTTCCAAACTGAAAGTGTCATTTCTACCCTTAAACCCTGGAACTCAACCACATGTGCAGTAATAAAATATTGTGAAACACCCATATCAAGTAAAACATACAACAAGGTAGAATTTAAAATAATAGTACCTCGCTTCATGGATGGTCCCGACTTATCATCCACCACAACATGCTCGACTCCGAAAAATGCCTTGGTTGCCACACTTTGCTCATTATTGTTCTATTGAGGAGTTGTGGTAATCAGAGAATAACCATGACTGAAGTTGCTCTTCTGATGTGGGGTATGTTGTTGTCCCTATCCTATTGAAGCATACGACATCTATGATCCCTAAGGAGTGTCACATGCACCCGACCACGGAGAATTCTAGAAATAGCACTGAAGATGCCCCATCTTCTTGAAATTGTGATGTGTTTGAGGTTGTGTCATAGTGTCTCGCTTGATGTGTGATGTAGAGCCACACTAATAACATCCTTGTGTGCTCTGGGGCTTCATAGGTAGATTTTCGGATCCTACTGTCAGATTATGTGCTATACTCCCACCCTAGGAATAAGTTCCCCTCCTCCGCTTGAAGCCAGTGTTAGAGTTCCCACTATTACCCATGGGTACCACCATGCTTCCTCCACCTGGAGCTCCCAAAAAATCCTGCTCAACCTCTGATGCTTGATTCACACATCCCACACCTTGGAAAGCTTGAACTATTCTCTGGATGAACTGCTGGTTCACTTTGGGCTCAGGTGCAACCTTGTTCTCATCGGCCACATCTGGTTAGTCTCTATGATTCCTACCCAGTGCCATTTATATAAACATAAAACATAAAACCATTAGTCTCACATCCGTAGACATCAAGGATTCCTATTTCAAATCACATTACACAACAATATCACAATGAGGATTTCCATCATTCCACAATTTCCACGTTTCACCATTTTTGAAAACGAAACCATTTTCAAAATACCAAATTTATTCACTTTACAATTTCACAAATTTGAAAACCCATTTCTCAATTCATCCTATAAATCATTATACCCAATGAAATATGCATCTTAGAGGGAAGTCATTTCTACCATATACACCATGCACATCTCATTTTCTACACCCACAACAATATGATTCCCAATGCCTATAAGTGTCTCCAAAACACTTATGTACACAACTCCCTGATAACTTGAAGTTCAGCATAAAAGGGTTAGCTACATCCTCTTTTGCTATAAATTCCATGTTCCTACATTTATACAACTTTCTACCATCCTGACTCGAGGAATATACATCAACGAATGTCAACTTCTAATCCGATAATCAACTCCAAAGGACCGAACAAGCTGATACCACTTGTAACACCCCACCCCTACCTCATTGGCTTGAGGAGGAAATGAGGGTTACATGGCCTTATGCGATGTTCCTGTGGCGCCCAAGGCTGGTAATAAATGCCGAGGGATTCATGGAATAGTGGGGAATGATTTTACCTTAAGAAGGTAACCCAACTCAACCAACCAAAAACTAACGATGCATGCACTTTCAAACCCAACCATGTGATACTATCAATTCAATAACAAACCCCAAAACCATTCAACTAGACATGTCGACAAAACATTACTGTACAAATCAGAAACTAAATAACAATACACCATGAGCCATGACACCACCACAGCTTCACACCATGCTCCAAGATCCAAGATCCACTAAAACATCACAGTGCCCCACTAATGGTGGGTGATTCCTTACCTCTTCCCATGTCACAATTCATGACATTTTCAAAGACACCAAAGTGCCAAAGAATGGGTTGAGTACATCTAATCAGTAGGATTTCTCCAACAGACTACCCTACACATGACACTAGGATAACACTGTTAGCTATAAGGACCCGAACTTATTTCATAAATAATCTTGAATTTATTCAAGAAAACACTTCATTATACATTTAGGATCTTTTCAAGTTTAGAGCTTTAGAGAATTAAGACAAAACATTCATAACATTACACATTGTTACATAGTGGATACCATAAAATCAGTTTCCATTTTCCTCAGAATATAAATCATTAAAACATAAAACAAGACTCCTTGACAATTCTTCCACATTTAACATGTCTTCCTTCCTTGTATTATTCATCCATTAACCTGTGAAAAATCATTTAAAAACTTGGGATGAGTACAAAAGCTCAGTAAGGTATGAAAAAGAAGGAAAAATCACATTAGTCCATGAATACGCATGACGTATGAAAACATTTTCAAAATACATGCTTTACACCCATAAAATCTTACTTTGTGTAACATGATATTTACACAAGATCCACACAAACATAATTATAATCATAGAGGTATACTGGGGCATTACTTACATAATCTTGTAACCATCTTGGCTACCTTAAAATTTGTAACCCTCACGGCTACCTTACTTTGTGTAACCATCACAGTTACACTTGGAGTAACCATATGGCCGACCTCCAACTTACTCATACCCAATGCATTGGAGGGAAATATAGGTCCCACCCTTCATCATAAACAATTCCCAATAACCAAAACATAATCATACAACATAAATAATAGCATAAAAACATTGCCTTTGAATCTTATAAAACAGAATTTTAAAAGAGGATTTTAGAAGAAAAGTCCCTAATAAACATCATATACTTGAAGTGAGACTTAATAGAGTGGATGTAATATGTATATACTCTGTAAATACACATAATCAAACATAATATAAACATAACCCATAACACAACAATTTAAATTGCACGTAATTATAAAGTTGAAGGTTAACCCAAAGAATGGAAATCGGGTTAAGAATTCCCTTACAACAATGTGGTCGGTCGAATCATATGACCAGAACATAATAAATATCAATTGGATCATTGAATAACATAAATATTATGAGAATAATGTTATTATATATATCAAATTATGGTACACATATTCCACATACAAGAAATAAGCAGCGAACGACTAAAATCTCACAAAAATGAAAGTGGGACGAGGAACCCCTTACAACTTTGTAATCAATTGATTTGTATGACCCAAAATTAATGATTGTCAAATGATAAATTGAATATCATAAAAATAAAGATATTCATGATATGAGACAATAATGGGAAGTATACATACACCATACAAAGTAAATATAGTGATTACAGAATATCTCACAAAAATGGTAGTGAGATGAAGAAACCCTTACCTTGGGCTTGTCTTACTTCAAAATTGTTTAAACCTCCTGTATAATGGTAAAAAGGGTGTTATTAGTATTTTACAGAAACATATTCATGTTTATAACATCTTATATGTTCATTTCATAACCTCATTTCATCCCTTATTTGTTAGTATTTGGTTCCTTTCATTATTTTGGGTGAGTTCTTTTGTGATTTTCACAATCGGTTCATGATGAATCGTTCTTGTTGATTGGAAATGAAACTCCAGAATTGTAAAGGAGTAGTATTTACATATTTCCAGTACCATAAATTTTACCATTTAACACTTTGATGCTTTATATGATGATGATTTATAAGTTAAAACATTAATTATGTTCGTTTAGATCATTTAAGTGGTTCCTTGATAATTACAACCTCATTTAGTCTAATAAATTTGAATCATGAGTACAAAAGAATTCCAGAACCTTATATGAGTCATAAAACATATACTATAACCTGGTTCAACCATATAAATGGTTTCATGACCAGAATTTAAATAATTAATGGAAATTTAAAATACATCGTCCACGATATCGGTAATTCGACACAAATGGACAATGTTTTTTGATTCTTTTAATAAGTGAGAGAGGAGAGGAATAATGATTTTTAATTTTCCATAAACATGAAAACATCCAGAATATACATGATTCTGGAGATTTCATGCCTCTTGGATAAGAGGGGTTGAAGAAAGAAGAGGAAGGAATCATGAAATAAAGAAGACATGAGAAATTTCTTACAAAAAAAATTCGGCAGCCTAACGGCGCCTCTTAAAATTTCATAAAAACAAGATTGATGAGAGGAATGGAATATCTCATCATTCATACAAAATTTGGACAGTAAGGGGAAATATTTAATGAAATATACCAACAAAAGACAAAGGTAAAGGAAGAGAATAACATAAAATGGAAGGAAAGAATAAAAATGAAAGAGGATGTTTACCTCTTGATCTCTTCTCCTTGAGATCCTTCTTAATGGATTTGATTTTGGTCTTTTGGTGAGACCAGAAGCTCTAGGAAGTGGGGAAGAAGATTGAGGAGGGAATTTGGCAGAAATTAGACAATGCTCAAGGCTTGAGAGGTGTGGGAGGAAGAGGGGAGTGAGGGTGGTATTTATAGTGGAGGAGGTGAGGTATTTTAGATTATTTTAATTATTATTATAATATTTTTATCAAGACTGTGAATAATCTCAAATCAAGTGGCCTTAATTAGTGAAAATATCAAGTGAGTTCGAGGCAAGTGGCCTTTCATCACTTATGATGTCATAAATAGTGCATATTTACCGATAAATTTATTATACGGTATTTTATCGTATTTCACTATTCACCGAAAATTCAAGAGATTCAGAAAAATACCAAAAATTTACCCCAACCATTTTTCTATGTGTAGAATTCAAAAATGAACTCCATTTTTCAAAAATAATTTTCTAAATATTATTAATTTAATTTTTAAATAAGGTCACAGTTAATTCGAAAAATAACAACATTGAAGTGCAATTAGTTTTATGTGACATTGGAAAATTAATTAAGATCCCATTATCCTATTGCCATGGGAAAATAAAATAATATTATTATTTACTATTCATGAGGTCATATTACTATTCATATTACTATTCATAAGGGCATGTTACTATTCACCAAAAAAAAGTTTGTTCCATCATACTCTAAATATCATACTGAACACAATTGTAGATGACAGTTTCTTAAAATTCAAAACATAGAAGAAATAAAATTATGTTTAAAGGATACTTATAAATATATACCTTAAACAAAATTTCAAGAATTTTCAATTTATTTTTAGAAAACCTTGGGATGTTACATTATCCCCACATTCTTGAAATTGCGTCCTCGCAATTTTATTTACTTATTAAACAAGTGAGGGTACCTTGATCAAGGTGTCCACTCGGTTTCATCATCATCTTGTTCACGTAGGTAGAAGTCCCATGCATTACAACAATGATTTAGAGATCCTTCAAAATCATTTGCTTCCTCCATCCAAATACACCTCGTACAGCATGGGTCATATGGGTGTTCACAGAAAAACAGTTTTGGAAAATAATCATGTATGACATATAATTCCAAAACATCTGATAAAACATGATTTCTATAAAATAGTCGGACCGAAATTGAGTTGAAACATTCTATTATTGGTCCTTTTAAAATACCATAAGTATGTGATGTGAGACTATATTTTAAAATCAAATATAAATAGGTTGCACAAGGGTCTCCTTCCTCAGCACCATTTTTAAAATCATAATATGCTTCAAATTCTTGTGATAAGGTAAAATATTTGAAAATACCCTGATAATATTTACCTTTCTTGAAATTATGTGAATATTGTGAAAATATTATTTGTCTAAAAAACCCATGATCCACGATGATAACGAGGTATAGAGGAGGTGTTTGATATCTCAAAAAACTGCTTGCATGTGAGTTGTATGCTAGAAAAAGTTTCACAATCATCCGAAGATGACTTTGCAATAATTATTGCAAGCATGTCATCAGGAAGAGATCGGAATGTCGTTTGAGATCCTTCTCCTTCCATTCGTAACCGACTTTACTTGACCTGAAAAAAAAAGTTATAAAACAAGGATTTAACTGAAATAATAGATATAGGGACTAATCACGTGTCTCACAAGAACTCTTAATCCCTAAAGTTGTCTAAACCGACCTCTCATACCAACTATAAGGACCCGAACTTATTTCATAAATAATCTTGAATTTATTCAAGAAAACACTTCATTATACATTTAGGATCTTTTCAAGTTTATATCTTCAGAGAATTAAGACAAAACATTCATAACATTACACATTGTTACATAGTGGATACCATAAAATCAGTTTCCATTTTCCTCAGAATATAAATCATTAAAACATAAAACAAGACTCCTTGATAATTTTTCGACATTTAACATGTCTTCCTTCCTTGTATTATTCATCCATTAACCTGTGAAAAATCATTTAAAAACTTGGGATGAGCACAGAAGCTCAGTAAGGTATGAAAAAGAAGGAAAAATCACATTAGTCCATGAATACGCATGACGTATGAAAACATTTTCAAAATACATGCTTTACACCCATAAAATCGTACTTTGCGTAACATGAGATTTACACAAGATCCACACAAACATAATTATAATCATAGAGGTATATTGGGCCATTACTTACATAATCTTGTAACCATCTTGGCTACCTTAAAATTTGTAACCCTCACGGCTACCTTACTTTGTGTAACCATCACAGTTACACTTGGAGTAACCATACAGCCGACCTCCAACTTACTCATACCCAATGCATTGGAGGGAAATATAGGGCCCACCCTTCATCATAAACAATGCCCAATAACCAAAACATAATCATACAACATAAATAATAGCATAAAAACATTGCCTTTGAATCTTATAAAACAGAATTTTAAAAGAGGATTTTAGAAGAAAAGTCCCTTATAAACATAATATACTTGAAGTGAGACTTAATAGAGTGGATTTAATATGTATATACTCTATAAATACACATAATGAAACATAATATAAACATAACCCATCACACAACAATTTAAATATCACATAAATTATAAAGTAGAAGGTTAACCCAAAGAATGGAAATCGGGTTAAGAATTCCCTTACAACAATGTGATCGGTCGAATCATATGACCAGAACATAATAAATATCAATTGGATCATTTAATAACATTAATATGAAGAGAATAATGTTATTATATATATCAAATGACAGTACACATATTCCACATACAAGAAATAAGCAGCGAATGACTAAAATCTCACAAAAATGAAAGTGGGACGAGGAACCCCTTACAACTTTGTAATCAATTGATTTGTATGACCCAAAATTAATGATTGTCAAATGATAAATTTAATATCATAAAAATAAAGATATTCATGATATGAGACAACAATGGGCAGTATACATACACCATACAAAGTAAAAATAGTGATTACGGAATATCTCACAAAAATGGAAGTGAGATGAAGAAACCCTTACCTTGGGATTGTCTTACTTCAAAATTGTTTAAACCTCCTGTATAATGGTAAAAAGGGTGTTATTAGTATTTCACAGAAACCTGTTCATCTTTATAACATCTTATATGTTCATTTCATAACCTCATTTCATCCCTTATTTGTTAGTATTTGGTTCCTTTCATTATTTTGGGTGAGTTCTTTTGTGATTTTCACAATCGGTTCATGATGAATCATTCTTGTTGATTGGAAGTGAAACTCCAGAATTGGAAAGGAGTAGTATTTACATATTTCCAGTACCATAAATTTTACCATTTAACACTTTGATTCTTTATATGATGATGATTTATAAGTTAAAACATTAATTATGTTCGTTTAGATCATTTAAGTGGTTCCTTGATAATTACAACCTCATTTAGTCTAATAAATTTGAATCATGAGTAAAAAAGAATTCCAGAACCTTATATGAGTCATAAAACATATATTATAACCTGGCTCAACCATATAAATGGTTTCAGGACCAGACTTGAAATAATTAATGGAAATTGAAAATACATCGTCCACGATATCGGTAATTCGACACAAATGGACAATGTTTTTTTATTCTTTAAATAAGTGAGCGAGGAGAGGAATAATGATTTGTAAATTTCCATAAACATTAAAACATCCAGAATATACATGATTCTGGAGATTTCATGCCTCTTGGATAAGAGGGGTTGACGAAAGAAGAGGAAGGAATCATGAAATAAAGAAAAAATGAGAAATTTCTTACAAAAAAAATTCGGCAGCCTAACGGCGCCTCTTAAAATTTCATAAAAACAATATTGATGAGAGGAATGGAATATCTCATCTTTCATACAAAATTTGGACAGTAAGGGGAAATATTTAATGAAATATCCCAACAAAATACAAAGGTAAAGGAAGAGAATAACATAAAATGGAAGGAAAGAATAAAAATGAAAGAGGATGTTTACCTCTTGATCTCTTCTCCTTGAGTTCCTTCTTAAGGGCTTTGATTTTGGTCTTTTGGTGAGACCAGTAGCTCTAGGACGTGGTGAAAAAGATTGAGGAGGGAATTTGGCAGAAATTAGACAATGCTCAAGGCTTGAGAGGTGTGGGAGGAAGAGGGGAGTGAGGGTGGTATTTATAGTGGAGGAGGGGAGGTATTTTAGATTATTTTAATTATAATTATAATATTTTTATCAAGACTATGAATAATCTCAAATCAAGTGGCCTTAATTAGTGAAAATATCATGTGAGTTCGAGGCAAGTGGACTTTCATCACTTATGATGTCATAAATAGTGCATATTTACCGATAAATTGATTATACGGTATTTTATCGTATTTCACTATTCACCGAAAATTCAAGAGTTTCAGAAAAATACCAAAAATTTACCCCAACCATTTTTCGATGTGTAGAATTCAAAAATGAACTCCATTTTTCAAAAATAATTTTCTAAATATTATTAATTTAATTTTTAAATAAGGTTACAGTTAATTCGAAAAATAACAATATTGAAGTGCAATTAGTTTTATGTGACATTGGAAAATTAATTAAGATCCCATTATCCTATTTCCATGGGAAAATAAAATAATATTATTATTTACTATTCATGAGGTCATATTACTATTCATATTACTATTCATAAGGGCATGTTACTATTCACGAAAAAAAAAGTTTGTTCCATCAGACTCTAAATAACATACTGAACACAATTGTAGATGACAGTTTCTTGAAATTCAAAACATAGAAGAAATAAAATTATGTTTAAAGGATACTTATAAATATATACCTTAAACAAAATTTCAAGCATTTTCAATTTATTTTTAGAAAACCTTGGGTTGTTACATTAGCACCTTTATATAAAACATTTTATATAAAGAAAAATCCGGATACCAATTGTTTATAAGCGAAACATGCCATACAAGGAAGCCAAATCAACCATGCCACGCAATGAAGATAATTAAACCCTACCAAAAACCTATTACCATTTTCATATTTCACACACAAGCACCTTCTAAAAACATCACCCATAGAGAACACAACAAATCCATGGTGGCACTTCCTGTCCAACCCATTCATTACCAATCCACACAAGTGGTACTTCCCACCCACTTCCTATTGATGGTGGCCCTTCCATCCATTATCTGTCAGCTTTTTATAGTGGCACTTCCTCATCCATCCCATTAATTACCAATCCACTCTACTGGTACTTCCATCCCAATTTATATTGATGGTGGCCCTTCCATCAACTATCCATCCGATTTTTATAGTGGCACTTCCTCTTCCACACCATTCATTACCAATCCAATCAAGTGGTAATTCCTACCCACTTTCTATTGATGGGGGTCCTTCCATCCACTATCCATTACGTTTTTATAGTGGAACTTCCTCATCCAATCCACCACATACCTACATAATCCACCCAATGACATCACCCATTTCCACACATGCCACAACAACAATCATGGATTGCTGTCAAAACCGACAAATACCATCTCCATGCCAAACAAATTTCAATATCACCAGTTTATTGAAATCAATACTCATGATCACAATCATTAACATTATATAATCACCAATCTAAAATTAGTCAATTGATATTATTTCAAAAAAACCAAAATTTCATGCCAAAACCCCCAAATCATCACCCATTTGTTCTTTCAACAAAATGCACATGACATGCTTGCAATTAAAATAAAGCAACCAATTTAATTGTAAATGAACATCACATTTCAACCTAGTGTAGTTGAGAGAGAATACAACTACCTATTAGGGTTTGGAAAAATTGACTCCTCTCCCAAATGCACTCTAAACCGAGTGAACGCCTCCTTTAAACCACCTCAGAAAACCCTTCCCTAAAATCAATAAGCTCAACATTTAACACATAAAGGAAACACAAAAACAGATCTGCATGAAACCCTTTTAGATCTAGGAAACTAATAGAGGGAGAGGGCTAACACAAACGAAAAAATAAATGAACCAAAAGAGGTACTTACTTGAGGAGAATAGCCTTCGATCATTAAAAAAATCCCTTCGATTTTCCTCTAAAATGTGATAAGGTGCTCCCCTAACCTATGAAAACCTGAACTCCCGCCTGAGTGATGAGTGTGAGGAAGAATTAGGGAAAATGGGAAATCCAAAGTGGCTTGGGACATAAAAACCCAATCTATAAGTGCCCGCATGGTTACCCAGCACATTTCGGCAAACAGTGCGACAACCTTGCGGTTGCCACTGTCTCATTCAGGGACCTATCACGGTTTGCCCACACAGTCTAAAAAACTGTGTCCTGCCTATTCGGAGCCCACTGTAAATGGTGCATAGTTTCCTAGGTTGACTGTATGGTTTTTTCATACCATTCTCCAACTGTGCGACCCTGCACAACCTCGACAACTTTAATAGTTTTTCCCAGAATTGTCCAAACATCAACTAACCACATCAAAAAGCACAAACGAACCGAAATAAGGGTCACATACCTCAAACCATGGGTACTACATATTAAATGGAATAAATATTACATGGAAGAATTTAAATAATGATTTTTATATAATATTCCTATTGAATATGGTCTTTTTTATCTTTATAGGAATGGTCAGACATGATCCATCCATGGATTCTCAAGGGAATGCCTCAATGACTTAGCGGATGTCATTCTGATTCAAGGAGCATGTTTCCAAGGGAGGTACTCAACATGTAACATGGTAAATTTATATTAGAGGACCATTAACATGATACCATAGGATCCAATAACTATATCTATTGATATTATAATTCATTGGATGTAGTCTCTGTATTTAGCATGATGTCTTTCAACATGCGATGCCAATGTCTCACCCCATCAAGACCAGCCATGCTTAGGCCATGATTACCATGGATGAGAACTATGGGCTCCATTAGAATATTTTAAAGTGTAATTTCATGGGATAAACTCTTGGATTACCAAAGACCATTTTATATAAATATTACACTAGTAATAACCCTGATTTGGTCAACCCCTGAGGCCATAAATACCATGGTTTCACATTGAATCATATTTTGTTATAATGGTGATCAGTCTAGGAACTAATAACACCTTAACATGAAATATATATGTTATTTATAATAAATAATTAAATTAAATTATTTATATAAAATTAATTTTAATCAACATAATAATTATATGACCACAAGTTTAGATCATTTACCAGCTATGAATGAAGTGGGTAAGATAAGTTTATTTGTACAACTTTATTTTATTATAAAAATGCACACTATAAATTTTATATTTATAGAATATATTGTAGGGAATCCATTGTTGGATTCCTACTAGTATTTATCTCACATCCTATCTAAGACACCATTTTTACCTGTATAGGTTATAAGATTATAGGTTTGGAAAAGGGGAAAAAACAGAATTTGGAGACAAGACTTTCTTGCTTTCATTAGTATAGAGATTGGTAGTATATGAATGGGCTAGTTCATAGGTTTCTTGGACATATTTTTGAAATATTACTTATTTATATGGAATTTACTATACTAATTACCAACTACAATGTATTATTGGTTTTTATTTTATATATACATGATATTACATCATCATTTTGTATATGATACAACTACAAGTTGAGTGGATTATTTATTATTGATGAATGACTATGGTTTTATTCTTATGATATTTATAAAAAATACATTGTTTAATCATTTATTATATCTCTGATGTGATCCATGTTGACATGAGGGAATAATCATGACATGGATGCACCATAGGCCCTCATTGCTAGTCAGAAGCCTCTAGCATATGGGGAGGTGTGCCTGAGGCCATGTGGACCACAAGATTTTGGAACTCTTTAGTGGGTCATGAGTTAGGAAATCACACCACATCCAACTGATTTTGGTGATCCATGTATTACAACAGTAAATACATTTAAAATATATCTAAAGGATTCATTTCAAAGAAGAATAGGTTGTAGTTCTTTTGAAACAAGGCGAATGTAAGGTAACTGTTTTTTTTTCACATTCTCACTGTTAATTCATATTGATTATAACTATCCCTCAAATGATGAATAATTATTTTAATCCACTCATGAAAGAAATGAAATATACCTTTATTTTAGTTATTTCATTAAAATACATGTTTTTTTTATTTTTCTCATATTATGTACATGAGAGAGTAAATATATTATTTTTTAATAAATTGAATTAGTTTCTCTATGTAGTTGAATTAGAAGTTAATCCATATACATAATTTATATAAAATAGTTAAAAAGGTTTTTACAATTCTCTTATGTTCATTTAATTCAATTTTTACTGATGTATTTCTTTTAATTGTTTTTAGGAAATGAATCTTCTTGTCATTTTCTAAATGAGAATTTTTTTAACATTTTTAACAGTAGGAAATGAATTCTTTTTAACATGTTATGCTTGAAAAAATTTTAATTAATTCATGAATAATTATTTAGTTATGCCTCCTTTACATGTATAATTGGTTCGTTTATGATAAATATTTTCCTCTAAACATTCTCAGTATTTTTTAAAAATGTTATTTAAAAATGGAAATGTTATTTTCCTAAAGAATATTGTAATAATCTTTTTATGGAATTTCATTTCAATAATCACAATAATCATTGATATAAATTATGATTTACTAGTGATATGATCGAATGATACAATACATATTATTTCATTGGGTGGTTCATTTTTATGATGATACTATTTTCGTGGAACCCATTTCATTTCTATGGGTTATGCTATGAAGAACTGATGAAATGTTTGTGAAATCCATTTATTTTATATGGGTTATGCTATGATGAAATTTCAATGATACCCATTTATTGTCATAGGTTATTATATGTTGAATATTTTATGATCTAGTGGAATAAATAAGTGTGAATTAAATTATTTTATGGGTGGGATATATATATCTCTCTAGTGCATTGGATAATGATTGATATCTCAAGAGATAAACTAGAATAGAATGGGAGTGAAAAATCATCAGTAAGGGACTTCTTGCATTAGGATAGTCTATAGAGTAACCATGAATACTATGATTATTTGAGGAGTGAACCCATTCCACTGTGATAGTATTAAAAAAATCTTTTACTAGTTTGGAAATGATTTTATATGAATATTTGTAGGGAAAAATATAATGTCTTATGAAAATTATTTGAGTGGCGCAGCGAAGACTGAGGTTCCAACGACGATAACCTTACTGTGAAGTGATGCCTGAGGCTCCGGCCTATCACTCCCTAGCAGAGGGAGGGGGTACGACCACCCATCCTTATTTATTCCCCATACCTTTTACCCATTCACTAACCCGGACATCCTCCTTCCTTTCCTTGAGATTCCCTATATCACTAAGGTCCCTGACCTTCATAATGTCTCTCCTCAACTCGCGCTCTCAACAATGTAATTCAATGCTGCTTCTTATCCCCACATGAAGATGCTTGTTGATTGATTTAGGGACCTTCAACCCTCAGTTAATTACTTTCATAGTTTTTTAAGAATCATGGGATCTTTAAGAGAACAATGTGGTTGGTCTTACTAACTTATACCAAATGAGAATTATATTTTAATTAGAGTATGATTTGATCATTACTAGGTAGAGAACTCCTTATGCTCTCAATGGATGTAGTTTTTACTCCCATTTGGAGACCTTCGATTACAACATGACATGTGTGGTGCCGTAGATAATGGTGTGGGTTTGTTTCCTAGATTTTCTTCTAACTTTCCAAAATATAATGATTCTCTGTATGTTGGGAAACGTTATAGGAAGGTATTTGTGATCTGATGGTATTAATTCAGTGGTATGTCACCCAATCCCCCTTGCATTTTTGTTGTGGTTCATATTTGAAAACTTCAAATGGATTGGATCTAGAGCTCAGTTGGAGAAGAATTTAGATGGAATGAATGGGTGGTTTTGGAGTCGTGGCCAAAATTTTTGTTGGGTTGCCATAGTTTAGGTCAAATAATCTCTGACTACCATCACAGAAACATAGATTAGAATGGAAGGAATCTTATCTCTAGATAAAAAACTGTACTTGAGGTGTAGTAGTACCCCACAGAGTACCATCAAGAATGGGTTGGTTGTGATTTTTGCTGGTATGAGGAGGTGTGGTGGATTATTTAGATGAATTAAAACCCATTTGGACTCAATCATTCTAGGAGGGTACTACATGAGGGGATCTGCACTTGCAATGTTCTTCTATGGTGCCACCGGTTGTAGTGATGAGTTTGAAGCTAAAAGACCAAGGTTTGTGGGTAGTGTATGTCTTTTCTTGCTTAAGGCATGATTTGGGTATCATTCATTACAGGAGGGTGGAGTGAAGGGAGTGTATGTGGGTGGAGCGGAAAGGGAGGGTGTGCATATGGTGAGACATCCGGTGTCATCTAACATTACCAATGAATATGCGGTAACCTTGATAGTCTATGCTGTCCAAGGCCCTGGTATATGTCAATGTTAGGATTATGATAACACTAATAAGAAACTAAAATTTATGGGATGTGGATACAAGAAGATCATTGGTCCAGACATGACATTACCACTGTGAAGTGTTGTCAATGTTGTAAGAAACTCATTGCAGGGGGTAGAGGAGGTGAATGTTTTTGCAGCCATTAGACATAAACGCTCAAAAAAATAAATACATAGCCCATATGAAGGTTGTGAGTGTGGGTAATAAGTCTACCTATGAGTATAAATCATGAAATTTTAAGTATCCGGGTAGGTAGAGCCCACTTAATGAAGGCATGATTGTAACACCCCGAGCTTTCACGATACGCCTCTCTTTCAATAATGCAATAGCTTGCATTTTACGCAAGTTCGAGTTCTAACACACCGCGACTAATCAAAGTAGCCGTTACGAATAGTAATACCCACTTTTTAAAATTATAGGAATTTTATATTTCAAAATGGACTCCATTTTTGTATTCGTAATATCAAAATTATCCTAAGTTGAATTTTTTGTAATTTTCTGAGAACATTCAATTTATTATGAATAGTGAAAAATACTTAAAAACAACTTTTTTAATCAAAATAATTTATAGTGATAAATTATACTATTGAGTGGTTTTAAAGTATAATTAGAATATATTTTAACCTTTATATCCAATGGTGGTCATTAGAATTAATTTCACTTTGAAATTGGACATAAACAATTGTCAATCTTTTGATATATATTGTTTCTAAAAAACACACTATCTGTTGTGACAACGGGAATCAATTATAAAATTAATTAATGTAACTTATATGTTTAGAATTTTTTAAAATAGAAATAATTTTTGTATTTGAATATCAATTATATCTTATGGTGAAATTTTGGCATTGTTCTGAAAAACATCAATTTTTGATGAATAGTGAAACCACTAAGTGGTAGTTAAAAAACTGATTTTTCGTTTAAATGAAACATTACCACTTCTGTGATTTTATTTTTAAAATTCCGACATACATGGTTTTCATTAGGAATTAAAATGTGGTTCAATGGGATTAAAATAATTTTTTGGTGAATAGTAACTTTTAAGTTTAATTAATCGCGATTAAAGGTAATTAGTGAAATTTAAGGTAAAAATGATATTATAAAAAAATGAATATACCTTTACACTTTTTCTACACATTTTGGATGTGTCATGGCCGACCAAAATAATCCATGGGTCAACTTGGGGACCCCATGGAGCCACTTTGGTAGGAAAATGACATAAATTACTTTCATTTAAAGTTAAAATAAAAATGTCACAAACATAAGTTGTTTTACTAAAACAATTTTTAAATAGGGTTATACAGGTCATATTTTTTACTATAAATATTAATTAGAAAGATAAAAAGATTTAATACATCATGATATTTGTTTTATAATTTTTATACATTAAATAAATTAAATTATTTATGACACCATGATGATACAGCGATTACCTCATTAATTAACCATTTTAATAAAATGGAAGGATAATGTAAAATCTAAGTAGTACACTTGTAAAAAGCCTATTGGATGAGTATATTTAGAACCCTTATCACCTTAGCCTCGAATTATATAAGTTTGGGACCTCTAAAATCCGAAACTCATTTTATAATAAAGTAACATTTCATTACTTTCCAAAAGTGCCCCTCCTCTCCCCTTATAAAAGGCCCCCACCACTACCACCTTACTCACACCATAAAAGCCTTTTTGCTCGGCCAACCTCTACCCCAATACTCTCCCAACTTCCCTCCCTTACTCCTAGAAACCACAATTTTGGCATAAGTATTCCCAAGGAAGCCTTTGGCTCAAATCAAAAGAGTTACCCGATTTTAAGGTAATGTCTTCTCTTATGTTATTTTGTTTTATTTTGCTTATCCAACCCCCTAAACTCTTTTTATTCATTTAATTTGTTACAAACCCAGTATCCTCAATATACTAGTATGTTGTTATAAGAATTATTCGAGCTAAAATTACACACACCTACATCTAATGGTTAAAGAACATACTATTTATGTGGATGGAAAATTTCTGCCTCAAGAAACGATGATTGTTCAACACTCATATAACACATCTAATGGTGGCCATTTTGATGAAAATATTTTAATATATGATATATATATATATTATTTTTATGTTTTCATTATGCTTATTTATTTCTCATTTGTGGCATAATTTATGATTTCCATTATGGGTAAACGCGATAATTTCATTTTAGGAAGTGCGGACTACCACCCCCTCAAAGTGATTTGAATCGTTAATTCCATATGTGGGATGTATAAAGGATGGAGTAAATGGTATTATACATTATATTATAATGGAATTATACTATACCTTTATATAATTATAACTTCATTCCATTAAATATGAAATAGAAATGAAAGTAGCGTTCATGCGTACGTACGGCTTACCGTCTCCATGAACGGTGCATTTCGTTTCATACCTATAAACGTTATGGAATATTATAAATGCATGTATATATTGGATATATATGAGATATATGATATCTAAATTATTAATATAATTCGGGATATAATGGATATTTCACCACATGACCAACTTGTAATTATAAGAAGTTTATTTTTGACTCAAGTACATAAGATCGAAAAAATGACCATTATTAACATAAATAATTACATAATGTTCATAACATGGTTATAAGTGATATAAAAGGAATAATGAACATGAAAAAGGTTCTTAAGTAAATATAAATTAACTCTAGTTTATTATTCAAGAGGTTAAAGAATGATTGAGTCAAGTCGGACACGAGGTAAGGGAACGTCTTAACCCAATTTCCATTCTTTGGGTTAATCTCCTACTTTCAAATTATATCATGATATTATTATGTCCTATCTTGTATTTATACTTTCATTGTGTGTACATATAGTTAATACACATAATAGATATATTTTATTTAAAAATGATCTTTTTAAGGGACTTCGTCTCAATATCTATTCATTGAGGCATATTTTGTTTTATACACATACTTCTTTTATACGGTGTATAAACCCCTTTGACTTTTACATTTATCCAAAAGGAATCTTTTTTATACAAAGCATTTTACTAAATGATAAAAGGGAATGTTTTTGTCGTACGTATGCGGCGACAATGACTTCTCCGCCGTCGTGACCATTATTTGAGTTTCGGATTCCTTTAAAAGCCATAACTTTTTAAAATAAATACAATGTTTTAATTTTCTTTAATTTAGGTATTGAAAATGGTTTTGAAAGTGTTTTTATTACATCAATGTGTTGTATTGATATCTTCTGATTGAAGTGTGGGAATCTTATGTTTCCTTTATGCATGTTTTATGTGATACAATTATGTTATTGTTTATGATATGTTTAAACCTGTTCATATGAGGAATGCATTGGAATTAATAAGTGACGGGTGGAGCCCGCTATAGCTCCTCGATGCATCGGTAGGTCTCATAAGACAAACTAGTGTCTTGGCATGAGGCCTTGACAAAATCTTATTTGTGGTCTTGGTACGAGGCCTTGGATACGTGGTTATGATAGTCTGGCATTATGCATTCCATCATTATGAAAGTGGTTATTGATATTTCATGTGATTATTCGACTAGTAGAATATCCATGTGAGTAAGTAAATGGCATTATTTAATTTTATTTTTGCCACATCATGCTGAAGTTCATATTTAAAAAGTATTTTATTTTAGTTATACATTGTCTTAAATGTTAATGTTTATTTATGAAAGCTTCCGAAATATTTTTATCCTTACTGAGCATCTGAGCTCACCCCTTTAAATGCTTTAATATTTTCCAGGAGGTGAAGAAGTATTTTATGAATGACCTGCAGGGATAGTCAGAAGAGGATACGAGTGTGGACTATGGAGACTTTGTTATTGTAGTTTTTCACTTTATGATGTAATGTAACATTTATGAATGTATCTAGTGTTTCCAAGGCTACTAAACTAATGGGTCTTTCGAGACTTGGTCTTTTGTGATCATGCCAATGTTACTCAACAATGCACCGACTCTAGGTAGCTGGGGTCGGGGCATTACAGTTGGTATCAGAGGCTTTTTAGTAATAAACTTGGAGGCTAGATTTAGATAAACTATAATTAGAGCACATAGCCCGAAGATAGACTTTGAGGATTAGTATAGAAGAACTTCCTAGAATTTTGGTATTGTAGAGATGTTGTGAGTTTTCCGAGAAATACATCCATGTCTGGATATGAGCAGGTAGAGGCGGCTCTGGCACAGATGTACCTAGGGGTAAAACCCAAAAACACCGCTTTGAGCTAGACTCGAATGGGAACTAGTGCACGACAACGGGTCTTGTTGCACTCTTGGTTATGACACTCCCGAGGGATATGCTTTGGATAATTATCATTTTCTTTACAAACCACTATGAAGGGTTATGAGTATATACTTCCTCAAAGAAAACTTTTTTTATGATTATGGATTATATCCATAACTAGTTCAATTTATGTTAAGTATTTTACATGTATGGAATTATGTATTTTTATTCGTAAACTAATCTAGTTTATGCCATTATTTAGAAATGGCGCCTAGTGGAAGGAATGGAATCTGTATCAATGCATGAACTCTGTGTAAGGATTTCCCTCCTGATCAAGATAATTATTGTGGAGCTGGAGATACCACTGGTGTTGATCAGGTTATTACCATACTGGGACAGCTCACTCAGGTTATGAATAATAACATTAATCGTATGGAGCACCCTGATCCGCAACGTGGAGGATCAATGTTAGATCGCTTGATGAGGCAAAAACCACCAACATTTAATGGGGGTACAAATCCATTAGTAGCTGAGCAATGGATAAACACCTTAGAGAAAATATTCCATGCCTTGGGGAGTAGCAAAAGGGAGAATGTTATCATGGCAGTTTACCGCCTCACTGGAGATGTCGATCAATGGTGGTCATTGATTCAAAATACAAAGGAAGTTGAAGAAGTATCAAGTATGGAATGGAGAGAGTTCAAAGATCTTTTCTTAGAAAAATAATTTCCACATGACCATCGAGCAGATATGGAAAAGCAATTTCTGAGTCTGAGACAAAAGGAGGATGAGAATGTCGCAAAATATGAGGCTAACTTTACAAGGTTAGCGAGGCATGCATCAGATTATATACTTAACCCAAGAAGTAAGATTGATCGTTTCTTTGATGGGTTAAAACCATTTCTCCGTTGAGCTTTAGTATCATAATCTATCTCAACATACGAAGATATATTCTTGTGTGCTATCAAGACAGAAAAGGAATTCTCTAAGTCTTATGACAATAAAGTAAAGCAAGAGAAGAATAGAATGCTGTAACAAAAGACGGATAAAGGGAAAAAGGGAAAGAAGGATTTCCCATTATGTAATAATTGTGGGAAGAATCACTCAGGTAGTTGCCTAAAAGGAATGGGAGTTTGTTATAAATGTGCAGAAAAAGGTCACCAGGTGCATGATTGCAAGGGAAAGAAAGAGGCTATCAATGTTGAATGCTACAATTTTAGGGAAATGGGGAATTATGAAAATGAATGTCCTAAGCATTAGGGAAACGTTCCTCAAAAAAGGCCAAGGGATAAAGGACAATCTTATGTTGTTACAATAGTTGAAGCGGAATAATTAATGTATTGGTGATTTTGGACTCAAGGATTATATTCTGGTTATAAAAATAATGTGATATATATAAGGATTGTACTTCAGTACTTGTTTTTATCATTAAGGTTTTAATATGATGAATGACATCATATTTTTAGTATGTGACAATAAGATAAACATTACTTTCTTTGGGGAATGTGATGTTACAATTGATTTTGGAATTTAGAGACCTTTTAGAGAAAGTCTTGAAAGAGGTATTTTGGATAACTATAAAGGTTGGAATGGATTAAGTTGAACTTTGGATAGTATTGTTTAAGGTTAAAACATTTATGAAGATTATTTTTGGAATATTATAATACTATATTTTTAGGAAAAGGACAACCTGCAGGGTGGGGCATAACCTGTCGCGTCGGACAAAGCTGCAGGAATCGAACCCACAACCATCGTGCGACAGGCCATTATTACCTACCACTATCCTACAGGATGTCCCTGGTTATTACAAAATAGTTTTACTAATCTAAATGGTATGTGGTAATATTTAGAACCTTATACAAATAGTATAAATAGAATATTTTTGAGTTCTGTTACCATTTGGAGTGAAAGATGGGTTTGTGGTAAAAATTTATTAATTAATGAAATTATACACGACAAGTAAGTATATTTCCTTACATTCTTAGTAAATCTCTTAAATAAATTCATCAACTTTATAAAAGGTAACATAAAACAAAAACGTTGCCAGTTAACTTTTACAACTGGGGATTCAATGACCATTTAACCAATCATAAGTTTATGATTTTCTTATGGTTAACTTTCTCATAATCTAGTTTTCTACAACTCTCCATCAGACCGTGATGGTTCGTTTTTCTTCTATATCTATACTTTCATAGAATCCTATTATGGCCTATCTCAGGTGACCTTTTTAATTATCTTTCTTTCCTTTAAAGTTATATTTTTATTAACCTTATTTCTAATGTGGGTTTTCCACAAACGTATTTTCTATTTTCAACCTTTTATTTTCAAAGAAAAATTTCAAATTGTGTGGACGCAATTTATTGAAGGAGAGGAGAATGTAACACCCCGATCTTTCACGATACGCCTCTCTTTCAATAATGCAATAGCTTGTATTTTACGCAAGTTTGAGTTCTAACACACCGCGACTAATCAAAGTAGCCGTTATGAATAGTAATACCCACTTTTTAAAATTATAGGAATTTTATATTTCAAAATGGACTTCATTTTTGTATTTGTAATATCGAAATTATCCTAAGTTTAATTTTTTGAAATTTTCTGAGAACTTTCAATTTATTATGAGTAGTGAAAAATACGTAAAAACAAATTTTTTAATCAAAATAATTTATAGTGATAAATTATACTATTGAGTGGTTTTAAATTATAATTAGAATATATTTTTACTGTTATATCCAATGGTGGTCATTAGAATTAATTTCACTTTGAAATTGGACATAAACAATTGTCAATCTTTTGATATATATTGTTTCTAAAAAACATGCTATTTGTTGTGACAACGGGAATCAATTATAAAATTTATTAATGCAACTTATATGTTTGGAATTTTGTAAAATAGATATAATTTTTGGATTCAGAATATCAATTATAGCTTAGGGTAAAATTTTGGCATTGTTCGAAAAAACTTCAATTTTTGATGAATAGTGAAACCACTAAGTGGTAGTTAAAAAACTAATTTCTCGTTTAAATGAAACATTACCACTTCTGTAATTTGATTTTCAAAAATACAAAATACATGATTTTCATTAGTAAGTAAAATGTGGTTCAATGGGATAAAAATAATTTTTTGGTGAATAGTAACTTTTAAGTTTAATTAATCACGATTAAAGGTAATTAGTGAAATCTAATATAAAAATGATATTATAAAAATATTAAAATACCTTTACACTTGTCCTACCCATATTGGATGTGTCATGTCCAACCAAGACAATCCATGGGTCAACTTGGGGACCCCATGGAGCCATTTGGTAGGAAAATGACATAAATTACTTTTATTTAAAGTTAAAATAAAAATGTCACAAACATAAGTTGTTTTACTAAAACAATTTTTAAATAGGGTTATATAAGTCAAATTTTTTACTATAAATATTAATTAGAAATATAAAAATATTTCCTAAATCATGATATTTTTTTTATAATTTTTATACATTAAATAAATTAAATTATTTATGACACCATGATGATACAGCGATTACCTCATTAATTAACGATTTTAATAAAATCGAAGGATAATGTAAAATCTAAGTATTACACTTGTAAAAAGCCTATTGGATGAGTAGATTTAGAACCCTTATCACCTTAGCCTCAAATTATATAAGTGTGGGACCTCTAAAATCCGAAACTCATTTTATCATAAAGTAACATTTCATTACTTTCTAAAAGTGCCCCTCCTCTCCCCTTATAAAAGGCCCCCACCACTACCACCTTACTCACACCTTCAAAGCCTTTTGGCTCAGACAACCTCTGCCCAAATACTCTCCCAACTTCCCTCCATTACTCCTAGAAGCCTCACTTTGGGCATAATTCTTCCCACGGAAGCCTTTGACTCAAATCAAAAGAGTTACCCGATTTTAAGGTAATGTCTTCTCTTATGTTATTTTGTTTTATTTTGCATATACAACCCCCTAAACTCTTTTTATTAATTTAATTTGTAACAAAACCAGTATACTAAATATACTAGGATGTTGTTATAAGAATTATTCGAGCTACACTTACACACACCTACATCTAATGGTTAAAGAACATACTGTTTCTGTGGATGGCGAATTTCTGCCTCACGAAACGATGATTGTTCAACACTCATATAACACCTCTAATGGTGGCCATTTTGATGACACTATTTTCATATATGACATATATATTATTTTTATGTTTTCCTTATTCTTCTTTATTTCTCATTTGTGGCATACTTTATGATTTCCATTATGGGTAAACGCGATAATTTCATTTTAGGATGTGCGGACTACCGCCCCCTCAAAGTGATTTGAATCGTTAATGCCATATGTGGGATGTATAAAGGATGTAGTAAATGGTATTATACATTATATTATACTGTAATTATACTATAACTTTATATAATTATAACTTCATTCCATTAAATATGAAATAGAAATGAATGCAGCGTTCATGCGTACGTACGACTTACCGTCTCCATGAACGGTGCATTTCGTTTCTTACCTCTAAACGTTATGGAATATTATAAATTCATGTATATACTAGATATATATGAGATATATGATATCTAAATCATGAATATAATTCGATATATGATAGATATTTCACCACATGACCAACTTGTAATTATAAGAAGTTTATTTTTGACTCAAGTACCTAAGATAGACAAAATGACCGTTATTAACTTAAATAATTACATAATTTTAATAACATGGTAATAAGTGATATAAAAAGAATAATGAACATTAAAAAGGTTCTTAAGTAAATATAAATTAACTCTAGTTTATTATTCATGAGGTTAAAGAACGATCGAGTCAAGTCGGACACGAGGTAAGGGAACTTCTTAACCCAATTTCCATTCTTTGGGTTAATCTCCTACTTTCAAATTATGTCATGATATTATTGTGTCCTATCTTGTATTTATAGTTTCTTTATGTGTACATATAGTTAATACACATAATAGATATATTTTATTTAAAAATGATATTTTAAGGTACTTCGTCTCAATCTCCATTCATTTAGGCATATTTTGTTTTATACACATACTTCTTTTATATGGTGTATAAACCCCTTTGACTTTTACATTTATCCAAAAGGAATATTTTTTATATGAAGCGTTTTACTAAACGACAAAAGAGAATGTTTTTGTCGTACATATGCGGCGACAACGACTTCTCCGCCGTCGTGACCATTATTTGAGTTTTGGCTTCCTTTACAAGCCATAACTTTTTAAAAAAAATACAATGTTTAATTTTCTTTAATTTTGGTATTGAAAATGGTTTTGAAAGTGTTTTTATTACATCAATGTGTTGTATTGATATCTTGTGATTGAAGTGTGGGAATCTTATGTTTCCTTTATGCATTTTTTATGTGATATAAATATGTTATGGTTTATGATATGTTTAAACCTGTTCATATGAGGAATGCATTGGACTTACTAAGTGATGGGTGGAGCCCGCTATAGCTCATCGATGCATCGGTAGGTCTCATGAGACAAACTAGTGTCTTGGCACGAGGCCTTGACAAAATCTTATTTGTGGTCTTGGAACGAGGACTTGGATACGTGGTTATGATTGTCAGGAAATATGCATTCCATCATTATGAAAGTGGTTATTGATATTTCATGTGATTATTCGTCTAGTAGAATATCCATGTGAGTAAGTCAATAGCATTTTTTAATTTTATTTTTGTCTTATCATGCTGAAGTTCAATTTTAAAAAGTCTTTTGTTTTAGTTATACTTTCCCTTAAATGTTAATATTTATTTATGAAAGCTTCTGCAATATTTTTATCCTTACTGAGCATCTGAGCTCACCCCTTTCAATGATTTAATATTTTCCAGGAGGTGAAAAGTATTTTATGAATGACCTGTAGGGATAGTCAGAAGAGGATATGAGTGTGGACTATGGAGACTTTGTTATTGTAGTTTTTCACTTTATGATGTAATGTAACATTTATTAATGTATCTAGTGTTTCCAAGGATACTAAACTAATCCGTCATTTGAGACTTTATCCTTTGTGATCATGACAATGTTACGCAATAATGCACTGACTCTGGGTAGCTGGGGTCGGGGCGTTACAATGATGGTTGAGCTAGGAAACCATTTTAATGGTCTAAAGTATGCACAACCAAAATTGACTCAATAATATGATGATTAAAATGATGCAAGATATATCCAACTCTAGGTGGATTGTTTGGAATTAATTCAAGGGAAAGGTCTTCATCGCCCTGAAAGAGAGAAAGAGAAAATAGAAAATATTCATTCAGGGAAATGTATTGTGATATAGGGGAAAACTAAAGGGTAAGAAATTTTATTCAGACATTCCAAAACTATTAAAAACATGGCCTGCAAAGAAGGGTGGAAACAATGAATGAAAATCCTCAAAAATTGGAAAAGTAGAGAAAAAGGTAGGAAAACAAGTGTGATGGTAGAAGAGGAAGGAGAGTTTTTAAGCTGATCCTCCATTACAAGGAATAAATGTTGGAGAATGTTTTCCAGATTAGTGACTCAATAGAAAATATTAAAACAATATATTCATGAAGACTAAAGTTTATGCTAATGAGGAGTATGAATCAGGGTTGTAAAAACAAGACTGATTCTTGGACCAATGGTTCGACCAATGAAAAATCAACTCAGAAGAATTCATTCATACAATGGACAAAATGGATACCTACATTAAAGATATTTTCAATGAGGATCTAGATACCCATGTTAGTACTCAAAACATTGAATTTTATAGTGTATGATTCAATAAATCATAGTCTTGGTTCAATCAGTTTGTGAGTCCTTTCACCACATAATGGAATCTATGTTTTATGTAATCTTGTTCCCATCTCTTTCTTAAAGTGGATTAACAAAAATATATATGTTGGTGAAGTCCTGTGTTAATTTTTTTCTCTAATGGATCATGCACATTGATTATTTTATGATTCATGTATTATAATCATTAATGATTATTCTCATGAACTAATATTATTATATCTGATATGAAGGGTATATTATTTGAATGTAAATATCATATTTTCATACCCTTTTAATCAAGTTATGATTATATGATCATTGATTTGTTCCTTGTTATCCCTTACTAAGAGTTATAGCTAACCCATTCTTATGTTTTAATTCCAAGGTTATAACGAATGGTTTTATGTATTATTATCTTATTAGAGGTATTGTTTTTGAATATATAAGTGGGGATGATGTAAAACTAATTTGAACATGTTTTTTATATTTCCACATTTCGAAATATACTGTAAATACACAATCATGGTATTGATATTTATTGTATATAATGAATATTATATTATTAATACGTGATATATATGTATGAATATTTTGTGTCCTTATATTTCCTATTAACAATAAATGAAAATTTAATAAAAAAAATTATAAACTCCTTTCGAATGATCATTATCAAAACACTTCTAGGGGAAAAACTAAAATGATGTATGAAATCTTGAAGAGGAAATCATCCAAATATGATTACAAAAGAAGAATCAGGGAGAATTATAACAATGATGATGATGATGCTAATATGACATAGGATTCCTGATGTGCATTATAAACTGTCATCACTATCAATAATGTGGATGATCAAATTCAATATAGGAAAACTAAGGGATGATATGATGAGGTTCTAGCACAAAATAAAATTTTTATAATGTGAAAAAAGAAGGTGTACACGCTAGAAATCAAAGAAAATGACATATCATAACATCTCAAGATATCCTATTACCATTTGTGAGTATCAGCTAGTGATAAATGGAAAAGGGTTGGTGGATCCTATACACTAGCAGATGAAACCTGACTTCCCATTATAGAGGAACAATTTTTCCAAGATGCAGCTAATGTGTACAAAATTAATTGACTCAACACAAAATTTCTCGAAGGAAATATTCTTACAGATTAAAAATTTTAGGGAAAGGGGAGAATTCAGAAACCAAAAAATACTTTCAAATAAGGGGTATCCCATTTATAATGGATTGAATAAATAAATCCTTCCATATCCACCCAAAAAATAGTATATCAAAACATGATTACTGAAGATAACCATGGATTCTCCTAATTGTCTCACCATTTATCTTCACTCCAAGAAAGTCATTCAGGCTCAATCTTAGTGGTGTATCAATATCCAATTATTAAAGGAAAACCAAACAAGGCCGCTCATGTAATGATATCATTTGAAATGCTAGTTCCTCCTGATATGGATGATTCTATTAATAATCTTTATCACTTAGATGGAATAAATATAGGGTGGGTAGGGTCTTCTAAGCCATGAGAGATAACTATATCATAAGTTAGTTGATGAAATCCCTCTTCCATTAAAACATTATGAATCCCTCATTACATCTATTATTGGTATAAAGATACTTTGAGAAACACTTGAGGCCATTCACATCTTATTGTGTCCCTATGACGGGAACAATTAAGTAACAAAAGGCATCCAATATTTGATGTTTTGTTCAAACATTGTAAGGAACAACAATGGTTTTTTATATCAATCTACCAGCAAAATCATTGAAGAAATTGAAATATTTTCACCCTCATTTTTTATCATTTTTTCTCTACATTGAAGAAAATAACAATACTTGGACTCTCAAATTTTATGTTGGGTAAAAATGGGAGAGTTTTTTATTTCACCACTCTATTGAAAGTTCAAAATTATTCATTGGAAATGTATATCCCAAAAGATATTTTACCAGTGATATGCATAAACAGACATTAGTATGAGTTACAAAAAAATCATTCTAATGTAGTAAATTATAGGGTTTTATGATTTTTTAGAAGCACCAAAACTTTTGGAAGAAACCCTATCATGAAAGAATGATAAAAACTAGATGGTAATGTCATCTCAAGAGAATAGGATTAATAATACAGAATAAAAAAAATATCACCCTTAATTAATATCCGACATTGGCCAAAACCTTGAATATATTTCAATTTTAAATGGATGCCCATCCTGAATTATCATAGTAATAATAAGACTTTATACAAGGAGGAAATAAAGAACATAGTAAAAAATGATTCTAAGAAAAATTAATCAGATATATTCATTAAAAAGGACCAATATTTACTATATTTATATAATAAATTGAATAATAATATCCTAAAATGTTTAGAATCTAGGATTCCCAATGATACTTCCCTCATTAACCACCGTGATTATTACCCCTTTCACCCAATGTTTGGCCATAATATTCATGATTCCATTATGTTTATGTGAATGGTTTAGATAATGTGTTATTTTATGGAATTTAATCTGAGAAATAAATTAGAATCAATTAAATGTATATATATCTATATAATTATCAAATGAGGAAAGAGTGTGTAAATACATCCCTTCCATGTGTGAAAAAATATTAATGATTGGATTTCTTGGAAAATAGTTGGTCAAGAACACACTATTCTGAAGGTGTAGGTGAATCATTCAGCTATGAACACAATTTCCTAAATGATTTTTAATTCAATTGCGTTGATATCATTACCCTCTAATGATATAAAAAGATTAAAAAATTGTAGAAAATCCCACAAAGATGAAATCCTAAACTGCTTTTTAATCTTGTCTAAACCCTTCCATATTTAATTCCTCCAACATTAAAAGGATAGTCACCATCCCACCAAAAAATCCATCAAGAACTATCCCACCAAATGGAATACTAATTGGCAAAAGGGTCATTATATGAATCATTTAATTTCATTCATTTTATGGATCGATTATCTAGGGGAAAATATTTATACAAGAATCAAACTAATAGTAACAATGATTACTGAAAAAGATATAATGGATTTCGAGAAATATGATTCTGTGATAAGATATGTGAATTGGGAATGATATTTAAAAATCCATTCTATGAAATTAGGCCTCATAGAATGATTCTGTTGTGACTGAAAAATATAATTTCACTCCAATATCAAATCCTTGAGAGCTATCTCTATCCCAATGATACTATTGGATAGAGTATCAAGTACCATTTTTTATAATCAAGAAAATTAAATGTGGAATTTAATACAATCATGCCTATAAAAATAAAAAATTCATGTTGATATGATACATGGATATCTCCACCTAGTATAGACATCCATAATAGTAAAATCTCATCCCAATGAACTACTCCCTCCTGGGAAGCATAGGCCACTGGTGAAAAAATCAGATATTTTGAAGAAAATATTTATAATTATAGATAATAATTAAATAAACAATTATCTATATCTATCAAAAAACCTCTTGGAGTCCTTGATTTAATCCATTTCTAGCACACATTCGTTTGATACTGAAGTGGATTCATCAAATCTATGTCATACTTATGTCAATCTAAGTCAATTTTATTAAATAGTATCATTTATTAAGAAAATCATGACGATGTGATACAAGGGAACAAAAAAAATTTATATATTTCAATAAATCATAGTAAAGTAGATGTACATTGAGAATTAGTGAACAATGAGTAGGGAGTCAATATAATTCTATCCCAAAAAATCTGATGTCTATGGTGAATGGAGAGATATCTATATATTTACATGTTAGTCATTCAATGATATAATATAATTATTAAAAATTACTTTCTAAATATCAGGTTGAATATCCATATTTGAGATATCCAATTTGAATTTGAATTCATGGTGGTTTGATAGTACATGACATTCAATATTCTTTTCAACAAGCCATGGATCTCTATAAACGTCAACATTAATTCATTATACAATAAATTATTGAATTATCAAATCAATTTGAAATATATTGTGATTTATGGTGATGAATCTCGTTTTGATTCATTATATGACTAATATATTGAATAATCCTATCTATGATAGTGGGGGAATCCAATGCTAAATGATATAGTCCATGTTGTTCCCCCAAATAGTATAAAAGCCACCATCACTAATCTATGGCCCACACTTGGTGTTGAATTTTTTCCCCCTATAAACAATATTGATTTGTCATGTGTAGGAAAAAGAATTCAACATGGTAAAAATATCTCACTGTATATAGAGATATGTACCACTACCTTCATGATATATTTTTTATAATATAAATCACAGCGGGTAAAAATTCATCCAATGGCAATGCCCCCATGTTTTCCCTTAAACCTCAAGAGCGTTTAACATTATATTCTTCTAAAAGAATCACCCTAGATGGAAGAATCTATCATAAAACTTATATATTTACATATATCAATCTAAAAAGTGGAAATTACACTCCATATTTGTGTAGGAAAAAATCCCTTTCACCTTACAGTTAAGCCTCATAACATATCATATATATATTTTTGAATAATAGAGAAGAGATAAAGTAGAAAATAATGTAAATATTTTTGATAGCCCAAGTGTTTGTGGAATGAATCCTGACCATTGTAGATAAAATAAATATGGTTAATATTAGTGTAGAGGAGGAACAACGAATGACCTTGATTAATTTCAATATATCACCCAAATTGCATGAGGAATTCCAATCCTTCTTAAGGAAAAATTGAGATGTTTCCTTGTGGAACTAGATTGAGATTTTCAGTTGAGATAGTGTGGAAGAAACTGATAATTTGGGGATGTTTAAGAAACACTGTGGCTATAAGAAGGCAACAAAGATAAAAAATACAACTTTTTTCTACCAAATTGGTAACTAACGTAGATAATCTCATCAAGGCTAAACATATTATAGAAGTCTAATACCCAAAGAGGTTATCCAAAAAATACTTGATAATGAATAAAAATAAGAATATGTTACTATGTATTAGCTTCAAATATTTATGTTAGTACTCAACAAAAGATGACTTATGTACCTAATAATATAATTTTTTATCAATTTTACAACTGGATTCTAATCTCTCTCCATTTTTAAGGGATTCTATAGTAATAACCAAAATTTCATGGCTTACAAGTAAGAATAACCCCCGACATTCACATTACAATAACGATTTTATTAATATTATGTGATTTTTTTCCTTTAATAATGGAAGATATATATATATAATGTTGCATGCATAATATCTTCAAGAAAATTACAGTCCAGATAGTGGAATTCTACATAGATGATCTGGCAGTCAAGTATCTACAATGTTTTGATCACCTATCAAACCTCAAGCTCTTTTTTAAAAACATTTTAAAACACAAACGAAATATTAACATGCTAAAATAATGTTTTGGTGTCACATCAGAAGTGTTTTCCCCTTAATTGTATATCACCATATCCTTAATTTAAATTCTGAAATATAAGGGAAATTCACAACATTCTTCCATCGTGAAACCTCAATGAATTGAGGGGGCATCATTAGAAGCTCTCCAATATTATTCACTTCATCACCAATCATGAAAGAAACTATTTTTTATTAAAAATATTGATGAAATAATGACTCATATACTAGATGGATGATATATATTAGTATGATTTGGTTGTTCTTTCGAAATATGTAACGAGGCCTCAAATCCTAATACTACGGGCTGAAGGGAATCAACTTGTTCTTTGCGTGTATTACTTGAAAGATTCAAATGGAATGATTCTCTAATAAAAAAATGTCAGTAGTAAAGAAAATATATTTTATTATCTCATTAAGAAAATGATAAATGTTGAATCATGATATTATTACATTGATAAGAGTTATCTTTAGTTGATCTTTGTCACACAAAAGTTGAGACATTTCATGAACCACCATGAGATCCATTTTTTTTTTCTTATATCCAACATCCCAAGTATATCCTAATACATTAAATTTTGACTTGATTATTAACAGGATGTGTTTTCATTTTCATTAGTTTGATATTTATTTCATATCAAAGATATCATTAGACAAAAAATCCTTTGAATATTTTCATAAAAGTCACAACTCTCTAGAAAAAATCCAGTAGATATTAGACACTTCTATAAATAGGTGAACAATATGTGAAACACTATCCATGAATGTTTTATGAAATTTAATGCATCCTCTATAAGTCCAATAAGGATAATAAGTGATGATCGAAAGAAAACTATGTTTTCTTGATATCTTTCTTTATCTACTTAATGAGTGATATAATCCATTATTCATTCTTTCTTTATAGAGGCTACATGAATAAAGAAGTCAAATAATTGACCCTAACCGCTAGTTTGGAATTAGATCTCTAGCTATTAGTAGATCAATTATATTACAGAGGTGACTCATAGGTGGTGATAAAAAATTAACACTGAATATATAATATTGAAAATGAATTAATCCCACAAGATTATATGGATAATAGATCATGGAATAATTCCATATCAATCTAATTCAGACTCATGTTCCATTGTCACAAAATTCCCATGTGGATATATTTTCTAATATTACCACAATATAAACAGATCCAAATGAAGATACATCAATTATCCACATTGGCCATCAATGTATCATCACCCCCTTCAAAACTCATATTATGTATTAAATAAATCAAAGTCTCAAATCCCATGATCAATGTTAGTCATCAAAACTCACTTAAGAATAATTGATGTTTTTATATACCCAATAATTTAATACCTATGGAATATTAAATTCTCATTGAATAGAGTTGGAAAATAGAAACTCCATTTTTACAAGGTGAACTTCACCCTTTTCAATAGGGAAAACGTTTAGAAAGATCGCTATAATTGAAGTTATAATGGATACCTCCTAAGATTCAATTTAGGGGAAAGTTCCAATTATTTTGAATGGAGTTCATGTTGACATCAGTGGTTCCCACCAACATAGGTCCATGTACTCACATAAAGTTTGGATACTAGGATACTTCATCCCAATGACTACAAAAGATTATATTGAGTTTATTAAAATGTTTCATGCATGAAATACACATTCCAACTTCATTTATCAGTCTATAGAGAAGCTACACATCTCTAAATATTCATTTACGTATTATATACATGGAATATATTCCATGAGTCTATATTCCAAATATATTACATGGTAGGTCAAGTACATGATTACAATCAATGTTATCTACCCTAAGGTGTCCTAGAGTAATCCCATCAAGGTGTCCAGAAATAAATGTATGATTAACATTGTGATGTCATATATAATCACCAAGGATGGTGTCTCTTATAGGATATTGAAACAAAACGACAACAATTTTTTTATAAGTTTATCAGGATTTATCAACAAGAAAACCACCAATCTAGACATTCCACTCACTATAAACTACTGAATAATGGGATGATGTATGATTTCAAAAAGACATTGTCTAATATCATTCATATGAAGGTGGACAAAAATATTGTAACAACCCGATATTTTATGATAAGTAATCTTTTTAATTTATTTGATGTCAAGTGATTTGTGATAAAACAAGATTATCTTGTGCTATACGCCACACTGTATTAGCTTGATGTATACACAACACTATTCTTAGATTGTGTTACACACAATTTCTAGTTCATTTTATAATAGTCATTCTACGCAACATTGAGTGTATATATATATATATTCAATGCATAAATGAAATATGGTTGGATTCTGTTATACGAAACAACGAAGGATTCTTTCACAACACGCAACCCTGACATGGCTTGCATTACACACAATCACGACATTCCTCGATAGCGTGTGTTGTACGCAATATCAGGTTTCACTAAACAATGATATATGGTTATAATATTTTTACGAACTAGCCTTTATGAATATTATTAACTAAATTTTGTATGTTATAACATTATTATTTCATCTTACACATTTTCTAGAACATGGTATGTGAACAAATTAAATTTTTCGGGTAAAATAAGTATTTTTCATAAAATGCATTTTTGCCACCTTTTGATGGCACACCCACTGTAAATCTAGTTTTGACATGTTTATAAGTTCCATTTTACAAAATAAACCTCTTATTTTGAATCAGGATATAAAAATTTACATTGGATAAAGTTTTGATATTTTTCTGATAACTTTCATATTTTAATGAATAGTAAAAACACGCTATATTTTAATTAAAAACAACCTTTTTCATTGTAATAATTTATATGATTAAATTATAGTATTCAATGGTTTTAAAGAATAAATTGAATATATTTTTACCATCTAATATAATGTATTTCATTATCATTGATTTTACCTTGAATTTGTAGGTTAAATCAATTCAATCTTTTGTAATGTTTTAAACAAAAACCAATTTTCTTTCCACAAAAAGATTAATTTTAATTTCATTTCTTCAACTTTTGTGTATTGAATTTAGAAAAATGGATTCCATACTTGGAATCAGTGGGTCCAAAATATGCAAATAGGATACTTTTTTTTGAAATTATGAATAGTAACTACGGTAAATTTTATTTACCATAGTTAAAGGTAATTCTAGTAATTGAGGGTAAATAAAATATTATAAAATTACCCTAACACATGAAAAAATTATATTGGATGACTAAAAAACAACCCATATCACCTAAGGGTTGGATTAGATTCATTTAATGGTTTTTTACATGAAAATAATTAAATTATTATTAAAACCAAAGAAAGTGACAACATGTCACTCTCTTAAATCTTATAAGTATTATAATTTTTATTTAGTGATAAACTTCACGAAACTTCAAACATGAGTAGTCTCCATAAATATAATAAAATTATCTACATCATATGAATTTATTTATAATTTTTAGGGATTAAATAATTATCATTAATTATGACACAATAGTGATGTAGGAATTGTTTATGTAGTGAAAAATCAAGAATATAGTTTTTATTAAAGTAATAGTGACCATAGAATGCACAAAACCCTGACCAAAAACTATTGGTAATGTAACTGTAAACCATAATCATCCAACTGTCGAATATTTGACCATTTGGAGCCTTATAAAAGTGATTATCCCACTTATATTATTTTATTTTAAATGATGCCAAAGCTGTCAGTTTCATAATTTAAAAAAATATAACAATTTAAATATTGTGATTTTAAGATGATAAATTTGAGTAAAAGTATTATTGTGAAAAATAATATATTTATCTTCATCATAGGATTTTATTTTTAATTTTTATTTAACAAATAATAATATTAAATAATTATACAAAAATCTTGTAGTATTTATTTTATTAAGAGATAAACCAAATAAATGGTTTTAAAAATAATAAAATAAATATTATATGAACTATTTAATGTGATTAACTAATTTTATAGATACATATGACCTTTTAAGAATCTATTAAATATTTTATTTCGAATATATCCTCTTTTTAGATTTTATTTAAATTCAAATAAATGAATAGTGTCAAAATTGACACTTGTTATTTTATAAAAATAACATATTATTAAATTTTTTTAAAAAAATATTTAAAAATATAAAATTTAAATTTATATAGTAGAAAATTTCATAAAATATCCAATAATGTAAAATTAACAACACAGAAGTGATTATTTATAACCATTTAAAATTTAGAATTTTATTACCACAAATAAACTTAAATAGATTAAATAAGTATAAATAAAAATGATAAGGTTTACAATAAGATCAAAACATGTCTAAATTTTATTGGTTGATGAGATTACAACCCTATCTCACCTAATCATAGAATATGAGTCATTTATGGGGATTTTAAGTGGGTCATATTTATTATAAATTAATATTTTTAAGAATTCCAAAGGTACCCCTCTCCTCCCTTATATAAGGGCACCTCCTCCCTCTCCTCCTCACACCAATTTGAGCATTCATGCTCAGACAAACCCTGCCAAATTCTCTTCTACACTTCCCTAGAAACATCCTAGAAGTCTTGGTCTTCTTCAAAGACCAATTTTAGTGCCCTAAGAGGAGGTCTCAAAGAGGCGCTTCAAAGAAGAGGTATTGTCCATTACCGATTCGTTCAACTTTATTTCTTCTTCCACTTAATATTCTTAGGTTTTTTCATTATGAAGTAATAACATCTCTATCACTCATATATTGATATGTTATTATAAGTATGAAACAACCTTATTTCACCATCTACCCATCCTACGGAAAACAAAATTGCGGAGTGTGCGTACGAACAGAATACCGTATCCACGCCGTGGTGTAATCTATTTTCCACCACCACCATACATGGATGGGTATAATGGTATAAATAATAACTATATATGATTATTTTAAATTTATATTGATTCTGTAATAGTATTCATACACTCCAATAAAATTCCACGATCATGGGAATGATATCATCGCTCGTGCGTACATACGGAATACCGTCTCCACGACGCGATGAGATTCATTCTCAATGATTAACCATTCATAAATGATTATAAAGTATATATAATAAGTAATAATTAAATATATGACATAATAATGATACTGGATTTATGTATATATATATATGTATGTCATCCAATTAATTCCATTCAATTCAATGAGAAAACGAAAAAAACGTTCATGCGTACGTTCGGCCTACCGTCTCCATGAATAGTGTATTTATTTCCATTTATCGATCTATTATATATATGTATATTCTGTATCTATATTATATATAAATCATGTTTTATATTCTGGAATTATGTAATCATGATCTATGTAATCATATTAATAATTACAAGTCAAAACACGAACGATAAATGAAACAATTTTACCCAAACACTCTTTAACATGGAATTTACAAAAGAACGGGTAATATAAAGTCATAAGTGAACCATATATGATATCATAACAATTAATATGATTCTGTAATAAGTAAATAACATTATTTATATCATTATACAGGAGGTTCGGACACTTACGAAGCAAATCAGACCTAAGGTAAGGGATAATTATTCCAATCTCATTCTTATCCGAGATTGTTTACTCGTAAGTATTTATTGGGGGTTATGTTTATTATCCATGTCCATATGCTCTAAAAATGTTTTCATAAAATGTTTACATTCCTTCCATGTATGTTTAAGACATTTTTAACCTTTTCTTACTTTTACCACATCATATGGAAGGAATCTTTCTTTTGTTTACCATACGAGGTACTTTTTGACTTTTCCGACAAAATTACGAGAAGATTTTTTTTTAACGTATACAGCATGAAAGGATTTTTACGGTTTTATAAAGCCTTATTTTCATGAATCTTCCTCCAAAATATTTCATGAATATTTTCAAAAAAATATCTTTCTTTGAATATTACATGTCATTTTGAGAAAAGAAAATGATTTTGAAGAAGAAAGGATATTTTCCTCAAGAATTCATTTCAAGTGTTTTATCAAACCCATTTTCCATCTATGATGACTTTATTTCATATTTGTATGTTTAAACTATAATGTCTCTATGATATTCATGGTTTCACTTTTCTTATGATGAAATGATATCCATTTTTTATATGGATTATGTGATGATGGGATGATGTTTATGAAACCCATTTTATTTGTTGGGTTATTATGAATGATGTATGTTTATTTTGTGGCACAAGTAAGAATGATTTCATTATGAGATGGGTGGTACCTATATCTCCCTTCAATGCATTGGGTAAAGATTTATATCTCATGAGATAGACATGGCTGGAACGGTAAGTTAATCTGGTTCAATATTACAGGACTTGAATGAAGAGTGAACTCGATTCAGAAAGGGACTTTGTCCACTAAGATGGTCTTGACAGCAATGCCTTGGATACTATGGAAATCATTACATGTGCTTAATGGATTCCAGAATTACATGTTTTATTCCCATGCTATGTTATCATGATTTATGTTCCATTATGATCTATTCCTTATGTACTTCCATGTTTTATGTCGTTGCTCAAGATTTTTAGTGTTCATGTTTTTTTAAGTTCAAATGTATATGGTATGTTTTATTTTATCCATGCTTACCCTTACTGAGGATTTGAGATCACCATTTTTAGGTTTTCGTTTCCCCCAGGATTAAAAGAAAAATTTTAGGTATGGAAACAAAAATGGGAAGATCTTTATAGGAGATGATGAAGATCTTTCACCATGATTAGAAGATTACGTTTCACATTTCCAAAGAAACTACACTATTACGGTCCTTGTGTGTCTTTTTTTTATATGTACTAAGTATTCCACTAAAGTAATGTAATGTCTATGTACATCAAGCTTTGGGTCTCTACAGTTGGTATCAGAGGAAAGGTTTAGTTAACCTATGGAAACTAGGATGCGAAAACTTTAGTGAGATCCCTAGAGATATTTCTACGATATGTCTAGGGATGTCCCTAAGGTTCAGTATAAGTATAGGTTATAGTCTTAGAATTTCAGTAATGATATTAGAATTAAACCTAAGATGTTAGATGTCGAAGGTACTCTCCCTTGATTATGTTATTTTCCAATTATGATTTTTGTCTCTCATAGAATTCTTTTTGTGTTTTAGTCAATGGAGGGAACCAGAAAGAGTTCGGTTAACATTGAATCCAATGGACAAATTGGTGACTATGAGAAACAAAATTGCGTAATTCATAGAGATAATGATAATGTGATTATTCCAAATCATCCATCACGATATATGATTAACAAGGTGAAATTTAGTGGTATGCCTAATTCATCAAATAAGAGGAAGATAGACATTTATTCATGTTCGCATGTTGAGGAGCATAAAGAAAGGAAGATTGAGATTTCTAAAGAAGGGAAGAAGAACCTTGAGAATACCTCAAATGGAGGGACACATGTTATCAGTGTGGTGAAAAGGGACATAGAGTGACAGACAGTTATGGAGTTCAACGTATTATTTGTGGAGAACATGGGCATTACCCAACTCATTGCCCTGACCTAAAAAGTTACTTCTAAATCAAGGATGGACTTATTCCAGGACAATCATTGAAGAGGATGGATTGAAGTGTTTATGTGTTTGTATTCAAGAATAATGTTGTTGAGGTGCTTTTATGGTGTATTAGAATATTTTTGTATTAGTCTATTGTGGATTTCAATAATTTTATGGTACCAGTAACCATGAAAATTGATTCTAATATTTTGGGAAAAAGATGATATGCCCATAATAATGGGATAAGGAGAAAATGAAATGTTTTACAGTATTCATGAGATCATGATTGTTATAAGGACTAAGTGATATCATGGTTTGAGTATACAGAATTTTGGAATTTTGGTATGTGGAAAGAGTTAACTTTTGACAGCACTCATGTATTCACTAAGGTTTAATGGGTATTCATTTTTCAAGAGAATACATTATTAAGGTATTCACATGATTGGAATGTGACCAACAAGATAATGGGGGATAAATGATGGTTGGTTGATGACATTTCAAGTAATCGTTTTCTTTATACTATAAGCTTGGACCAAAGTATTTTAGATAAAGATTGGAATGGATTATGTTGGACATAAGATATTATTGTTTAAGGATATTATTGATGGGATGTTATAGTAATGTAGTTTTAGAAAAAGGACAACTTGCAGGATGGGAAACATCTCATCGCGTCGGACAAGGCTGTGGGAATCGAACCCACAACCAAAGTGTCACTGGCCTTGATCCCCTACCACTGGTGTAACACCCGAGACTTTTATGTTATATAAATCATCAAAGGAATTTTTTTTCTACACACAACACTTTCTTGGCTTTCTTTACACGAAATCGCGACCTTCCTCGATAGCTTGTGTCATGCGCAATACCGAGGTTCACTAAACAATTATATGCTAATAAAAAATTATTATAACTAGCCGTTATGAATAGTAATAATAACTTTTGAAATTTCATAAATTTTATTTTTCAAAATGGACTTCATTTTTGGATTCGGAATATCGAAATTATCATAGGGTGAAATTTTGGTATTTTTCTGAAAACTTTCAATTTTTGATGAATAGTGAAACCACTAAGTGGTACTTAAAAAACTGAACTTTTCATAAAACCTAATTTTACCGCTTCTGTGAGTGGAATTTCAAAAATCTGAGAGACACGGTTTATGTCACTAAGTAAAATGTGGTTCAATGAGATGAAAATAATTTTTGGTAAATAGTAACTTTTTACTTTTATTTACCACGGTTAAAAGTAAATAGGGTAATTAAGGGTAAAAATGATATTATTATTACCCTAACACATGTCCTGATTCTATTGGATAAGTTTAATTCGACCAAAAACAAACTTAGGAATAAAATATGACCATTTAGGCCCACTTGGATTAGATTAGGACATTTATTATTAATTTATTTAAAGAAGGGTTAAAATCGTTAAAATCAAAGTTTAGTAAGTAAATAATTTTTAATATAAGGTTATATATAATATAAATTCGGCTATAAATATTCATTAGAAATCTAAAAAGATTTCCTACATAATGGTATTTTATTTATAATTATTAGACATTAAATAATTTAATTTATTTATGACACAAAGATGATGCAGTAATTATCTTATTAATGAAATATTGACATAATGGATATTATAAATACCAAAATAAATGTAATTTGAGACTTTTTATTAATTCCACTAATTTTATAGGTTAATGTGACATTGTATTATTGATTTAATTAAATTTGTTCTAACTAATAATTCTTTTATAATTTTTTCAAAAATCAATTACTAAATAGTGTCAAAATTGACATAAAATAGTTTTTAAAAAAATATTATATTATTAATTGTTATTTTTTTCCTAAAAACCTACGGTTAGGCCAAATGACTTATATAAGGTTATATATATTAATAATAAACAACTTGGGGTTCGTTTGGATTGTTATAGTAAGTTTATTGACCTTATAGTGTAAGAACACAAGAAGACATGGTAAAAGTAAAATTATTTAACTTAATGTTAAATCTAAATGATAAGGTCAAAATAGGAACCTAAAATTTTCTAAATTATATTTTATGATAGTATTTCGACCCATCCCCACCTTAGCTTCGAAATAAATAAATTTGGAGCTATTTAAAACAGAATTTGGATTTATAATAAAATAATATTTTTAGTTATTCCAAAGGTGCCCCTCTCCTCCCTTATAAAAGGGCACCTCCTCCCTCTCTTCATCACACCACATTGAGCCTTCAAGCTCAGCCAACCCCTGACACCTTCTCATCTCCACTTCCCTAAGGACATCCTAGAAGTTCTGGTCTTCTTCAAACACCAATTTTAGTGCCCTAAAAGGAGGTCTCAAAGAAGCACTTCAAAGAAGAGGTATTGTTCGTTACCGATTCTTTCATTTTTATTTCTTCTTCCACTTATTCTTCATTAGTTGTTTAATTATGAAGTAATAACATCAGTATCACTCATATACTGATATGTTATTAAAATTATGAAACAACCCTATTTCACCATCAATCCATCCTACGGAAAATGAAATCACCGCGCGTGTGTACGTACGGAATACCGTCTCCACGCCGTGGTGTAATCTACTCTCCACCACCACCTTACTTGGATGGGTATAATGGTGTAAATAATGAATATATATGATTATTGTAATGTGATATTAATTCTGAAATAGTATACATACACTCCAATACAATTCAATGATCATGGGAATGATATCATTGCTCGTGCGTACGTACGGAATACCGTCTCCACGATGTGATGTGACTCGTTGTACATGATCTTCATTGCATAATGATTATATAAATGAATTGAAGGAATGAATATGATATATATTAAACTAATAAAATTCTGGAAATGAGGTATCTATAACCTAAATATAAGAATAAGAATTTATTCAACAAAACACGCATAAGAACAAAAATTAATAAACACCCGAATAACAAGTTGTAATGAAGTATTACTAATAAGAAGATAAGAATATGACCATATATGATATCATAACAATAATTATGATTCTTTAATAAGTCAATAAAATTATTTACATCATTATACAGGAGGTTCGGACACTTATGAGGCAAATCGGACCTAAGGTAAGGGAAATATCACAATCTCATTTTTATCCGAGATTGTTTATACTTTGAAATTTACTGGGGTTTATTTTATCATCCACATCCATTTTTCCTCAATATCTAATATTATTTCCATCCTCCTACAATTTTTTAAATCCAATTTTACCCTTCGATGAGTTTTTAGTAAAGGATATGAAAGGAATCTTTTTTCGTTTTTCGTACGAGGTACTTTTTGACTTTTCCGACAAAAGTAAGAAAAATGTTTTTTTAACTTATACGGCATGAATGGATTTTTAAAACATTATTTCCAAGAAGCTTCCTTTACAAGTTTTCATGTTTATTTTTAATCAACTTCTTTTATTTTATAATTGTATGACATGTTAAGAATAGAAAAGTGTTTTTGAAGCAGAAAGGATATTTTCCTCAAGAATGGAGTTCAAGTGTTTTATCAAAATTATTTTCCATGTAAGATAGTAAAGGGTTCTGTTTTTATCCCTATTATTACATTTATTTGATTATGTTGTGATGGAATTATATTTTTATGAATTCCTTTATCTTATATCAATTGTTTTATGATGTCACGATGTTTAAGATTCCCATTTTTATTACATCGGTTATGCTATGATGTATGGTTTTCTGATTTTGTGGCACACATAAGAATGGTATAATTATGAGATGGGTGGGACCTATATCTCCCTCCAATGCATTGGGTAAAGATTTTATATCTCATGAGATAGACATGGCTGGAATGGCAGGTTAAACCGGTTCAGTGAAACAGGACTGAAACGAGGAGTGAACTCGGTTTAGAAGTGGACTTTGTCCACTAAGATAGTCTTGGAAATGAGTCTTGACTAATAAGAAATGATTCTCAATGATTATGTGTGTATTCCACAACGTTTCATGTTTTAATTTTTGATTATTGGGATTACATTTCACTACTATGATTTATCCCATGTAATGATATTATGATCTCTTTTGCAGGTTAAGATTTCCAAAAGTTATGTGCTTATGTATATGATGTGATTGATATTTCTTTTGTTTACCCTTACTGAGCATTTGATCTCACCCTTTTGTATGTTTTATATCCCCAGGTCAACAAGAAGGTTATTAAGTAGAATATGCCAAAAAGGGACTCTAGATATGATGAAATAAATGAGAGGCAAAGTAGATGCTTTATGAACCAGTTGTTTATACTTTCCAGTCTCTAAAGACACTATACCTATACGGTCCTTTCATGGTTTTGTTATATGTTGTAATAATTGTGCTTCAATTTTGATGTAATAACAATGTATGTAAAGTATGGGTCGTTATAGTTGGTGTCAGAGGAAAGGTATAGTCAACCTTTGGAAACTAGGATGTGAAAGCCTTAGTAAGAACCCTAAGTATAATTCTAAACATAGAACAAAATATTAGTGTTTTAGAAATGACCATGAATAACCTAGGATAAGACCTTAACTGTGAAATTTTATTCTTGATTATGTGGTTTCCCAATTATAATTAGTGTTTCTCGCACTATTCTTCTTGGTTTTAGTCAATGGCTGGAACTCGAAGGAACCGTGTTAAGGCGGAATGCGACGGGCAATGCAATGATTGTCCCCCGGAGCAACCAAACGTTATGGGAGCCGAAATGCAAAATCTTGTAGCCATCCTCACACAACATTCTCAAGCTAGAATCATGTAGGACTTCCAAATGAGCAAAATGAGGAGCAACAATCTGTTGAATCCTTCATGAGGCAGCATCCACCTTCTTTCAGCGGGTCCACTGATCCATTAGTTGCTAAACAATGGATTAGTACTACTGAAAATATATTTTCAGTTCGTCAATGTTCTGAACATGATAAAGTCATCCTATTAGTGTATCGTTTGGAAGGATATGCTGATCAATGGTGGAATCTTATTAAGAATACGAGGCAAAGGGATGAAATTGATTCCATGGAATGGGACGAGTTCAAGAACTTATTTTTCAATAAGTAATTCCCTCGTATTCTCTGAACAAAGTTGGAGAAAGAGTTTCTTGAACTGAAGAAAAAGGATGATGAATCTGTTGGTACTTATGAAGTAAATTTTACAAGAATTGCAAGGTACGCTTAAGGTATTATTATCCAACCTGAGAGTAAAATTGATAGATTCTTTAGTGGATTAAAACCAAGTCTTTGAAGGGTGTTAGCCATAAGGGACTTCAATAGCTACGAGGAAATCGTTCGATGTGCTCTCAAAGTAGAGATGGATATTGGAGTAACCCATCAGTCATATGGGTTTGATAATAAGTGGAAAATGGAATTGAAAGGAAAATCTAAATATCACACTGAAAAGAAGATGAGATTTTCCTTATGCTCAAAGTGTGGAAAGAAACATGGAGGGAGTTGTCTTAAAGGGAAAAGTAAATGTTTCAAATGTGTAAAGGAAGGTCATCGGGCATTTGAATGCCGCAATGATGGGAAGAATATGTCTAATGATGAAAATAAAGGAAGGGATACACAGAATGACCCTACTACACATCAATGTTTCAAGTGCACGGAGATGGGGAATTATGCCAATAAATGCCCAAATCCAAGGGTTGATGATGATGGTCGACGTCAACAAACTCTTAAGGCTAAAGACAAAGGAAAGTCACATGCAATTTTTATCAGCGATGTAGAGTACGATAACGATGTGGTGAAAGGTACACTTACCATACACTCTAAAGTAGCAAATGTTTTATTTGATTCTAGATCCACCCACTCCTTTATTTCTAAAGAATTTTCTAAGGATATCACCGTATTACCTCAACAGTTAGATGTTGAGTTAGCTGTGACAACCCCTAATGGCACAACAGTCGCATCAAAAGTATATAATTCTTCTCCGATTGAAGTTTGTGGGAAAGTGCTTCCTAAAAATCTTGTGATCCTTCCTATAGTGGAATTTGATGTGATTCTTGGCATGGATTGGCTTTCTCTACATGGAGCTCATATTAATTTCCAAAGAAGGGAAGTCACATTTCATATTCCAGATCAATCTATGATCGTCTATCGATGCAAGGATGAACATAACCTTCCAGTGGAAATTTCTTCCATTTTTTGCGTATTTATTCCACTAAATGAAAGTTATTTATCTAAAATGGTTGGTGAGAAACTCACAATTAAGAATATGCCCATTATACGAGAGTTTGATGTTGTCTTTCCAGAGGAATTACTGGGTCTTCCACTGAATCGTGAAGTTGAGTTTTCAATAGAACTTGTACCGTATGCTTTTCCTATTTCAAATACACCTTATAGAATGGCCCCAATTGAGTTGCAGGAATTGAAGAAGCAACTCCAAGAGAATCTTGATAAGGGGTTCATACACCCTAGTGCGTCACCTTGGGGAGAACCCGTTCTGTTTTTTAAGAAGAAAGATGGATCAATGAGACTCTGCATTGATTATCGAGAACTTAACAAGATCACTATCAAGAACAAATATCCTCTCCCGCGCATTTATGACATATTTGACAAACTACGTGGAGCTCGATACTTTTCCAAGATTGATCTTCGTTCAGGGTATCATCAATTATGGGTAAAAAGGGAGGATATACCAAAGACGGCTTTCCGTACAAGGTATGGACACTATGAATTTATAGTGATGTCATTTGGTCTTACTAATGCCCCTACTATCTTCATGGATCTAATGAATAGAGTCTTTAGAGACTATCTTGATCAATTTGTGGTAGTCTTTATAGACGATATTCTTGTCTAATCAAAGAGCAAGTAAGAACATGATGATCACATGAGAATTATATTGAAGACCCAAAGAAAGGAGAATCTTTATGCCAAATTTACCAAGTGGGAATTTTGGCTTCAAAAAGATTCATTTTTGGGTCACGTAATCTCAAAAGAGGGGATATATGTGGATCCAACAAAAACAGAGGTTATCGAAAGATGGTCGAGACCAACAACAGTAACTAAGATCCAAAGTTTTCTTGGTTTGGATGGATATTATCGACATTTTGTGAAAGCTTTTTCACGATTATCTAATCCACTCACCAAGTTGACTCGGAAAGGAGTTAAGTTTGTTTGGACGGAGGAATGTGAAGATAATTTCAAGGAGTTGAAAAGAAGGTTATCCAGTGCACCTATGCTCACACTGCCTTGTAGTGGAGAAAGGTTTGTGATCTACAGTGATGCATCCAAGAATGGTTTGGGGTGTGTTTTTATGCAAAATGATATGGTGATAGCATATGCCTCATGACAGTTGAAAATACATGAGCAAAATTACCCAACTCATGATTTGGAGTTAGCTGCGATAATCTTTGCATTAAAGATTTGGAGGCATTACCTTTATGGTGAGAGGTGTGATATTTATACTAATCATAAAATTTTAAAGTATATTTTCACACAAAAGGAGCTGAATATGCGCCAAAGAAGATGGTTGGAGCTGATTATGGATTACGACTGCTCAATTCATTACCACCCTGGGAAAGCAAACAAGGTGGCAGATGCATTAAGTCGACAAGACCATGCTAGTTTATCCATGATGAGGATCACAAAAGATCCAATATTTATGGATTTACAAAGGATGGATCTTGGAATTATAATGAAAGGGGAAAATCTTATCTTTCTCAAATGAATGTTCAACCATCAATACATGTGAAGATTAAAGAGGCACAGAAAGAATATGTCGAGTTACGAAAGAAGGTGAGAAATGTTCCTGAATTCAACCTTGATTGTGATGGGATAATAAAGATCGGGAATCAGGTTTGTGTTCCTCACATCCCCGAATTAAAGGAGCTGCTGGATGAGGCTCATAGTTCTTCATTCTCTATTCATCCTGGAAGCACAAAGATGTATAGAGACTTGAAGGAGTACTTCTGGTGGGATGGCATGAAAAGAGATGTTGCTGAATATTTCTCTCGATGCTTGGTTTGTCAACAAGTTAAAGCTGAGAGACAGAAGTCTAAGGGGATGTTACAACCATTACCCATACCCGAATGGAAATGGGAAAACATCACTATAGACTTTGTCACAGGACTTCCTAAAACATCCAAAGGCAATAATGCTATATGGGCCATAGTGGATCGTCTTACAAAATCTGCACACTTCATTGCTATTAGAGAGGATTTCTCTCTAGATCAGCTTGCCATGATATATGTAAAGGAAGTTGTAAGAATGCATGGAGTACCACTTTCTATTATATCTGATCGAGATCCGAGATTTACCTCGATGTTCTGGAGAAGTCTTCAGCATACTCTGGATACAGAGTTGAGTTTCAGCACTGCTTATCATCCTCAGACAGACGGTCAGTCTGAGAGAACAATTCAAACTCTAGAAGATATGTTGAGGGCTTACTCTATGGATTTCAAAGGTGGTTGGGATCAACACCTACCTTTTGTGGAATTTTCTTATAATAATAGCTTTCACTCCAGTATTCAGATGGCTCCTTATGGATCTCTCTATGGAAAGAAATGCAGGACTCCAACTTGCTGGGATGAAGTTGGGGAAAGAAAGCTATTAGGACCCGACCTCATTGATGAAATGGCAGAAAAGGTCAGATCTATTCAACAACACATAAGAGCAGCTCAGATTCTACAGAAAAGTTATGCCGACAACCGAAGAAAGGACCTAGAGTTTGAAGTGGGTGATAAAGTGTTCTTACGAATATCTCCCTGGAAGAGGGTCATGAGATTTGGAAAGAAGGGGAAGTTGAGCCCTAGATATATCAGTCCTTTCGAAATACTGGATCGTGTTGGGAAGGTTGCTTATTGATTGGCGCTTCCACCTAATCTCTCTCAAGTTCACGATGTGTTCCATGTATCACTCCTGAAAAGTACATACCTGATCCTTAACATGTACTCAGCTCAGAAGTTATACCGCTGGAGCAGGATCTTTCTTATGAAGAACAGCTGATAGAGATTCTGGATCATAGCGAAAAAGTCCTATGAAACAATACCACTCGATTGGTGAAAGTTTTATGGAGGAAACACCAATTAGAATAAGCTACATGGGAGCTTGAGGATATGATGATGGAGAGGTATCCTCATCTGTTTGTTACAAAGTGATGAATTTCGAGGGCGAAATTCATTTTAATGGGGGTAGAATGTAACACCCGAGACTTTTATGTTATATAAATCATCAAAGGAATCTTTTTCTACACACAAAACTTGTTTGGCTTTCTTTACACGAAATTGCGACCTTCCTCGATAGCTTGCATCGTACGCAATACCGAGTTTCACTAAACAATGATATGCTAATAAAATATTATTAACACTAGCCGTTATGAAAAGTAATAACCACTTTTTGAAATTTTATAAATTTTATTTTTCAAAATGGACTTCATTTTTGGATTCGGAATATCGAAATTATCCTAGGGTGAAATTTTGGTATTTTTCTGAAAACTTTCAATTTTTGATGAATAGTGAAACCACTAAGTGGTAGTTAAAAAACTGAATTTTTCATAAAACTTAATTTTACCGCTTCTGTGAGTGGAATTTCAAAAATCCGAAAGACACGGTTGATGTCAGTAAGTAAAATGTGGTTCAATGAGATGAAAATAATTTTTTGTGAATAGTTACTTTTTACTTTTATTTACCACGGTTAAAAGTAAATAGGGTAATTAATGGTAAAAATGATATTATTATTACCCTAACACATGTCCTAATTCTATTGGATATGTTTAATTCGACCAAAAACAAACTTAGGAATAAAATATGACCATTTAGGCCCACTTGGATTAGATTAGGACATTTATTATTAATTTATTTAAAGAAGGGTTAAAATAGTTAAAATCAAAGTTTAGTAAGTAAATAATTTTTAATATAAGATTATATATAATATAAATTCGACTATAAATATTTATTAGAAATCTAAAAATATTTCCTACATAATGGTATTTTATTTGTAATTTTTAGACATTAAATAATGTAATTTATTTATGACACAAATATGTTGCAGTAATTATCTTATTAATGAAATATTGACATAATTGATGTTATAAATACCCAAATAAATTAAATTTTAGACTTTTTATGAATTACACTAATTTTATAGGTTAATATGACATGTTATTAGTGATTTAATTAACTTTTTTAGAACTAATAATTCTGTTATGATTTTCACATAAATAAATTACTAAATAGTGTCAAAATTGACATAAAAAGTTTTTAAAACAAATATTATATTATTAATTGTTATTTTATTCCTAAAAATATATGGTTTGAAAAAATGACTTAGCTAAGGTTATATATATTAATAATAAACAACTTGGGGTTCGTTTGGATTGTTATAGTATGTTTATTAACCTTATAGTGTAAGAACAAAAGAAGACACGGTAAAAGTAAAATAATTTAACTTAATGTTAAATATAAATGATAAGGTCAAAATAGGAACATAAACTTGTGTAAATTATATTGTATGAGAGTATTTCGACCCATCCCCACCTTAGTTTCTAAATAAATCAATTTGGAGCTATTTAAAACCGAATTTGGCTTTATAATAAAAAAATATTTTTAGTTATTCCAAAGGTGCCCCTCTCCTCCCTTATAAAAGGGATCCTCCTCCCTCTCTTCCTAACACTACTTTGAGCATTCAAGATCGGCCAACCCCTGCCACGTTCTCCTATCCACTTCCTTAGAGACATCCTAGAGGTCCTGGTATTCTTCAAAGACCAATTTTAGTGCCCTAAAAGGAGGTCTCAAAGAAGCCCTTCAAAGAAGAGGTAATGTCTGTTACCGATTCTTTCATCTTTATTTCTTCTTCCAGTTCTTCTTCATTAGTTGTTTCATTATGAAGTAATAACATCAGTATCACTAATATACTGATAGGTTATTATAAGTATGAAACAACCCTATTTCATCATCTATCCATCCTACGGAAAATAAAATCACCGCGCGTGCGTACGTACGGAATACCGTCTCCACGTCGTGGTGTAATCTACTCTCCACCACCACCTTACTTGGATGGGTATAATGGTGTAAATAATGACTATATATTATTATTGTAAAGTGATATTGATTCTAAATTAATATACATACACTCAAATACAATTCCATGATCATGGGAACGATATCATCGCCCGTGCGTACGTACGGAATACCGTCTCCACGATGTGATGCAACTCGTTCTACATGATCTTCATTGCATAATAATTATATAAATGAATTGAATGAATGAATATGATATATATTACACTAATAACATTCTGTAAATGAGGTATCTATAACCTAAATAGAAGAATAAAAATTTATTCGACAAAACACGCATAAGAATGAAAAGTAATAAACACCCGAATAACAAGTTGTAATGAAGTATTACTAATAAGAAGCTAGGAATATGACCATATATGATATCATAACAATAATTATGATTCTGTAATAAGTCAATAACATTATTTAAATCATTATATAGGAGGTTTGGACACTTACGAGGCAAATCGGACCTAAGGTAAGGGAAATATCACAATCTCATTTTTATCTGAGATTGTTTATACTTTGAAATTTACTGGGGTGTATTTTATCATCCACGTCCATTTTTCCTCAATATGTAATATTATTTCCATCCACCTAAAATTTTTTAAATCCAATTTTACCCTTCGGTGATTTTTTAGTAAAGGATATGAAAGGAATCTTTTGTCGTTTTTCGTACGAGGTACTTTTTTATTTTACGACAAAAGTATGAAGAATGTTTTTTTGAACTTATACAGCATGAATGGATTTTTAAAACCTTATTTCCAAGAATCTCCCCTTACAATTTTTCATGTTTATTTTTAATCAAATTTTTTTAGTTTATAATTGTACGACATATTAAGAAAGGAAAAGTGTTTTTGAAGCAGAAAGGATATTTTCCTCAAGAATAAAGTTCAAGTGTTTTATCAAAATTATTTTCCATGTAAGATAATAAAGGGTTCTATTTTTATCCTTATTATTACATTGATTTGATTATGTTGTGATCGAATTATATTTTTATGAATTCCTTTATCTTATATCAATTGTTTTATGATGTCACGATGTTTAAGATTCCCATTTTTATTACATGGGTTATGCTATGATGTATGGTTTTCTGATTTTGTGGAACACATAAGAATGGTATCATTATGAGATGGGTGGGATCTATATCTCCCTCCAATGAATTGGGTAAAGATTTTATATCTCATGAGATAGACATGGCTGGAACGGCAGGTTAAACCGGTTCAGTGAAACAAGACTGAAACGAGGAGTGAACTCGGTTCAGAAGTGGACATTGTCCACTAAGATAGTCTTGGAAATGAGTCTTGACTAACAAGAAATGATTCTCAATGATTATGTGTGTATGCCACAAAGTTTCATGTTTTAAGTTTTTATTATTCGGATTACATTTCACTACTATGATTTATCCCATGTTATGAAATTATGATCTCTTTTGGAAGTTAAGATTTCCAAAAGTTATGTGCTTATGTATATGATGTGATTGATATTTCTTTTGTTTACCCATACTGAGCATTTGAGCTCACCCTTTTGTATGTTTTATATCCCCAGGTCAGGAAGAATGTTATTAAGTAGAATATGCCAAAAAGGGACTCGAGATATGATGAAATAAATGGGAGGCAAAATAGATGCTTTATGAACCAGTTTTTTATACTTTCCTATTTCTAAAGACACTATACCTATAAGGTCCTTTCATGGTTTTGTTATATGTTGTAATAAGTGTGCTCCAATTTTGAAGTAATAACAATGTATGTAAAGTATGGGTCATTATAACTGGCCTATAGGAAGTCCCTGGTTAGTAGAAACTAGTTTTATTTTATTAAGTAGTATGATATATGAATTATAAGTCCATTTTAGGAACCATACATGATTAACCTCACCATAGATAGACTTATGTATATTTGATAACTTTTTCTAACCATTTGTTTTAAATAGATGGAATGACCCATCATTCTATCACATGATCTATTAGCACTTCACAAATAACAAATTCAACTTCATTTCTTTAATAGATGAAGTGGAAAATTGTTCAAAGCATGAACAACAGTGAGACTGTACCAAAATCAAGCAAGTATTTCTTCTAATTCAAAATTTTCAACTTTAGGGAAATGATATTGAAAACCAAAAATGTTTTCCTGGTGCTCTTATATCTGATGAATCATATGGTACCTTATATCATCACAAATTTATGGCTTTGTGATTGTTGGATTTTTCATAGCCATTTCCTCTACCAATCTCCATCAAAACTTGATGGTTAGATTTTTCATCCATATCCATATTTTCACCAATATTCTCCTAAGTAGAAACCCAGTTATTAGTTAATTTTCATAACCGTTACTTTTTATACATTAGTTTTAAATATGAGTTTTGGTATTTCGTTTTATGATGTGTTTTGCAATTAAAGGAACTTTCAAGTAGAAAAACATGTATAACCCCGACAAATTTCGAGGGCGAAATTCATTTTAAGGGGGTAGAATGTAACAACCTGATATTTTATGAGAAGTATTCTTTTTAATTTATTTGATGACATGTGTTTTATGCTACAAAAAGATTATCTTGTGCTATAGGCCACACTATATTAGCTTGAAGTGTACACAACACTATTCTTAGATTGTGTTACACACAATTTCAAGTTCGTTTTATAATAGTCATTCTATGAAACATTGAGTGTATATATTTATATATATATTCAATGTATAAATGAAATATGGTTGGATTCTGTTATACTAAACAATGAAGGATTATTTCACAACACGCAACCCTGACTTGGCTTGCATTACACGCAATCGCAACTTTCCTCGATAGCGTGTGTTGTACGCAATATCAGGTTTCACTAAACAATGATATATGGTTATAATATTTTTAAGAACTAGCCTTTATGAATAGTATTAACTGAATTTTTAATGTTATAATAGTATTATGTCATCTTACACATTTTCTAGAACATGGTATGTGAACAAAATAAATTTTTCGGGTAAAATAAGTATTTTTCAAAAAATGCATTTTTTCCACCTCTTGATAGCACACCCACTTTAAATCTAGTTTTTGACATGTTTATAAGTTCAATTTTACAAAATAAACTTCTTCTTTTGAACCAAGATATAAAAATTTACATTGGATAATGTTTTGATATTTTTCTGATAACTTTCATATTTTAATGAATAGTAAAAACACGTTATATTTTAATTAAAAACAACTTTTTTCATCGTAATAAATTATATGGTTAAATTATAATATTGAATTGTTTTATAGTATAAATAGAATATATTTTTACCATTTAATATAATTTATCTCATTAGCATTGATTTTACATTGAATTCGTATGTTAAATCAATTCAATCTTTTGCAATGTTTTAAACAAAAACCCATTTTTTTTCGACGATGGGATTAATTTTAATTTAATTTCTGCAAATTTTGTGTATCGAATTTATAAAAATGGATTTCATATTTGAAATCAGTGGTTCCAAATTATGTTAATAGGATACTTTTTTTTTTTAAATTATGAATAGTAACTACAGTAAATTTTATTTACCATAGTTTAAGGTAATTTGGGTAATTAAGGGTAAATATAATATTATAATATTATCCAAACACATGCCAAAATTATATTGGATAAATAAAAGTCGACTCATATCACCTAAGGGTCGGATTAGATTCATTTAATGGACTTTTTTCCATGAAAATAATTTAATTATTATTAAAACCATAGAAAGTGACAACATGTCACTCTCTTAAATATTATAAGTATAATAATTTTAATTTAGTGATAAACCTCATGGAACCTTGAACATGAGTAGTCTCTATAAATATAATAAAATTATATACTTCATATAAATTTATTTATAATTTTTAAGTATTAAATAATTATCATTAATTATGACACAATAGTGATGCAGAAATTGTTTATCTAGTGAAAATTCAAGAATATAGTTTTTATTAAACTAATAGTGATCGTAAAATGCACAAACCCTGACCAAAACTTATTTTCCATGTAACTGTAAACCATACTAATCCAATGGTATAATATTTGACCATTTAGAGCCTTATAAAAGCGATTTGGACACTTATATTATTTTATTTTAAATGATGCCAAAGTTGTCACCTCCATAATTTAGTAAATATAACAATTTAAATATTGTGATTTTAAGATGATAAATTCGAGTAAAAGTATTATTGTGAAAGGTAATTGATTTATTTTCATAATAGGATTTTATTTTTAATTTTTATGCAACAAATAAGTATATTAAATAATTATACAAAAATGTTGTAGTATTTATTTTATTAAGAGATAAACTAAATAAATGGTTTTAAAAATAATAAAATAAATATTATATGAAATATTTAATGTGCTACACTAATTTTATTGATACATATGTACTTTTATAAATCTATTAAATATTTTAGTTCGAATAAATCCTCTGTTTAGATTTTAATCAAATTCAAATAAATGAATAGTGTCACAATTGACATTATTGTTATTTTATAAACATAACAAATTATTAAATTGTTTAGAAATCACAAAAATATTTAAAAATTATAAATTGAAATTTATATAGTCTTAAATGTCATAAAGTATCCAATTATGTAAAATAAACAACACATAAGTTATTATTTATAACCATTTAAAATTCAGAATTTTATTACCACAAATAAACTTAAATAGATAAAATAAGGATAAATGAAGATTATAAGGTTTAAAATAAGATCAAAACATGTCTAAATTTGATTAGATGATAATATTACAACCCTATATCGTCTAATATTTTAATATGAGTCATTTTTGGAGGTTTTTATGTTGGGTTAGATTTATTATAAATTAATATTTTTAAGAATTCCAAAGGTGCCCCTCTCCTCCCTTATAAAGGGGCACCTCCTCCCTCTCCTCCTCACACCAATTTGACCCTTCATGCTTGGAAAACCCCTGCCAAATTCTCTTCCAAACTTCCCTAGAAACATCCTATAAGTCCTGGTATTCTTCAAAGACCAAATTTAGTGCCCTAAGAGGAGGTCTCAAAGAGGTGCTTCAAAGAAGAGGTAATGTCCGTTACCGATTATTTCAACTTTATTTCTTCTTCCACTTCTTCTTCTTAGGTTGTTTCATTATGAAGTAATAACATCAGTATAACTCATATACTTATATTTTATTATATGTATTAAAAAACATTATTTCACCATCTATCCATCCTACGGAAAACGAAATCACTACCCATGCGTTCATACGGAATACCGTCTCCACGCCGTGGTGTAATCTATTTTCCACCACCACCTTATTTGGATGTTATAATGGTGTAAATAATATCTATATATTATTATTGTAAAGTGATATTGATTTTTTAATAGTATACATACACTCCAATAAAATTCCATGATCATGGGAATGATATCATCGCTCATGCGTACGTACGAAATACCGTCTGCACGACGTGATGAGATTCATTCTCAGTGATTAACCATTCATAAATGATTATAAAGTATATATAATAATTAATCATGAAATATATGACATTATAATGATACTGGATTTATGTATATATATATGTATTTCATCCAATTAATTCCATTCAATTCAATGAGGAAACGAAAACAACATTCATGGGTACGTACGGCCTACCGTCTCCATGAACGGTGTATTTCATTCCATTTATCAATCTATTATATATATGTATATTCTAAATATATATTATATATAAATCATGTTTTATATTCTAGAAATAAGTAATCATGATCTAAGAAATCATATGAATAATTACAAGTCAATACACGGACAACAAATGAAATGATTTTACCCAAAACGCTCTTTAACATGGAATTTACAAAAGAATGGGTAATATAAAGTCATAAGTGAACCATATATGATATCATAAAAATTAATATGATTCTATAATTAGTCAATAACTTTATTTAAATCATTATACAGGAGTTTAGGACACTTACGAGGCAAATCAGACCTAAGGTAAGGGATAATTATTCCAATCTCATTCTTATCCGAGATTGTTTACTCGTAAGTATTTACTTGGGGTTATGTTTATTATCCATGTCCATATGCTCTCAAAATGTTTTAATAAAATTTTTAATTTCCTTCCATGTACGTTTAACAAATTTTTACCCTTTTCTTACTTTTACCACATCGTATGGAAGGAATATTTCTTTTGATTACCATTCGAGGTACTTTTTGCCTTTTCTGACAAAATTATGAGAAGAATGTTTTTTTAACGTATACGGCACGGAAAGAATTTTTATGGTTTTATAAAGCCTTATTTTCATGAAGATTCCTCCAAAAAATTTAATGACTATTTTCAACAAAATATATTTCTTTTAAATTTGCATGACATTTTTTGAAAAGAAAATTATTTTAAAGAAGAAAGAATATTTTCCTCAAGAATTCATTTCAAGTGTTTTATCAAAACCATTTTCCATCTAAGATGACATTATGTCATATCTGTATGTTTCAAGTATAATGTATCTATGATTTACATGGTTTCAATTTTCTTATGATGAAATGATATCCATATGTTTTATATGGATTTTGTGATTATGGGATGATGTTTATGATAACCATTTTATTCGTTGGGTTATTATGAATGATGTATGTTTATTTTCTGGAACAAGTAAGAATGATTTCATTATGAGATGGGTGGGACCAATATCTCTCTCCAATGAATTGGGTAACAATTTATATCTCATGAGATAGACATGGCTAGAATGGTATGTTAATCTGGTTCAGTATTACAGGACTAGAATGAGGAGTGAACTCGATTCAGAAAGGGACTTTGTCCACTAAGATGGTCTTGGAAGCAATGCCTTGGCTACTATGGAAATCATTACATGTGCTTAATGGATACCAGAATTACATGTTTTATTCCCATGCTATGTTATCATGATTTATGTTCCATTATGATCTATTCCTTATGTACGTCCATGTTTTATGTCATTGCTCAAGATTTATAATGTTTATGTTTTTTAAGTTCAAATGTATATGGTATGTTTTATTTTATCCATGCTTACCCATACTGAGCATTTGAGCTCACCCTTTTTATGTTTCCTTTTCCCCCAGGATTAAAAGAAATATTTTAGGTAAGTAAACATAAATGGGAAGATCTTTATGGGGGATGTTAAATATCTTTAACCACGATTATAAGATTACGTTCCATGTTTCCAAAGACACTAAACTATTACGGTCCTTGTGTGTCTTTTTTTCTTATGTACTAAGTATTCCGCAAATGTAATGTAATGTCTATGTACGTCAAGCTTCAGGTCTCTACAAATATGATGTCTTTTCTAAGAATGATCTCTTAATTTTATGGTCTTATTAGGCCACATATCGAACAAACTCACAATATATCCCATAGTCAATTATGTACATGACAAAAGATGTTTCCCTCATTAATGTAAAGTTTTCATCACTCTGTGTCACAAAATATAACACGTTCTATGAAGATAAATAGTCTTAGAAACAAATAGAAGAACATAATCTTGTTGATGAAAATATATTTCACAAACTTCACAATATTCAAATCATTCAGTACTAGGTTGTGTGAGACTTCCATAAAAAATTTATCCTATGTTTATTTCTCTAGGAGAGATCTTGATGGTTCTCATAACACTAATGATACCATGGAAGAATAATTAATAGATTGAGATATGTTTGGAAGGAAATTATATCATATTCATGGTCTATTATAAAGGATCATACTCCATGGTCATGATATATAGTGTGAGAATTTTCCCACTTCTAATATATGGTTTCTAAATAATTAATTAAAATTATACATCATTATAAAGGAATTATATGGTGTAATCTTCTAAACAATATTGGATCAATACATTCTGAAAAATATTTAACTACTTGAATCTCATCATAGTCACATAAAATGGAACAATATGAAAACATCTCAGTATCATGATGTTAAAATTGTATAGTCATGGTCCATGGAATATTACATTCAACATTATACCACCTCAGTCCACATCACATGTCCTTTAATTTTAATATTCATTGATCTAGGAATTATGACCTTAAACCAAATAACATTATAGTCCACATCATTTTAATTTAAACTAATCAATGTGGCCAATTCCTCATTAACTATATATATCATCTACATGAGAGTATTATCAATGTAGAGTTCTTCAGAACATAAATCACCGATGAATCAGAGAATCAATAACCACGGTTATATGCAAGTGATCATTATTTGTAAAAGGAAACAATATATTATAAATTTTTCTGTCTTGATTCATGTTTCTTTACGATATGTTGAGACACTAGGAACCATTATCCTAGAAAAACAAACAAATTTATTTAAAAATAAATTCTTACTCTCCTGTGTAAGAGAATGATCTTCATAAGTATCTCCCCGACATGAACTAAGTGTACCTTGATTACCATCCTTATTGGATACAAAATTATTACTAGAGTTTTATAACAAGGTATATTTTGAGATATTGAAAATTCTACCACTTCATCTTGGTTCATTATCTTCATGTTATATCTTTGTTTATTTTCATCACATTACATAAACATATGATCCATGAAAAACTAGAAATTTGACAATTTCAACCTCTATGTTTGATCTAGAGCTACATAAGAGTATTAGACATGGGTTCCCTCACTTATGAAAATATTTTTAGAAAATACACCCATCCCTTATATATGAGTACTATTTACTAAAGGTAAATTATTATAAATAACTACTTGTGTATTGATTCATGTAGCTACATGATACATTGTGATGCCTAAATATATTATCCTAGTCCCATAAATGATCTTAAAAAACCACATTCCCCGCATTAATGAGAAAATTAAGTGTGTGAAACCTTCATTATATGAAAATTTTGTTTCATGATTCATGTTATCTTTGAATATATAATTTTTCCTTGAAATATTATCCTTATCTCAACCATAGTTCCCAAGATAAATTATTTCATCCCTTTTCATAGAATTAAAATCTATTTGTGGGATTTCATTGAAATTACTATGTGTGGATTGATTATTATTTTCATAGGATTCTTATTTAATCAAGGACCCTTACATATTATGAATAACCACAATTTTGAAAAAAAAATTAACTCACTCCCCTTAGTATTCTATCCCTCTTTATGAAACTTAAATTTTTTTGATAGTGCTGCGCTGAGGTGAATTACATATTTTTTCCCAATTACCTGGACTATATTTTTGTAGAGTAATCATGATAAAGTCTCCCCTCACTTTAATATAATCTTAATTCACACAGATGACTTCACCGTTGTGTTCTACATTGAGCAACTTACACTAGAAATGCATTCTTAATGTAAGATCTGGATCAGAAAATCTAACAATGTAGAACATTGTGTGTGTTGATTGAACATGGAATAAGATATATAGTGACATATATGGATTATAACCCTATATAATACCATATTATTCCCATTTAAATAACCCCTTTATTTATTAAAATTCTCTAGAAAATCTAAGTTGTGAAAAATTCATTCATATGATATTCACACCATTCAGAGGAATTTTGGTCCATCCTAGATGACCAATAACTACTTAAAACAAATGATATCATATGGATAGACCCTTTATAAATTTATTTATGGGTATAAACAATCATAAACAGTGATCTTAATTCCTTAACGTATCAAGAATCCACCATTGGAGTGAAAATATCAAATATTCTCTATGTCTTCAGTTTCTCCTTTATCATGCTCTCTCAAGAGAACAATGTGGTCACAAGTCGCCTTCTGTATCTCACACCAATCACGACTCATGTAGGATTAGATATTTTTTAAAATATTATTATGATTAATGATTTACATGTACCACATATAAATGAAATATATCCACATCCACAATATATGATATAAATCATAATGAAACAAGTCTAGGATATAGGAAATTTAATTACATGGGACATATCCAACACCAACATATGATTTAGATCTATGTACGAATTTTAAACATAATTAAGAATGATATATGACTTCATTCCCAGGCTAGTGGGATATGTTGTGATACCTTTGTTCCATGCCTTTGGTCCAACCGTAAACTCCATCATCATAAAACCATTTGATAATTGGATTATTCATTTTGGTCTTGGGGTTGGGTTAAAAATAAATGTAAATGCCACCTTTATTTCATATAATCTATATTTATATATCTTCCTTTATTATAGGATTTTTTTTATCCACTAAATAATCCTATGACAATGCTCTAATGTGATAAGAAATACTTATTTCCTGATTTTTTCTAACTCGAGCTACATAATTACTACTTTATCATATATGTTTAAGATTAATCCACATTCCATTATCCAACATTACACCTTTCTAAATGACCATAACATCCATTAAACTACATGATTTGGTAAATAACTACTCCATATCCTCTTTTTAGTAACTCTCATTCACATTTCACAATTTTCATATTGAGATTCTTATATTTCCATAAATCTTCACTGGATATCAGTAAAAAAATATAACTCCAAAGAGCACCTCTGATTAGATATGCATACATTCCCCAATATGGAACTATATATCTTCCACTATATTATCAAATCAACTAATAGAATATATTCATTAGTGGAAAGACCTATAATCTAGGTATACACTAAAAACATCATAATATGACCAATTATTTGAATTTGGTCACCACTCATCCCTTATATACCAATAGAACATCATTATTCTTAATTAAATAACCTTGAATTTAAATTTACATCATAATCATAATATTACCTTGTTTAAATGGATTTAGGGTGCCCTTCACACCCAAGTCCCACATAATCTATCAAATTTTTTCCTCCATTTCACCATATATAAATGATTTATAACAGTAAGTTCAATAATTTTGGTTAAATATACACATCCTTAAAATATATCCCTGAAATGCCACAATCAATTGTCTATAAAATGAATGTGAGAATGAAAAAAACATCCAAATTTAAATACACAGAAATGGAGGGCTGTTAGAAATTTGAGTCTCAGTAATAAATTCACCCCTATATAATGATTAATAAAAGTATAAATTAGAAATTATGGAGCCATAATACTCTTGAGGTAGTGCAAATGGTTCATTGAAAAACAAAATTTATGATCAATAGAATGTCTTGTTCCACGAAACAGTCATAAAAAAATATTCTCATACATCTTCACTAAGATAATGTGTTCAATACATGATGATATAAATAATAGGATACCAAAACCCACTTTTATTTCTCAGACCCTATGCAGCTACATAAAATCCCAAGTCCTTGGATCACCATATATAATTCACAGTTATTGGTGACAATCATATCCAAATCTAATGTAAAATTACGATTAGTTATACATACATCCTCCAATATAGATCTTTATATATGCCACCATTTTTTACTATCAACCACAAGAAGTTCATCCAAATGTGAAGGACCTCTAATATCCATATTCCATAATTGTATCACATTTGATCCATCATTAAATAACTTATCATTCATTTTATTTTTATATATCATATTTTATTATCCCGGATACATGCTCTATTATCATTTTCACAATCCAACATTTAACTTATATAGTTAGATTCAATATCCATGATGTTTAAAATTATCTAATTATACCCATTTTCAATGTAGGATTATGAAAATTTATTCAATTTATTCTTTCACATATGGGTACATGTCTTTTATATATGGAAGAAGGATCATGTTGAAAAAAAAAATGTTCTATCATCCTCCCTCATGCATGTTTATATATTAACATGGTCCCTAAATCGGCTATTTCTAACATGGAGAGAATTATGATTCCATTTATTTTGAATTCCTGTATTGAGGGGAAGAGTCACTATGCCTCTTGAGGAATACATTCAAGACTAGATAAGGAGTTAGGTTTTGTAGTTTGTACCATTTTTAATATCATGCATTGGATGAATTATAAACATTCTAGGGAGTGAATAGAGTGTTTTACCCTCTAGGGGGATCTATGACCAGTATATATGGAATCTCAGATACTCTCAATAAAAAAGTCTCAGATCATTGGTACCCAGTAGATAAATTAATTTATAATGTTGATAATAGTGTGGGGTGTATTATTGGGTATAGATATATCTCCATTCGATTTGAAACCAAGATTAGGAAGATCCATAGGTTCCATGGATTCCCCTCCATTAGAATATCCTTCCGTGAAGACCATAGATATCATGTTCTCAATAATAATGTATTGGAAAAAGATCAAAACCTCATCATTCCATCCAGCCCTCTCCGGACATGGATACATTCATGTTCACTAGTTTGATGGATGTATCATCCACTGTGAAGGACTAAGATATGATGGAACAAACACAGTAGGATCAGGATGAGTGGGGTGGAAGACAATCTTACAGAAGTATCCCCAATAAAATAAATTTTCATGTGTTTCGTATTAGGAACAATTCATTCCTATAGCTGAAAACACCTTGTACATGGGAATTTATCTTGTTTCCCATTTCAATTATTACATCTATCATTGTGAATATTTGGTTCATTATCAATTTTTCAAAATATATTTTGAAAATTGATTATGGGCTTGTGTAGGGAGCTTTAGTGGTGTGAGGTCGTATCATTTTTTCAATTTTAATATTCCTTTATCATGGTTCCATGGATTTGGAATCAATAGCTTTGAAGAGAAAAAAATAGATTGTGTGTTTAATAATGGATCTTGTGCCTTTGGAATTAAAGAAATAAGGGCCCCTTTCTAGGCATCTATGGCTCTTATACTACTATTTTTTTCCAAAAAAACAAGCTTTCTGGATGATCTGATCCTTAAAATATCAAACCGGGCTACATACCATTCCTCGTGTTCTCTTCTCCTGTCAATTTCTAATGATGCCTCTTCTAGTATTTCCACCCTTGGAATATCTATTCAGTGGAACCCACATGTGAATTGTATTAAACTAAACATAGATGGTTCATGTATTGTAGGTGAAATGCATGGTGGAGGTCTTGTAAGGTATAATAATGGATTAGTGGTTCTTTATATAATAGACTCTTTTGGTCATCGTGACTCATTCAGGACTAAAGAGAATACACTATTGACATGCCTTTCTATTTGTAAGAAGAAGAAAATCAGGTTGGATGTAGTCCAAGTTGACTCTTTACAAATTTTCTACTCCCTAAACGGTAGAATCTCTACTCCTTGGTTTATAACATATCCACTCCACAAGTGAAAAAATCTAATTCTTGGAGGCACAATAATTTTACACACATGGAGGGAAGGCAAAAAAGTGGCCATCTTTCTTACTTCCTGAGCTTCAACCTCTGATTTACATTCCATTTTATCCTGTATAGGCTTTTTCCCCTATGATGGTGATATTTTTTTACTATTGATTTTTGGGTCTCCACTACTATTGGCCACATTAATTCATTGAATCCATCCATGGAACTGTTTGTGGGATTTCATACTTTAATAAAATATTATATTAATGGATGACTAATTAAAATACATCTCTATTATGTGAATTGTTGTGATTTAATGAAAAAATCCATGAAAACATGTTATATCAAAAACCAAAAAATGGATCCTAATAAATAAATGAGTCATTTCTCACTTTTTCATCAAAATATATGGCATAGATAAAAATCTAGGATGATTTAAAACATTAAATATTTATGGGGTTCACCACAATAAACCTACAATAATCAACATATTATTTCAAGAACCTAATCATTAAAAAAAGCTAGAGATCTCCAATTTCACAACACACTGACCCAAATCAAAAAAAAATTGAAACATTAAACGTCTATTTCCATATATATTAACTATAGTGAAATGTTTTTTTATTCATTCTCTACTCATCAATGAGAAAAGCCCAAAATAAAGTCAATATTTTTTGAAGGGTATGGAATATAATTTGGGATTATTTAAAATTTTAAAGAGCTTAATTTATTCGGGTGATCAACAAATTATTGAATAATAAATTGATATTGATTATGAAAAAACATAAATAATTATTAGAATGGGACACAACATTAATTTATTGATAATCCTATATATTAGAACCTCATTCATTATTTTAGAAAAAAGGGTAGGTGTTGTATATCATTTAATAAATAATAATAAAGATTACTGTTTGATTATCAAGATTTGGAAAAGTTGTGGTGATGTTCTTCAATCCTGTGGTGTATAGATTCCTAAACAAGGATAAGTCTATCCACTTATACAACATCACCACTCCTAATATTTTCTTCTTCCAGAAAGTGTTTTTATTGTGATTTTATTATTCCATTAACAGAATACAACTCCCCTTTATGATGTTTAAATTTAACATACATCCTTTCCATCATGAGTTTTTTTTCTTAAAATACCACCAAAAAAATTTAATCCTATTGAATCCATATATCCCAATGAACATTGGATGGAAATGTTATATTTTCTCTTATAATAAGAAGGTGTAATGTATCAATTTCCTATCAATGATCTATTATTATAAATATTTCTAGATTAATCTTATGATAGTTGAACCACATACGTTTAAAGATATGAATAGATTTTGAAGGTGTTCCAACAGGTTACCTAAGTATATAAGGGGGTATCGTAGAGAAATATCAATATTTTATTCCATAATTTATATTTTTTTGTGACTCCCTGACCCCATTAGCCTATAGTCAGTTCATTATTATTTATCATTGGCATGATCACAAAATATCAAGTCTCGAACGACCTATTAGTTTAGTTGCCTTGGAAACACTAGATATATTCATAAATTTTACATTACATCAATAAGTGAAAAACTATAACAACATATTTTCTTCATATCCCCTCATAATATCCCTGCAGGTCATTCATTAAATACATCTTCACATTCTGGGAAAAATAAAACATTGAAAGGGGTCAGCTCAGATTATCATTAAGGATAACAATATAGCGGAAACATTCATAAATAAACATAAACATTTAAGGAAATGTATAACTAAAAAAAAGCCATTTAAACTTGAACTTTAGAATAATATGGAAAGGATAAAATGAAATAATTCCATTTACTTATTCACATGGATATTATACTAGTCTAATAATCACATGCAATATCAATAACCAATTTCATAATGATGAAATGCATAATGTCAGACTATCATAACCACGTAGCCAAGGCCACGTGCCAAGACTAAAAATAAGATTTTGTCAAGGCCTCATGCCAACACACTAGTTTGTCTCATGCGACCTACCGATGCATAGAGGAGCTATAGCAGGCCACACCCATCTCTTACTAATCCCAATGCATTCCTCCTATGAAAAATTTGAAATATAATATAAACATTCGTATTAGAACTAGCATAAGAAATGTCAATACTTGATCCAAAAACCATGAATGTTATAAAAATATCACATCCACCGTTAAACATAACTCATTTGATACAATATGAAAGATTGTATTGTATCAGATTAACCTCAATCGATAATAATGAAGGATATTGACAAAGATGAAAATAATCATCAAAACTATTAGAGAGAAATACCCCCCTTTTTCTTGAAATGATTTAAAAGTCACACTATTTGTCAAAAAAGTCCTTTAAAAATTGATTTTTGAATCAAAGTGTCTCATACCACTTTGAAACTTTTAAAAGGAATTCAAATTTTAAAACTTTAATGCCTATATAAAAAAATCCTTACAACCATTTTTAAAACATGGACATTATTGAGAAAGATTTAGAAGAATAAGTCTTTAAAACATTTAAAAATGATATTTTAGTTAGAGTTTCTAACCAAAAGATATGCACTTGAATAAAAATAATTTAGGTAATAAAAACTTTGTAATAACATGAGAGTAAAGTGATTCATGATATACTATGTCAAAGTACATTATACACACCACATAAAATTGATTTGGTGTATAAAAACAAAGAAGTCTCAATGGGATGTAAATTGAGATTAAGTCTCTTATAAAGACCATATCCTTAGAATAAAGATAAATCAACGACATAATTATGTGTGAAAAAATATAAATACACTCAATATGACTAGATATTCAGTGTAAATCAATCAGAGGACATTCACACATATTCTTGTATAAACAACACGAATTAATTGGATGTTTAACCCAATAAATGGAGATTTAGTTAATATTACTCTTATCAAGTTCATATCGACGACTTGAGAATTTATCAATGGAGTTATTATGTGTATCAAAATTATATCCACAGAAAGGAGAGTTTAAATTATGATATAAGAAAATGAATAGTGATTCCACACATAATCTTGGTGTAAAATAATCAATGAAGTATGCGTAATGCCGAATGAGTTGAAATTGAAATTTCAAATTCCATTATCGATTTGGTAACTTAAGAAACATAAAACCATGAAAGAAGGATCATACAATGATGATGTAACAATACATAAATTAAATTATATTACACAATTAATACAATCATGGGGGAAGTACACACACCACATGCAATAAATAAGTGGTGAACAATGAAAGTCTCGTGGAATTAAAAGTGAGATAAGAAACCCCTTACTTTGTACATTTTCCTTGGTCAAGGGTAGGTTAACCTCCTTTATAATGGTGAAATAATTTTTATTGAATTATACAAGAATCATATACTTTAATATGATATCATATATGATCTTTTAACATTGATTTGTTAATAATATCTTGGTATTATCGTCGTTTTGGGTTTTAACGGATTCATTTTCTATTATATTCATTGTTATGTGAGCCATATTTGTTATGTATGGGATGTGTCTTATTCATATACATAATTATATCAAATACTTAAACATTATTTTTAATCATCAAATGAAAATTATACTTGAATGGATACGATGGACAATGAATCTCATCGCGTTCGTGGAGACGGTAGTCCGTACGTACGCACGAATGACAATATTATTCTTTTGATATTAAAATAATATATATTTGGACGTAATATCATATATACAGAATAAATATCATATTATATTTATTATTCTCATTAATTAAATATTATTATTATACCCATCTAAATAATAATATATTGAATAACAATAACACCAAGACGTGGAGACGGTAAGTCGTACGTACGCACATATGGTGACATGTCATTTAAAGGATGGATAGAATACTGAATATGTTTGTAAAATATTTATAATGACATAACAATATATAGAATATACTGGAGTTATTATTTTAGAATAGAAATAACAAAGAAAGAAGAAGTTGCAGAAGAACAGAACTTGAAAGAGGGTGGTGAAAACATTACCTCTTTTTCAGGTTCTTTTCCTTTTGATTTGATCAAAAGAGATCCTTAGGTTGGATTTCTGATCAAACTAATGCATCTAGGTTGAATTTAGGTAAGTTGAGAGAGTATTTGGGCAGGGTTTGGCCGAACCAAAATGCTTTGATGGTGTGAAGAATTGGTTAGAAGTGATGTCCTTTTATAAGGGGGAGGAGGGGATCTTTAGGAAAAACTTAAAGTATTAATTTATAATAAATTCATATTCGGTTTATAGTGGCTCCAATGTAGATTATTAAAATTATAAGGTGGTTATGGGTTGAAATAATTTCAACCAATAGATTTTGGATAGGTTTGGGTCATTATATTAACCTTATCTTTTAGTTATAAGTCTTAGTTAATTAGTTTGACATTTAACATATCAAATTGTATTTTTATATTATATAGTTAATAAACTTACTATATACATCCATGAAACCCCCAAGTGATCCATTAATAATACAGCTATCATTATATAAGTCTTTTGGCCGAACCGTATATTTTTAGGAATAGAATATCAATTAATAATATAATATTTGTATTAAAAACTCCTTTATGTCAATTTTGACACTATTCAATAATTGATTTTTTTTAGTCCAAAAATATTTATTAATTCGACCAAAATTCATTTAAAAAATACTAACATGTCATATTAACCAATAAAATTCGTTTATGTCAACAAAACTTTCAAATTATATTTATTTGGACATTTATAATACCAATTATTTGATTCTTTCATTAATAATGAAAATACTACATCATTATTGTGTCATAAATATTTTTTCCTTTTAAATGTATAAAAATTATAAATAAAATAAAATTATATAGGAAATATTTTTATCTTCCCAATTAATATTTAATGTCTACAATATAATATATATAACCCTATGTAAAAATTGTTTTTCTAAAAGATAAATGCTTATTTCATTTTTGTATTTACTTTAACATGATTAATATAAAGTGTTATTATCACATAGAAGTGGATCCATGGGGTCCCAAAATCGATCCAAATATTCCCATGGTCGTAAATGTTTCAACCAATAGGGTTAGGACACGTTTTAGGATAAATTAATATTATTATAATATTATTTTTTACCCTTATTTACCGTATTTACCCTTTAACCATGGTAAATAAAATATTTACCGAAGTAGTTATTCAAAATTTCTAAAAATAAGAGTTAACTATTTGCAGAATTTTGACATCCTAATTCAAAATATGGAATCCATTTTTCCAAATTCAAAACACATAAGTGGCAGAAATTAATTTAAAATTAATTCCTACTTTCAAAACAAAAGGCGTCTTTTTAAGAAATAATAACTATCAAAAGATTGACACTTGTTTATGTCCTATTTAAATGTGAAATTACGTCTAATGACCCAAATTGTATTAAATGGAAAAAAATATATTCTAAATATACTTTAAAAACACTCAAAATCATAATATATCACTATTAAGTATTTCTATTAAAATGGTTGTTTTTAATTAAAATTTACTAATTTTAACTATTCATCAAAATATGAAAGTTAACAGAAAAGTACCAAAAGTTTACCCTAATCTAATTTCTATATTTCAAATCCAAAAATTAAGTCCATATTGAAAGATAAAATTTAAAAAAATTTAAAAATTAGGTATTTCTATTCATAAAAGCTAGTTTGATTGGTTATTTTGTTTCTTAGAATATCAAAGTTGCATACAAAACATGCTACTGTATTATTCAAAAAGAAGTGTACCATGGAAGCTTGGGGTGTTACATTTATATCTAGGGAAACACATTATCCTCTAGGTAAAAATTAGTGCTAATCATATGATTTTTTATAATTTTTTTGGATTTGATCAATAAATGGATATAATCTCAATATCCTTGAGGGGAATTGAGAATAAGAAAATTATCTTATATTAATCTCCTTCCATCTAGGAAGTAGAATCAAAATCATCATATTCCTATGACTCTAGTTGAGTGACTACCAACCATAAAAAACACATAAATTGATTGAAATTTGTTATTCATTATGAGTATGATGTACTTTTTATACTTAAATTCATGTTATAGAGAGATTGTGAAAATTGAAATGTTCCCACTATAATGAATAATTATAAGGATTTAATTTTGAGAAAAAACTAGTATGTCCTTAGCAACCCGACCCACAATTTCATAAAAAATCACATTTGCAGGAGGGGTTTCTATATAAATATTACTTCTTGATAATCTCCCTAAATGGATGTATATAATAAATTAATTGTATTTAATTTTTAAAAAGGGAAATTTTATGTAGGACTATATAAATATTGTCAATATACCTTTCGGAAGTGACAAGTTGAATATAGTGATGTTATCTGTATGATAATTGGGAATATGAAAAATTTGAATTTGGTTGTCTATAAAAATCAAATCAGATGTGGAATTAGAAAACATATACATTATAAGTCCATGATATTACTCTTAGTGGGACATTTTCACTATTTATTTTCTAAATAATTTTAAAAGAGTTATTATATTTTCAATTTCTTGATATGTTGATTTTCCTTCATTCTTAATAGATTGTTCAATTACTAAATGGGTCGTAAAATTATCTAGAAGTTAATTCAAGCTTCTAAAAATGATCATACATTTCATTTTAGACAATTTTTACCTACTTGTTTGGGATGGAGATGAGATGCAAATATCCTCTCCAATTCTCATATTTCCATTACATCAACAAAAAATCCATTTGATGGAATAATTTTTTTTAATTCGGAGTAGCCCTAAGAAATAATAGATCACTATTTAAATATGTTCCTACATGCCCGTAAATCCTTCTTAATCTGATTCCATGTTCGATTGGACATTGATACCAATTATCGTACCACTGATAAAGTATTTCGGGGACATTTCAAGTGAACAGTACACATTTAAATTGTATAGGGAAAAAACAACTATCAGTGATACCATTAATTGTGACATTATATGGGAAACATGTATACTTTATAAACCACATCATAATGATAACATTATCTAACATTATTAAAAAAATCTTTATTCCCACCCTAATAATTATTCCATCCACATTTAATGAATTTATACTCAATTATGGCTGTAAATTATGGGTTTTTTACATTAATTTACTTCACTGAATCCTTATAGTGGTCTTTGGAAGAGACAATGAGGGACATTGTTACTTGATAAGATCATTAAACATAATTTCAACCTTTTTAAGGGTATGGAAAATATCCCACATAGAAAAGGGTAATTTATTAACACTGCACTCTATTCAAGCTTCTAGATATTTATCATCAACATGAATATGATAAAGTGGGATTCCTCACTTACTAGAGATGGAACAAAGATATGTTATAATTTCAACCATGTTTTAAAATTAGATGATTCCCCCTTTAAAAAATCATTGTTGACCGATATTTAAACCTTCTATGATCTTGGATAAACCTATTTTCCTTGTCTCATCACCTTCACTTGATGACATGGTTCTCCTTCATCAGCAAGAGTTAAGGTACCGTTAATTTTCAGCACCAAGATCACCAGATGTCTTCCTGAATATGAAACATTAATATATCTGTATAATTGTAGATTATAAAAATACCCACATTAGTTGGAGGTAAAGTCACATGGATGTCTACCTCATTTTTCATTGACATTATCTAGAATTTTCTTACAGTTACAGGCTGTTTCCTAGCACACACACTAGAATAAGGGGGCATGTAATTAATTTAAACATATTTGAACTAGTGACCAAATTAATAGGGTAAATATTCTTCATATAAGGACCATCCCATGATTTTATATTTATTTCCATTGAAATAAAATTGTGGTATTTGATTGTTTTCCATACATGAAATCACAAGTCTAAATAAACTCAGATATTATTTAACAATATAAAATAACTCTTAAATTAGAATTTATGAATAATAATAAACAATTTATGAAAGATATGTATTATGTTTTTTAGTAATTTATATGTACTTATTAATTCATAATAAGTAAGAACTCAATTTCTAGTAATGTTATTTTATGCTTTGTAAATATACAACCCTCTAAAAAAGATTAATTTCATTGTGTATGTGGACATTCTAATTAATTTATACCACATTTTTAAAAACATTATTTTGAGAATTAATCATATTTTTGAATATCTATGTAAATATTATCTTGATTTTATTTATAATCAATTTTCGAAAAAAGTTTAATTTTTCAGTGAATAATTAGAATATTATTGTTTGTAAAACGATCATTTACTTTCATGAAAAAAATAACATAAAAGTACTAATATATATTTATTTTTAACATAATGTAACATAATTAATCTTTAATTAAGAATAAAAAACTTAATTTCATAGAAATTAGTATTATTCATTATTTTGATATAAGTTTATTTTTTGCCATAAAACGCCATTTATCTATAAATGGTTTTATGAACACAATGTGTCTTAATCAGAATAAATCAAATTAATCTTTATTGATGACTGATTTAAATGGAATTCATATAATATATATATGATCAAATTTATTGAATTTTTTATTATTATTTTTCCAAGGTATGGAATTTAAGTAATGTTAGTCTTATTCGTAAAAATTACTTTTAACTAAAATAGGGTATTATGTTTTTTATATGTTTATTTAATATTAAATTCATTGGACTAGAGAATATTAATTTTTTATAATGGATTCTAAAATATTAAAAAAAATAATTAATATAATTTGAAATGGTCAACAAAAGTATTTTACTCAAAATACATGGTTAAAATAGAAAACTTTGTTACCATGATTAAAGTTAAAATGGGTTCATTCGTGCAGTGGGTGGTATACTAAGACATAATGGTTAGAATTAATAATTAAATTATGTAATTACTATTTATTGAAAATATTACATCCTTATATTATTCTAACTTCTATTTCATGTCCATTTGTAAACATTTTAACCTGAAAATTCCCCTATATCGTTGAAATAAGTAAATTCATTCATGTTTGTACCCTCACATATAAAAGGACATCTATTAACCTACACTATTATAAAATTTTTAGAATAATATATTGTAAAAATTACATATAAAACATTTCAATTTTAATTCCCATCATCTTTGATCATATAGTATTCTCCCGAGACTAATATTTTGAGGTTTAACATGTACACCAAAGGATGTATCTCAAAGAAGGGGTATAAATATTAAATAAAGATATTTCAATTTAATTAATTAATAAACCTTATATAAACATATTATATCCTCAAAACCATGTTTAATATAATATGATACATATTATACAGTGTTATTATGATGATCTAACAAACATTTCTCACCTCTTATCTATAAAATTGGAGGTGAATGTGTCATTGTTGTGTTTGTGTGGTGTACCACATCCACAGAGTGATATAAATAATTTTCCAACACCATTTTAATGTTGATAATTATGAAATAATTAATTATATATTTGATATTTATGATAAAATAATTATTCTATACTGGAGAATTATTATTTACCTTTTTTCATCGATCTAAATGTGTAGTAAATCACTAGTGCATACGTAAAGACTATGTTCTCCATGAAGGGATGTAATTAATTTTTCATCACTACTTTAAATAAAAAATTATTATTTATATATAATGAATATATAATATATTTATATCATGATTAATATTAATGATATCATAAAAACATTATCTATTTGAAATTAAAATAATTGTTAAATTGAAATATACCTGTAAAATGAAAAAGTTATCACTAGAAAATGATGATTTTAATAATGAATTATTAATAAATACTTTTTGAAATTTTATAAGTGGAAAATATATTGTATTTTGGTAATAAATATGGTACTTTAATATAATTAAAATATTTTTGAATATATAATATATGTGTATTTTTATTCTATGAGGCATGATTAACTTAATGTAAGGGTTTTACATTACAATATAACTTTCACTAGGATAGTTTATGCTTAAATTTATAGTAATGCAATTATATAATATCTTCCTAAAAAATATTATATTTTTTATTTTCATTTTTTTATTTCTTCATATTATTCTATTTAATTTTATTTTAATTACATTATTTATTCAATATACTGAATTAAATGATTTATGGAAAACCCACTTTAATTCTCAGCTCATTGGGGAATTATTTCTTACATGTCCAATATTTCCTTAAATTATTTTCAATGTGGTTTTTAATATTATCAAATGATTTGTTAATATAATATTATATTTTTTTATTTATATAAAAGGGTTAAAGAAATATTTTTTTCTATTTCCAAATGAGGAACTTTTTACTAAATCTATTAATACAAATCCTTGGTTTAACATACACCATATTAATACATTTCCATATATTTATTTTTACTCATTGTTTTGAAGGTTCCTTTATAATTATACCTAGTTATTTTAAATGTAAATTTTTTCCTATATATTTTAGAAATTTATATATTTTAAATAAGTATTTCTAAAAGGAAAGTTTATTTTCCAAAAGAAATACTACAGTATTCTTTTAAAATAAATTCATCTAAAAAATATACTTTTATTTTTTATTAAGATTTACTAGGTATATGATCTAATGATATATCATTTTTCTTTATATTTATGTTTCATTATTATTATTATTAAATATTTTTGAAATCCATTTTCACTAAAATGTGTTATGAATTTATGTATTGATAAATATTTTCATGATATTTTTCTTGAAATATGAATGGATTATGATTATTTGATTGGTGGGTTCATTATATCCCTACAATGTATTAGGTAAATGTTAATGTTTTTTGTGATTAAAGGATGGAATGGAGGTTATCTAAATCCAAAAATCTTATACACAGAATGTTATACCAAGACCAAAATAAGGTACATGGGTTGTTATCCCAACCCTAATGTTGGTACATAATTTGTTAACCCAATAAAATCATGTCAGTAATGTATTTTTGGGTATCTCTGACGTAATACTTTTATTATTATGAATATTACACACATTATGAAAATATTATACGATAATATCTTATTCCAATTTCATTATATCATGGATCATTTTCTTTGATTAATTTATGATTCATGTCTTATGAACTTTTTGATTTGCTCTATGTCTTATGAGTATAATTTATGAATTTTTGGATATGATTTTCAAATTTTAATATCTTATTATCATACCATTATACTCAGGATATAATTAAAAATGATCATTAATTTATATCTCTATTAATTATCAGTACCGATACTATGAGTTACCATTTTTTATGTTTCATTTTTCCTAGTTTATAAAGAAATATTTTTGGTATGCAATTCCCATGAGGGTTCAAGTATTAAAGATCTTTTTTGAAGATGATGGAAATATTTTAAGTACTAGTTTCTTATGTATCCATGATTATGAATAAAATGAAACATTATGGTTATGGTTTGGATCATAATGATATGTAATGAATATTCCCCTAATCAAATGTAATATTTATATATAAAATATTTGTTATTCTATAGTAGGTATCATAGAAATGATTAGTTAATTTTTAAATTAAATGAGAAAACCCGTGTGAGAACCCTTATGATATGCCAATGTATATGAGAATATCCAATGCTATGGTAAATAAATGGGTGTGGTTAGCATAGAAAATATACGTTTCTAGATACTACAAATTGGTTTTGGATATAGAAAATATTCACAGGTGGGTAACAAATCTAAATGGGGTGAATTGGATATTAAGTTGATTATCATCAGTGTATGATGACGGGGCCTATGAATGAACACATACCTAGACACTCCCATTGGATATGGATGGGTTTATTAATATTTTCTTTTTTGTTACATTGTGAATTATTTGAATATATAATGACCATGGATAACCTAGTATAGAACAAAGATAATATATATTGACATGACTGTGCCAAGATTTTGAAATCCTATAAATTATTTTCATAATTATATGATATCACACTATGATTATTGTTTCTCCTACAATGGTTTTTTTATCATTGGATATAACCAAAAGAAAACATGTTAACAATGAATTTAATTTCGAATATATTGATTTTTATCCCTAGAAATTTAATGTTATGTGATATAGAATGAATAATATTGTTGATATTCCTATGAAAATTTCCCAAGCCATGATTCATGTTTAGCTTCGAAATGAGAACATGAGGAAACAACATACTATTTAGTACTTCATGAGGATACATCCACCATAATTTAGAAGATACATTGATCCAATAAATTCTAAAAAATTGATCAATATCATTGAAAATATATTTTATATTCTCCCATTCTAAGAGGCTGATGAAGATAATTTATTATTTTATTGATTTGAAGGAGAAGTGGATCAATGTTTGGATCATATAAATGATATTAATAAATTTTATGAAACTAAATCCCTAGAGTTAGATGAGTTCATATGTTTATTTTTCAGGAACAACTTTTCTACTATTATTAATATGAAAATAGAGATGGAATTCCTTAACATAAAGAATAAGTATAATAAATATTGTGGTATCTATGATGAAAATTTTACAAGACATGTGTTTTATGCTTCGGGTATTATCATTTAACTCTAATTATGACAGATTGATTCTTCATTGGATTATGAAGTATCCTAATAGAATTAGTAATAAGTGAATTCAGTATCCATAAAGAATATTTCTAAGTGATATTATGGTAGAAATATAAATTGTATTCACTCATCAATGTCATGGTTTTGATAATAAAAATAATATTTAAATAAAAGGAAATTATAAAAATAGGAACCATATAAGGAATAAGTTTATTCTATTTTTATACTATATGTGTGGAATGAAACATGATTTTTTCTCTTTAGGTTACAAATAAATGATTTATGTAAAAAAATTATTGTCATACTGTATTTAAATTCTAATGTAATGGTAAAAAGTTAACAAATGATGTGAATAGTGATAAATCTTTATAGAATACACCATCAACAATCAAGTGTTTCATGTGAATGGAGTATGAGCATTATTATAACCAGTGTACAATTATATGGACGAATTAAATTGATTTATATAGAAATCTTCATAATCCCAAATATGAAGGAAAATATCATGCAATCACAATTAAAAATGTGGGTTTTGTTTATGATATGTTAAAAGTTACACTTACTATCCAATCCCAGAAATCAAATATATTATTTCATTTCGTATCAACCCACTTGATTATATCTAAATAATATTACAGGTGTTTCACATTACCACCTTAATGGTTACATGTTGAATTATAAATATAAATAACTAAAATTTCTTTGATCACATATTATGTAAATGATTCTACTTTAAAAGATGTTTTTTGGATTTTTATTACTATGAATCATTTTTTCTCAATCCTATTGAATTTGATGTATTTTTTGGTGTGGATTGGATTTCTATATGTAATTATCAAAATCAATTATTTAGGAATGAATGTTATATTTTATATTCTAAACCATATTGTGATTTTCCATCAGTGTGAGTACAAATATGATATTCCAATTGAAATTTCATCTATTGTATAAGTATTGTTTCTTTTTAAAATATAATATTTTACTCATATTTTTAGGTAGAAACTAAAAATAGAATATATTCATATTTTAGAATATATTTTTGATGTTTTTATATAAGTCATTCATATTTTTATTCTATCATAATGTAGTTTTTTCTATAGAACACATACTTGGTGCTACAAAAATTTTAGAAAATCTATATAAAATAACCTGGATTATGTTATATTAATTAAAGTAGAAATACCTATATAATCTAGAAAAGGGATTCAATCAGACAGGTTCATCACCCTAGGGTGAACATGTTCTTTTGTTAAGAAATAATATGTTGATAAATTTGAACCTACACTGATTTTCATAAACATAACATGATCACGATCAAAAATAAGTATCCACTAATTTGTCTTACAAATTTTTTTACTAATTGTATTGACCTCAATTTTTTTCCAAAAAAATTATATTCTATCTAGATATGATCAATTAGTGTTTAAAAGCTGAATACATACCCAATAAAAACCCCCAATTTTAGGTAAAGACACTATGAATTTATATTGATTCAATTGTAACTTAATAATTATCATGAAATATTCATAAATATAATGAATAAAGTCTTTATAGATCACCTTAATCATTTTGAGAAAATATTTATAGATTGTCTTCTTATATATTTTATTATAATTGAAGATTAGGAAGGTCAATTAAAGTTTTTACTAATGAGCCTAATAAAGAAGAATCAGAATGAAAAATTTACTGAGTGTGAATTTTAGCAATGAACGATTCATTTTTGGGTATTATAATCTCAAGAGAGTGTATATCAGTGCATTGATCAAAGTTAGAAGTTATTCAAAATTATCCTAGACTAACCACCATGAATTATTTCTATATTTGTTTAGATTTGTTAGATATGATCAATTCATTGTGAAATGTTTCTCATTGAACTCTAATCCATTATACTAGTTTACACTAAAGGAAGTATAGTTTCTTTTTTTATGAATATGATAAAAATTAAAATGAAAAAAAGATAGGTTCTATTATTGAACCCATTCTCACATCATCCTACAATGGAGAAGTATAATTTATTTATAGTGATGCATAAAATTAGGGGATGTAATGTGTTCTTATTCAAATTGGAATGGTGTTAGATTATACATTATGATAATTAATGTTTCATGAATAAAATAAACTAACTCATGATTGGTAGATAACATTGGTAATATTTTTATTAATGATATGGATGAATTATCATTATATAGAATGTTATGATGTACATACTTATCATAAAATATTAAATTATACATTCACTTATAAATAGATGAATATATAGTGACCATGTACTGACATAGACTAAAATTACATATATTTTGTGAAATATTTAAACAAATTTACAAACATACCCAAAAATACCATACATGTCTAGTGTCTTTGGAAAGAGGTAAATTAAATAACAATACATAAGTGAGATGCATTATCTCGTACTAGATTCGTCTGGACTATATCCCTTATTAGAGATGTCAAACATAATACATAACATCATATATTGGGGAAGGTAATAGAAAAAAGTGTGAGATTAAATTTCAATAAGGGTTAACAAGGGAGATATCTAAGAATAATCTAGGTCATAAGGGTATGATAACATGATTATGAAGATAAATTATCATACACAAAATATCAAAGATCATATAAATGAATCAGGGGATAAATAATTGTAGTCGATAAGAAATGATTCATTAGTAAAAAAAGAACATAATCCATAAAACTATAATGTATGAAAAAACATGTAATTGTGGTAGTCACATAATAATATAATATTATTTCAATAGTATACAATAAATTACTATGATGAACATCTTGGTAGTATAGTTTCACTCTCTATACCATCTTGTTTTTCTTGGTTCACTCCCATGGCCATCTTAGTAGCATGAGTTCACTACTTATAAACTATTTGTAGTCATGGTTCACTCCAATAGGAATAATAGTATTTGAGTATAATTCTCAATACCATCTTTGTATATCTAATGATATATAAATCGTTAACTAATTAATTGGAGGGAGATATAGGTTCCACCCATATCATAATGAAATCATACAAACATGTGACACAAGATCATAAATAATAATTTTGTAACACATGAAATGAATTGGGTATTATAAACATATAATATTTCATAACCTATGAAAACATATAGGTTTCAAAATAATTTTATCATTAACATAACCTGTGAAAATAAGCGGGTTTCAAAAGCATATAACCCATGGATGAGAAACATGATTCATCAACATCATTCCATAAAAAATATTCCATTCAGAGAACAAATATGGATGGAAAAACTAAATAATTTTCATATAATAGAATGAGTAACACCAATTTATGTCATCATATATGTGAATTAATTTTTAAATATCTTTTAAAAAAAATCATGATGTAAATATGAATTCTGAATGGAAAAAAACTATTTAAAACATAACCATTATCTAAAACCCTTTTCATTTATAATAGATTTCAAAATTAAAAAAGAAATATTATAAAAAAAAAAAAAAATTAAATTCACTTTTCATTGAAAAATAATATATATGGAAAATTTGAAAACATTTTAGAAAATAAATTTTAATTCATGGTTTTTGAAATAAAATATATTTCTGTCATATGAGAAATAGAAATTCATATTTTTTTATTAAAAAAAATTAATTATTTTTCTTAACTACAATGGAGGGGAAAATTTGTATAAATGCATTCATATATCACCAACAAACATATGATAATTAAATTCATGACTATTATTTTCATATGGATCATATGATTTCATCACAGTATATATAATCATAAAAAATCTTCAAAAGTGATGTGATTGTTTCAATTAACACTTATAACATGGTAACATTGGATCATTATATCCATGTAATAAATAGAAAATAAATTAATTTTAAAATATAATTAAAATAAGGTTACTCATGATATAACATGTAAAATCGAATCCCATACACCTCAAAATTTATTTAGGTTCACAGAAAAACATGAGTCTCAACGAAGGAAATATGAGACAAATTTTTTTTACTGATTCTGTATATATTAAAAATTAAAACCCCTAAAATAAATTACATAAAATGGATATGTAAATACATATAAAATTAATAATATTTATCATTTTATACATCCATGTGATGTATAAACATCACACTAAACCAATGTGTGGTGAATAAAAAATGTATCTCACAAAAATAAAATGTGAGATGAAATCCCATTACCTTGTGTCTTGAGTCTCATCTTACATTTTCAAACCACCTAAAGAATAAATATAAATTTATTATAAATATTTTATATAAAATCATTATTATATCTAATACAATATGTGTATTGATCAAGAAATTAAATTACCCTATTTTTGACAATCATATGTTATGTTTTCACTTCAGATAGTAGTTGTTATGTTCACCGCATGTGCCTTAATATGTTATATATTTTTTCCATACAATTATATCATGATGCAAGAATGAATTAAATTATATACAAATATTGTATATTAATTATATTTTTATTAAAATAGTATATATAATATAGAATTATGAAATGGAATACATCGTTCATGTAAAAGGTAAGTCATACATACGCATTAACATTGTTTTCTTTCATATTGTTGTATTGAAGGAATGAAGGTAAATGAAATATGTGTATATATATAATTATCATAGTAGTATTATTATATCAAATATCTAATATTATTTAACTAAATTCTTACTTAATACATTCCATGGAGTGTGTGAACGAATCATATCACTTTGAGGGACTAGTATCCCATAAATTCTAAAATGAAATTATCATATTTACACCATATGAAAGGTTAAAATGTATTTTTTTTCAAATATATAAATTAAAATAAATAAATAAAAAATATAATATATGAAATATATAAATATTTTTTCTATCATAATTTTCACCCTGAGAGACGGAAATGAAAAAAATGAATAATCATAATTTCACGAGGAGGTAGTTCGACGCACACATAAACAATATTTTCATTACCCATTAGATGGAGGAGTGTGAAAGTGATTATTAAAAACGTATCATTGAAAAAACCTTGTATATTTATGTTAAAATTATTGTTATAAACTCATGGAATATATATATATTTGACAGGTTAGAGATATAAAATAAAATAAATGAGATTGAGGGAAGATGTTACCTCTTAACTGGGTAACTACTTTTAATTTGTGCCAAAAGGATTCCTTGGATTACATTTTTCCAAAGGAGAGTATTATAGAAGGATGGGAGAGATTTTAAGAAATGTATTTGGCAGATATTTTCAGAACCTATGTTTTTTGAGAGGTGTGAATAAGAGGGGGAGGTTGTTTCCTTTTTTAGGGGTGGGGAAAGACATAGTTTGGATTTTTGAAAGAAAGTTAGGTGTACACATGTTTTAAATAAAAAAGGCATAACAAACCAACCATGATAAATAATGGATGAAAACTTTCTGAATAATGGATGTCCAATTAGTGTTTTATAAGTTTCTAATCCATTTTTGGTCCAAAATTTATGGTTGAGTCCTTACTTACGCAAAATGTTATCTTAATCAATGTAATTATTTTTAATTAATTTCACTATTATTTTTGGTCAAAAACTAAGTTGAACATATTAGAAATTATAGATTATTATGATTATAATATTGAATCCATTTTTATAAATTCCAATCAAGGACATGGTAGAATATTATTTAAAATTATTCATACACTCGGGTTAATAATGCAGGTTTTTAATGGAAAAACATTCAAATGTTTACTACATTTTTATATCAAATTTCAATGTGAAATTGAATAAAATGACCCATATTGTGTTTACTGATAAAAATAATATATAATTAAACATTTTTTAGAAAGTTAAAATATAATTTATCCTTAAAATATATTATATGAAAAAGATGTTTTGAATTATTATCCAGTATTTTTAACTATTCATCCAAAAATTATGTTTCTCTGAAAAATACCAAAAATTTGACCTCTATTAAATTAGAAATTATAAATTGAAAAAATAAATTTTATTTTATAAAATTATATTTACAAATGTTTCCAAAATTAATTTCAATATTTTCCCTAGAAGGAGATTAAAAGTAGTTAATTTATGAAAATGTTATTTTTAATCATATAAGGACTTTAACAAAAATTATAATTTTCATTATCAGTATTATTTTATATAGATAATATATAAAAAATAGTAGAAAAGTGTTTTTTAATACTCATATACAAATATTAACCTCTAGGTTATAATTATTGCATATAAATAATTATAATAGTTATATGATGTTCAATAGAAACATCAGTGTTTCCTATAACATATGTCAGGTCAGTGTTGCATGTAACATGCACCGAGTCGATTTTCAATGTGTTGTAAGAAATTTTGGTGTTGTGTGACATAGGCCATGATACATCCATGTTAAAGGAATGTTTTAATTTGTGCATTGTATGGAAAAAATTAAAGTTTAATTTATTCAAGAAAAAAGTTGTACTTAAAAACGTTGGATGATACATTATACCCTCCCTTAATGAATTTCACCCTCAAAATTTTCCACCAGGGTAAAAAAAAATATGGTTTCTTATACATAAAAATATCCTGTATTTTCCTCATACAACCCTCTAACCAGTGATTTCTCCATGGAACAATGACTAGGTAAGTGGTAATGTTTCATGGAACGTTTTTTGAATTGTCCTGAGTTTCAACTGGTTGTTCATCAAATTAATGGCCCTACTAAAAAGGTATGACCACTGTGTTTAGTACATATTAAGGGTCATGTGTGTACTACCTTAATATAGATACATGGAATACATCATGAAATTGAGATAGATTTGAAGGATGATTCAAACAATAGTATCCAATCTCGAAATGATAAAGAATCACAAATGGACTAGTATACATAGGGATTATATTCCATTTCATCCAAAATATCATAAAATTCATCGAGGGTGTGATTAATAGAAACAACTTTTCAAATTCAGATTCAAGATCATGTAGATTATTATTAGAAAATATTTTCTTTGGACATTGAGCTTCCTTGATGTGTTGTTGAATGGTTCTAAAAATCATAACCATTTAATCAACGATCTCAGGTCACAATATCTTTCTTTATCAAAAATAATACCATCATGTTGGAGCACTACAATTATTCTCATAGAAGGCTTCATAAGGATCCATATGAATTCTTGATTGAAATATATTATTGCATGTAAACAAATCTAAAGGACATGGCTGATCCCAAACACCATTAAAATATAGAGAACAACATATCAACATATCCTCTATGGTTTGAATTGTTCTTTTATACTATCTATCTTACTAATTATGATCAGTAGTGTTGAAACTCAATTCAATATCTAGTACATGAGGAATACTTATCCAAAATATAGAGTTAAAACTTATATCCTAATCTGAAACAACAAAATGTTGTAGTATGTGAAACCTTACCACTTCATTAATGTATATCCTCAAAATTGGATCTCGAAAGAAGTTTTTTATGATAGATATGAAATGTGTTGTCTTATTCAGATATTCAACTACCACCCATATAGAATTAATCCTTATATAGTTTTTGTATAGTCCCACAAAAAATACTTAGTGATGTTATCACATTTCCATTATTGTTTGGGTAATAAATGCAACATCCCATTAACAGTTGTTTTTAGTCAATAAATTTTGTGCATACCAAGTACAATGATACAAACTCTGTGATATGTATATTTATTCTATCCCACAATTAGAATTCATTCAAGCCCCTATATATCTTAGTACTTATATAATGAATAGAGAATGAATAACTATGAGCTTCCTATAGTAGCTCCTTCTTCAAATTTGGTATAGAAGGAACACATATACGGGTCTTGGACCACATCATTCCATCCTCACTGGGGTTAAACTCAAGATCATTTTTAACATTATTTTATAGATCTACATATTCCTTTTTCACCACCTTAATCATAATATGGATGGAGGAATGATCATTTTCCCTAGAATGATTTTATTTTCCATTTATTAAGGTATTTTAGAATTATCCTTTGAAAATACAGAAATGATGGATCTTTTTAAATCCTCATCATGGATAAGATAGTATGATCCCAATGACTCAATGAATTTGAAAACTTGTTTTCTTTCCTAGGGTGTTAATTTATGGAGTAGTCATAATCATTTATCCTCTCTAACCATATTATCTATAACATGATCAACTCCTTCAATGTGAATATATATTTTAGGCTTTTATGATCTATATATATCAAACTATTATCTATAAAGATAATGCCTCCATATATGTAATGTAACAATTACCATGGATAACTCAAAATTATGAGTTGTGTATTTTTTTCTCATGAATCTTCAACATTTGTGTATTAAGAGATAACAATTTTATTCTACATAATAACATATCCCAATATGTTCATTGATTAATAATTATAGTTTACAATGCATTCACTACTATGGGGTAATGTATGAACTGGTTCACAGGCTACACTTCTCTCCAATTAATTAAAATTTTCCTCACATTAATATTTCTTGACAAACATGATACCCTTTTTATTTAACATGGTCAGAGTATTAGATATTCTGGTGAAATTCTATAAAAACTATTGATAATATATAGCTATATTAAAAAAGGTACATATCTCAATCACTATGGTTGTTCTCATGCAGCAATAAATAGCCTTTGTCTATGATGGATCTATTACATTGCCATATATAAATAATATTTGATCCAAAAATGAATCCATTTCTAGAAAAAATAACGATTTGAAAAAAAATTTCTATAGATTCTTCTTTCGTAGGGTCCTAAGTACAATTCACATGTGATATTTATGTTGTCCCTTGATCTTTCAATTGATATGAATATCATCTACAAATATAACCAAGAACAGATCAAATTAATATCTAAAGACTCTATTCATTATATTCATGAAGATAGAAGAAGATTTAGTAAGACCAAAAGGCCTAACTATATATTCATAGTGTCCAAACAGTGTATGAAATATAGTATTGTGTATATACTCTTTCTTGACTCGCAAAAGATGATATCCATAATGATGTTCTATCATGTGAAAGTATTTATCGCCACAATGTTGATCAAATAAGTCCACATTATGGAGAAGATTATACATAATGTTGATTTTGATATTGTTAAAATACAAATAATAATTGTAGATATTAATTTATCCATATTTTTTTCAAAAAAATATGGGCGCACCCCAAGGTGACACACATGGACAAATGAATCTCCATTCATGGTTTAAGTAGAGTTTATTCATCAATTCTTGAAACTCAATATAAGTCATTATAAATGTGTTATTCGAAATTAGCGAGGAACAAATAATGAGCTATTTTGAGAACACTACTTTGGGTTTTTTGGATGGCTAAGAAACTCTTCTAGAAAGATATCTAAAAAATCTCTAACAATAAGCATATCATCGATGTCAATTTTCTTCCCTACCATCTGAGATAAACTACCCATTTTTATAGGAAAAAATACCAATACACTAGATGTAATCTCGATAGGAATTTAATGCTTATCATCACATTAATGGTTAATGATTGGATGGTTTCAAAAATTAAATGTTATATCCCTTCCATGACAATTGATGTAGGATTTAAGGAAATAAATCCAATCGATGCATAATATGAAATCAAATTAAACCGAATTATGAATGAAAATATTTTTAATAAGAACATTCCCTAACACATCAATCAAAAATTAATCATAGACATTACATGAAATAATAGTACCATTAGGGGGTTCCACACCTAATTCTACATCTATTTTTTTGGGGGGAATCTGAACACATTTTTAAAAATTATTAGATATGAAAGAGTGGATAGATCCAGAATCAATGATGAAATTAAGAATTCTAGAGTGGATTGTAAGTGTACCTTTCATCACATCATTATCACACCCTTCATTTGAAACAACAGTTTCCTGATATTTACCCATGTCCCACTCTTTAATGGTTAATGATGTTGATCATCATCACCATCTTGTAGGTTTGGGCAGTGGTTAGAATAATTCTTGTTATCCATAAACTTATAGTACTGAATCATGATAGGTGCATTTTGCGTCTCTTTTTTCTAATTAACAATGTCAGCTAACTTATTCCAATATCTTTTGGAATCAAATGCATGATATCCTTCCCTTATACATTTAAAACAGTTATTAGACCCATTAATAAAATTTCTTCTATAATTATTTAAACACGTAGAGAATAATTGAATTCTCATATTTTTTTCATCTTGGTTTTATGATTTGATTTATAATCCGTCTTCCTCTTCTCGTCAAACCCCTTAGATTGATACAGGACTACAACATTTATTTCTACCTTGATTTTACAATGAAAAAACTCTTCATAGATACTAAAGTCTCTTATATCCAAAAACCTTCTGAGAATTGACTATAAGATACTGAACAACCTAAAAAATTTACTTTTGGGTTTGAAAGTACTTACTAAAGAGTACCTCACATGTCTTTTGAAATAATATTCATGCATTCCACTAGATTAAACATCTCATTAATTCAATTTAGAGAACTATCTATCCATATTTTTATAAAGAATATGAGGAAAGTACATATTGGAAAATAATTTTGTGAACTCAACCCAATCCATGGATTAAATCTCATCATGTTGCCTAGTATTGTGGATTATACTCTAACACAGGTCTAATTCAATTTTTATGCAATAGAAAACCAGAATGAATTTTTCATTCTAAAAAATAAAGATTAAATAATATATTTGTTTAGAGTACAGATCCATTTTTCAACAACAAGTGGATAAGAAGATCCTCTGAAATAAGGTGGATTTAACCGTTTAATGATTCAATAGAATTTTGTTACCTTATTTCCTCGATTAGAAGTTATCCATGATTTATAGATATAGAAAGAATTGTGAGTATAACAATGAGGTTATTAATTATAGATCACATATCATTATGTTTCTCAAGAGAAAAATCATTGCTTTGTCCATCAAAATCACCAGTAACATGGTTCCTTCAGTTCTAGTCATTGACTAAAACCAAAAAACATAGAGTAAGAAATATTTATCAAATCAAGGATCCATATAATAATGAAATTTCACTTATTATATGTCTAAATAACGACCCATTCCATAATTTGTGATGCGTTAGTTTTATCCTAGGTTATTAATAGACAAAATCTATTTAAATACTTATTGTTAGTTTGTGAAGTGTCTGAAAATTACCAAAGCATGTCCCCTGAGAGTGTCAAACCATTTGTGCAGTAAAGCCAGTTTTTGAGTATCAGATTTCCCTAAGTTATTCCATAAAAATCTATTCATAGTTGTTACGCCAAGGTACATTAGTTCCAAATCCAATCCCACTAGTACAATCTGGACAATGATATATTTCTAGGAAACAAGTCACTATACCCTTCACCAATATAACATGATATTTTCCTATACTTTCTGTTATCCTTAGACATGTATTTAGTTATGTCCAGGGGTTCCCACTACAATTTTATCATCTATAATTTCAATGTTTATCAAGACGTTTTCTCTTATAAGAACTATGGAGACTGCGTTTAGAAATAAATTAACACCACATATCATTTTTTGAAAACATAAAATACTAAACCAAAAGAATACATAGGATCATACAAGTCTAGTTCTTTGGAAATATGGAAACATTAACATTGATACATAAGTGAGATACATTATCTCCCTCTAGGATCTTATTGTCTTATATAAATCTTAGAAACATAAAAGATAAAATATATTTTTATATCCAGGGGAAGGAAACATAATAAATGATGAGATAAAATTCACAGTATGGGTAAAAAACGGAGAAATTTAAGAATAAGCATGATTATAAGGGTATGATAACATGATAATGAAAATAGAATATTATAACCATAATATCAAATATTATATACATGAATCATATAATAAATCATAGAAATTAATAAGACATGAATGATAAGGAAATAAATTAAATAATCAATTAAATCATAACATAGGAATAAAACATAGAATTATAGAATACAAAAAATCATATAATTCGATTTCTATAGTAACCAAGGAAACACATCCTTGACTATTATTGCAGTATGATTTCACTCTCCATACCATATTGGTAATCATGGTTTACTCCTATAGAAATCATAGTATCATGAGTTCACTTTTCAAACTATATTGGTAGTAATTGTTCCTTTCAAAGAACATCATAGTTGTCAAGGTTTATTCACAAGACCATATTAATCACTATCTTTAGGTATAAATATTTTCCCAGTGCATTAAATGGATATATAGGTTCCACCTATATAATAATTAAATCACACATAGATATGAAATAATGATCATTAATTGTCATATCATAACCCATGAAAATATATTGGTATTATAAATAGGTAATCATATCTTAACATGTGAAAAAATAGGGTTTAAGAATCATTTAATCATTAAAATTTCCCATGAAAAGAAGTGGGTTTCAAAAGTATATAACCAATGAAAGAGAAATTAGTTCCATCATCATAATCACATAAAAACATAATCTATTCAGGGAAATAATGTGGAACAAAACATTGAATAATTTCCCCCGAAAGGCATGGATAACACAAATAGATGTCATTTAGATAGAAAATAATTTTTAAATATCTTGTAAACACATATATTTTGTAAAATATTTTTTCCCTGAATATAAAATTCTTTTAAATCATAAAAAATTTTCAAAAACCTTTTCATTAAAAAATTTATTAAAAGTATATAAATTAGTTTTTAAAACCATTAAAAAAATGTAAAATAATTTTTCCTTGAAAATTACCATCATGGATCATTTTAATAATATATAGAAAACATTTTTCTAAAAACATTCAATAAAATAAAACATATCTCCAAACTAATAGAAAAATACATTCAGAATTTTCATAAAAACAATATATTAATTATATTATGTAACAATGACTATACAATTCTGATAATACATGTATGTATAATTAATAAATTGATTATATGGAAGCTCATGTGTGTTCATGATATAAGTATCATAATTTTTCATTAATGTAATCATAAACATAAACAATAATCAAAAGGGATAAGATTGTTTCAATAAACTCTTATAACATGTGAACTAGGGATCATACTATCGATGTGAGAAACAGAAATTAAAAAATGGATTAAATATCAATAAAATAATTATATTCATGATATAACATGTAAAATGGATGTATATACACCTCGAATATAATTTACTAAAATAACAAAAGATGAGCCTCATATAAGGCAATCTGAAACAAAATTTTATTTTCAATTTGGTAAAGTTTTATAATAAAACCCCATGAAATAAATTTTATAAAATGTATATTAAAATACACATAAATTTAAATATTAGAATTATTGAATACATACATGTTAATTATACACACCCTAGAAATGTATTGGGCGGTCAATAAATCATGTAACACATGGAAATAAAAAGTGAGATTAAACCCACTTACTATTTTTTGACTCTCATCGTACTTGTTCAAAACACATTTATAATAAATATAAATTTATTATAAATATTATATATCACCATATTATTATATAAAATAAAATAATTTTTTTTATTATGAACTTATATTACCCTTTTTTTATCAATCCTATGTCACAGTTTCACATCGGGTTATATCTGTTTTGTTCTTCACATGTGTCTCAATCTTTTATATCATTGTTCCTTACAAAAAAATCATGATTACATAATCGAAAAATTGATATAAATATCTTTTATATTGATTATATGGTATTTATAATAATCTATGTAATATATAATTCTAGAATGGAATAACAAATCATTGATACGGTAAGTCGTGCATATGCTTGATCATTGTTTCCATTTTTATTGTCTTAGTCAAACCAAAATTGCAAATGACATATGTATACATACATATATATATATTTATTATTGTAGAAATATTATATCATATATATATCATATAATTTCAATAACCCCATCTTTAATACATTCCATGTATTTTCTGAATAAATCTCATCGCTTTGACGGGGTGGTAGTACATACTTCCTCAAAAGAAATTATCACATTCATAACATAGTGAACGTAAAAAATTATATGTGTTTAAAAAGAATAAATAATAAATAATATATAATATATGTAATATATGACATATTAATAGTGATTCTATCATAATTTCCACCATTATAGGTTGTAAAAAAATTTGAACAATCCTCTTTTCGTGAGGCGATAGTTCGTCGTTCACGTGAATGATATGTTAATTACTCATTAGATGGGGGAGTGTGTGAGTTTTGATCAAACAATAAGAATAAAAAAATTATATCAAATATACTGATGTTTTAATAGAATCGTGGAATAAAAATAGTGGAGGGGTGGAGAAACAATATACAATAAAGGAGCTTGAGTGAAGACGTTACCTCTTAATCGGGTAACTCTTTTGGTTTTGCATAAAAATTATTCCTTGTATTTCATTCATATAATGTATATTATTATAGGATTAAGGTAGGTATTATGGGATGTGGATTAGGTAGATCAAAGGCCAACATTTGTGGTTTGAGATTTGATAAAAAGTGGGAGGTGGTGGCTGTATATATTAATGTGAATGGACGCACTAGGACTTTTTGAAAACAAGTTTGGTGTACTAAATTGTTTACCTAACAAAAGTAATACCATAATATTAAATAATAATACAAGGATAATGGATTATTAGTTGCCAAAAAATGTGATTTTTACAAGATTATAAGTCATTTTCGGTCTTTAATTTTAGTTTTAGCCCTTAGTTGAGCATAATTTTACCTTAATAAGTGTAGTTAATTTTAATTAATTTCACTAATATGATTTCTCTAGAACTTATTTAACATCTATATAAATTATAAATAATTACTATTAAAAATATGTAATCTATTTTTCAAAATTATAATAATATACTTGGAAGAAGATAATTTAAATTTTACCTCACAGTCAAGTCGACAATAAGTGTTCGTAAAGTAAAAACATTCAAAAGTTTTCTATATTTTAATATCAAATTTTATTGGGAAATTGGTACCAATGACCTAAATTAGGATTATTTATAATAATATTGTCTAATTAAACTATTAAAAAATTCAAAATATAATTTAACTATATATAAAAATTAGATGAAAACCCAGCTCAGACATAAAATCCCGTATTTTTAATTATTCATCATAAAATAATGTGTATCTAAAAAATCACAATAATTCACCTCAAGGTAAATTAAAAAATCTGAATTAAAAAATAAAATTTAATTTTATATAATTAATTTTATATTTGTGTCTAAAATTAATTTAACTATTTTTTTTACAGAAGGACATTAAAAGGAGTTCATTTGAGAAAATATTATTTTCAAACATATATGGAATTTATCAAAAACTATATCTTTCAATATGAATATGATTTATTTATATAAAAAATAATAAAATATATTTTAAAATTAGTTTTTAGTATTCATATAACTAATTTTTACTTCTAGGTTATAGTTATCTCATTTAAATAATTACAATAGTGAAATGACATTTTATAGAAACATCAGTGTTGCTTGTAGAATAACCCTTGTCAATGTTTCCTCTAACATATATTTAGTTGATGTTCCATTTATTATACAAGGATTTTGTGTTGTGTAACATATACTATGTCTAGGCAATGTTAACAGAATGTTGGTATTAGTGAATTTCTGGACCAAAATTAAAATTTAATTTATTCCAGAATAAAATGGTCCTTAAGAACTCGGGATGTTAGAAAATATGTTCTATATAAGACTGTTAGAGTTAATTAATATTCTGAATTCTAAAAATATTAACCCCCAGAAAATATGGCTAGGTGGTTTAGTATTTTTTTTTAAAGTGACATTATTTCATATTTTGACAATTTTCACAAAATATCCAAAATTTATAGATTTTTGAAGAATGTGTCTTTAAATACTGATGTAAGGGAAAAATTATTTCTTTATCAAGTGTCTATTCAACCATTTAACTAGATGAAAATTTAAGAGGAAATAGAAAAGGATTTATAAATTAGAAAGAAGGTGGTAAAGGTTTCTATGTTCAAACATGATTGTAATGAAATAATAAGTTTTTACAACTGAGTATAAATTCTTTAAACACCAGTCTTGAAGAAGGTGTTATTGGAAGAACAAAAAAGATAATCATAATCTATTCATCTTAGAAGTATGCAGATATACAGATATCTAAAAGAGTATTTATGATTGAATTACAGTAATAGAGAAATTGCGAGATACATTTCTCAATGGTTGGTATATTAGAAAGTTGAGGGTGAGTGAAGAATGTATGAAAAGATTTTATGAAAATTACCCATAATAGAATAGAAAAGGGAAAATATCATAATAGATTTTTTTCAGACTCCCCAAAATGTCTGAAGGCCATAAATTTATTTTGGTTCTAGCTGATGACCTTACTAAGGAAACACATTTCATTTCAATCAAAGAATATTTATCTCTTGATAAAAATTCTAGGATATATAATATGTAAGTGGTGAAGTTTCATGGAGTACCAAATTCTATTATATATGATCGAGATCTGAGGATTACCTCAATGTTTTAGCATAGTATTTATACAAAATTAAATACAGTGTATGTTTTAATGATTATTACCAGCTTTAGAATGATGGTTTTTCTGAGGGGACCACTCTAAACCCTATTTGATATGTTTAGATCCTATTATCTATATTTAATATGTAGTATGTAAATACACATTCTGTAGTCAATTTTTCATACAAAAAAATATTCATTCACGAATTTAGATGTATCCTTCTAAATCACTCTATTGAAGGATGTGTAGATATTTGAATGTTGGGATGAATTTGGGAAATGAAATATATTATGACCTAAAATATATGTTGAATGGTAGATAATATCATATCTATTAAATATAATATTATGGTATCTTATAGTTTAAAAAAGATTTATACAAATAATAAAGGGTGAGATGTATAATTAAACATTAGTGAGAATTTATTCCTATGAATTTATCTATGTAAGAAGGTGATGAGATTCAAAAATAATTGAATTTTAATACCTTGGAATATTGGTCCCTTTTATATTGTTCATTGAGTGGGGACAATAGGTAATCTGTTGGGGGTTCCACTGAACTTCCCCCATTGTGATGATATATTCCATGATTCTATTTTAAAGAAGTACATACCTAATCCATAACATGTACTAATTTCATATTTTGTTCTACTAGAGTACTATATTTGTTTAGAATAACAATTGGTATATATCATGGATCATTGAGATAGTGTTCTACAAACCAAGACCACTCACCAGGTTATAGTTATTTAGCGGAATAGAAAAGTCAAGAAATCTACATGGGAATATAAGGATGTGATAAAATAAAGATATACTTTTAATTTGAATTGGAATGATAGAATTTGGATGGAGAAATTTATTTTAAGTGGGGTAGTTAGTAACACCCAGATATTTTATATGAATTTCTTTTCAGATGAATATATAGAAATCTATAACATGACTTAAACACAACCTATAACCTAAATGAGATGTGATATAGTATACCATTATAACCTAGAATATAAAATGGCATGTTTGAATAGTAAAAACAATATTATGGGAAATATGTATAAATTTTTAAAATAAAAAAATTATTTATTAATCCACAATAAATAAAAACTCATTTTCTTGAACATTCATTTTTTTTCTTCAAAAATAAAAAAGGGTTTTATTTAATTATGTGCGGAGACATTATGATTAATTTATAAAATTCTTAAAAAATTTATATGAGTGATTGAATAATATTTTTGAGATTATCATTTCAATATTAGCTTTGGGTAAAAAAAATTATATTTCTAAATGGATTTTTTATGAATAGTGAAAATAGAGATTTCGGTAATACTACAATACCATTACATTAAATTAAATTATTTAATAATAAAATTATTTTTTAATATTTAAATTTAAATTTAAATAGGTATTACTAAATTATAAATAATATATTAAATTAAATATAAATCATCAATATAATTTATTTTGGAATAATTTTATTTCATGGCATAAAAACACATTTTGAAAAAACATGTTTTTATGAATAAAATTAGTATTTTATATTAAGAAATTAAATTAATAACAATTTATTAATGATTATATTGAAATTTATATATTATATATTATATTTATTATTTTAACATTAAATTTATTAATACAATGAATTATTGTAAATCCAGTTTTATTCTGAAAAAAAAATTCTAAAATTTACTTCCTTTGTGTTTTACACACTTATTTGAAATTAAATAATATCAATTTTTGATATTGTATCTTGTAAAATGGATTTCATATTTGTAATAATAATCATCCATATAATTTATTATTTTAAACTTATCTTTTTGGTCAAAATTAAATGTAAAACTGTAAAATTCTATTATCATGGTTAATTTTAGAACATATTTATTGGGTGGTAGCTAAACCTCTCGATAAAAGAATAAATTCAAAATAAACAAATATTACCCAAATTTTTTTAATATATTTCAAAATTAAATTATGGTTAATTTAAATTCTTGGCCATTTTGATCGACATTCACCTGAATGTAACCTTATATTAAGTAATTCTTTAATGTAATTCCTTGTGTGTCCCACCCCTGACTTATAAAAGGGAACCTCTTTCCCCCCCCCCTTATTCAAACAATTTGAGACTTATAAATCATAAAATACCTATTACAAATAATTTATATGTTATTTCCCATAATTCATCATCCCATGTATTTCAAATAAGACAAAAAATTAATTTCATAAGTTGTATGACAAATGAAGTGTCTCAAAGAAGAAGTATAAATCTAAACCAATATATTTCAATTTTATTTCTTCTTCCACCTTCTCTAAACAAATTATATACCAAATAAATTTTTCATATAGTATCATAAATATATTTATATGTTACTATTATTGTGGAAAAATAATTTTCAATCTCTTATCCATCCAATGGGTAGTTGATGTATCACATGTATGTATGTGTGGACTACCACCTTGACATAGCTATATGATTCATTTTACATTACCATATTTCATGGATGATTTTTATGAATAAGTTACTGTATATATATGATATTTATTATTTAATAATTATTATATAATTGAGAATTATCAATTAAATTTCATCTATTCCATCCATCAAGTATTAGAAAACATTGATCGTGCATATGTATGGACTACTATCTCCACAAAGTTATGTAATTCATTTTTTATAACTTATTTATATGAACAATTATTAATATATCTAAAATAAATATATATGATATTTAACTCAAAATTAAAATTCAGGATATTATGTAATAATGATCAATGTGAAGGTACCATAACTATCGAAACGTACTTGGAAAATGTAACAGTTATCACAATGAATTGAGTATTTCAATAAAATTTATTAATAAATGGGTTTCAAAATTTTATAAGTGTAACATATAACAAATTATATGTTTGAATATCATTTTATTATATATTTATAGAATGTTAAAATTTGTTATACAAAATTTTAGAGTTCTTTTAATGACATATAAACATGAGTGAAGGGTGTTATGTTACAATATATATTTTTACCGAGATATTTTACTCTTAAATTATATATGATGAAATTATATGATCATTATCTTCATGAAACAAATATTTATTTTTATCCTATAATTATTTCAATATATTATATTTTCTACTTTCATTTTTTTCTCTTTATGAACTCAAGTGATTGAAATATAGTTTTATGGAAAACCGATAGTATTTCCCTTTATGATCAGTAATATTTTATGCTATGTCCATATTTTATTTTATATTTATTCAATAAATTTTTTATTATTCTAAAAATATGTATATCTTTAACGTGTTTTTAATTTCATTAATTTTTATATTTTTTATTATTTGTATTTTCTAAATGAGAAACATTTCACAAATGGTATCAAATAAAATTATTGTTTTAGTATTCATTGAATGAATAATTTTCCCACAAACATGAATAGTCATTAAATTAATGATTCTATTGAAATTTTATATTTTTATTTTAAATGAAAATGGATTTCATAATAATTTTTTATGTTTTAGATAATAAATAAAATATTTCAAAATTAAATGGGAATTTTTTTCATGAAATGTTCGTGTGAAATTTTAAAATTATTTTCATCAATAACTATAGACATTGATGTTTCATAAGATTTATCGGAAATATAATAAAATAATAAAATATTTCTTATTTATTTTGAAGGTATATTATTATAATGATAAAATATTGATGAAATCCATTTTCTATTTCATGGGTTAATATTTCATGTAATGATAAATGTTTACATAATCATAGAGAAAACATATTAATGTATTGTGATTATGAGATTGGTGGGTCTATTATATCCATAAGTTGAATTGTTTATAGATTTCTTTTTTATGAGCTCAAAGGGAATATGTGAGGATATCCCAAACCTAAAAGAGTTAACAAATTTGGTTATCCTAAGCTAAAAATACGGTACTGATGTGGTTATCTGAAGCCCGAAGTATGTTCTTGTGTGATATCCCTAGCCTAACTTGTGATTAATTACTTGGATGGTATCATAGATATAATATTTATAGGAATATAATTATGACATTATTTTTTCTTATATTTTATTATGTTATCATATAAAAATTTTATTCTCTCATGGATCATGATGATGAATTCATTTAAGATTCATTTTTTATAAATTTCCATGTTTTATGCCTTATCTAGTGATTTTGATCTATGAATTTATGATATATATTTTCAAATGATAAGGATATATTCTCATTCCATTATTCTCATGTTATGCATAAAAATGACCTTTGACTGATATCTCCATTGTTTACCCTTTCTGAGTATCTGATCTCAAAAATTATGAAATTTCATTTTCCTCTTCATATGAATAATGGTTTTAGCTATGATATGTCTAAGAAGGGTTATAATTGTGATTAAACTAGTTGCAGATGACATAAAACATTAATATACTAGTTTCATATGAATCCAAGCTTCTAATGACACTAATCCTTTATCTAAATGATATGTAATGTATACTAATATTATAAGATGTAAAAATATATGTATGTAATGTTTTGGTTTCTTTTTTAGATGACCTTCAAACCAATTATGGATATGAATCCCTGATATTTAATCTATTTCAAGTAATCATGGGATCCAAGGATCGTTGTTGTATTTTCAATGATAGTCCCATATATAGTTTTTTATGGTATGTATAAAAAGTGGTCATGCTAACTCAATATGTTCCTGATATCTCATTAGTTCATAGAATATGGAATAAAAATACAGATCCTATTAATATATGTTTTGATATGGAATTAATTTATAAAAAATAAATTTATGAATTCATAGAGAACTATTTGTGCTATGATCCATCACCATTGTTCTTGGAATGTGTCAATTACTAAGAATGGGGCATGCCACATTGAGATATTCCAAAATTGATGGTGTAAATCATCTAGTACCAACTCATCTATGTTTTATTTTCAACCTATTTCCAGCTAAACAACCATTATGAAAGATGAGAACCTTACATCACCTCAATACCTTGTTAGGAGAATATATTCACTCAGATAAATGGTTAGGAAACCCACTAACCAACCTAGATGGTAGTCATGGGTAGAGACCTACCATTCATAATCCTATAATTATATTCCTTCCAAGATAGGCCACTAAGCATCAGATTCCCATGAATCTCATAAATCAAGAATTTTTGTCGTATTAGGGACATAGAATCTCATCTTTCCATCTTGATAAATTGATTATACAATGTAATAAATAAAATATCATCATTTTTGTGGATATCAATCCCATAACATGTCTTGATAACATATCAAGCAATGAGGAAACCTTTGGAGTTCTCTTATCATTGTACTACTATAAAATTAGGGGATGAAATGGATATAAAAATTGTGAAACCCCCAACCCCAATAGCCCTGAGTTGGTGTTTGATTTTTTACAGTGGAATAAGATACAATGAATCATATCATTAAGGAAATAATATTTTAATAGTCTTGTTAAATTAGATACATACATAATTCCTACATTACATTTAAAAAAAATAGAACATAATTTATTTCAAGAATTTCATTATTCCCTTCAGTATGTCATTGTATATTAACTATAAGATACTTCTTGGAAACTTAGATAAAATAAGTCATAAGAAATGGGGTAGAAAAAATGCTCAATAAGGGTACCAATACCATATTATATAAGAATATATGTGGAATAATGAATATGTAAATGTAAATAATTTAATATAAATGTCATTTAATAAATAACTAAATCAAATTCTTGTATGAATAAATGATAATAAAATAATTCCATAAAATAAATTTCATGACCTTGTAACATACAATGAATATTCTGGAAATCAAACAATAACCTAGAATATAAGAATTGAATTCATAATTTGGGGATGAATAATGATGAACATCATAATCATACTATTATGAACTTTCAAAAGATAGTTACCATCAATACCTTTCACAAGACTGCCTAAAATTACTTGTTCCAAACTCATTGTGTTTGGATAACTCATTCATGTAAATAACATTCAAATAAACCTTTTGTTCATGAACATTCAAAATATAGTTAAATTTAAATGGGTAAAAAAAATAGGGTTTGGCCAACTGATTTTGCCTCGTGAGACCCGTCGATGCATCGATGGAATATCTATATTGGGCCCTACACACCATTTACTGTTTGTATTGTATTCATCATTTGGAATGTAGAAAAAATAATCATTCATATAAAAAAATAACATATTAAATGTTTATACTCAACCTAATCAAATAACTATTATCATAAATCATTTAGTGTAATATAGTGAAGGGTATCAAAATAGCACATCAATAATCATATTTATCATTAACTATATGGTTAAAATAAATACATCATATCCCTAGTGGATCATGATTAAATTAAGGGTTTGATTTCAATGTTGAATATAAATACAATAAAAAACAATTTAAAAATAGCACGGAAGAAAATATCCATCTCATTTTGAGAATCCAAAAACATTTTGAAAACACATTTCTATGAAACACTATTTTTAAAAACATAAAATTTTTTGAATATTAGAAAAACATTTTTTAAATAAATATCATTGTAAAAATGAAAACGGATATTCATATAAATAATGATCATGATAATGGATAAATTCATTCATGATGTACATGTTTAATGTAACATTTTTTTACTATAAAAAGGATAAGAAGGTGTCTTGTTTTCAAAATAAGAAGAAGATTCCATTAAACATTTTTGGTAGAATCCCAATGACAATTGTTTTGAAAATTATATATGTTTCCTTTTATATTTTATAAAAAGTAAAAAATTGGTAAAAATAACTTTAATAATTCACTTTTAAAAGGATTAAATTACTTTTGATAATTATTTTAGCAAACACGGTTCTGGAAGAAAACATTTTTATGACCGAAGAGAGAAACAAAGATACATTTTCATAAAAAAAATTATCAAGTAATTTAATAATAAAAAATGAAATATTTATGTAATTACTATTGGATCAAAAATATATTAATACAAAATGAAAACGAAAAGAATAAACTAACTCTAGAGAGGCTACCTTGCAAATCCTGTTTGTGGAGCCCCGTAGCACCGCAGAAAGTGTGAACCTGCCATGTTTGCAATGCTGCAATGAAGCAATGTGGTGGGCGGCTCCGCGATCTAAAAAACTATTTGCAAAGCCGCCACAGATCAGAGAGGTGGGAGGATACACGATCCAAAAAGACATTAATGCCACCACAACGTAATGTGGTGGGAGGATCTATAGTTATGACAATGTTCCATATAGCATTGTGTCGAGTGATCCCTGCTTCCTGGCGCCTTTTGCCTATAAATATCAGGCTCCCCTTGAGCCCAAAAGAAGGCACCTTTGAAATTTCTACTTCTCAACACTCAAATCGTGAAGCAATTTCCACTCTACGAAAAATGATCCATTCAAGGTACTTGATCATTGCAATGTTCCATTACCTTGGATTAAATTCATCCCCTCTTCAAAGATGGGTGCCCTTCTTAGAGACTATAGGAATTCACTAAGGAAATGTATCCCCAAGGGTAATCATGTCTTTTTAGATCACTTATGCTTCATGAAGTACCCTATATGCACATGTACACCCTATGCAATGGCAGGGTCACCAAGCTTTGTAAAGCACACTGCTTTGTAGTGCTATGCTTTGCAGGGCACCCATGCTTCATGAAGACCTACTCTGCAAATTCCATTCCAAATCCATATGAAAAAATTCTCTATGGATAGGCTAGGCCCCAACACATCGCGAACCATACCCCTTCGTGAACCTCTCCACTACATGGAACCAGAGATCTTCATGAGGTCTCATCCTGTGAGCCCCTTTCCTCCACAACCCCTTTTTCCATACGACCCTCCAGGTTCGTAAGAAGTGATTTCAAAATCCCTTGGTGGGTGTTTCAAGTTGTGTTTCTTTGCCTCATGTTTATTCGTATATGAACGCTAATGGCTATTGTTTCTTCTCATAGCCACTCTATCGTGGGCCCCTTAGTGGATCACTCCACAACACCCCCTAACTACGGCATTGCTAATGCCTTTCCATCCCAAAGGGCTGGCGGACATCAGTTAAGTAAGTCTTAGGGGTACGGATTGAACTCACCTCGTCCAAGGTACATGACTTTAAACTACCAAGCACCATCATCCTCAACACGTGACATTAAACTGTGACCTTTCATCGTGTATCATACATGAGGTGCCCCATCTCAGACATTTTCCACATCCAATGGTCTCCACATGAGTGAAATATTCCTCACATGAAATGAGATTATCTTTATTGGGGTGGTATATATCTACAGGAAAGGGAAACCACCTTTGTGTAAGCCCATATCCTTTCATGTAGGACTTATTAACCCTACTCCTCATCACTTATGCGATTCCAAATACTACGAGGAGAGATGGGAATATGGACCTTCATTATCTATTCCCACCCCCTCTAGGATTTTTTGCCACTGGGGATTCGTCCTCAAGTATGTACCAATCTCTATCTCTCTATGATACTAACCACATGTAAGCCCCAATTTCCTCCTTGGGCCGATAACCCTGTGTAAGCCTTATTTCACTTCCCACAGATGCAGCTTTCGTGACATGATCTTCATGTCTTTTTAGCCTCTTTTTTCTCACACCAGGCATGAATCACATGGGATTATAGTAAGCATTGACCATGAAATACTTCTTGGGGCTCCCTAGAGTGTAATCCCCAACCAAGTCCGAATTATGTAGTCCTGTATCCTTGCCAAGGCAAGGTATGTAAGAAGATTCTCTGATGTTCAAGCCCAACACCTATTGGTCCAAACCCCCTTCATGTCATGACTCAAACCCATCCTGAACAATATCGAATTTGATCCTTTATAATGTCATGAACTTAGGAATCCTACTTGAGGTTCAATACCAACACATATTTGTCACAAACCCCATCACATCAGTTCACCACACAATCCCTAACTATGTGGAAATTGATCCTTTCCAAGGAAAGTTACCTCAGAAGCCTCCCAAAAGTTCAAGCCCCACACGTATTGGTCCCAACCCCTTCACGTTAGTTCACAAAACCAACCTAAACAATGTGGACATTGATATATTCCAAGGCATGTAATGTAGGAAGCCACCCTGATGTTCAATCCCAACACATATTAGTCTTGACCCCTTCACGTTATTTCACCAAACTATCCTGAACTACATGGAATTTGATCCTTTCCATGGAAGGGTACATAGGAATCCTCCTACTGGTTCATTAAAAGAACCTATTGTTCTTGACCCCCTTCACCTCGTTTCACCCTTGTCCTTTATGACATTAAATTATATTCCACCCTTTTCTCCCAACAAGGCATTAAACTATACCCATTTGAGTTGTGTGGGATTTGATCCTTGTCTCCATGGCAAGGTACATAGGAATTCACCCTGAGGTCCAACCTTGACTAGCGATGAGACGTTGTGGTCACTGGACAATGGTATTCTTCGGTGTTCACCGACATGTGGTAAGCTATTGGGTTCCCCGACTAGTGGAAAGCCCTCTTCAACCCTATTCAGTGGTAAGCCATTGAAACCCTATTCAGCGGTAAGCAATTATCAACCCTAACCAGCTGTAAGCAGTTAGAACCCCAGTAAGTAGTAAGTTGTTGCACCCAACCAGTGGTAATCCATTGTAATCTAAAATTGAGGTTAAGTTTTTTTACTTCCCTTTATTGGGACCCCCATCTCGGGTCCACCGCCTTGGCTTTAGAGCAACCTCATGTTGCTAACCACGTGTATGCTACAACATGTCATCCGGTTTTTTTCCTCAACGTACAACCCAGTTATATTCTCCCCATCATAAACTATGTGATCTTTGATCATTTCCAAGGAAGTTACATAGGAAGCCACTATGAGTTTCAATCCCATCACCAATGTCTCGTCATGTTCTCTCTCCCTCGAGCCTATGTATTTCGGGTAGGTCATTCCCCAACCCGAAGGTTCCTCTTTCACAAGGTCCCATCCATACGGGTCGCCTCCTTCAGTGTCCCATCGCTCTGCCAAACTCAATAGAAATTGATTTCATACCATAAGGATACGTAGAAATTTGTTTCGAGGCTCATGCTGATCACTACCGTCACAGTCATGATGGTTCCCTCCCATTACCCCACCACTTAATTTAACTCTCCTCCATCCATACTGATTCTATTAGGGCTGCCACATCCCGATGAATTCATGCCACCCACTTTCTCACTGCTCCTAGAAGAAACCAGTTAACTAACCATGCGTTAGCTCCTACATCAGCAATCTCTAAAGGGGCCTCTCCCACCGGATCCACTATCATCAGAGTTCTGATTTGTCCGATTCATTCCCACTAAATGTTAAACATTAGGAATACCATGTATTAATCTATGTAAAATGAAGAAAAACTCAGATAAATGAAATTCTCATGTAATTACATACATTTGAGGTGAGATGCCACTAGATTTTGTGCCCTTGAGAAGCCCTATCATTAAAAAACAAACCGAAACACACTTGTGTTTCTACTTACATTAAAGGAAGCGATGTCTAACGTGATGACTCCCCTAACTGAAGTTTTATACCTCGTTCGAACACTTGGAATGTCCTTAAATAAGCAGCGTAATTAACTGGAGTCCATGAATACATGGCAGCGGGAATGAGATTCTTGAACCATGAATCAAACCTATGATGGAGACCTAAACTAGTTAACGAGTTCTAAGGTAGAATTCACAGAAGGAGGAACCAACATCCCAACATCCCATTTCGATCATGGAGAAAACACCCCAGAATAATCGATGATTATCGCCTGCCTTTGGAAAGCATGAATATGGTGTAACAACTACGCCTAATCCTATGAATAATGAACAGATGCACGCCCTGGTGAAAGTGATGAAAAGAGAAATGGTAAAATCGAAGTGAATTTCTACACCATAATGTGTACATTAGTAGCATTCTATACATTAGTAGATTACCAAGTCACTAGATCTAGTTATTTGGTGGCCGGACCCGTAATGAATATAGTGGGCCTGGTGTGAAACTCACTGGTGTTGGGGTTAGTAAAATTTAGGACATTCTAGTCAGCAATGTTTCCAACGTGAATCCCTCTTACATGCCATGGAAGATGTAATAACATTGGGGAATTGGACATCAATTACCGTCTTGCAACACTAATGGTTAAATATCCCTTTCTTTTAAGACCCAAGATGCAATATCCAAAAACCAATCCCTGCCACACTACTAACCCAGGGGCAGGGGAAACGTCCTCGTAGTAATCTTCCATTGCCTAACTCCCCCATCGTAGCCTCTGTGTCCACATCTTAATGGTGCGTAAGCCCCATATCCTTATCTAAATTCATTCAAAGAAGGATGATAAGAGACCTCTTCTCATTATATAAGGAGGATGGGATTATCCCGACTTAGGTTACGACCCATCAAGATGTAGATACTTTTGCACCTCGTCGCCACTGAGCCCCCAAAGGAGGCTTAGGAATCCACTACTACCCACTATGACGTACACTAGTTTTGTGTTCCTCTCTCCCGAACAATTCGATAACTTTATCCCCTACGCTGATGTTGTAAGGGAATGTTCGGGCCAGCCCAGCTAGGATTCAATTTCATGTGATCCCAAGGAGGACCATCACTAGGCCTCTCGAGTACTGCCACCCGACCCCACGGGCTGTGGAAGAGGTAAGCTGTGCACCTTCTGTGACATGCCTAGTCTGGTTGACCTAACGTCAGCGTCGGTCATAGGCTGAGGAATATTCCCACTGAGGGGCTTCAAGTTCAAAGACTACCATGGATCTTTCCACTTTTGATGTATACCATTAGTTCCCTTTTTACGCTAAGCAGGGGTACTCATACTCCCGGCCCGGATCGAGGACTCAACCGGCCCACAGATAGGGTGGTTTGACTCTTCTGGTTTCTAGAGTATGTAGTGGCCTCCGTGGGATGACCCACGACAATGACACCTAATACGAAGGTCCTCCTCATACTGATACCATTATGAACACAAGTCCTCCCCACTCCCATGTTTTTCATGGAGGTCCTTTTCATGACACCTTCAATCCAGATGACGGTCCATCCCACTATATTGACTCTCAGTAAGGATTCCTTCTTTACACCCCTGACCTTAGGTATGGAGCCTTCCTCCTGTCACAGTTTGTCGGTGTGAAGATGTTATATGTTCGATCAACCTACAATGCGGGGGTCTTCCGCGGGTCATTACATCTGTTGATTAAAGTCCTCCTCATCCCAGATTCCATAGATGTGGAGGTTTGCCTCACATCTTAATCACCCAACATGGAGCCCCTACCCATGTTTTGCCCAACTAGTAAGAGGGCCCACATCATAGTGACACTGTCAGGGGGAAAACAATGGAGGTCCTACCCATGTTTCCACCAGCTCCTACGAAGGTCTACCCGCTCCGGCACTTCTCACAGAGACTCCATCCGCACGTCATCTAGTGTACATGGAGGTTCACCCTTTGGTTCTTTTGATATCTTACCCGGTACTCCATGCACCCTGGTTCACCAAGTTGGACGTCCTCTTAGCCCTAGTGCTTGATCGGCTAAAGGACCACCTCAATCCAGAAATCTACCATGTCTTGAAGATCCATCTTGGGGAAGGAGGGAAGGTTATCACAAAAATAAAAAGAATTATGGGATGATTCATACCTTGATTAATCATGTATGCTTCCCAAATTCTGAGGGAGAATATGATTCATCCATGGAACCTTGTCCTCATTCCTCTCTATATAGGGCTAGGGCAGGGACAGGTCATATCAGCCATGTACATCTAGAATGTGTGGTAAACAAGATCCCTCCCTCCCTCCGTAGATTCATCCATGGTTTGGTCATTCATTCTCCACCTTTATCACTAGGAGAACTCTTTACCATGACCAAAGATCACAGAGATTTGTTTTGGGGACTAATGGTTGACAATCAACAACATGGTCCACCGCCAGCAACTATAGTCCATGTGCTGAAATCATTGGTCTCCATCCCTTATTATCATGATGTGGTGGCTAAGTCACTGCACTCTTCGAAGGATAACCCGAGATGTGGTGTCATGTCAACTTGCTCGCCGTATTCTATACTAGAAATCCTACCATCTTAGCAGTCTAGTGATTTACCACTACTGGTTCCCCAGCCTTATCCTATTGACGAGTGGGGAAACCAAAGGCCAAACCCCGAGTCTGAGCCGAAGAGCTTGTGGGACATTCTTGTGGAAGACCATTTCCTGGAGATGTTTTGGCCAGTTAGACTACCGAGTTTCAGGGGACCAGAAGCACTCACCCAGGAGGAGGTTTGATGATTTCCCCAGACCCTCTAAGAAACACACTTTCATCTTTATCATTGATGATTGGCCTACCCAAAGAGTTTGGAACACTTCAAAGACATTGGTCAACAATTCGGTTTGTTTGATTTGGATGCACTCTCTGTGACCCAACACCCAGAGTCACCAGGCCTATATGAGACCCTCCAACTATGATGTGTTCATAGCATCAAAGATCTCCATAGGATAATCAAGTTGGCTTCTCCCCCATTATCAGATATGTGGATGGTGGATGTATACAACCCTCCATTTCAGTTCTATCCAGATCCATCTGAACATGCCATTCGATATCAAGCACATTAAACCAGGTAGAGTCACAGTTAACATGGCTATTTTATCTAAGGAAGAGACAGAGACAAAACATCTTAGAGAAAACGAACCCCCAGGTAGAGTTCCACAACTTTTGGACCATTCGAGAAGGGTTAATCACATGCAGAAAAATCTATTGGGTCTTCTCGTGGCCACTGAGGCATTAGTCCTAATCTGAAATCTCAATGTGGTTAAGGAGAACCTCAGAGCCATCAAACCCTCCAACTCATATGGATTATTAAAAAAATTAGGGGAAGATCCAATAAAGTCATGTTGAATCAACAACACACAGAGCATAAGAAGATGGTCAATGACCTCCTTGTTGAGCATCCCACGAAGCGACGACAAGACTACAATGATCCTCGGACAAGGTAGTAGGGGCATGCACAACTCCCCCCCCCCCAAATGAATTGCCTCCAGGTGACCCTGACTATCCTCCACATGAAAATAGGGTATGGGCAGGAACATATAGTAAGAAGGAGTGGTATGTGTCACCAAATCCACCTGAGCGATGTGGTAATCCTCGCGACCCACCTTAGGTTCCCCCAACTTCTCTGCAGGTTATCCCACATCTGTTTCCGGAGTCACTGGGCCTTCTTATCATGTTTAAGAACCCTCAAACACACTAGTGGTCTGGGATCCCCCTAATGATAGGAACCATCGCACAGATGATCTGATGGAGGCTCTCATTGCTCACCTCAAGGAATTGGAAACACGCCAGGTGGCATTCTTTCCTGATGGAAGTCCATATCTGCTGTGGGTGGATGATATGATAGCACCCTCGGGTTTCGGAAATCCCACCTTATCCCCCTATAATGGGACAGGTGACCTTTTGAAGCATCAGGCCCACATCATTCAAAGCTGAAGACCCATGTTGGGAACTCCTATATAGCAAGAGCTTTCCAAACTATGGGGTTTTGTACATACATTGGAAGGTCATGCATTTGTCTCGTACAACCAGTTACCCATCTGGACAGTAGATGGTTGGGAATATCTTCGTAGCCAATTTCATTAATAGTTATGTTCCATGACTCGAAATATGAGTACTGCAGACCTCGTTAAGTGCAAGGTGTTGTTTTATGATTGCATCGTGGAGTTTTCAACCATGTGGAAAAGACTCACCTACTCCATGAACATGGAACTAACTCAGGAACAGATGCTAACAATGTGTGAGGGGGATGTGAGGACCCAATTTTCCCCCTATATCATTACCCAGAATTACAGCGGGGGGGGATTCTAGGATTTCACTGATAAGGCCCAGCGCTATGAGAAATCCTTACAACATGCCATGTAGGCAGGGTCATTTCCTCCTATAGTTATTGCATGAAGGGCCAAAAGTGCTATGCCAATCATGGTGGCCTAAATATAGGCCCCTATGAAACTAGAGTTATTACCATTGGAGCCTCTTCCACAGCTTCACAGATTCCATCCACCTCAAGCCTAGCCTTTGGCCCTGCAACATTCACATGAATTGGCTGGTGCCCCCGCATAATGTGTCACCACCACCCATGCGAGATAAATAGGTTCCGCCTCCTCGATAGGATCCTTAATCCCCCTGTCAGTGTTAGGATCTCGGATCCCCCTTTTCAGATAGATGAAAATGGACCGAATCATTTAATGAGGCTTAGGTTCCCTATTATTTCTGAAGTTCCATTCTAGAGTGGATTATACGTTTTCTAGAATGTTGGAGGCCAGAAGTGTAGGATCTCACTAATCCCCCAAATTACTGCCTCTATCACTGGATCCTAGGGAACACCCTTAAATAGTGAAATGTGTTTAAGGAATGGATTCATGATCAGGTTGAAAACAACATTTTCAGGTTGGGCCCAGCTCTGACACAAGTGGCATGTGTATTTGTGCAGCGAAGATGAGTGGCACCAAGTTTTCATCCACAGATCCCAAAAGTATGATGACTAGATTGCTAGTAACGTGGTATCCTACACCCATGGTATTATACATGCATGCCTGAATTGACTCGAGCCTTCCGAAACGGATGTGTCAGCCACAACTACTACTTCTGTTTTGTCATCTCAACCATCCTCTTCCTCGAATAAAAAGCATTGGCGAAGCAAGGGAAAACAAAGTCCCCGACCAATTTCATCATAATCCCATACTCTCGATGACTTCATAACCTATAGATGGTGATCCCCCCCCCACAAGAATTTTTCTAGAGTTCGATGATTGTATAAGTGACTTTCAGTGGTATGCCTTGGTTAACACCATTGGGCTGGTAAATCCCTACACGATCCACGAAAATGAGGAGTGCTAGACAGATCTTCCCAATGACCCTAACCATCGCCATCATCGGTAAAAACGCATCTATATGGGTCATCAGAGCGCCTCATCCATCACTTATTTCTAGGAAATTCATGCCAACAAAAATAGATAGTAGGCCATGTGCAAGGTTATGCACGTCCATCCTTCACATATGATGTCATCAAGTCCACCTTTTCTATTGTTTGTGATATTGGATCAGGCAGAGTCGCCCCGACAGCATCTTGATCAGCCACACTCAGTTACATACCAGTCTCAATCATCTGGACCTAATCTAGTAGTCCAACTATAGGCTTCAGCTACTGAGTAGTGAGACATTCCCTACACCAGTCAACAGCTGGGCTTGTCGGCAGGGCCCACCATACCTCCTATCACAGAGAGACCTCCAGTACGCCTAAGTTCACCCATGAAATATAAGTACGATGTCTTCAAGCATCCTTCCAGCATTCCAGCGAGGCTTTCTATCCAGGAGGCTCTTCTCCAATCAGTAGATATGCGTGAATCCATTACCAAGGCTTTAAGAAGAACCCTCCAATTTGAGACGGAGGTAGCAGCTACAGAAGCCTTCCATATTGAGTTAGTCGAGAATACTGAATTCATAGCCATCATATTGTTCTATGGAGAAGATGAAGACTCTCTTTTACATGGGAATAATTGTCAACTGTATATCACTATACATTTATATGGTGTTGAATTTCGTCGTTGTATTTTCAACACATGCTCGGGGATCAAACTTATCCTGACACAGACACTCCGTAAGATTTGGTTCTCTGAGGATAACCTAATTCCATCTAACCTAAAAATCTATGGGTATGACATGATGGAACAGACACCACTCGGCAAGATCCCCCAGAAGACCTAGTTCGGTGTCCTAGTTTCTAGCACTGAGTTCATGGTTGTATCCCAAGAAACTTCATGCAATGCGATTATGTGAAAGCCTTGGCTCAACCTACATATGGCGGTCCCTTCATCGTATCACCAATGACTCAAGTACTCCCTTAATGGTCGAGTGGATGTACTTCAAGGATAATTTTCTCCCTTTTACTCTATTGAAGATCTATACCTGGATTCTGACTATTACAAGAGCATGGAAAATCATATTAAGGCTATCGAGGTTGAACATGGTAAGACTGCGACCAACACATGTACAGATATGGATAATGCCAACATTTTCCATATCCATCGATTGGAGGCTACGACCCCGGATATGGGGAAATTTTTTTTTGTCTCTTTAGAAAAGGGGAACCACATTCCCAAGTCTATGTGATGTCAAAATATTTCCTCATATTCCTACAAAAATCAGGTTCTGGAGAACCCAGAGCCCCATAACCTCATAAGGTATCGGGATGTTCACCCCATGGAAATAGAAATACAGCATTCATTTTTGTTTCAATGAGTTGGGATAATCTAGAACAATCTAATAGGGTAAAATTTCTTCAATTTCATCAAGAGTGGCACATTGGATGAAAACCATATGGGATCGTATCAACAGCTTTCACTTCCATGGTTTCGGATGAAGAGGAATCCCTAGATGCAGTTTCTACCACCATTTAGGCTGGTACCAATCTCTTATGGGGATTTGTAAACTCAGATGAATCTCCTCCCTCTAGGGATCTATCCTCTATATGTGAAGAAGAGGATTTAAATGATGCTTCTCCATCCATCGAAGAGGGTGTCTCTACCATGGTTGATGAACTGGTACTGGTGAATCTTGGTAGTGAGAAAGATCTGAAACCCACATTTATAAGTTCTTTTATGCTTGTCAAAGAGAGAAAATAGTACGTGTACTTCTTGAAGGAGCACCATGAAGTATTCTCATGGAGTTACGAAGAGATAATGGGACTATATCCCCAAGCTTCAATCCATCAGCTCAGTCTCCCAAAAAATCCCCATGGATTTAAGTACCTTCCCTAAAAGGTTCACCCTTCTCATGGGGCCACAGTCATGGCCAATTTTGATAAGATCATCAGAGCCAATTTCCACAAGGAGGTCCAGTACCCCAGATTGTGAGCCAACATTGTGCTAGTCAGGACGATGAATAGATAAATCTGAGTCTACATCGGCTTTTGAGATCTCAACCGTTAATATTCAAAGTTGATTTTCCCCTTTCTATGAAGGAATTTTTTATCAATAATAAAGCTGGGTTCTAGACCCTCTTTTTTAGGGATGGGTACTCCATGTATAATTAGATCTGAATGGCTCCCATGGATGAGGAGCCTTTGACCTTTATAGCATCACTAGGTAGTTTCTACTACCATGTCATTCTGTTCAGTCTAATGAATGCTGGTTCCACCTCTCAATGGTCTATATATCACATATTTGAGCTGATCCTTGGGACACTGATGGAATTATACGTGGATGATCTAGTTTTCAAATCTCATCAGCTTTAGGACCATCTGAATGACCATGAGAAATTGTGTGTCTTCCTCTGCTCTTGCCACCTGAAGATTATCCCATTGAAGTGTGCCATTGGGGTCACCTCTGGAAAGTTTCTCTGCATCATTTTCAAATACAGGGGCATTAGAATCGAGGTAATAATTATCAGGGCCATCAAACATATATCTCCCCCTAGAGAAATACCATATCTTCGAGGCTTTTAAGGACACTTTGCCAACATATGCCAATTAGTTGTGAATTTGGCTGTAAAGTGTTTTCAATTTTCTCAGCTCATGATGGAAAGAACTGTTTATCCGTTGGATGAAAAATGTCAGACAACTTTCAAGGAAATCAAGTAGTATATTCTATAGCCTCCAGTCTTGATGTCACCCATTTGTGGAAAGTTGATGGCCCTTTATGTTACCTACCTAGAATGATCCCTCGGCCCCCTTCTCACCCAAAATAACAATGAGGGAAATGAGAAAAGTCCCTACTATCTCAGCCACTAACTCCTCTATATTGAGACTAGATACTCCCCTATTGAAAAAAGCCTCCTTCCACAGGTATTCACAGTACATAATTTTCGACATAGCTTGCATCACCGTTAGATACAGCAAGTGTCCCGAGTATATCCTCTGATGTACATCCTGAACATCCACATGTTGAAAAGTCGTTTAGCTCGGTGGGCAGTGATTCTCCAACATTTTGACACCATTTTTATCCCTCGTAAGGATATCAAGGGGAAAGCGTTGGAAGATTTCCTTTCCACCCATCCAACTCTAGTGGACCAGTCACTTGATCTTGATATTCTAGATGAGGCAAGCCACTCTGTAGACATATCCATACCGTGATTGCAAATGAGCTTTGATGGTGCTTCCTGGATCCCTACTGAAAAAAGGCTTAATGACCCCAATATCAACACTGTAGGATTGGGTATCATCTTCCTCACTCAAGCACAAGAAACATTGCCATATTTATTCCTGCTGTCAAAGGGTTGTACAAACGATAAATACAAGTACTAGGCTCTCCACACTGGCCTCGAGATGGATCTTGAGATTGATGTTTTACACTTTTATATGAATGGGAACTCCAAAATATTCATCAAACAGATCAAATGTGACTATGTCATTAGGAATACATAGCTCATAAAAACATTGGAACGTACCCACCAGTTGATGGCCAAGTTCCCATCTCGTCAGGATGTTACCCATGGCCCTCGATTGGAGAACGGTATAGAAAACTCCTGGTCCAGCTTTTCTGCATCTATTGCGAAGCCGAATCAGGATGATTTGATTATCCATGTGTCACAACGGAGAGTCATTTCCCCCGTCACTATGAATGAAGATGATATCTTGCAGGTATGCCACTATACGGCTAGATCCTCCATGTTAGGACCCCCAAGTTCCCTAGACGTAGTGTAGGAAGTAACTCTTGATTAGAGGACCCCTCCATTGAGTATCTCGTACATGGAAATATCTTGAAAAATCGAGCCGAGAACAATTGAATCCAATGATGCGCGTTGAAGTTAACTCTCCAGAGCGATCCAATTTGTGGGTTAATCCTCTAAAAGCACGAGTTTTATGGGGTTCTCCTTCGTTGCATTCAAGGATTTTTAATTTCATAGGTAATTCCGGAGGTTAATTCTAGTTCCTGTGGGGCTCATTATACCGGGCTGAAACTACCTCCGTAGATTCGGTGATTGTTGTATTTTTGGCCCTCTATGATCCGTGACTGCATCGAGTTTTCCAAGAGGTGACCTGTGTGGAAAATTCATGCCAACTTTGTGCATCGATCTCCAGAGCCTCCCTACACTAGCAAGTACTCTTGGCACTTGGCTGTCAGGGGACTCGATGACATAGGAACACATCCACCAGTGATAGATCACCAGTTTCAGTTCATCATGACTGCTGCGTATTTTTTTCCAAGTGAGTAGAAGCTGTTCCACTCAAGAATGTAAAGGCATGCTCTCTCATTGACATTGTGAGCTGCAATATCATATATTGGTTCGCAGTACTACACATAGTCTTCACCAAAAACAACACCAACTTTAGTACGCCGAGGTGTAGAAATTGTATGCCATGTAAAATATTCGTTTTAACCATTCCTCCCACTATCACACACAAGAAAATGGGCATATTGAGGCGTTCAAAAAACCCTTCTCTAACATCTAGCAAAAAATTATTGTTCAAAAAAAGATCGATTGGCCAGAAAATCCCCCCAATTCCCTCTATTTTTATCGTGAAAATGAATCATTATTCCACACAGGTGACCCCATACTCCTTGGTGTATGGGTCAGTGGTCATTCTGCCCATCGAGATTCATTTGTCTTCATTACGCACAGTTGTCTCTGATCAGAATGCACCAGTTAAGGTAGTCGAAATCCATCTAACTGAATTGGAAGAACATAATGAGAAAAGGATTTTTGCACATCAAAATATGGAAAGTCATCATAAAAATATATATAGATCCTTCATCAATAAATTTCACCTCTTCTCTTTCTTTCATGGTGGCTTGGTGTTGGCGTTAACCACACCACTGATACATGGATGAAAACCACCCAAATTGGTTCCCAAATGGGAAAGACCTTACTTAATTCACAAGGTTAACCCCAACGGTGCATTCTCAATGGTGAACATGGATGGTGAGCGTATAACTCCTCCCACAAATTCCAAATTCCTCATGTAATACATTACCTGTGCACTATGGTCAAAGATGACCTTAAACTATATGTCGTCTCACACAATGTTAAACTGTATATGATCCCATATGACCTTAAACTATCCATCGTATTTGCTGCATGATGTGAAACTACACAACACCACCATGAACTACGTATGGATTGATTCCCTTTCTCATGGGATAGTTAGGAATGCTTAGATTCCTCAAATATGAGTCCAGCCCCAACTTTTCATACTAACCACCCCCATTGTGATGTTCTCTAGAGGGATCTCACCTGGTGTAGCATAAACTACATTGGTCCCATTAGTGCTAGGATTATGAAGAGCGCCCCCTGGCCCCCTCTCATTCTAAAATTCTCTCTCTTCCTCCATGCACAATGTTAAACTACATAGCCTTTTCTGAACTACGCATGGCGTGATTCCCATCCTCAAGGTATACGTAGGAATGCCCGGATATTTTTCCCTACAGGCCCAGTCCCATATTTTAAGATCACCACTTTGGTTCCCCCCCCCCAGATCAGATACCTCCCCAAACACATGGTACAATGTGGGCTTATGTCCACAGTTCCTATTTGGTTTATCTTAACCGCACCATGTGTTCCCCTTCATGGAGGTCTTCACCCATCATCGCTCTTAGCACAAGATGTTAAACTACGAGCTGGCTGGAACATCCTAGACTTACATACCTTGACCTTTTCAGCCACATCCCAAAGTTATCAAAAATTATTTTAAGGTATCGTATGGGATGATTTCCCCATTTGCATCACGTTACTCACCATTCCATACACGCCCATTATTGAGATGTCTTGCTTCTATCAGCATCGTTGCAGCATTACATAAAGCTACTCAACATTTTCCAGAACTATGTATGGCTTGATTCCCATCCTCATGGGATACGTAGGACGACCCAAACATTTAGACTATGTTCCCAACCCCATCTCTTTGAATCCTCCTCATCATCCTGACTCCCAAGACTGAGTTCTTCCAAGAGAGGGGTATGTCGTGTGGTATGGGCTTATGTCCCCATTTACGCCAGGTTTGTAACAACCACACCACGTACCTCTTTATTTTAAAATCCATTATTTCCCCTATCCCACACTCATATATTCAATTCATCTTATCTTATGTTGGGCACCCCGTCCCTCTTGGGAGATACATCAATGTTACCAGGATTACTTTGGTTCAAGACATCGAGAGTCAGATTCTAGCTAGACATGCTCTCGCCCATTTTTCAAGATTTGTGTTCCCCTCCATTTGGGATTTCATTATCTTTTACATCTTAATGAATCCCAAAATGTCAGGGATTCTTATCTAATGGAGTCTTCTACCATTTCAGGCTAACGTCCTTGAGGGTTTTGAACGAAAAATTGATACAAGTCCTGCATTGTGAATGTGGTCATCAGTTGATGCTCAATTTTTGTTCCCATTTCAGGTCTCGCGATATTGATACTGTGTTTCGAACATGTTCAATAGTTATCCAACATCGTCACGCCAACCTTATCATGCTCTATATTTCGGTTTCATGATTCCCATAATTTTCCACCCCATCACTTCCAAGTAGTATTACCACACTCTTGGAACTATCTGTTAGTGTGAATTTTCACACTAGGAGGAAAAAGCTATGGTAAGCCACAATTCGGGGCTCCACACTGATTTCCTCTGTATGTGTATTCAATGTGTTAAAAATACCTCTTCTTCCTTTGTTTCCCACACTGAGTTTGACTCACATGGTCTTATGGATCATATCAAAGATTGTGATCGCTTAGAAGAGTTTCTCTTCTCCATGGTAAGATCTCTAAGACCTTAAACTAATATATCCTATTACGTACACTCTATAAGTCATAAAATTGTAACCTATAAAACTACGTATTGATTGATTCACAAGCTCATGGGATACATAATAATGTCGAGACATCACATTTTTGGGTCCAGCTCATGTTCCACTAATTATCTATTTTCTTCCTCCTTTTAGACCATGACTCTTATAGGATTGCATGGTGTGAATAGAGTGGTATTATTATCCCATTCATGTCGGGTTTCCAATAGCCGCACCACATTCTCCCCTTCTATGAGCTAGTCTCTCCTACCTTTTCTCTCGCATAACATTAAACTTCACTCTCAGAACTATGTATGGATTTATTTCCATCCTCATGGGATATGTAAGAACACTTAGAAACTTTATCCATTGGACAATTCCCATATTCTCTATCATTTTTTCCCCTTAGACAGAGGTTTCTTCCATGGAATCGTGTGTTTTGTGGTGTGGACCTCGTCCTCATTCATGTTGAGTATGCTTTACCACGCCATGCATGTTCTCCTCTAAAACATAGTTTCATCTATTTGTATCCAATCCATATGTTGTTAAACTATTCCCCCTATTCCCACATGTATTTAAACAGTTTCTTCATTATTTTAGGTTGTCAAAATGCATGGTTGGTCCTATCATACGATACTAAACTATGATATTATCGCCCTGTACGCACGATGAAAAATGAAACTACATTGTGATGTCCTCACACGAGGGGGGGGGGGCATCATGTTGTGTATTGGTCACCCCCATAAAATATGTCAATGCCTACATGTATCTTGATTCCTACAGCAACACCAGGATTCTTTGACCTTGTTTTATCGCTTCACCAAAAAACACACCTCTATCCCAATGGACAAACAAGATCTATAAAATTCCGCTTCTTTTTGTGTGTGGACCAGACCCTCATGACCTTATCATCCCTAGTACTATTACCTTTATATTCCATATCCAGAACTATGTATGGATTTATTCCCATTATCATGGGGTACGTATGAATTCCCAAGAGCTTTTCCTTGGGGCCAGCCTAATGTTCATTTTCTGCCCCTCTAGCAAATACCTCCCCAAGGAATAGATGATGATATGGAATCTAGGTCCTCATTCACGTCAGGGTTTATAATTACCTCACCATGTGTCTCCTTCATTCCATACCATCACTAGTCTGAGATCTAAGACCATAAACTATGATATCTGGTCCGCACTCTAATACCATAAACTAAGATCTCCTTCAACGTCTTATTTTCAAAGTGTAAAGATGACATTTCCAAACCTACTTGTGGCATGATTCCAATACTCATAGGCTATGTAGGAATTCCTAGACATTCCATCATCGGGACCATCCCCAAGAATATTAAATCCTATTACCCGCTCTTCTTCGGCCCCTTGGCCCGAACACTTTCGGAAACCAATAGTCCGACGAGTGCCTCTTGGGGGTCTCATTCACATCGGGATATGTACTTTTCCGTACATTCCTATCCTAGATAATCATGTAATAATAGAACTTCCCCGAACAAGTTCATGATTCCCTATAATAATTATGGGATGCTCCAGTTTCTTCACCAAAGTGGGTTCCCTCTTCCGACATTGGTCTTAGAATAGGCTGTGATTTAAGATCTGTGTTTGGATATATTGTTGTAACGACCCAATCTTTTTGAGTAGTATATTAACTTACTCTTAATGATTTAATAAGATGTTAATGTTTAATGCAGAAAGAGGAGTCGATGGCTTCATCCAGTAGACTTGAACCTTATGAAGCCCACTTATCAGAGCTTGGGAAGGAGGTAGCATCTGTGGGCTTCGCTTTGGACCAACCCCAAGCCGAACTCCAGCGTGTCAAGCTTGAATGGAAACGCCTACGGGAGAAGTTCAAGTTAGTAGAGATTACTACTAGGGCAATGTTATCTGAGCCTCCCTCAGATTATCTCACCATAGCACACCTTACACTTAGGTCATATGCTGGTGTTATAAGGGGATATGTGACGAGACCCTAGCTTCCGTGTGTAATCGTTTTGGGTGAATAAATTGAGATTTCTTCCTTTAGTGATGTTTGTGAAATTTCAAATGTCCAGATAATTTCAGAATGTATTTTATTGATGAAGTTTTTGGAAAAAAGGATATTTTAAAATATTTATGAAAACCCTAAATAACTAATGATGTGTAATGATTTTCAAAAAATGGTCTTCTACAAAAGTGTTCAGTAAGGAATTTGGAGTCTAATAAGATCAACTTAATTTTTGATGAATAGTAAATTATGAATAGTGATTTTACGCTTAGGATTAGTAATGTGACCAAATGGATAAGTAATTTCACTCAAAGAAAGTTTTAATATAATTTGGACACCTAGATTAAGTAATGTGATCCAATAAAATGGGTAAATAACGGTTTCATAAATTATTAGTCAGGTATTAGTTTTTTTCGGGTGAATAGTGTTTTTTAATTAATAATTTAATTAAAAATAATTAGAAAATTATTTTTATAAAAAGGACTTTATTTTTGAACTCAGAGCATCGATATTATGATAAGGTAATTTTTGGGGATTTTTCTGAAAAAAAATGAATTTTCGATGAATAGTGTTTTTATTTAAAAATTAAATTAAAAATATTTAGAAAATTATATTTATAAAATGGATTTCATGTTTTAAATCAGAGCATTGATTTTTGGTTAAGGTGAAATTTTGGGATTATTCTGAGAAAGTTGGATTTTTGATGAATAGTGAAAATATAGTTTTTAAGTTATGGGTGTTTAATGACATCATTAAATGATGTATTAAGTATATATTCAATATGTTCGAATTATGAATAGTAAGATAAGGTATGAGGTGTCCCAAGTGGCCAATACCATGTGCAAATACCATGGGCAAGCCCATGGTTTTGCCAAAACCACTAGTGAGGTGTCCCTTGGCCATTATTGCCTTGTCCCCTCACTTTCCCTATAAATACCCACCCTTTCCTCCTTTAGTTTTCACTCCCAACTCTCCCCCAACGAATTTCTGGTCTCATTACCTCCCAAGGAGTCCTCCCAAGGTTCCCCTAATCCCTCAAGGTCCAAACCATTGAGTTTCAAGAGTCACGTTTTAAGGTAAGGGATCCGACCTCTCTCTTTCTTTTCATGTAATCCTTTTTATGTCATTCCTTTTATGCTCCATGTTCTTATGTGAGAGGATGTTCTTTTATATTCCTCATACTTCCCTTTTCATTTTTATATGATGAGAGATCCCCTCTTACTCTCATCATTTCATTTTATTAATGTTTAAGTGACGCCGTTAGGCTGCCGAATTTTAAGGGATTCTTTCACCCTTCTCATTTTTCAAGTTCGATTTTCATGTCAAGTCTTTCAAGTTCCTTTTTATTGTGTTGGGGTATGATCTCTATATCTATCATACTGATATCTTATGATCATATGATGATGGAACCTATTTTATCTTGTCAAATCGTTTTTTTATTGAAGTTAAGTGATGCCGTTAGGCTGCCAAATTTTCATAAGAGAAATCTTGATTTGTCTCACTTCCATGTTTTTCATTTCATATGGTATATCTTTAAAATTTCATTACCATGTTCTTAAATCCCTTATATTATGTACCCCTACTATTTTATGGATCATTTATGAGTGGGTGACCCATGTCCCCTCTCTTTTTAATGTTTTCTAAAACCTTGTAACATAACCGTTATGCTGCAGAATTTTTCGTCTCAAAAAGCCTCTCTCTTTTCTCAAAATTATTTTATGTTATAAAGTGAATACTCAAAGCTCTTATTTATACAAGGGTATTCACATATATATCAGAATGTTCCATTTTAAATTCTGGGATTTACATACATGAGACCCGCTTTCCCTTTCTGTGGGTTTAAAGTAACGTAAAGATCATGTCTTTAAAGCAGTTTTTAAAATGTTATGATTATGAAATGAAACTCATTTATTTTATGCTATATGGGTTATTTATGAAATTTTTGATAATGATATATGTGGCCCACATGATAATAAAGGCAAATTTAAGGGTGCGCCCTGATATCGCTCCAATGCATTGGGTAATGATGTAACCACTAGAGATTACAATTTTCACGATACCTTGGTGAATAACATTGGTAATTTTCAAATGACACCTTGGGGATGGACCTTGGTGATATGTTCATGATTGTCTATGTTAAATGATGTAGCCACATCTTCATGTTATGAAAAATGTTATTTTTATTACGAAATGCCTCATGATTTCTTTCTCATGCCTTAAAGTTCTTTTCATGTCCTTATTGAAGTATATCAAGTTCACATGTAAAATGTTCCTCTTGTTTCCCTTACTGGGCCTTATGCTCACCCTTTCTATTGATGTATGTCCCCAGGTTATGAGATGCAGTAATGAACCTAGGATGAACTTAAGGAGAAGCCTTTCAAGTGTTTATAAAGAATGCTTTATGTTGTTTTCATGTATTATGTTCCTGGTTTCCATGACAGTAAACCTTAAAGATCCTCAGTTTTGTTTAATGTAATGAAAGATTATGTTATAAGAAGACGGGATGCTATAGTTGGTATCAAAGGATGGTTTAGTTATTTGTGGAAATTAGGATATAAAAACTTTCGGAAGAACCCTATAGAAAAGTTTAAATATAGGAAAACTTCCTGGTATTTTGGTAAGTATTGAGTAAGTGGTTTATCAAACAAATACATCCCTGTCTGGATACGAGCAGGTAGAGGCGGCTCTGGCACAGATGTACATAGGGGTGAAACACGAAAACACCGCTTTGATCTAGACTCGAACGAGAACTGGTGCACGATAACGGGCCTTGCTGCACTCTTGGTTACGACACTCCCGGGGGATATGTTTGGTTAATCACAAGCTTTTTTATGAATCATTATGAAGGAATTATAGAAAAGTGTAATTGTCTAAGCATGAAGTCTTAGTTAAAAGATCCATAAATGAAATAAGTTTCTCACTAAGGTTTTATTCTTTTAGAAAATGGCGGTCAATAGGAGGAACCCTGCCGATGGTGACCACAATGCACCATGTGCTGACGACCCTCTGATGGAAGCCGGAATGGAAACATTCATGCAAATGATGAACCAACTGACTCAAGTTATGAGTAATAACTTGAATCAAGCTGAGAGGCCGATCTCACCACGAAGGGAGAAAATTTCTGTTGAGTCCTTTATGCGTCAACGACCACCAACATTCAGTGGATCTACTTACCCTTTGGTTGTGGAACAATGGATAAGCTCCATTGAAAAGATCTTTTCTGTACTTCATTGTTCGGAACAAGAAAAAGTCACCCTTGTTGTTTACCGCCTAGAGGGAGAAGCTAATCAGTGGTGGTCACTGATCAAAAACACGAAGCCACGAGGAGAGATGGAAGCTATGGAGTAGGAAGAATTCCAGGGAATATTATTTAATAAGTATTTCCCTCGTTCGATGAGAATGAGAATGGAGAAAGAGTTTCTCGAGCTGAAGCAGAAGGAGAACGAATCTGTCGGAAGCTATGAGATGAAATTCACAAGGATTTCCTGTTATACCTCAAGCTTCGTCATGGACCCTAATGGGAAGGTTGATAGATTCTTTGGTGGACTATGACCTCATTTGCGGAAGAATCTAGCCAACAGGGACTATGATAGCTATGAAGAAATAGTTCGAAGTGCCATGGAAGCTGAACAAGAGTTTGGGGAGACACAGTGGTCTCAAAAATCTAATCAGAAGAAGAGAACTCTAGAACCGAGCCTGGGAAGAAGTTTTGATCAGGAAGGAGGTGGAAACCATATGCAACATGCCACATGCAATAAGTGTGGGAAGAAGCATCCGGGGAACTGCTTGATCGGGAGTGGTAAGTGCTACAGGTGTGGAAGAGAAGGCCATATTTCTCGTAATTGTCGTAGTGATGTGAAGCCTCAACTTCCCAACACTAACGACAGAGGAAAGATGGTTCCGGCACTACCCGAAGTCACATGCTTCAAGTGTGGACAGCTTGGGCACTTTTCTAATCAATGTCCAAATCCGAGGGCGGTGGAGGGGAATCACCATCAACCTCAACAGAGGCCAAGGGATCAAGGTCGTGCTTTCACTATCACAACAACTGAAGTTGTAGTTCCAAACGATGTGGTAGCAGGTACTCTTGTCGTCCTCTCAAAACTAGCAAGTACTTTATTTGATTCTGGTTCTACGCATTCCTTTATTTCCTCAAGGTTTGCAAGGAATATAGAATCAATCCCCGAACTTCTAGAGGTAGAGTTGTCAGTCAAGACTCCAAGTGGGATTATCCTTGCATCAAAAGTATTTAGATACTCTAGTGTTTACTTTGGTGAGCACAATCTTATCGCAAATCTAGTAGTCATTCCCATGTTGGAATTCGACGTTATACTAGGGATGCACTGTCTCTCAAAGTATAATGCTAAGATCAAATGCAGAAGTAAGGAAATCTCAGTAGTCTTGAATGAACGACCTACATTTATCTTCCAAGGAGAGATATCCCGAACTGATCCCTATCTAGAAGAACCTCCTATAGCTTTCTTTATGGAGTTAATCGGTGATGAGGAAGAAGGGGAAGGGAGCATACAAATTGAAGATGTTCCGATTGTTCAGGAATACATGGATGTATTTCCTGAGGAGTTACCTGGACCTCCCCCAGAAAGAGAGGTAGAGTTCTCCATTGAACTCATACCTGGGTCTCAACCGATATCAAAGACTCCGTATATAATGGAAAATGTGGAGCTAGAAGAGCTAAAGAAACAACTCCAAGACTTGTTGGAGAAGGGGTTTATCCGACCGAGTGTGTCTCCTTGGGGAGAACCAGTTCTCTTTGTGAAGAAGAAGGATGGATCAATGCGGCTATGCATTGATTATAGAGAACTGAACGGGATCACAGTGAAGAATAGATATCCTCTTCCAGGAATTGATGATTTATTTGACCAACTTCGTGGGGCTCAATTCTTCTCTAAGATTGACCTTCGATATGGTTATCATCAAACGAGGGTGAAGAAGGAAGATATTCCAAAGACTGCCTTCCAATCAAGATATGGGCATTATGAGTTTACTGTTATTCCCTTCGGCTTGACTAATCCTCCTGCTATTTTCATGGATTTGATGAATAGAGTCTTTAAGGACTACCTTGATAACTTTGTGGTAGTTTTTATTGATGATATTTTGATATATTCAAAAAGTTGTGAGGAGCATGAAGATCATCTGAGGGTTATTTTGAAAACTCTACAGAAGGATAGGCTCTTTGGGAAGTTCAGCAAGTGTGAGTTTTGGTTACAACAAGTGGCTTTCTTAGGGAACATCGTAACCAATGAAGGAATCTCGGTTGACCCTGCAAAGACAATGGTTGTGGAAGAGTGGCCTCAACCCACAACAGTAACTAAGATTCATAGTTTCCTTGGTTTAGCGGGATATTATAGGAGTTTTGTGAAAAACTTTTCACAGATTTCTAATCCACTAACCAAGTTGACTCGAAAAGGGGTTAAGTTCATCTGGACAAAGGAATGTGAGGAAAGTTTCCAAGAGCTGAAGAAGAGATTGGTTACTGCACCTGTGTTAACACTACCCTCTATCGGAGAAGGATTCGTTATTTTTAGTGATGCATCTCTGAAAGGGCTTGGGTGCGTCCTCATGCAAAATGAAAATGTAATTGCTTATGCATCTTGACAGTTGAAGATTCATGAGAAGAATTATCCTACGCATGATCTAGAGCTGGCGGTAGTTGTTTTTGCTCTAAAGATATGGAGGCACTATCTTTATGGGGGGAAATGTGATATATACACTGACCACCAAAGTCTAAAGTATATTTTCACACAGAAATAATTGAACATGAGACAAAGGAGATGGTTGGAGCTTATTAAAGACTATGATTGTTCAATACATTATCACCCTGGAAGAGCAAACAAAGTCGCATATGCATTAAGCAGGAAAGATCTTGTTGTTCTGGAAACAATGAGGATCTTAGGAGATCCCTTGATTAAAGATCTAGTAAAACTGGACATGGGAATTACAAGGAAAGGGACATCATCAACCCTATCCCAAATGATTTCTCAACCTTCATTACTAGAGAATATCAAGAAGGCTCAAAAAGAAGATCCTTTGCTGCAGGAGAAGTTCGAGGCTGTAAAGGATGGGAAGTTTCCTGATTTCAATATTGATCAAGAAGGTGTATTGAAATTTCGTACAAGACTATGTGTTCCATCTATTCCGGAGATAAAGAAAGAACTGATGGATGAAGCTCATAGCTCTACTTTCTCTATACATCCGGGAAGCACTAAGATGTATAGAGACCTTCGTGATCATTATTGGTGGGATAACATGAAGAGGGAGATTGCGGATTACACTACAAGGTGCCTGGTGTGTCAGCAAGTAAAGGCAGAAAGACAACTTCCTAAGGGGGTATTACAACTGCTACCCATACCAGTATGGAAGTGGGATAATATCACCATGGACTTTGTAACTGGTCTCCCAAAAACATCCAAAGGAAACAATGCGATATGGGTTATTGTGGACTGTCTCACCAAGACAGCCCATTTTATCTCTATTCGGGAAGATTTCTATCTGGATCAGCTTGCCAAGATATACGTGAAGGAAGTGGTAAGGTTGCATGGGGTACCACTATCCATCGTATCTGATCGTGACCCAAGATTCACATCAAAATTCTGGAGAAGTCTTCAACATGCTCTGAATACCGAATTGAATTTTAGTACGGCCTATCATCCTCAAACTGATGGCCAATCTGAAAGGACTATTCAAACACTCGAAGACATGTTGATATTATGCTCAATGGAATTTAAGGGTGGATGTGATCAACACCTCCCATTAGTGGAGTTCTCCTATAACAACAGCTTCCATGTGAGTATTCAGATGTCACCCTATGAAGCTCTGTATGGAAAGCGGTGTAGAACTCCTACTTGTTGGGATGAAACTGGTGAGAGGAAGCTTCTTGGGCCTGATCTCGTGCAAGAGATGACGGAACAGGTTCATGCCATCCAACAACACATAAAGGCAGCTCAGAGTCGGCAGAAGAGCTATGCTGACAATCATCGAAGGGACTTGGAGTTTGGTGTTGGTGACAAAGTCTTCCTTCGAATCTCTCCATGGAAGAGAGTCATGCGGTTTGGGAAGAAAGGGAAGCTCATCCCTAGGTACATTGGCCCCTATGAAATCCTTGATCGCATAGGAGCAGTGGCATATCATCTAGCACTTCCACCGAACCTAGCTCAAGTTCACAATGTCTTCCATGTATCTCTCTTGAGGAAGTACATACCCGACCCTTCGCATGTACTGAACCCAGAGGTGGTACAACTGGAACATGACCTCTCTTATGAGGAGCAGCCAGTGGAGATCTTGGACTGTAGAGACAAGGTTCTACGAAAGAAGACTACCCACCTTGTGATAGTGTTGTGGAGGAATCATAAGTATGAAGAAGCGACTTGGGATCCTGAGGAAATGATGAAGCAAAAGTACCCTCACCTTTTCGACTAGGCCTCAAGTATAAATTTCGGGGACGAAATTTCATAAGGGGGGAAGAATGTAACGACCCAATCTTTTTGAGTAGTATATTAACTTACTCTTAATGATTTAATAATATGTTAATGGTTAATGCAGAAAGAGGAGTCGATGGCTTCATCCAGTAGACTTGAACCTTATGAAGCCCACTTATCAGAGCTTGGGAAGGAGGTAGCATCTGTGGGATTCGCTTTGGACCAAGCCCAAGCCGAACTCCAGCGTGTCAAGCTTGAACGGAAACGCCTACGGGAGAAGTTCAAGTTAGTAGAGATTACTACTAGGGCAATCTTATCTGAGCCTCCCTCAGATTCTCTCACCATATCACACCTTACACATAGGTCTTATGCCAGTGTTATAAGGGGCTATGTGACGAGACCCTAGCTTCTGTGTGTAATCCTTTCGGGTGAATAAATTGATATTTCTTCCTTTAGTGATGTTTGTGAAATTTCAAATGTCCAGATAATTTCAGAATGTATTTTATTGATGATTTTTTTGGAAAAAAAGGATATTTTAAAATATTTATGAAAACCCTAAATAACTAATGATGTGTAATGATTTACAAAAAATGGTCTTCTACAAAAGTGTTCAGTAAGGAATTTGGAGTCTAATAAGATCAACTTAATTTTTGATGAATAGCAAATTATGAATGGTGATTTTACGCTTAGGATTAGTAATGTGACCAAATGGATTAGTAATTTCACTCAAAGAAGTTTTAATATAATTTGGACACCTAGATTAAGTAATGTGATCCAATAAAATGGGTAAATAACGGTTTCATAAATTATTAGTCAGGTATTAGTTTTTTTCGGGTGAATAGTTTTTTTAATTAAAAATTTAATTAAAAATAGTTTGAAAATTTTTTTTATAAAAAGGACTTTATTTCTGAACTCAGAGCATCGATATTATGTTAAGGTAATTTTTGGGGATTTTTCTGAAAAAAATGAATTTTCGATGAATAATGTTTTTATTTAAAAATTAAATTAAAAATATTTAGAAAAATATTTTTATAAAATGGATTTCATTTTTGAAATCAGAGCATTGATATTTGGTTAAGGTGAAATTTTGGGATTATTCTGAGAAAGTTGGATTTTTGATGAATAGTGAAAATATAGTTTTTAAGTTATGGGTGTTTAATGACATCATTAAATAATGTATTAAGTATATATTCAATATGGTAGAATTATGAATAGTATGATAAGGTATGAGGTGTCCCAAGTGGCCAATACCATGGGAAAATACCATGGTAAAGCCCATGGTTTTGCCAAAACCACTAGTGAGGTGTCCCTTGGCCATTATTGCCTTGTCCCCTCACTTTCCCTATAAATACCCACCCTTTCCTCTTTTAGTTTTCACTACCAACTCTCCCCCAACGTAGTTATGGTCTCCTTACCTCCCAAGGAGTCCTCCCAAGGTTCCCCCAAGCCCTCAAGGTCCAAACCTTTGAGTTTCAAGAGTCACATTTTAAGGTAAGGGATCCGACCTCTCTCTTTCTTTTCATGTAATCCTTTTTACGTCATTCCTTTTATGCTCCATGTTCTTATGTGAGAGGATGTTCTTTTATATTCCTCTTACTGCCCTTTGCATTTTTATATGATGATAGATCCCCTCTTACTCTCATCATTTCATTTTATGAATGTTTAAGTGACGCTGTTAGGCTGCCGAATTTTAAGGGATTCTTTCACCCTTCTCATTTTTCAAGTTCGATTTTCATGTCAAGTCTTTCAAGTTCCTTTTTATTGTGTTGGGGTATGATCTCTATATCTATCATACTGATATCTTATGATCATATGATGAGGGAACCTATTTTATCTTGTCAAATCGTTTTTTTATTGAAGTTAAGTGACGCCGTTAGGCTGCCGAATTTTCATAAGAGAAATCTTGATTTGTCTCACTTCCATGTTTTTCATTTCATATGGTATATCTTTAAAATTTCATTACCATGTTCTTAAATCCCTTATATTATGTACCCCTACTGTTTTATGGATCATTTATGAGTGGGTGACCCATGTCCCCTCTCTTTTTAATGTTTTCTAAAACCTTGTAACATAACCGTTATGCTGCAGAATTTTTCGTCTCAAAAAGCCTCTCTCTTTTCTCAAAATTATTTTATGTTATAAAGTGAATACTCAAAGCTCTTATTTATACAAGGGTATTCACATATATATCAAAATGTTCCATTTTAAATTCTGGGATTTACATACATGAGACCCGCTTTCCCTTTCTGTGGGTTTAAAGTAACGTAAAGATCATGTCTTTAAAGCAGTTTTTAAAATGTTATGATTATGAAATGAAACCCATTTATTTTATGCTATATGGGTTATTTATGAAATTTTTGATAATGATATATGTGGCCCACATGATAATAAAGGCAAATTTAAGGGTGCGCCCTGATATCGCTCCAATGCATTGGGTAATGATGTAACCACTAGAGATTACAATTTTCACGATACCTTGGTGAATAACCTTGGTAATTTTCAAATGACACCTTGGGGATGGACCTTGGTGATATGTTCATGATTGTCTATGTTAAATGATGTAGCCACATCTTCATGTTATGAAAAATGTTATTTTTATTACGAAATGCCTCATGATTTCTTTCTCATGCCTTAAAGTTCTTTTCATGTCCTTATTGAAGTATATCAAGTTCACATGTAAAATGTTCCTCTTGTTTCCCTTACTGGGCCTTCTGCTCACCCTTTCTTTTGATGTGTGTCCCCAGGTTATGAGATGTAGTAATGAACCTAGGATGAACTTAAGGAGAAGCCTTTCAAGTGTTTAAGAAGAATTCTTTATGTTGTTTTCATGTATTATGTTCCTGGTTTCCAAGACACTAAACCTTAAAGATCCTCAGTTTTGTGTAATGTAATTAAAGTTTATGTTATAAGAAGACGGGATGCTATAATTGTCATCTGCATGGGACACGTAGACACGTCTAGGCCTATTGCCTCGATCCCAAACCAAGGATCATTATTCCTTTTGGGCCCACTACCTCGATCAGGGTCCAGTCTCTATGACCTTAAACAATGATCCTATAGTCCTTGTATCATGACTTTAAACTGTTAAACTCATTCCCTGCAGTATGACCATTAAACTATGTGCAACGTCCATGTTATATTATGTTAAAATATTCCATTAATTATATGCATCTGTATGATGTAAAACAATAAGTAATTATAGGTCCTTACAACATAGGTCATATTCGTAAATAAGTTTGATCTCAGATCAGACTGATGCTCCCACTTAATGTGTTTTCACCATTGTGTCATAATTTCTAGAGTGTTGGAATCAATTTTAACAACCCATCACTCATCCACCATGCTTTGTGTACCCTTTATTTATACCCTCATCCTCTTTTACATCTAAAGGAACCCCCTAATAGTATGTCTCCTCAGCCTATGGAACATCTACTATCCAAGGCCAACGTTCTGGAAGACTAATTGAAAAAAATTTGAGTCAGGCCTTGTGTTCTGGATATGGTCAGTGGATGGCCCTCATTTGTTATCCCCATATTAGGCTAGTACAATAAGGATACTATGTTTCAATCATGACCAACTTTTGGCCATAATTTTCATGCCACCCCTACAATGTTATGAATTTTGGGTATTATGATTCACACGTTCAATTCCCCTCTATTTGGATTGATTATATTTTCCCTTTCATTACCCCAATCTTGCACTAGTGCACATTGAAAAAATGGAACTTTGACTATTCTGAGAACATCACCCTCCATTCAGGCCTCCCCCTATTTTTTTCTCGAAGGTCTGGATTGGTTGTACAAACCCTAGATGCCTGAATCTTGGTTGGCACTCTCAAATTTGATGGCACAATGAGATGGGCATCCATTGTTTTTCACACAAAGCCTGACCCACTTGAGCATAAGGATAGATCTTTGTATTCTTCATGAATGTAATAGATATGAAATAGATTAAAAAAATGTAACCCATTCATTAATATAGAATCAGAAATCAATGCATGAACATACATTTTAAAATTTTCTGCACGTTACAGAACCCAGAGATCGAACCCTCCCATGGATGGGTTGACCTATTCAATAGAGTGTTCCAGGGGTGCCACTATCTGGAATGTGGAATCCAAGATCTACATTCATCTGTTTTCTTCCTGATCCTCCTTGGCAGTAGTGGGGATTAATCTATTAGTCGTAACCCGAGCCCGCTCCTCATCCTCTTGGATAGTGACCATCACCTCAGAAGCCTGCTTTATTCATTCTCTTACCACTATCATTTGAGACTTCAAGAGCGACACGAGTTACAATTGTGCATTAATGAAAGATGAGTTCTCTTATTCTCATGCCCACAACCACAAAGCCTCTCCTTATTCCTCCTAAAGCCTCCTTATGTTCACCGATTTCTTTTTTTGCTAGCCCACGCTAAGGCTGCGATCTTGCGTCTGATTCAACTCAGCCATGATGTACAAAATGATCATATAGGGACTATGTGCATCTACTCCCCCAGTGCAGAGATTTCACATCCAACAATGAATCCTCCACACATGGTCTATCCATTGTACATGAAGATTCTTTCTGATGAAGCCCTTGACTGGCCTCCATGACTGATAATGGGAGATCTTATTGTCCTCTTTGTTGGAGGCCATTTTATCCCATTCTATGGGTTTGGTAGGTTCATATGTAGGAAACACCTATAGTAACTCATCATAAGGATCCAAATCTAGTGTATGATCGGTTATTTCAGGACCCATGTTGTTCAGTTTAACCTCATCATTAGATCCAACCTTAGTGATCTCAGGCTCTGTCGTGCTGACAGTCTCTCCAGTGATCAGAAGCGCTGCAACCTCGTCATTTGAACCTCTGCTTCCACAACCACTGTTGTTCCCCTAAGAAAGGTTCCACCCAGATCTCTAACCAAACTATCCATTTCACCCCATGTCATTAGATGAATTGTGCATATAGAAAGTGCACAGATGTCAGTCGACTTGATCATTGGATGTTAGTTACGAATTTCGTAATGGTGACTTACAGAGATCAAACAGTTTGTCTCTTTCTTGAGACATTTCCATCAGAACCTCAAGGCATGGCCCTCTATATATTGTGGGGAAGTTTGAAGGCTCCATGAGGACCACCCTGGGTGTCACATCATTGGCGAACATGATGATCGTCGTATCCACGTGTGCAGATTCCAAAGATCCAGAAGTTGCATCAACTATTGTTTGGGAGTCAGTTTTGCATATGAGGCCCTCCAGCACAGTTCAACTGTTAATAAGGAGTCCAAAATTACCAGGATTAAGTCTCCAGGGTACTGGTCTAGGGTTTTACCATGAGACCCTCTACAAACTCTTTATAATCTGAGATTGAATAGTCAACCTCACCCTCCTCTAAATGACCCCCTACACCTGCTTCCTCCCCTAGGAGGACTCCTCTATTTATTCTAGCAGAGGGAAGTGCTCTCATAATTTCCGGGCTGACAACTAATAAGGGGTCGTTTTAATTAGAAACTCATTTACCTTATCATTCATTAGACGCGGAGCACCATGAGAGTGCACAAAGTTCTCCATCTCTACCAGGTATTGTTCCCCTCCACCTTAGATACTGAAAATCCATCCCTGATAGGGCCTATCACTAGAAAATCCATCCTGATATGGTTCAGGTGTTGCCACATCTCAGATGGGGTGAGGAATGGCCTGTTGACATCCTAGATGTCCCATGCCTTCAAGAAGAAAACATTCCGTAGTATGTCTATGTAACGACCCAATGTTTTTCAATGGAGATTCTCTTCCTATGTCATAAAATAACATGAAAACACAACATAATTAACTACTAAGAATTAATTGACCTTTAAATATAATTTTTTTACTTCTATGTTTGGAATTTTTAAAATTTTACATACACGGTTGTGTTCATGATGATTTTTGGAGTCTAATGAAACAAAAATAATTTTTGGTGAATAGTAATGTACCCTTATCAATAGTAACATACCCTAATGAATAATAATTTGACCCTTATTAATATTAAATCATCCAACATAAGATTAACAATACTTATGAATAGTTAAATAAAATTTAGACATCTTAGAATGTAACAATTTGACCTTAGTAAACGTTTTGGAATTTAGTAAGTAATAATAATTAATTTTAATTAATTAATTAATTTAAACAAATATTTATTTTCTTAAAATTTATTAATTAGTTATGAAATTTCTGTCTTATAGTTTTTAGATTATTTTATAAGGCCCTACATAATTTCAGAAGAACTATAAAATCAGTTTTAATCTTAGAAACTGTATTTTTAGGTAAATTATGATTTTAATTAAATATTGAATCAATAATATTTATAAAATTATTTTTGAAAAATGGGATTCATTTTTGGATTCTAAGCATCAAAAAATGGTCAGGGTAAATTTTTGGTATTTTTCTGAAATACTTGATTTTTTTGATGAATAGTTGAATCCGATATTTCACAATAAATGATAAATAATGGATTAATTGAGTCATCGATGATGTTCTTCTGATGTAATCCCACTTGGTTTGGGATAACATGATAAAATTACTATTCTTGGTCATTCAAGACTCATTATTACTTTTCTTAGGGGAAATTAAAAAACTAATGAATTTTATATTAAGGAAACCTCTCTCCCCTACACTATAAAAGACACTGTTTACAGCCTCATTTCATCACACCGCTCAATCTCCAAGCCATCACTAAACTGTATCCAAACACCTTAACTAGACCCTCCCTCACGTCCAAGAGCTTCTGGTATCATCAAAAGACAATTATTAGACCCATAAGGTGGTTCTCAAGAGAGGGATTCGAGAGGTAATTTCTCTCCCTCTTCTCCTTTAATTTCCTTTCATGTTCAAGTCCATTTCTTGATCTCTCCCCACCTATATTCATAAAAATGGTATTGAAACTCCATTATAATAAATATAATCTAATTTTATGATTATAATGGGATATAATATCATCCATCCACCTTTCCCTCTTCCTTTTATTTTATTAAAGAGAACATTGTTCATGAGGTGTTAATTTATCACCTTCAAAAAATGACATGCTTTCTTCTTCCATTTATAACCTTAGATCTGGTCCTGAAACCATCTTTTTGGTTTAACAAGAATATGTTATATGTGTTGTTTCCTATTTAATGTTCTGTAAATTACCTATGGCCATATTACTAAGTGATAAGTTAAAACATGTTCGTTGTGACCGAAAAACTTGCCAAATTAACACAAACAATCATCATTTAATTTTTATCTAATGATTCATCCACATTAATCTAATATAAATCATTAAAAAATCATTCAAACGCCTGTAATACCATTAATAACATATAATATCAGTTATATATGTTTACCCATGTTCTACCCAAACATCAATTTAAGAATACAAGTGAACCACTCAAGAAAACCATAAAAACAAACATTTCCGAATAATGTTTTTAAACACTATAACTCATCCAAAGGCAAATTAAATCACATAATGTAACCAGATTGAACCCTATTAATGTCCACAAGGTTATTTATTTCTAGTTAATTAATATAATGTCATTATACATGACATTAAAGAGAATGAAGCATTTAGATACAAGGTAAGGTAAATTCATTAACCCAACTTTCATCCTTCAGGTTTTCATCTTTCACTCCATTTTTGATATGGTTACTCATATAAAATCATTTTTTCATATTTGAATTTACATTTTTTTGAAATACATGTTTTTCACTGGTATTTATGAAATACCAAATGTTTTCCAAAATAAGTATTCTTTCAAGAACACACCTTTTACTTCTCATTCAAGATTGACGGTTCTTGTAACATGTTTGTTATTACCTCATTATTTTGGTATCCCAATGTTTATGAATGTGTTATTATGAGATTAAAACAATTAATTATCATGGTTTTATTATGTTAATTTATGTTATATGATCATTTTGGCATTCATTATAAATGATAATGTTATGATGTGACGGGTGCACCTGGAATTATATAGCCCAATATGAATGTTTAAATGTGACGGGTGTGCCCAGAATTATACAGCGCTCTAATGCATTGGGTAAAGTGATGATTATTATGAGTAAATGTGAAATGATGTGTGAAAAAGATTCTAGATTGGTTAAAATGTATGTGTGGTCGTTAACCACTAAGACATGATGTTTCATTTTTATGCATTCCCACATTTCATGTCTTTTATTTATGCTCCTCTCATGTTCCTGATCTTTTTCCTATGTTAATATTATGCTCACCCCATGCTATATTGTTCTTATCTATCCTTTTAATGGGCTTCTATCTCACCCCTTTTGATGTATATCCTCAGGTGGCTACATGTACTAAGTAGAGGACAAGTGTCAATAAGAATATAGAGAAGAATAAATTAAATAAATGTTTGTGTTTAATGTTGTGTTTGTTATTTATGGTCCTAGTTTTCCCAAGACACCAAAACATTGGATCCTCTATGTGTAATTCTATTATGTTGTTTATATTTAAAATGATGTAATATTAATATAAGAAAATTCTGGGTTGTTATAGTCTATATGGTTCAGTATCTTCCCCGAAGGCCGAGTGGATATCCTACAGAACCCCATTGGTGGCCTCCCCTTCGGATGACTCTGTCCCTCTAGGGTCGTTGGATCCATTGTTGATGCCTCTATTTTGACTGGAGTAGGCCTCTTCGCCACTATATCTCAGACACCATGAGATTTCATCACCGCCTTTTGGACCCAACCTTTAGGCTTGGGAGACACCACTTCACTGACCCAGATGGTTTGTTGCTTCAGTATCTCCCCTGGGTAGCCCACCTCCCAGATCATGGAATACTCTTTCTCTAGCCCTTAGTCAACTATGGGAGGTGTTAGATCATTCTGAATCTTCCCATAATATTTCTTTAACGTGTTCCATGGCTTCTTAATCACACGTAGGTTCTCCTCATGGTGCACCCCCTAGTAGACCCATAGGGTCGACCACTGCACACAATGAAATTGTCTCACAAAACGGTGTAAGGAGTATGGTTCTCAGAGAGACTAATGATCAACCAATGTCACCAGGAATCCACACCCAATGGACATGAGGTTGGACCGATGCTCTTCTGTTCCCAATCCATCATCAATGAACATGCATGTTGGCAACATGAAATGGTGGAAATTGAACTCCTCTACCTTAAGGACCCAGTTCATCACCAACAATGTTGTCAACATAGTCGGAAAGCTCCCAGCTGCATTCAGAATGGATGGGTGAAAATTTGATTCTGGTGGGGATATGGGGTTCATATATTAATAGATAACCCTATTATGAGCTGCTATCGACCCAATAAGAAGGTGAAACAACCCACATATCCTCTGTGGATTCATCCCATCATTGATGTTCCCCAAAATCTAATACAACATGGAGAGCATCAGGATCAAGAGGTTGAACTATCCCATGTCTCATACATAGACACCATGATAAATGTGCTCGGTCACATGCCCATGTTCGTGTCTCTTATCAGCAGGATCCAACTGCAAATAATCGTTGTAATGAATGTAGTTAAACTAACCACTAGTTTTTCCTTTGTACTGATGCTGAAACCCCATGTTTTCCACTGGCTATCCTCGAAGAGCCACCTATATGAGTGCTTAATGCCTCATTGATCCCAATTTGGGAATGTTCGAGTCCTCATAAGGAAATTCCCATTTTTATGGAAATTGAGGATCAACATGAACTATCATTTGAAATGGACGTCCCTCAGCGATTGTTTGTCCTCCCCTGACATCAGTTCCATCAATGCCCTTAACAGTGGAAGAATTTTTTTCTGAGTCCTCCCATGAACTAACAACGCAGAGGAACTCATCATACATCTCCCCCAGTATTGGGACCCCCATGATCTGATTCAGGTCCAACAGGCTGATGCTGACCACTCCATGGTGCAAATTGAAAGTGTTGGTCCATGACGACCATCTACTCAGTAGTTTAGGAATCAATAGTTTCAGCTAGTATATATGGAATTGGGAATCCCATGTCGCCTCATACAAACCCACTCACCATAGCTATGACCCAAACTACTCGAATGAGGCACCTACCCTCTAGGCCCAGGACCAATTATTTATAATTTTTCTGCCTTGGAGGAGATCCCACTCATCAGTCCACCCCTTCTACAACTTCCAAGGGAATCCTTCAAGATATTGTGGTACCGTGGGGGAGATGTCTCTGGTTGAAATGATTTCCAATCAATTTTATTCACATGGTTGCATAGAAAATAAACATTGAATGGTTTGAAATCCTCCAATGTGTGGTCGTCGATCACTCAGAAAAACTAGAGTTGGCATAATGTTCTCCAAAACACGTCATCTGGTTCATCCCTTATCACTTCCAGAATGAAGACGTCATCTCTCCGACCGAAGCCGTACAGAGGTAGTCTTTTACAGATTGGGTAGTTCTTCTAGCTCTCTAAGAGAAACTTTAACAACATATCATGATTTGAATGGATTCGAATGAATTCCACAATTCCCAAGATATTCTCCATCTCTTCCCTTCTAGCAGCATCAACAAGGACCTCCATATAAGCTTCCATGCAAGCCATTCAATTTTCCGAATTTGGAACTATTTTTTCTAGTTTGGGAAGAATGATTGTGTAGCTCATTCACATTGATTGTTCACAGGGCCCAATCTCAACCAAAAATCATAGAGCCCTACCCTCGACCGAGTAGACCCAATCCAAGGAGAACACCCTTGTAGAGTCAAAAGAATATTTGTGTGTCGCAAAGCAGAATTATTGATTCTTAGAGAGCAATCACGGAGTGTGGAGACAATCACGAATCTAGAGCACTATCGCCAAAACATAGAGGTGTGAAATGAAAAAAGATGGGCCATCCTCCCATATTTATAGGTTATGACTCCCTGTGATTCACGGCATGTCCATAAATGGTGAGCTTCAGGGAGCTCTCAACCTACGCGTCCCCTCTCTACATCGTGAATCCTCTCTGTGGGCCTTCTTGGTGATTTGCTTAACAATTTGGGCAATTGACCCTCATACATAGACACTCATTTTCTCCTTCACACCAAATCTAAGGGAGGGAATCTTTTGGCACCAAAATAAGTGAATAAGAATAGAAAATGGAAAGAAGAAACTAACTCCCAAGATGATTCCTCGCAAAGCCTATTCGCGGAGCCTAAAAGCACCGCAGATTGCGCGAGGCCACCACATTTGTGAAGTCGTCGCGAAGAAAATAGGTGGGAGACTCCATGACCCAAAAATCCTTTTGTGAATCCACCATGGATCCAAGTTGAAAGAGGATCCATGATCTTAAGAGACCTTTGCGAATATGTTATGAAGAAAAGTGGTGAGAGGGTTCTCGATTATGACAAAGTACCATGTAGATTTGTGTCAAGAGATCCTTCCTTCTAAGTGCCTCTTGCCTATAAATAATAGGATCCCCTCGATAACAAAGGATGGGTCCTCTGACCTTTCACTCTCTCATCTCTATAATGGAAAATCAATTTATACTCTACGAAAAATGAGCTCTTCAAGGTACTTGAGCATCGTGAAGTGCCTTTCTATTGGCTTAAATTAACCCCCTCTTCAAAGATGGTTACCCTTTGCGGAGCCCATGGGCCTCCATGATGTAAGGTAATCCCCAAGGGGACTTGGTTCTTTATAGATCACTAATCATTCACGAAGTACCATCTACGCACATGCGCATCCTTTTCTAAGGCATGGTCACCATGATTCGCAAAGTACACTTCTTCGAAGTGCTATGCTTCGCTGGGAACCCTTACTTTGTGAATCCCTACATAGAAAAATAAATTATACTTCACGATGTACCATCCTTATGCACCTATTCCCTACGAATAGGATAATCCACCTCACTTCGCAAAGCATACCCCTTCACGAAGCCCCTCCACTACATGCAGCGCCATAGCTTCACGATGTCTCTTCTTGTGAGTCTCATTGCTCTACAACCCCTTTTTTAGTAATACCCTCTAGGATAATACTATTTGATTTAAAAATCCCTTGTGTAGTGTTTCATGTTGTGTTTCTTTTCCTCGTGCTTCATCTCTAATTGATACTAATGGATTTATCTTCTTCGCATTGTCAGGATAATGTGGTCCCCTCTATGGATTATTCCACGACACCCCCTCACTAAGGCCTTACTGAGGTATTTCTTTTCCCTAATGGTGGATGGGATCATGTTATGTAAGTTCCATGGGTATATAGTAAACCTACCTATTCTGAGCTGTAAGAAGTTAAACTACCAATCACCATCATCCTCAGCACATGGCATTAAACTTTGACCTCACCCCATGCATCATATGTGGGGTGCCACTTCTCGGACATTATTAATGCCCACTTGTCTACACAGGGGGTGAAATCTTCCTCAAATGGAATGGAATCCTTTTTTGGAGTGGCTCCTATTAGATATAAAGGGAAACCACCTTGGTGTATTCCCATAGCCTTTCTGGGATGAGGTTGTACCCCTACACCTCCTCTCTTCATCAATGCCAAAGACTATGAGGATATATGGGCATAGGGACCATTTTTATCTTATATGTCTCCCTCTAGGCTTTGTCGTCACCGGGCCTCCATCATGGATTGAGTCACAATATCCATCTCCCTAAGCTGCTACCCATGCATAAGCCCTATTTCCTCCTTGGGCTGCTAACCGCATGTAAGCCCCATTTCACTTGACATGGAGGCACCTTTCACAATGTCATCGTCATGTATTTTCTGCCTCTTGTTTCTCACACCGAGCATGAATCATGTGTTCTTAGAGTTTTCAATGACCATGGTATCCTCGTTGGGAAACCCTATAGTGTAATCCCCAAACCATCCCAAAATACGTGGACATTGATCCATTCCAAGGAATGGTACGCATAAAGAATCCCTGAGGTTCAGGCCCAACATCTATTGGTCCATACTCCTTCACGTAGGTTCACCAAACCTTCTCAAACTATGTGTACATTTTTCCTTTACAAGGAATGGTATGTTGGAAGGCTCTTTAATGTTCAAAACCAACACCTATTGGTCCCGAACCCCTTCACATAGGTTCACCAAACCATCCCAAACCATGTGGACTTTGATCCATGCCAAGGAAAGATATGTAGGAAGCGTCCCAGAGGTTTACTCTCATTACCTAATTTTCCTTACCCTCTTCATGTCGGTTCAACAATCCACCCCGAACTATGTGGATGTTGATCCTTTACAGGGAATGGTACGTAGGAAGCCTCTCTACAGTTCAATCCCAACACCTATTGGTCCCAACCCCCTTCACATCAGTTCACCGAACCATCCCAAACTTGGGGATATTGATCCTTTCCATGACAATGTTTGTAGGAAGCCTCCCCAAAGATCAAGCCCAACACCTCTTGGTCTCGACCCCCTTCACATCAATTCATCCACATCCAGCATGTCGATAAACTGTATGCCCCATTTTCTTCCTCAAAAACATTAAATTTTACCCATTTGAACTACGTGGACATTGATCCTTGTCTTATTGGATATGTATGTAGAAATCCTCCCTATTGTCTAACCCCGACCAGCAGTAAGCCGTTGTATTCTCCAACAAAAATTAAGCTATTTTGTTACCCGACAAGCGGTAAGTCGTTGTGTTCCCCAAAAAGTGGTAAGCTATCATCAATCCCATTCAATGGTATGTAGTTGGATGCCTATTTAGAGGTAAGCCATTATGAACCCATACCAGTGGTAAACTGTTGGAACCCCATTCAGCGGTAACCCATTGGAACTCGAGTAAGTGGTTAGCCATTGAACCCAACCAGTGGTAAGACAATGTATTCATCAATTGTTGGTAATCCATTGTAGTTCCATTTTTTGGGACCCAAATCTCTTGTCCGGCACCATGGTGTTAGACCAACATCAGGCTGATAACAACATCTAAGCCCCATCATGTCATCGGTTCACTATCCTCTGTGTAAACCCCAATTCTGTACCCCCTATCCTGAATTACATGGACATTGATCCTTGACAAAGAATTGTATGTAGGAAGCCTCCCTGAGGTTCAATATCATCAACCCTTTCCCCATCATGTTCTCTCTCTCTAGAGCCTGTGTGTTTTTGGAAGGTCATCCCACAACCCAAAGGTTCCACTTCCTCCAGTTTCCATCCATACGGGTCGCCTCCTTAGGTGTCCCATCGCCCCACCGAACTACACAGACATTGAATCTGGGCCACGGAGATACGTAGGAAGTCTCTTCGAGGATCAAGCCCAAAACAACCCTCATCATCACAAAAATTCCATCTCATTCCCCCACCACTTCATTTAACTATCCATCATCCATCGTGATACTATTTGGGCTACCACATCCTATTGAAATCAAGCCACCCACATTCTGGCTTCTCCTAGAAGCAACCATGTAACTAACCATGCATTAGCCTCGTTTTAATGATCCCTCTAGGGGTCACACCAACTTAATCCACTATTGTTAGTGTTATGATCAGTATGATCTATCTCTGAATGTTGTTAAACTCTCGGCATACCCTGTGTTAAACATATTATTCTGAAGAAAAAATTCAGAGACATTTCTATGGCATATAATTCCCCACATTTGATGTGGGATGCCTCAGGATTCCACACCCTCAAGAAGAATTATCATAATGTAAATAAACCCAAATGCACTAGTGTTCTTATGTCCAGACATTCCAGTGATTTCCAACATGACTACTCCCCCTACCTAAGGTTTCTACCCTGACCAGACCCCTTGGAATGTCCTGAATAAAGCTGCGTAATTAACAGACACCCGTGGAGACACGACACTAGGAATTAGATTCACGAACAATGACTCAATTCTATTAGGGTTACTCGGATTATGTAATGAGTTATTTTGAGGAATCTATAGAAGGAGGAACCGACATCCCACCAACTCGTACTGTTCACGAAGCACATTTCCCTGAAGAAGTGATGAATGTCTCCCACCTTTGGAAAGTGGGAATGTAGGGCCACATATGTGCATCCTTCTCCGAATAATGGACGGATGCACGCCCCAGTTAAAGAGTAAAAAACAATTACATAAAAATTTCATGAATAACCAAATGATAAGTGAATTAAATGTTTTTATTATTAAATGGTCATATAATTTCCATCAACAGAAATTCTACAATAAAAACCTCGATTAAAATGAGATTATGATCTAAAAAAATATGATGATCATAAAATTTAATTGAGAATTATTAAATCAATAGATTATGTGTATAAACTATAAAAAAATAGAAAATGTGGAAATAAAAATAATTTAATAAAATTCCATATGTACCTAATCATAGAATGAAATAATCAATTAAGTATATGTTTAACCCATTGAATGAAAATTATGTTAAGAAATATATAACCTCATACTTATTTTTTAGTTCAATTTTTTTAACATTCATTATAATGGTTTTATATATGTTACTAACATAAAAATTAATTATATTACTATTTATAATATCATAGGTGATCCCTTTATAACATCTTATCCCTAGTTCAATAATAATCATTCATTATTTTCATCGTTTTTTTTTTGTTTATTTCCTTATATTCTTTTGTGTGTTATATAATTAATAGAAAAGTAATTCAAAAAATTAAATAGATTCATTATCTCTAAAATAATAATAATTAAATAATTATCTTAATTATTTTTTATTAATTTTACTATTAAAACCAATCCTAAAATATAATTATGAAAAATGATGTAGGCTACGATCTTGGAGGTGGTAGGCCATACATACAAAGGAGTAACATTTCTATTTTTCAATGATCTTTATGGAATAATGTTAAGTAATATATTAGATTTCCAGAATAGTAATAATATCACTTATACCATATTATTTAATTATATATATCATTAATTTTTTTTGGTGATGAAAATAGAGTCACACTATTTTGTGAAGGTGGAAGTCCACACATACATGAATGATGTTATCATCATTAAGTGTGTGTAAAGGTATAAAATAAAATGATATATTTTCATTACAGAATATAAAATATTTTATGAGTATTCTAATTATTTCATGTATATCATGTATAATCAATAAATTTATTTATATCACCATCATTGTGAAGAATTTGTAATAGATGAATCACATCGCTTTGGGTGTCAGTAGTTCATTGTACACATAATCGATGTTATCGTATCTCTTATAGAATGAATGGTATATATATATATATGTCTATGATAAAATTACTCTACATGTAAAAAATAATATATATATATATATATATATATTATAAACATTATATCCATCATCTTACACAACTGTGAAATGAGGTAATGGAAAAATGAACGACATCATTTCATGAGGTGGTAGTCCACCGTACACACAAATGATAATTTCATAATCCATTTGATGAAATTGGTAATAGTTGTAGAAAATTAACTTATTATAAAAAATTCTTGAATATGGAAGATACTTAGTTTATTATATCATTATTTTTTAATAATAATTTATGTAATTAGAGAAATAAATAAATAACGTACATTGAAAAACATCACCTCATCTTCAGTCATACTCCTTAGGTTTGTACTAAAGCCTTCATAAGATTGATTTATTCCAAAAATACTATTTCTAGGATTATGGGAGGAAATTTGGTATGATATGTGGATAGGTAAAGGCATATCCAAATAGGCGTGAATCTGTGAACAAGAGACGAGATGGGGGGACCTTTAATATGTGATGTGAGTGGCACTATTGTAATTTTTTTGAAATGATTCAATCATCCACACATTTTATACATATATAAAGCTGCAAAAATTGAACATTATCAAACCTATAATATATTATGTCAAACTATAGACATAAAATTTGGGTTGGAAAAGTTGGAATGTTATTTTTAACCCTTATCCTTTTAGTTTAACCCCATGATAATTCTATTTTTACCATAATCACGGTAATTAATTTTTAATATTTTCACTATTCATTCTGGTTAAATATAAATTTTTCCTTATAAAAAATTATAAATTATTATGATTGAAAATATAGGATCCATTTTTCAAAATTACCACCATATAATTACGAAAATTTTAACTAGAAAATAATATCGTAGATGCAATGAGAAGGCAGTTTTTTAAATGGAAACGGTTCAATAGTTTAAAAAGTATTATTAAAATATAAAATATGAAAATTATTTTAATGAAATAAATTTGATTAAATGATATATAATTAAAATAATTTTACATTAAAAAAATTTCAAATAAAATTTTACTTCAGAAATAATTGAAATGAAAAGGTAGTTTTCATTTTGAATTCATTATTATTCATTATTCATTGAAAAATAAAATATTCCAAATTATCCAAAAAACTAACTGTATTATATTATTGTAATTATTATTTAAAAAATTATGTTTTTTTTGTAATATAAATTTTTTTAATGTTGTAAAAATTAAATTTAGATTATCTATGTAAAGAGTAATTAAAAAGACTTTTTAAAAAAATACATTTTTTTAGATTACATTTATATTTCATTTAAATGATTATTATCTTATTTATAATAAATATAAAACAATAATTTTAATAATTGAGTTGTGAATATCCATACCCTTAATTAAGTGACAAGTTAAAAACTATTATATTAAATAATAATATTTTAATAATATTTCATATATTGATTAAACATGGTGTTATATGTAATCCAATATTAAAATATGGTATTATTTAATAAAAGATAAACTCATTGTCTTGTGTTATAATATATGTTAAAAAGGATAAATTTATTTAGAATTAAATATATCATAATGTCTCAGGGCGTTATATTTTCTTAAAAACATGGTGTTGTTGGTCACATATGTTATCAAATACAATTTTCTTACTTTAAAAATCGTAGGGTGTTACAATCTCCACAACATAAATAAATTATATCCTCACAATTCCTTTTCTATATCTCTAATCCACAATTTGATATTTCAATATCGTTTTGCTAAAAACCCACATTATATAATGAATTAAAAAAAAATTTAATAAATAGCGAGGGATGGAAAAATGTCAAATGAAATAACATATAACTAGGATTCTACGTTGGATAACATTGGTGGAAATTGAAGATGTAGACATGAAGGAAAGGTATAAGTATTTATAGACAACGATAGAGGTAATTTATTAGAAAAAAGTGAATGGTCAGTGTAATTTTAATGGGAACAAACCCATAAATTTTTAATTATTTAATAGACTACATAATTTATCTGATCTAAATATGATTGCAAAACATTTCTGTTTCTAGATACTTTTCCTAAATATAAATAATTATTTTACTATCAATTAATATAAGGAAATATACTTACTCAATATTTTTTTACAGGATCAATTTTCAACCTTTTTTATTATTTGATCAATTTCTAATTTATCCATTACTCCAACAATTGAATTTCTAAAAACAATTTTTTTTTTAAACATCACAAATATTTAGTTTTTTACAGATCCTCTGATCCATAAAAGAGAGGAATGTATTTAGTTCTATCTCAAACTATTTACCAAAACGAATATTGTTAACAAAAGTTATCCAATATACTTGAATCTTCACATGGTGAGGTAATACATTAATATCTAAAACCTCATCCAATGTTCAACTTAAACAATTTCATTGATGGTTAACCTTATTTACCTCTCAAATGGATAAGATAAAAAATTTAGAAACAAGTTCAATAAATCTCAAAATTGAAGATATCATTAATCCCCAAAAGAAAATGAACCAGATCATAATCATTTCATACCAATCATGAGAATACCTTTATCATGTATTCTCCTGAAACATTTTAATAACCTAAATTAAAAAAAACCATATTGAAAACGTTCATGATTCATTAATCCTTATGTAAAAAAATATTATTGGTTATATTCCATGATTCCAAGGATGCTTAAAACTCAATAAATTATTGTATAAACCATTTCTTCAACAAATAATTAATCTTTACCGAGGTAGTTATTACTTTTCAATTAACATTATCCGATTAAATAATCTCTTTATAACAATATTATTATCTCACTATCAGAAACATATTAAGGGTTATTGTAAAATTTGGGCCCTATACCCAACTATACAATGATTTTAGATTACCATATCATGTATATAGTTACTTATACATGATTTATATTGACCCTTATATAGAATATATTTATGAGTCCACAATTCAACTGTAATGTACCAATATTAATTTTATTACCAAAATGTTATTTTAGATCATAGGCTATAATGAGAATGTTGAGATACTAAGAAATTAATATAAAATATATTCATATGTTCTAGATACATCATACTGACTTGATATAGTTAATGTTTTACAATCAAGTGTTGAAGGCTCGTAATAATAGATACATTCTCACATGAAGTTATCACATTGTGAGATAAGATCATGTGGATAGACCCACCAATAGAAATACTACATGTTTCATGAGTCATTGGTTGTTTATATCTAAAGAAATATGCATTTACCACTCAACATGAAATCCTTATCTATTTGTGCCATATGATCTCATACTTTGATGCAAGGAAAAATCATAATTATAAAATTTTGCTGAAGCATCTTGTATTGGGTGCTTCAATGGGGGTATGACATTGGTCTAATGTTCAAGATTGAATTTTTAACTTCTGAGTTGTGGAAGACATATATCTCGGACATGGTTGATCAGGATAGTTGTTCACTCATATGTACTTGGCTAATGCAGTCAATGGTAAATCCATCTAATTAGATCAACAAGTAACA